>OZ024826.1:45174977-46374977 GCA_964016985.1 Anodontia alba
TGCAAAGCTCTAAATTCTTGTCCCAGGTCTGAATTCAGCGGACCCATTGCATGTAGTCATAGATTGAATTTCATTTCCATCCGGAATCTTGGGATTTCAAGTCAGAAGCGCTACCTGCGCTCAGCCATGCGGACGATATACGACTTAAAATTCACGCCTATCATTGGAATTTCTGAGATTTGAGTTCACAATTCATGCTTTCTGAGATTGTTACTGAAATTATATTTTACAGTTCAAAATACACAGTTCACAGTTCATATTTCGAAGTTCGTACTTTAAAATTCGCAGTTCATGCTTCAAAGTTCATATTTAAAACAAATCACAGTTGGTACTTTAAAGTTCATACTTTAAAATTCACAGTTACTGTTTCAAAGTCCATACTTTAAATTTCACAGTTCATCCATTGTTCATACTTCACTGTACACAATTTAAACAATCATTTTTCAACGCTCTGCATACTTCAAAGTTTATAGTTCACATATAACAGGCCATTTATTATATATTATTCACAGTTAGTAATTCATACTTAACAGTTCACAGTTTATACTTCACAGTATATATTTCGCATTTTCCGGTTCACTGTACATAATTCATACTTTATAATCTCGCACTTCCACGTTCATACTTTACAGTAACTGGGCCATGTCAAGCGAAAAGATGTCTTCGAACATGCGCAAAATTCACATTCAGATTCATACCGCGCATGCGCAAAGTCTCATTCGGGCATTTGCTCTCCATTGATGCATTCTATAGTGTCAAATGATTCTGTTAGCGGATAGCGAAGGCCCTGATGCGCAGGCTGATTTGGGCCTCCGCTGTCCGCATAAGTCCGAAGACACGATTTCGCATGGCGCGGCCCAGTAAAACTTAATAGGTCATACTTCACTATTGAAATTTCCCTCTTCACGGTTCATATTTCTCATATTTCTCTGGCTCTGAAAATATGTGAAACTTGCAGGCGCATTTGTCTTTAGCTGTACTTTGCCTTAATGTTGACATATTTATCTTAAAATCTGCGATGTAAATTTTCTTGCCAGATCTTGCAATAACGCTTATCAGTCAAAAGCTTATGGCTTGGTTTTCAATTTCTGTCACTTTTGAGAGTGACTTGATTGTTGTAAATAATGCACTGATTATTATTTAACGCTTAGCATTCTAGGTAAATATTTAAGCAGACGACATTTTGAAATATTTTCTTATTTTTCCCAGAAAGCAGGCTTTGACATTTCATGCAAATTGTCTCCTAAGAAGACAATTTTCCATGAAATGTCAAAGCCTGTTTTCTAGGAAAAATAAGAAAAAAATATCATCAATTTGTCGCCTGCTGAATTTGCCAAGACAATGTTAAAAGTTACTGCATACATCGCTCGTAGTCCTTGTTTCTTTTAAACTTTAGCACCCTCTGGGCTAATTCAGCAGACGACAAATTGATGATATTTGTCTTTTTTTTTCCAGAAAACAAGATTTGACATTGCATCCAAATTATCTCCATTGGAGACAAATTGCATGAAATGTCAACTCCTGTTTTCTGGGAAAATTAGAAAAAAAAAAATTAAAAACGTCGCCTATTGAAAATTTTACCCAGAGTGCTAGCGTTAATTTTACCCAGAGTGCTAGCGTTAATTTTACCCAGAGTGCTAGCGTTAATTTTACCCGAAGTGCTAGCATTAATTTCATGCCACAGAGTCGGGACACAACATTTTCTACAATATCGCATATCCACGAGGCAATGGTTGTGAAAAATAAGAAATATGTTTTAAATGCTTATTTTCTGTGAAAAACAAGAAAAAAATATTTTAAACGCTTATTTTCTGTGAAAAAATAAGAAAACAATTATATTTTTTTAATTTATTGTAGAAAAAACAACAACAACATTTTAAATGTTGTCTACTTGTGTTCATAATCAACGAGTTTAAATTTAAACTTTCAACTTTGGAACATCTCTAATGTCTTGCGCAAAGTTAGGCTTCGTTCCTTTTCAGTGTGAAGAGTTAATAAATAAATAAAAAACTTATTTTTAGTCAAACACAACTATTAGAAGAAATGCTTCCATTATTCAGATAACATTTACCACTTTACATAGTAAAAAAGGGAATCGACAGTAAGCGGCGGGGTCAGAAACCATGAGAAACTTCGCATGATGGATTGTCATATTTTGCACTTTGACTAGAACAAAATATACTGAAAGGAAAAAGAAACGCAGGGTAAATTTTATTCTTAAATTTCATTCAAGTTTGAAAAAGTTTGTTAAATATTTTACTATGATTACAAAACGGTACAAGTATGGAACAAAAGTTCCAAATTTCATTGGTTTGTGATCAACAAGTCTCGAGTTATTGAAGTTCATTGGTAGCTACCCCCCAAATCTTGAAATCAAAATCAAACTGAAAATCAATATCAGATGTGCCCCCCTCTTGCTGCCGTTGCTGCCCTAATTCTCCTTTGGATAGAGTTAACCAAAGCATTGACAGTTCGCATCGGTATGTTATTCCATTAATCGATCAACGCATTCCTTAGTTGTGCGAGAGTTGCGGGGGGATTTCGGCGCTGCCTAACCCTTCTTGTCCAGCTCATCCCACATGTGCTCTATTGGGGTCAAATCTGGACTGTACGGTGGCCATGCTAGTGGTGCGATGTTATTGTTTGCCAGGAAATCCTGACAAACTTGGGCAACATGTGGTCGGGCATTGTCCTGCTGCAGAATCAGATTACGTTGTTGCACAAGCGGGACTGCAACAGGACGCAAGATCTCATCCCTATACCTTACTGCGGTCATATTGCCCGCAACAATAATCAACTGTGATTTTATCCCGTGAGCAATGCCTCCCCAGACCATAACGGAGCCACTCCCAAACCGATCCCGTTCGACAACACAGGCGTCGGCAAAGCGTTCTCCGCGACGTCGATACACACGACGTCGACCATCTGCGCGGCAGCAGCGGCAGCAAGAGGGGGGCACACCCGATATTGAATTTCAGTTTGATTTTGATTTCAAGATTTGGGGGGTAGCTTTTGGGGGGTAGTTCCATACATGTACCGTTTTGTAATCATAGTAAAATATTTAACAAACTTTTTCAAACTTGAATGAAATTTAGGAATAAAATTTACCCTGTGTTTCTTTTTCCTTTCAGTATATAACACATGCCAAACAAAATATGAAACTACCTTATCTGTTATAACACATTTCTTCTTCGTATAAACATAGTCCTTAAATGTTTACTGCTGCCTTCTCACTGATCTGAGGCGGTTTCAGAGGGGGTTCGAGCGGTTCAATCTCGACTGAACCACACTTTGACAAGATTTCATTTTAATTGGAAATTTTGATGAATTTGATAAATTTGGGATACCGTATTTACCCTAAATATTCACAGCCCTTACTTTTCACGTTATAGTTTTCTTCAACAATTCCATTATATGAGGGTCCTGCAAAAAGTTTTGTCACTGGGTTACTTTAGTGCTACTTTTTATTAAACATATTTTTATTACAAACCTTCAAAGTATTCCCCCTTTACTGAAACACATTTTTGTAACCTTTTTACCCAGTCGCGAAAAGCAGATAAATAGTCTTCTTTTGGTATCTGTTGGAGACACTGATAAATAGCGCTACCAAGAGAACTTCTAGACGTATACAGTCGACTCTCGTTATCTCGAATTCCAAGGGACTGTCTGAAATACTTCGAAATATCCGTACTTCGACATATCAGATTTGCAGAATTGAGGAAAAACTAATTCGATTAACCACATTTAACAAATATATGTGTAATTTGACTCCTGAAGTTAGAGATATATTGAGAATATTGTGAAAAAAAGGAGAAATTGCTCCTTAGGAGCAATTTCTCCTCTTTTCCACAATATTTTTTACCTGTTGTTAGATTTTCATGTTTAGGTAGGGACCAGATTTTCACTTCGAGATAAGCGGTTATTCGTGATAAGCGAGTTCGAGATAGCGAGAGTCAACTGTACTTATTTCCAGAAAGAATTTTCTTAAGCCTTGGAAATAAAAAGAAGTCACAGGGACTCAGGTCAGGTGAATAAGGTGGTCGGTTTAAAACTTTCACCTTTTCAGAAGCCCCCAAAAAACTTGACAATCTCACACTTATGAGAGGCGGCGTTGTCATGTAAAAGGTGGACTCCTGACCATCCTTTGCTTGGTCGTTTCTTATTGTAAAACTCTTTCACTTTCTTTAGTACAGAATTCTTGTAGAATCGGCCAGTGACTGTATGACCAGATGGACAAGGTACTTGAACGACTGACCCACTTGAATTTAAGAAAATTGCGTACAACATCTTTTTCGAACTTATGATTCTCTTAGCAATACATGGGCGTTTTTTATCCGTTCGCTTCCATTGCTTTTTATCAGCCCTTCTTTGTGGCTCAAACATGTGCACCCAGGTTTCATCACCTGTTAGCAAGTTAGAAATAACCCGACTATTACAGCCTTTGTATGTTTTCAAAAGTTCCCGAGCACATTTAAGGCGTTGTGTCTTTTGCTCCTCAGTGAGCAAATGAGGTACCATACATAGCGCAGACCTTTCTCAGGTCCAAACGCTTTTTCAGAATTGTTTGCACACTGCCTTCTGATATGCCAGTACAACTAGCTGTATCTTTGACAGACAATCGCGCATCCTGTTCGACAACAGTCTTTACAGCTGCGATGTTAGCCTTGGCAACAGAGGTTGTAGGCCTTCCAGGACGGGTATCATCTTCAACAGAAAATTTCCCAGCTTTAAAAGCTTTAACCCACTAAAAACTGTGCGCATTGAAATGGTCTGAGGTTTATATATACCACACAATTCATTAAATATCTGCTTTGAATCTATATTAAGCCTAATGAGGCATTTAATATAGCTACGAATTTCAATCTTCTGGTCCATGTTCCAATGTAACAAGTAAATTGTGTATATGACTACATCTATTTCAATTTGAAATAACTCGGTCAGTTGGAAAGCCATTTGCACGAAATAAATGGGTATCATTAGCTATTCAACACACCATTCAAGTGCAGTGAAGCATTTTAAAATATACCTTGGATAGAACCAAGGAAGCCTATTAGTGACAGGACTTTTGCAAAACCCTCGTACTACATGTGAATGTGTGAGTGAGTGGGTGAGTGGCAAACAGTACAGACACTGATCAGACGCTGCGTTCTGTTATATTGGGTCTACATTGTTTGCTTAGGCCTGTGTACAGTAAGTTCGGCAATTTGATCAAAGCAAACCCCTCAGAAATCATCCTGAATCCGACCATGCTGATTTCTTTTGAGAGAATAACTTGGAAAGCTGCAGTACATTTAGTAAAATCTCTTCAGACATACTGATCAGCTCATACAAGCTTTTGCACAATGAATTTCGCATTCGTAATTGCTGGCCTGTTGGCTGATAATTTTATTTCTATTGACGCTACATCTAAGTCTGAACCGCAGTGCTCTAGTCGTTTTGACTACGAATTCAAAGTCGTCGAAAAGTTGTTTACATTGGAAACTGCTTATAAGAAACAACAGGAGATAAACCAAGAACTGAAAGATGCTCTAGAAGAGACGAAGAATGAGAATAAAGCTTTGAAGAGAGAAATGGAAGGCCTGAAAAACGTGTCTATTCGACAAAACGGTAATATTTTTATTTATTTATTTATTTATTTATTTTTATTTATCTAGTTATTACTCTCCAATGCAAAAAAAAATCCACTTTTTGAGAATTCTTATAGACTTCCATGTATTTTCAGTCACGGGAAAAAACTTCTCCTGTGAGGGTTTGTCTGAGCCGATTTCAATGAAAATTGCATCAGGGAAAGCGGCTTAAACAGGATTAAAATACATATTTATCGTAAAATATCATCCACAGGCTTGATAAAACAATACTTTACAAACGACAGGTGTACTGTTTGCGTCATGTTTTCGGCGGCGTCATCATTGACGTCAACGGGAAAAGAGGTTTTCAGAATTTTATTAAGTTTTCACTACATGCTTTTTCTCAAAAAGTTAGGAAGCTAGGCTACTGAATAAATTTGTATATTGTTTTTTTGTGTTTTTTTGTTGTTTTTTTTTGTGTTTTTTTTTTTTTTTTTTTTTTTGTTTTTGTTTTTTTTTTTTTTTAATTTTGTGGCATAAGTAAATCGATGCACTAAAAGCAACAAAATTAATTTTAAACTACACATGAAATACATTGAAGTCAACGGGAATTTGAAAAAGTGGTAATATTTGGCACAGGAGGTGTTTGTGGGGTATACTTTTTTCACGTTTTCCGTCCGTATGTCCGTCCGTTCGTCCGTTCATCTATTTATACGATTTGCTCAAGCGGGGATATCTAATAAACAGAGTTTATTTGCAATCTCTCGTTCATTTATTTATTTATTTATTTATTCATTTATTGTAAAACGTTTTAGTTTTAAAAACGTATTATGTATGGCTTTGTTATCATAAACTTGTTGATGAAATACATGAATAACTGAAAAATGTTAAAAAGACTTCATTTTCTAGGTTGATGTAACGATCTAAATCATTACTCTGTTATTTGTTTATTTTGTAGTAGTTAGCTGAAGACGTCAGTTTACGTGTGCTCTACAACTACATAGTTGGTTATGTATTTTATTTTATAATAGTTCGAAGCATATATGCATCATAACATTAACAGAGGTCAGCAAAAGGCTGCCTTGTTGTTAACTAATTCGATGAATACATTTTCTTTTACTCGTGTTCATGCATTATTTTGTCATTATTATATCTTTTTTGTACGTTTCTTTCTGGAAGAAACTCGGGTTGGGGGTAATTACGGCAGTTTCTCTTCCTTGTTATTAATGGGAGGTTTTGTTTTCCCACCATTTCGATGGTCAAAATAATTATGCATCTAATTTTGGTGTTTAGGTAAATAGTAAAATCATGATAGATAATATCATTTAGTGTTTCATTGCTTTGTCATAATACGTTTCTTCGTCATTTATTAGATAAATGACATTTTCACTGTACACCTTGTTCGTATTTATTTGTACATCTAAAACTTAAAAGTGAACTCGGACCTTCCAGACAGTTGGAGAATATAGACTTACTTTTCTTTCCGGTTAGGGTGATTTGTGTTAGAGCCATGCTGTTTGAGCATTTAAACCGGAAAAGGGAGGGTTGTCTTGTTTTCTATAGCAAGTATAGCAAGATTAGGAACGTTAGTTAAGCATTTTTGTTACTGCTTGTTCAGTTCGTGTTTTACAAAACTGAGTGCCGGTGAAGGAGCATAGTGATAATACACCATGATATTGAATACTGCTCAGAGGCATGGTCAATTGTAGATACGGAAAATTTAAAGACAAGAAACGCTCAAAAGTGGATACCTTATATCCTGACGGATTCGTGTTTCTGTGAAATCCGCCAAGCCTTCGTAAGATATATTTTTTTTATATCACGGAAACGCGATTTAATATCTATATATTTTCCAACAGAAACACAAAATATAATGTTCGCAGTAAATAGCACTGTACACAAATAACACAGTCCAAAGGTCCAAATCCCAGCAATCCAAGGGTACACAGGCTGTCTATGTTACAAACATTTAGAGCGTACAGTTAGTGGGCGTAATTAGTCGCCACTTTGTCGTGTCACCATTTAAACAAAAATATTTCTACAGTGTTTTTATCTATTTATTTCGGCGAGTTTCATAAATTCCACATGGAACCACCAGGAATGTAAGATTCTATTTATCATATGACTTTGAAACTGTATGGCCTTAGAAGTTGAACCGATTCTCAAAAGAAAACAGAACGTTGACATCGACGGCATGATGCCGCTATGCGCCAGTGACCAAGTGTTGTGTAACGTGTGGTCATATCATTTTTATGGCAGGACGTTATCCACCAAAAACTTCGACGTCATAATTGGGCCGTATCGAGTGAAAAAGTGCCTTCGAACATTTGCAAAATGCACAGAGATTCAGCGCATGCGTAAAGTATCATCCGACGTTCGCTCGCCATTCATACATTCTGCAGTATCCGACGATTATATAAGCGGACAGTGAAGGCCCTGATCAGACTGCGCGGATGTGCGGGCCGATCTGGACCTTCGCTGTCTTTCTCATGCCCGAAGACACGTTTTCGCATGGCAAGACCAATTACAGTTTATTTATTTATTTATTTTTTTATCTCTTTATTTATTTATTTTAAAATTCTAATGTTATTATGGTTACAGTAAATAATAATATACCAAACGTTAATAAAAGCAATAAACATAATTTCAAGAGACCTGTAAATGTTTTACTTGTTATGCAGCACTGTTTTGAGATCAAAGCAAGCTTTTCAAAGCCCATTTTTCAGCGACGACATCAGCGACTTAAGTGGAAATCATAGGTTTTGAGAATTTATGCTCACTTTAAAGAGTGACAGCTCCATAAATAAATTAAAGGGAAACGCAAGGTTGGTAATGAATGTATCTGAGATGTAAGAATTTGACAAACCATCACGAAAACATACTATATAATTTTGATCCCCTTAAATCCCACTTTTATACAGTAAAACTGGGGTTTGCAGGGATATACATTATTTTTCTTATATCTGTTCAAAAACATAGATTGTGGGTTCTCGTTAGAACCGCCTTGTTGAACCGCCTTGTTGAGGTGGTTCTAACGAGTACCCACAATCTATGTTTTGAGCAGAAATATGAAAAATATCAGATTTTTTATCTGAAAACTTTCAGTTTTGAGTGGTGAAATTTTCAATATTTTTGAATAGGCGTGTTTTCGTAATGCCATGCACCTTGATGCAAAGAACAAAATAAGATAACTAATAAATAAGTTATCAAGGTTTGAAAATAACAAAACTGCTTTTATAGGTGCAGCCATTTTGAATATTTAATGAGGCTTTATGATGTCATTAAGCCTTTTTAAATAATTATGTAAAACCTAAATAAGCAAGCTTTGGAACAATTCTGCCTCTGTATTTGAATACAAAAGTTCTTCTCTAGACTTTTATTGGTTTTGCAACATTAATGTTTTTTTCAGAAACAAGATTTTATTTAATATTTTAAAATACTTAAAATCTCATTAAATATTCAAAATGGCGTTGTCCTTGAAAATGCTTGTGAACTCTTTAAACGTCTTTAACGTCCTTAGTTTTTATCAGATTTTTATCCAAATTTACATCAAAATGCGTGATTAGTCAAGATCTTTCATTTCAGGTACATGCTTTACCAACACTGAGTTTCCCTTTAAAGGGAAAATCATGAATTTTATTTGTTTATTCCGTTTGTCTTTTTCCTTTAATCTCGTATAGATTTTGTGTTCTTTACTTTATGAAGTAAAGTACTACTGTCCGTTCGATATCTCTCGGAAAGACGTTTTTTGTTTGGCGTTTTATTTTAAATGAAAATATTTTGTTCTGATTGTCCATATCTTATCAGAAACCATTTGTCTTTTCTGTTTCTGTGTTATGTTCTCAAATATTTACAGTAAAATTAAATTTACGGCCAAAAATTGATCTGACCTATGCAATTTCTATAGTAAAGTGATTTTTGGGATTTTTTGTCTAAGAAAATATTTTTTATTTTTCTTCGCTGAATTTTAATTATTAATGTTTCACAACAACATTGTGAAAATTTCAGAAAAAAAAAAACAAGCGAAACTGGTTGAAAATCTGCCTCAAAGTTACCTACACTACAGATTTCTGCATAATTTGCATTAATTTTTACTGTGGAAATAAGTGAAAATATTTGATTTTTTTAAAAACCAATGACTACAATAAAACTTTTTGTGCATAGGTAGTTACGACAAATGGTTTTGCATTAAATCATGACAAAAGTTTGCAAATTTACTTCTGTGTAAAGCGCCAAGCAAAAAACGACTTTCTGAAAGATGTCGAAAGCACAGTAGATGTAAAAAACATATTGATTTGAACGGCAATGTAATTAGCTCCTACTGACTGTCTATTAATAGATATGGATATTTTTTCAGGGTAGATAGCTCTGCCAAAATTGTTTTTTCCTCCCATCTAAAATGGTTCCACTCTAAAAGGAAAGAATTTGCGCCCGGTGGGAGCAAATCCTTTCCTTTTAAAGTGGACTCCCCTTCCGACGGGGTTTGGTGTGCAAGAAACCAAACAGGAAGTCACAAAAGTTGTCTCCCTTTACAAAATGGTATAAAATAAAATATAAAGTGTAACAATATATCCCAGCGGACGCATGACGTTTATGCAATGTCGCATTTCGACACTGATGCGACGTTATCTAATAGTTGCGTGCCCGCTGGCATCTTTCTTTTCTTTTTTTTTCTTTTTTTTTTTTTTTTTTTTTTTTTTTTCAGGTGATGTCGTGGCCTTCTCGGCTTATCTGGATCACACCTTAAGGAACATACAAAGAAACCAAATTATTGTATTCAACCGTATAATGTTGAATGAGGGAGAAGGCTACGATACAACTTCCGGTGTTTTCACATGTCCTCATACCGGCGTGTATTTAGTTACTTTCTTTGTTGGTAAGTTTGGTTCTTTTTTTTTTTTTTTTTCATCTTTACGTATACCAGGGCTGCGTTCAATAAAGCAGGACACTCGCGAATGTTTTTCCACAAACTATTTGCATCTGAACGATTGTAAACAACCCGTCTAATGAGACCTACATTTAGAGAGTAGCTGTTGTTCAAGGGACCAGATGCTATATCGAATAAATTATATCAATAAATAATATAGGTCGAATAAATAATAGCGGTAAACATTCAACGCAGGAAACATTCCCATGTTTTGGGTTACAAATAAGCTTACATAAACTTTATTCGCACAGACCGCCTTTTTGATTGTGCCAACAAACAGTTTAAATTTACTCTGTGGATCCGCCGAAAACTGCCACAACTGAACGAAAAGTTTGCAATAGTTCGCGAGTGACCTCGAAAGGTTTGGTTAATTGAACGCAGCCCAGTCATTGTGGGAGAGCCTGTAGACCACAAGTCCTTTCAGGACCCACAACGTCAGAAAACGTACCTTCGGACATGTGCGGCCAGAAAAGATTCAGATCAGCTTGCACATTTTGGAACGCTAAGGATTCAAAGTTTCTTCATGCGGTCATCATACTGCAGGAATGCGCAGATTGATTTGAGTATTTGTTGGGCGCACATATAAGAAGGTATGTTTTCTCACGTTGTGGCTCAAATGTAATCTATCATGTGTTTGTTTCCCCTTAGACTGGTGTTTGATAGGACGCTGGCTGACGGGGCAGAAATGCTACATGCGATATTGGTAAGGTTAAATTGACATTCTTTGTAAATAGTTCGAACTGGGCACCATTATAGGCAGATTTATTTCAATTATCCCAAGGAAAAAATGAAATAAAAAGTGCACTGTAGTGAAGTACGGGGACAGTTTTACGCTGCTGCCAGGCACTTAACAACAGCTGCAGTGACGTCAATAAAATAGAAAAATGTTGCCCGTGAAATCAGAGAACACATAAAAGACTGAAAATCGGAGTCTAGGTTTCATTGAGACACTTCATACGACAGCATTGTGGTTTGCAAGGCTACATACACCCCTAGCAGAAACTGATCAGACTATACGTTGTGAAATGTTTGAAAAATATCCAAACAGAAGTTTGTGCCCATTAAGCCCATTCGGGGATTCTTTTTTTTTTTTTTTTTTTAAAGTATATGATGATCACTGAAGAGGCCTAAAATTGGCCGAAACTAGCTAGCTTGGCCCAGAAAACTTGACATTTCAACTGCCCTTGATAATGCTTGTGAACTCTTTAAACGCATTTTTTTTTTTTTTTTTTTTTTTTTTTTTTGTTGTTTTTTTTTTTTTTTTTTGTTTTTTTTTTTTTGTGTTTTTTTTTTGTTTTTTTTTTATAGTTTTGAGAATGTTCATTGCTCTAAGGGTCACTCCTTTTAGGGTCTATTTATCGCCACTCCAGCTGGTGTAAGTGCCGTGCGGCAACCGTAAACGTCTCCCCGTACTTAACTATTGTGTGCTTATATTTTCTGGTTCTTTGTGATCAAAGGGATTTTCGAAAATTTATGTGAGGGCTTTGATGGGCCGAAACTAGCTAGTCTCAGAAGTTTGGTCCAGGAAACTTGACACATCAGGTGTTTTCCGGTTTTGTGAGTTTGTTCATCGCTCTCAAGGATCATTCCTTTTAGATTCTGTCTGTGATCTGTCAAAAAGCGTTTCTTTCCTCTTATTTTCCGACATTGCCTCGAAAGATGTTTTTCGCTTGGCGTTTTATTCCAAATGCAAAAAGCTATTTGTGACTGACAATATTTTATCAGAAAATAATCGTCCTTCCTGTTTCCGTACTTTGATCTCAAATATTTACCCTTAAATTAAATTTGCAATCAGAATAAAACTGTTTGTGCATGCCCAGCTAGCAGTCTACTAAAATCTATACCCGGGCGTTATTGGCGCGACCGGAATCATGTCGGGCCGATAGCGATTTAATATAGATTTAAGTAGAATGCTAGCTGGGTAGGTAGTTGCGAAAACAAGTTTTTGCTTGAAATCATTTTTTCAGGTGTTAGAAATACTGGCCAGTTTATCGCCCATCTAGTCATCAACGAGGACCCTAAGATTGAAGCTGTAGTAGAAGCTAAGCATGGTGCCCAGGATTTGCAAGGAGGTAACAGTGCAATTGTAAAGTTGAACAAAGGCGACAAAATGTGGATCCAGCAACGTGCTGGCGATAAGCTCGAGTCATACACAGGACTTAAAGTTTCTACATTTTCTGGTGTCCTTCTCTAATCGGTACTTTAGTAACACGCATACATATCTATCCGGTGCGTTAATAACACACACACACACACACACACACACACACACACATCAGATAATTAGTCTCCCCAGCAAACACACAACGTAGCAGCAACGTCGTTACAGCGTCGCTGTAACGGGACGCTGCAGCGACGTTGTTGCTACGTTGTGTGTTTGCTGGGTCTTTATCGGACATGGTATTACATGTATCAGTGGGAGAACATTAATCCATTTATGCAGAATGTACATTTCTACCATATCTCTTTGGACCGGTCCATTTCCAATAGAATGGATGTACATGTACGGATAGTTGTTTTTTTTTATTATTATTATTACTATTATTATTTCCACGTTTGATGAAAAAATCCTGTATTTGATGCAGGAATTTATTTTCAGAAAATTGGCTTTAACAATTCATGCAACCTTTTCCCTTAGGAGACAATTTGCATGAAATGCCAAAGTCTATTTTCTAGTGTTAAAATCTGTTTTATGATTAAAAGGACATATTTTATATTCATTTCGATATATAACAAAAGTGAGAGTTGCAGCGTAATGCAAACGTTGTTCAACCAGCTTTATAAATAGACTGAGCCATTTTGACAGTGACTGGGAATGGCATTCGCTCAGATTTAGACCACTTCCGGTCAAGGCGTTGCAATCTGCCTAAACCGTAATGAAAACGAATAACATTGGCACCTTATATATGACACTTGTGCTAATGGGTCTTTAACTTTTATCATTCTATGGATTTATATTCAGAAGAGGCAAATTAATGATATTTCTTTTTTTATTGTCCCCATAAACTAGGCGTTGCTTTTCATGCAATTTGCTCTGGATTCGATCTTCAACCCTGAATTCACGTCTAACTTCAAAGTTTGAATGCAGAGCTCTCAATTCGCTTCCGAGCTCCGAATACCCGTCCATTTCAGAGCTGAATTCTAAACTCGGTAGCGAATTCAGAGTTCGGACATCGACCTCTCACTCTGAATTCAAACTTTGATTTAGAGCTCTGAATTTGTTTCCCAGGTCTGAATTGTATCTCTGCGAATTTGGAGCTCTGAATTCGGTCTCCAAGTGATAAAAGTACGCGTGTAAATTCAGCTCTGAATTCTAAGTTTGAATGCAAAGCTGTAAATACGTAACCCAGCTCTGAATTCTCAAAACTGTACATTCAGATCTGAATTCTAAGTTTGAGTGCAAAGCTCTGAATTCGCTTGCCAACTCTGAATTCAGCTCGTAGCAGCAATATTTATGCAGCTGTGGATTGAATTTCACCTTCACCCCGAATCATTCCAGGGATTCCAGATCAGACGCGCTACCCGTGCTAAGCCGCGCGGACCATGTACGACTTAGAATTCACGCGTATCATTAGAATTTCTGAGATTTGAGTTCACAATTCACGCTTACTGAAATTATATTTTACAATTCGTAAAAGACAGTTCACAGTTCATATTTCCAAGTTCATAATTTAACATTCACAGTTCACTCTTCAAAGTTCATACTTAAAGATTCACAGTTACTGCTTTCAAGTTCTTACTTTAATATATATATATTTAGTTCATGTTTCAAAGTTCATTTTAACTGCACAATACATTAACCTTTAGATAATGTGCTATTCTATTCTGTACTTCAAACCTTCCACAGACAGAAAAAAAAACAAACAAAAAAAAACAATAGTTCAGTCGTCTTAAAGAGTCTCAATCTAGAAGGTCCCTTAGGCAGTTACGCTTAGACGTCACTCTTCCCGCTCTTTTGATCACGTGTCAGTTTCTTTTGTATGGAATAAAGAAAATAAACAAGACTTTTTAGCGGGTGAAAAATTCTAATTTTCTTTTCTTTTCTCTGGTCTTTTTTCTTATTTCCTGTTTTTTATATTACTTGATCATTCTTTCCACGGAAGATTATGTTATTTATGTTAAATCGATTTTCAATTTCTTGCGAATTTTGATAGTCGATTTACCTAATATGTTTTCGCGACTTTCGTATTTATCGCCACGACGGTCGTGTTTAGTATGAAAGTCGTGCATAATTCAAAAAATTTATTTCGCTCTTTTTGTTCCAGGATATCTACTGATCTGATATGTTATCACTGGACTAGAACTTTGGATTTTACATTCAATGAAGGTGTGGGAAGATCTACCATGGGAAAGAAGCTGACCTAGAAAAGAAAGTTGTCAACTTTTTTGTTTTTGGCTTTAACGACAACTCTTTTCTTTATGGGAGTACCACCCCATAGAGCTATACTGCCGGTTGCATCATTAGGGGTTAAAGGCACCCATAGTATAAGTCCAGAAGGCACCAGTCACTGATCACCAGTCAACAGTCAGCTTCACCAGGCACCGGTCAATCAGGCATCGGGCGACCAGGCACTGGGCAACTTATCTTCCCAGTCAATTGGGTGACCAGGCACAGGTCAATCAGTCATCGGTCACCAGTCACCGGTCAACCAGGCACCAGTCAACCAGGCACTGGGCAATAAATCACTGGTCAACCGGACACCGGGCATCCAGGCACTGGGTGACCAGTCTCCGGTCATCTGATACCAGGTATCGATCACTGGGTACCAGTCACCGGTCATCCAGACGCTCGTTGTTATTGAACACCGGGTAGCTAATTATATCAAAAGAATTCTGTACAATCATTATCGAATGAGCCTCAGAAACCTAAGTATGCTGAATTATCGTTGAATGAGAAATATCAGTCACGAACGAACTTTTGAAATCAATACATAATTAAAAGAGTGCTAATGTTGAGGAAATTATCTGACAGTATATTGTTATCGAACGCCTAACAGTACTTTAAAAGATTATAGGTCTGTTCCTCTTTAATCCGGGCTGAAAGAGATCTGTTCTGCTAAGGATCTTCACCTCTTAAGGCAAGCTCCATACTTCTGATCTAAATTAATAATAGAGAAGAGAAGCTATACGTATCGATTACTCATCTTCCTTCAAAAAGATACCTGATCCTTTAATAACATAATTATCCAATCTTCTCAAATTTACCGGAAATGTTTCCGAAAAATTTTGAGATCATACTCATATATATATATATATATATATATATATATATATATATATATATATATATATATATATATATATATATATATATATATATATATATATATATATATATATTACTGTCAGGAACAGAACTATTTGTGGATCGCGTTAAATTCCTTATTAATTCTTTCCTATCAAACCATATAAACATTTTCAAGTATATCAAAAATTATACTTGTTAAAATATACAAATCAAGTGTCAAGTTTTGAGCTTTTGATGCAATGACTGAGTTGGGAGCCTTTATGCGAACCGAATTTTTATGTATTTCTGTATTAAGAGTAGCATCGGGACCCAGGATGAAGTTGGCTGGCTGTGAAAGTGCTTTAAATCCCCGGGGGTGTATTCTACTGACCGTTCTAAGGCGGTGGTCTCAGTGTTAGTCCTACTCTTTGTTGCTTTCTGGTTTATTCTACGAGGCGATTTGTTTTATGTCTTACCTTGTGTTATTTTGTTTTTCTGTTTTAAGTCCTTTTAGCATTGCGATTACCTCGACTGGCGAAGAGAGAGCTAATCTTAGTGCTTTTCCGACGTTTTTTCGATTTGCGCTTGTTTGGTTTTGTCTGTTTCCTTTTCTTCTTGATGTCTGGGAAGGGGTACGGTTTGTGATTGTGGCACTCCTTGGACTTTTCTCTTACCGTTTTTTTTTTTTTTTTTTTTTTTTTTTGACTTTTTGACGTTTATTTTATGATGTGTATTGCAAATAATTATAATATAATTCCTCTCTATATTCTTATTCGCATAGAAAATCATCTAGTAGATATAATTATTCTTTTACGTTTTGGGAAACAACTTTTAGTTCCCATACTAATGATTTCATCGACAATTACTTATACCTGTAACAAGAGTCCCTGTCAATCATGTCTTGTCCAGACTCTTGGAGAAGGAAAATAACCAATCATATATATTGATATATACATTAAGGCATTAATAAATTCGATACGTCTTATTATTGCCTTCGCCAAATTAACATTAGTGCAAGAAGCTACCAAATCTAAATGTAGTATAGATTTTGGCTTCTTCCGGGAAGAACAAATTATACTTTCGGCTACGGGACTGTTTAGATACTTATACAGCCGATAATAATTCCAGACCTAATTACACGTGTTGTATAGGTCTAAAATTTATTATTCCTTAGGTCTGATACAAAAGGAAATTTCTAAGAGGAGAATTAACGCAACGAGTAGTTTTGCCTCCTCTAAACATCAATGATTATTATAAGTAATAAACCAATTCTTCCATTGTCTATCTTTATATGTCAACATATATTCCAATGGGATGGGAGAAGATTCGTATACTTATGAAACAGTGAGGAAAATAAAGTCCTTTATATTATTCATAATACTTCAGGACAAAATATAATTACATTCCTTATCTATCGTACGTTCCGACAATATGACTTAGTTCTCCTTCTCGTTATTAGGAGAATAGGACGTGTCCGTTAACGAGTTATGGAAGGGTACAAATCCGGAAAGTTTCGCTCGCTCCCGGATGTATTATCCCCTAAAGATAATGGAACAATATCCGATGACGAATAATTCCAATTAAAATATAAGAAGACAATCAAGTCAAGGCGTAATCGATATCGTTTTAAGACTGGACTGTCTCAAAAAATTATAAGGAATTTTCTATATGACTAAGTTTTCCACATAAGAAAGTTCCGTACTTTCGTTTATCTGTCGGATCTTCCTAATTTTCATTGTACCAATATCGGAATGTTCCTTAATTCGTATATGTATACAAATTGTAAATGGGCGTTATCGTTACGAATTTACTTTAAAGGACCATTAAATAATTATTTGACAATAATTGCAGATATGATATGCGATACGATAATATTTATCTTCATATTGTCATCAATCAAATTAGATTTTGAGTTGATTTCAAAAAATTAATAGTTTGATTTTGACTTATCCACGGTTCGTTTCATATGTTTTAAAATCTAGCTGATTCATATTTACGCCATTGAAGTACTTTAAATATTGTAATATACTTTAACATAATAATTGACTCAGACTTCATTTTCGAACCGGTTATGTCTGATTAGTCACTGGGGAACCTTTCATATGTTACTGGGATTGCCCAGTCGCAATAATGACAATCTTCCAGTTTATATCAATGGATACACTACTATCACTCCGTTTAGGGAGAAATATATTCCATTAGGGTCCAATTACTGTCTTATTTCCATTGATACAATCATGCTCGATAAAGTACTCACTTTCTATCTTTAAACAGAGAAATAATGAGTTTCTATCCTTTACATTTCTGATCGAAAGATCATTCTACATCTTTGTTACAAGTATGGCATAGAATTGACGAACAAAAAGCCATACAATACGTCTTTCACTCTTATGTTTAAGAATTATCGAAAACACAATTGTGCTGAAATATAATTCTCCCAATCTACGCATAGAACTATGGAAGTCCCCCTTTTCTTCTTGAAATGCGATATAAGCCCCGAAAACCGTTATATTTCAGGAGGTTACAATTATAAGAAATTTGTCTTAAACTACTTAAATGTTCAAGACTATATATATATATATATATATATATATATATATATATATATATATATATATATATATATATATATATGGATTGTTGTTTATAATTATATAAAATCTTTAGAGTTATATTTCTAACCAGTTTCTTAGGATAATCTAACCGCCACGATAAATGATTCATCCACAGACTGGAGCATTTTATAGATTATTATGAATTGATATCTCATGAATTAAATTATCTATCCACTTCGGATAATTTAGTTACGACAAACGACAAATCCATACCAGTATTTATAATCATTCATTTATATTATAAATGAATGATAATATCATCTATTCTCACTATTCCAATAAAATACGTGCAGAATAGTTAATTTACATCTCTGAACCTCTACGCCCTTTTTTTTTTATCAGAAATATTAAAATTAGTATTAGTTCGACTCGACATATATACTTCATAAACTCTATGGTTAGTAGAAGTTTGTATATAAACTTCCTAATTCTCGTCTCATGGGGGAAGTTTTAAGCATTAACGGAGTAAGAAATTACTATATCGTAGTTGTGTTATAGAAAAAGGTTGATTCGGTAATGACTTCTCTTTCTGTCATAGTCAAATTATCGATATACCTTCGGATTTAACAAAGATTGCTAATCAGAATTAGCTAGGAATTAGCTTCATGATATGTAATACTTAGATCTGGTAATACATTTGATTCTAGCCAGTTCTTTCTAAGTTAGTTAGATCTTTAATCGATATTGTAAGATTTTCATTTAATATTAGGAGGCTGTATACATTACGTTAAGTTAACAGCCTTTTTTCTGATTGGAAATGTAAGGGATGCCAAATTCTACGTGATGATGTTAGCAGTGTTTCCTTTTTATTAACTTTTGCCATCGATATGAAACGTTTGGCTAAATCTCCTCTGGTAAAAGTTAGTATTGAAATTTCTTCAGGTTGTCTATCGTCATGCGGAGAAGTAGACAATCTTTTTCTAGTATCTATGGCCGTGCCTAAGAATAGTTAACAAAGTCAGCCTGGCAATAGATTAAAAATAGAAGATTGATTATCTATCATAATTTCGCTATCATTAATTGATAAACTGGGTATTCGGCAAGAATTAGATTCGTCCATTTACCCAGATTATTATTATTCCTGTTTAGGTCGAAATGCAAAAGGGAAAACAATTATTAAGTCTTACGGTTAATTATAAATCATGAACTGGTTATTGGCAACAATCAAATCTGTCCAATTAACAAGATCCTACTTATTTCATAATAATAAATAGTTTAGACTATTTACTAATTAAGATAATTATTACATTTCTAGGATTTATATTGAAATCTCAAGAAATGTAGGTTATCTATAGGAAACTCACTCGAGAAAAACATGCCCTTATTTAACTATTACCCTCTCAAAGATATGCAGCTTTCTGGACATTGTTTGATAAAATTCGGCTCAAACGCATTATCAAAGAGTAGTTTTGAAACTTGCCTTTTGGAGGGCAACTCTTGAAGGTTACGTCTCAATGACTCATTAACTCTTTTTGCGGCCAACTGTTGTTATCCTTTTTAAAAAAAAAAAAAAAAAAAAGGGAGGTTGCCAGGAATTCAGGCCTCTGAGGCTTGAGACAACTGGCAGCCTCCAGTCCACCATTAACATATGAGGTATTATCACCGTAAAATATGTTAATTGCGAATCTAGATCATTCTAACTCTTACATATAGAATAGAATGGATCTGATTCCTTAGAGTCTCCCGAGTTTTAAACTAAAGGTATAAGGATTCTATATATTATCTGTGTTAGAACTAGGAGAGCTCCTCCCTCCTAATCTGCAAATTCTAGCACATTATCTATAGATTAATGTATTGTGCTGACATACATTTTGATATGTACTAAAGAAAGAAGTGGGTAGAAATGGGAGAAAGGCATGTTTAAGGAAAAAAATATATACTAATTCTGCGAAATTTTATGTAATGTTTATTGATAAGAAAAAAAAAAAAAGAAAACAATGCAAAATAAGGCATGTTTTCTAATGTAAAAAGTATTACTAACGGCGTACTATTGTTCACATTATAAAGCTGTTTTAATGATATAATTATATATGGGACAACTTAGTCTAATGTATGTAGTTTGTGAGCTGAGAAGCCGATTTTTACAAAATATCTTCTTGAATGTAATATTTGCAAAACAAAGTGATACACCCAAGTCCATAAACCTTGATACTGATATTATGAATAATACACAGACAATTAGTAAAGTAGTACCGGATTCGCTCACAGTTTTTACAGTATCGTGGCTCAATATTGTCATCACACATAAACACATAGCTCTTGATTAGGCTCTTTTTCCAACAAATAGTATCTATGTTTTTCTTTTTTCTTCAATGAAAACGTACGTTGTGGGTACTCATTAGAAGTGCCTCAGTGAGGCACTTCTACAGAGTACCCACAACATATGTTTTCGATGACAAATAAGAAAACTATTACCAGAAACGCACTTTTATCTAGAGCTATTTAAATGGATACTATTTTCACTTTTACTTTTGTCATGTTCAGGGTGGGTACATGTATGTCTCTAACAACATTTAAAGCCTATATTTAAAGGGCCAACATGTATCATGCGTGTGTATACAGAAGAACCTCTCTACAACAGTCACTAAAAGCAACTTGAACAGCCAAAATTGATTGTTTTAGGGAGGTGGCTGATTTTTGAGGGTTTCACCAACAAGCTTTTTCACTGGCATCAGGCTGTTAAGCAAGCTTTTACGCGGGTATCAGACTGTTAAACGACAAGTCCGATAATGCAGACATAAACATTTTATGCAAACCTTACATTTACAATATACAGAGCTCTAGATAAGAGGCAGCAAAGGGTATTCCAGCACTGATTTTTTGAAAATCAGTTTTAAAATTGAAGTTGAGTGGGTAAGAGTACTCAATGAAATTTTGGATTTCAGCAATGAAATCCAATTAAGGGGGTAAAACTTTTCGGTGACCTTTAAAACATCTTTTAACATATAGCAATTTCCTTCACATTGATTCTTTTGTGAGCAGCAGTACACAAGAACAGAAGGTTTAAACTAACTGACAGCTAACTGACAGATTTATGCATTCTATTTTTTTTTTTTTTTTTATTTTTTATTTTTTTTTTTTTTTTTTTTTTTTGTTTTGTTTTGTATATTTTTCACAGAAAATAAAGCTTAGTATTTCCTGTGAATTACCTAATTCACATGAAACGCCAAGCTATATTTTCTCTCAAACAATTAGAATTTTGTATGCTAAACTTATGTTTGGTGCTTTAAGAGTAAAGCACCGCAAATGGTCATTTAAGTATTAAGCTTTAAAGCAGGGGGTAAAATACTCATTGTACAAAAATCTTACCTATAGCACTGTATAAGTTATTTTCTGATAAATGAAAATTAAGATATAATTTGAAATAATTTTATTTCTTTAAATAAATGCATGTTGTCTTGTTTTATTTTAATCTTAGTTTATTTTATTAGTTATAGGAAAACTGAAGTGTAAAAATTCCCATAAGAATACACGAGGCAATAATCTTATGAAAATCTCTAATAATCCTCAATTTATAAAAACAGTTTTCCCAATATAAACAAATCTGTAGTGGTTCTTTCTATATGAAACGGTCACAGTCTTTAGTTTATACTATAAAAATTCAAGTAATAAGTTCTGTCCAACACATTAATCTGATATAGTGTCCTCTTTGTCTGTGATTTTTTCTTTCTTCCCTATTTCTCCATAAAAATGTGATGTTGGATCTCATTGGAATCACCTGCGAGATGATTTTAATTAGATTCCCAAGTTCTTGCATTTTAGAAGAAATTAGATGAGTCTAGAAGCTGTGTTACACGAAGGTCAGTTGAGGTTGGGTGTGGCTAAGATATCGTCTATCTTACGTCACCTGGGCGTCCAACTGATATTGGCTTACAGTTGGGCAAGGCCTGATATCCTTGTAGCAGGTAAGGATAGAGGGGGTGGGGGAAGGAGAGAGGGATATTTTTATTTCTTCTGTTTCTTCGCTTTCATTCCTGCTCCATTTTCTTCCCTGCCCGTCTCTTTTATCTCCTCTACTATCTCTTTTATCTCTTTACTCCTTTTCTCAGGGAGACGACACAAAATGACCCACAATCAAATCAGAGAAGAAAATGAGACTTCGCAAGTTTTTGTCACAAAAGCTCAGGTCAGAGCTGTAGATAAAATGGCTATTCTGATTTTTTTTTTTTTTTTTTTTTTTTTTTTTTTTTTCGATTTTTTATGCGAAAACATTGTGGGTACTCATTACAAGTGCCTTGACATGGCACTTCTAATGAGTACGCACAACATCAGTTTTCGTGGAGAAAGTAGAAAAATATCAATACAAATGCTCTTGATAAGATGCTTTTTTTTTTTTTTGCAATCCAAAAGTATTGATATTTTTCTTATTTTTCCATGAAAACATGTTGCAACTTGCAGGTACTCATTTAAAGCGTCCAGGTGAGGCACTTCATTACTCCGTGAGTCACTTCTAATCAGTACCAAAAACATATTTTATGGAGATATAAGAAAAATATTTATCTGATACCCACTGTTATCTAGAACATACTAATTACTGTCTAAAACCTGAACAAACAACTGATCAAAAGCTCTCTTAAGACTAGATTTATAATCTGAACTATTATTTCATAATAACCCTGGTATCTTTAGACACTGTATAAAATCCAAATAAAATGGAATAGAATGTCCATGATTTAGAAAAAAAAAAAAAAAAAAAAAAAATGAATATCGCTATCAAATCCAGTTAAAAATGAATAAAATGGTGGGATATTCCCTGGAAAAATATTTAGCACACTTCCACAGTTAAATACATAGCTCTTGGCGTGAAAATCATAACTCTAGACATGAGGGCTTTTGTTGGCATTTTCATATTTATTAGCAAAGAATATTTCATGCTCAGCTGAGTTGAGCATGAAAAAAAGTTTATAACCTCGGGACCAGGTCAACACTGCATGACGTTATTTCATAGCCTCCGACAATTAGACCGACCTAGTTACAAATGTTTTGGATAGACATAATAAGGAGCCGAGGTTTCTTGTGTTTCTTTCTTCTAGTTGTTCAAAGCTAACGACATCGTTAGTTAACGATCGTTAAAATTTACATCAAGTGATACGCAAATATGCTGAAATTTTTTGCTGAAAAAATGTGAGTAGCTCGTTAAGCTAACGACGCTTTGAACAACTGGGCCCAGGTTAATTGACCGGCTCGACATGACATCAATAGTGTTGACGTGCCGTAAAACTCAATCACAAACAAACAAATCAAACTAAGTCCCTAGCTATAGATGCATCATATAAGTGATCCTTTAACTCACTTTTCTACTACCTGGCTCCGACTGAATGGAGTTTAGTGTTTTTTAAGACTGGTATTAGAGAGCTTAACTGTCTACGCCCATGCCATTCTAGATTTTATTTTATGCTGACTCAAAACACCCATAAAGTCTGATGAGATAGCTGAAGAGAAATATAGTGAGTGAGAGGAAGGGTACATTTATTCATATTAGTTACTTAAAGATACCATTATGAATAAAATTTCACATATCAAACTATATAAGTCTATTGCTCCGAAAGCATTTTATGAAATGCCATGGACTGGTCCAGTGCTATTTTCCGTGGACTGCTCAACGATTATGACCAAGCATTAGCTTTCACAAACAAGCTTGGTCTACGCTTAGCACACATTGTGTGCTAAGCGTAGACCAAGCTTTTTTGTGAAAGCTAAAACTTGTTGGACTGGCTATTATCTCTTGGACGAGTGCCAGTCTACCCATTCGGGGCTATAGCTTCTACGACCAATATTTTCGAAGACTGTGTACATATGAATGATTAATCTGTGTTGTTCTGCTGGCTGATATACTTATCTTGGTCTGTGAAGGCGACCGTATTCGTCCTATTCCACTTACGACATCTTTCAGAAAGTCTTTTTTGGCCTTGCGTTTTAATCGTTCATACTCTTTATGGCATACAGTTTGGCTAAGCTAACAACATGTAGAGCATTATCAAACATAAAGAAGCGTCACAATTAGAAGAAGTAAATATGCAAACTTTTGTTATGATTCAAAGTAAAACCATTTGTTGTCACAACATACGCATCAAAAGTTTTATTGTAGTCAATTTCACTACGAAAATTCGCGAGTCGCCACGGAAATGGACGACCAGACTCCGGAGCTAATAGTGTTATAAAAATATCAACCAATCAATTGCTGGCGGTAAACAAAATGGCGGTGCCCATGCATCGTCAATAAAAAACATTATTTGATAGTTTCTTTTGAAGCAAAATATACAGGATTGTGTATGTGACATATTTTTGCTGTTTCCTTGGCTGAAATGTGTGCCTTTTCAATAAAAACCATTTTTAATAAAAAAAAATCAGCGGTGAAATATTTACTATAATACAGGTTTTTACTTACATGAACGTGTCCTGCTTTAAACAATTCGAAACTTTTCTTCATATATTCGCTTTGGTTTGAACAAAATAGGTTAGAATAGTTGTAATGTTGAACTTCATCATGACTGTGGGCAAATGAGCTTTGGCATACGATTCCTTCAACTCTAAATGACCCGCAGAATTTGTTTGACAGCCGGTTGCTGAGACTGAGGCGGTCGCCTTTTTTTAACGCCAGAAATCTATTGGTTGACTGAGTCATGTAACATGGCGACATGTGACTTGACTGACGAGCGGTTTACGGAAATTACGGAAACGCTATGAAAACGACAATTGGTTTTACCAAAGTTCGAATTTTCATTTTCCCCATAGTAAAAATGGCTGCAAGTTAGGCAAAAATAGATCGGTGGCAGATTTTCAACAAGATCCATTTGTTCAAAATTCCCGCTATGAACTCGTTTGTCTATCAAATTTGCAAATCTCTTGGGGAAATATTTCCTGTATTTCAAATTCGGGGTGCAATAACCTCTATATATTATAGTATTAACAAGCAATATCTGTAAAAACAAATACACGACGTAGGAACGAAAGTATATTTACATACTTATAACAATGAAAAAAGGGAACGGGACAGATTCATAAAAAAAAAAAAAAAAAAAAAATGATGGGTTTCAAACCCGCAACCTTCCGTGTGGTAGGCAAACCCTTTCCGACTGAGCTATGGGGGCTCTTTGGTGCTGTCCGAAAACTAATTATATATTGCTAAGCAGTCACAGTTTTTTCTACAGTTAAAAATAAACATATCTCAATAATGTGCGTATGGAAGGACAAAGAGTACAGTATCGTTCGAGAAGAATTATAAGTATCCTGTTTTTATCTTTTAGTATTTTCCTGTTTAGGATTGTCCTAACCTCGCAGTTTTACCGTGATCTTGAAAACACTTTTCAAAGCATAATGTACAATGACTAAGATGACGTGCCCTTTTACGGTAATAACAGAAAAGGTCGTTGTGCAGATTCTTTTCGATTGTATGGCATATTCGTGATTTCATACAGCTGCTCAAGACGATGAGCTTAAACGACTACGTCGAAAAAAATTAAGAATTTTTTTTTTTTTTTTTTTTTTTTTTTTTTACTATAGAAATTGCATGTGATAAAATTATATACACATTAGAGAGCAAAGCACAAACATAGCTTTACCAATAAAATTTTGCATTTAGAATAAAACGTCAAGCAAAAATAAATAAACAAATAAATAAATAAAAATAAAACGTTTTTCCAAGTGATGTCGAAAGCACAGAAAATTCGGAAAAGACCAAACAGTGTAGACCCAGATAAGAAGCCACAGAACACTGTTTACTACTGTTCAGGGACTATAAGACACATCGACAGGTAGTAAAACCAGGAACGGGTCCAGGATTACTTAATTAGGTGGGGGTCAAGAGTTCTGATGGGGTATGGGGTCGCTTTGATCATATTACCGTGCTAAGCTAAGTATTGGGACAGACAGGCCTGAGCAAACAATACAGACCCAGACCAGACTTACACTATTTGCCACTCATCCAGCAGTTTTTAGACACAAAAACCATCCTTTTGAAATTCTTCATCACGAAAATATGCCTTTATAATTTGACCCCCTTAAACCCCAAGGGGTGTACATTATTTTCTTATTTCTGCTCAAAAACATAGATTGTTGGTACTCGTTAGAACCGCCTCGCGGAGGCGGTTCTAACGGGTACCCACAATCTATGCTTTGAACAGAAATATGAAAAATATCAGAGTTTTTTATCTGAAGGAGTGAAATTTTCTATATATTTGAATAGGCGTGTTTTCGTAATGTGTCCGACAAATTAGACCAAAAATAAGTTCACGAGCAGACTTTTTTTTCTATGGCGGATTCAGGAATTCGATTTGATAAAAATACCGTACTTACTCTACGTATTCGGACAGGTGTGCCTGAGCAAAGCGGATCTGATCAGGGTCTACACTGTTTGCCACGCGCCCAGCAATTTTACACACATTTACAGGTAGTAAAATAATGGACTTTTTGAAGAGAAGTATAAGGTAAAAGTAATGGGGTGTGAATATTGGGATATATAGGGTATCCCAAATTTATCAAATTTATCCCAAATTTGCCATGAAAATGAAAGTTTGAGTCAAAACGGGCTTCGACTGAATCCCGCGAACCCCATCTGAATCTTCCACTGTATTTAACTTCCTGTTGATGCGTCTAGAAGTGATCTCCAGGGGCGGATTCAGAGAGGGTTCGAGGGGGTCAGTCGAACCCACCTTTGACTCAAAATTTCATTTACATGGGAAATTCTGGATAAATTTAATAAATTTTGGACACTTTTCATTATACTTTTCTTCAAAAGTCCATTTTACCACCTGTGAATGTGTGTAAAATTGCTGAATGAGTGGCAAACAAGTTGACCCCGATCAGACGCCGCGTTCTGAGGCGTCTGATCTGGGTCTACACTGCTCAGACCTGACTGTCCGAATACGTGAAGTACGGTAATATCATTAAATCGACCCCCCTCAGAAATCCTCCTGGATCCGCCCCTGATCTCTTTCTACACTGTTTGCTCAGAGTAAAATTATCTTCTCGCTTGTCGAGGCTCAAAGTAGACGCTTCCTGGGGCGAGATTATAAAATATTTAAGAGACAATTTGCATCAAAATTCAAACCCTATTTTCTTCATGGGAAAGATATCACCAATTTGTCGTCTGCTGAATTTGCCCAGTGACTGCTGAAACCGTCCACCCGACCGTCCGTCCATCCATCTGCCAGGAGTACATGGCAGTAATGTTTAGGCGACAGAAGGATCCGGCGGTCGGACACTGGACAGGGGAAAAAGAAAACCCACGTAACAGGTAAGAAAAAAACGATCTGCGTGTTCCGGATATCGCTGGTTCCGCATTTGACACTCTCGGTGTATGTAAACCTACGAAGAAGCCGGAAATTTGAGGTTACGGAGAGTAATCGGGACAATCCCGGAAACTAAACTCGTTCCACAGGTCGTGTGTAGGACATTTGGAGGAAACAGGTAAAAATAAGTTTTATTTTCATGTTATAAGTTTTAAATGTGTGGTAATGTTGGATGGTCTTTGTTTCAAAAGCCAGACCAGTTCACAGACTCGATTTAATACGTTCGCTTATGAGTTTGGAAAGTTTTCCATGTATCCATAGGGAAAACGAAAGAATGAGCTAAATATAGATCACCATGTTCGTGTATATTTCACCTATATTTTTCGATATGTAAGCTGTCGGGGAAGTTTAACGCTTAGCATGCAGAGTAAAAATTTCAGCAGACGACATGTTGAAATATCTTTCTTGTTTTCCCCAGAAAATAGTCTTTAACATTTTATGCAGATTGTTTCCTGCAATTTGCATGAAATGTCAAATCCTGTTTTTCTGTGAAAAATAATTAAAATATCATCAATTTGTCGTCTGCTGAATTTTTTCCAGAACGGTAAAGGTTACTATATTTTATGCGGACTTCATTGTTCGCTTGTGGATCGGATCGTGGAAACCCCAGTGAATTACTAACCCAGACTTCAGGGAACAGACTGAGGAATTTCTTGGGAGTGGAGAGCACCTAGACTGAATATACGAATTGTTGTGCTGTCTCTCAGAATTGTGTGTTCATTATGTGGGCCTGTCGTTAGAAAAAAAAAATAAATAAATAAAAAAAAAAAAAAAAAGGCATAATGACGCACACATGCGAACAGTGATGTCACACGCCATTGCTGCTAGCACAGTGTGAGGGGACCAGCCTTCGTTAAAATCATAAACATAAGAAATAAATCACTATTCAGAGTTCGTTACAGCAAACAAGAGTTAGGTACGTGTGTGAAGTTAGTTCCTTGTTACTTGTTCATTGTTTCTAAATCCTTGTTACTTATTACTTGTTACTTATCCTTGTTACTTGTTCCCTGTTACTTATTCTTTGTTTCTTGTTACTTATTCCTTGTTCTTTCTTACTTCTTCCTTATTCTTTGTTACTTATTCCTTGTTACTTATTTTTGATTCCCTGCTACTTGTTCCTTGTTAGTTTGTCCTTGTACCTTGTTACTTATTCCTTGTTCCTAATTCTATGTTCATTGTTACTTTTTCCTTGTAAGTTGTTACGTTTTCCTTGTTCCTTACTCCTTGATTTTATGTCGCTATTTTCTAACCACATAAGTATGCTAAAATACTGATGGTAGTCCATTTGTTTGAACATCCATCCGTCCGTCCGTCCGTCCGTTACACTATCTCCTACTAAACCAGTGGGCGGAAATCACACAGGCTGCACCAAATTTCCGCTCAATCTGACTTACCGTTCGGGAGCAGATAACAATTGAAGATTTTCAAGACGGCCACCTTGGCGGCCATCTAGCATATGGTAACAAAATTATTTTAGCAATTCTTAATCTCTATGTCTCCCCAGTGCCTCCCACTAAGTTTTGGCTGAATCCCACTTATCATTCGGGAGCATATGTGGTTTCACAAGGAACAAGTAACAAGAAATAAGTAAAAGAGAACAAGAAATAAGTAACAAGGAACAAGGAATATGTAAAAAAGAACAAAGAAATAAGAAACAATGACTAAGTAACAAGGAATAAGTAACAAGGAACAAGGAATAAGACACAAGGAATTAGTAACAAGGAATAAGTTACTAGGAATAAGTAACAATGAACAAGGAATAAGTAAAAAGAACAAGTAACATGGAAGAAGGGATAAGTAACAAGGAATAAGTAACTAGGAATAAGTAACAAGGAATGAAGAATAAGTAAAAGGAACAAGTTACACAGAATAAGTAACAAGGAACAAGGAATAAGTAACAAGGAATAAAGAACAAGTAACAAGGAAGAAGGAACAAGTAACAATGAACTAGGAATAAGTAACAAGGAACAAGGAATTAACTTCACACACGTGAAATACGAGGGTAGTTCAAT
Source organism: Anodontia alba (assembly GCA_964016985.1). NCBI lineage: Eukaryota > Metazoa > Mollusca > Bivalvia > Lucinida > Lucinidae > Anodontia > Anodontia alba. Next base: position 45,204,616 of record OZ024826.1, read on the forward strand.
ACGTTCGTAGAACTCGGTATTTTTCTATACAATTCAAGATTTCTGTTTTTCATTTTTGTGCAGTGTAAATCTTTGTCAGTTGAATGATAACAGCCGTTCAGTCAACACGTACATTTTTTGCTCTTACGTTTTGTTTGAAAACCTATACCCATAGGCAAAAATGGAAAGTCAGAATATTGAGTTCAGAGCAGTCATAAAGTTCCTCACTAAGGAAGGTGCAAAGGCCAAAGAAATCCATCGGCGCATGGCTGATGTGTATGGTGATAGTAGCCCAAAGTATTCCACAGGGCAAAGTGATCAGCAGAATTTAAACGTGGGCGAGACTCCTTAGAAGATGACTCAAGGCCAGGTCGCCCTGCTGATGTCATCAGCCAGGAGATGATCGACCGTGTTGCGAGACTTGTGCTAAACAATCGCCGAATCAAAGTTGCCGAACTTGCTTCAGAATGTGGTATTTCTAATGGAAGTGTTTACACTATAATCCATGAACATTTAAGCATGTCAACGGTATCTACCAGGTGGGTACCCAGAAATCTGAACATGCAAGATCGTCAGCAAAGGGTGGAGTCAAGTCAAGAACTTCTGGAAGTGCACAATGCCAATCCAGAAGACTTTCACACTCGTCTTGTAACAGGAGATGAAACTTGGCTTCACCACTGGACCCAGATACTAAAAAAGAGTCCATGCAATGGAAGCGCCCTGGCTCACCCCTACCTAAGAACTTGCGTACCCAACCATCAGCCAGCAAGGTAATGGCCACGGTGTTTTGGGACTCCAAAGGGATTATATTGATAGATTACAAGCCTGCTGGTACTTCAATTACAGGATAATACTATGCCAATGTCATTAAACAATTAAGGATTGCTATTAAAGAAAAACGAAGGGGAAAGCTAGCTGCTGGTGTCCTTCTTTTGCATGATAATGCCCCTGTGCACAAGTCAAGATTTGCACAAGCGGCTATTCGTGAATGCAAGTTCGAGCAGTTACATCACCCGCCATACAGTCCAGACCTGGCCCCCAAGTGATTATTATCTGTTTCGAAATTTGAAGTCCCACTTGCGTGGAACGAGATTTCGGGACAATGATGAGCTCAAGGCTGCTACAGAGGCTTGGTTTGAGGACCAAATAGACGACTTTTATTTCAAAGGCATAGACTGCATTAAAGAAAAGTGGGCCAAATGCATTGAAGTAAAAGGGGATTATATTGAAAAATAATGTTGAAACCATCTTCCAATCTGTGAGTTAAACCCCGAGTTCTACGAACTTATTGAACTCCCCTTGTAGGTCTGTTTATACCTAAACGTCAATAATGACTGTCCCCGATCGACAACTGGTACCTTGACGCTAATTGATCATGGTTAAAGACTTTGTGAAACTAACTTTACTACTCTCTGAGCTATTTCAGCAGACGACAAATTGGTGATATTTTTCTAATCTTTCCCAGAAAACAGGATTTGGTATGTTATGCAAATTGTCTCCAACTTGCATGAAATGTCAAATCCTGCTTTCTGGGAAAAATAAGAAAACTATTTCAATATGTCGTGTGCTGAAAAGCTAAATGTTAACACAAATTAGTACAGAACACAGTTGGATAGGTGCACACAAACTCGTCGTTACGAGGGTCGTGCAAAAAGTTCTGTCACTTATAGGATTCCTAAGTTTTATCCCAGGTATATTTTAAAATGCTTCACTGCACTTGAATGATGTGTTGAATAGCTAACGATACCCGTTTATTTCGTGCAAATTGCTTTCCAACTGACCGAGTTATTTCAAATTGAAATAGATGCAGTCATATACACTGACCAATTTACTTGTTACATTGGAACATGGACCAGAAGACTGAAATTCGTAGCTATACTAAATGCCGCATTAGGCTTAATATAGATTCAAAGCAGATATTTAATGAATTGTGTGGTATATATGGACGTGAGATCATTTCAATGCGCACAGTTTTTTAGGTGGGTTAAAGCTTTCAAAGCTGGGAAATTTTCTATTGAAGATGATACCCGTCCTGGAAGGCCTAAAACCTCTGTTACCAAGGCTAACATCGCTGCTGTAAAGATTGTGGTCGAACAGGATGCGCGATTGTCTGTCAAAGATATAGCTAGTTGTACTGGCATATCAGAAGGCAGTGTGCAAACAATTCTGAAAAAGCGTTTGGACCTGAGAAAGGTTTGCGCTAGGTGGGTACCTCATTTGCTCACTGAGGAGCAAAAAGACACACCCGGGAACTTTTGAAAACATACAAAGGCTGTAATAGTTGGGTTATTTGTATCTTGCTAACAGGTGATGAAACCTGGGTGCACATGTTTGGGTCACAAAGGAGGGCTGATAATAAGCAATGGAAGCGAAAAGATAAAAAAACGTCCATGTATTGCCAAGAGAACCATAAGTACGAAAAAGATGTTGTATGCAATTTTCTTTAATCCAAGTGGGCCAGTCATTCAAGTGCCTTGTCCATCTGGTCATACAGTCATTGGCCGATTCTACAAGAATTCTGTACTGAAGATAGTGAAAGAGTTTTACATTAAGGAACGACCAAGCAAAGGATGGTCAGGAGTCGACCTTTTACATGACAACGCCTCAGTCCTCTCATGTGAGGTTGTTAAGTCTTTTTTGGCTTCTGAAAAGGTGAAAGTTTAAACCATTCCCCTTAATCACCTGACCTGAGTCCCTGTGACTTCTTGTTTCCAAGGCTTAAGAAAATGCTTTCTGGAAATAAATATACGTCTATAAGTTCTCTTCGCAGCGCTATTTATCAGTGTCTCCAACAGATACCTTATCTGCTTTTCGCGACTGGGTAAAAAGGTTAAAAAAATGTGTTTCAGTAAAGAGGAATACATGTACTTTGAAGGTTTGTAATAAAAGTATGTTTGATAAAACGTAGCACTGAAGTAATCCGAACCCAGTGACAAAACTTTTTGCAGGACCCTCATATTTGTAATCGTCAGATACTTTTTCTCTCGCTATTTCTAGATGTAGCTTGTTACGATTTTCGGTATTCGGACACCTTAACTCATTCCTTAACCCTTAAAGTTCAAAGAAACGTCCGGGTGGCCGACTGATTGGCGCTCTAGACATCGGACCATGCGGTCTCGGGTTCGCATCCCGCTGGAGTTGTTAAATCAGCTCATGATTGAACGGCGCTTCATGGCACAAAGCCTTCTATTGTCACCTTTCCGTCGTCTCTGTATGACTTCAGTAATGTTGAAAGGGATGTAAAACATCAAACCAGCATTAAAGTGCCAAGCAAAATTATAGCAGACGATAGTCTATATTTTTCTAAATATTTTTCAATGAATAAGGTTTGACATTTCATGTGAATCGTCTGCAGACGAGTAACATGAAATGCCAAACCTTATTTTCTCTGGATAATAATAATAATAATAATAATAATAATAATAATAATTCAAAGGGCCGTCTGCTGCATCGGGTATTCAAATATTTAGGGTTCAAACGAGCCTATTGTCATTGACGGCTTTTAGGTAGGTCTATAAGTGATTTCAGACTTACTTTTTCCGGAGGGCTTAATGTGGGTCTACCATGTTTCACTCAACATGTCTGTCCAAATAATTGTATTTTACAGGGGCAAATCGTACTGTTTTCGTATTTCAGCCATACAATAGCGTAACGCCCCTTTATAGGAAACGCAAGGTTTGTGCCAGAACAATTTGTTTCAGGTGAACGATCTTGATGAATCATGTATTTTGATGTAAATTTTTATCAAACTCGGATAAAAACTAAAGAAATTAAGGATGTTTAAACATTCCAAAATCATAATCGTGGGTGCCGCCATTTTGAATATATAATGAGGTTCTAAATATTTCAAAATATTAAATAAAATCTTTCTAAGAGAAATTAATATATATATATATATATATATATATATATATATATATATATATATATATATATATATATATATATGTATATATATATACAAATACAGAGGTTGAGTAGTGTTGTAAATCTTATTCATTTAGATTTTGCATTAAAGCCTCATTGAATATTCAAAATGCAGGCTCCAAAAAGAACATTTTTTGATATCTTCAAACCTTGATAACTTCTTTATTTTTCATCTGATTTTGATCAGACTTGCGTCAAAACGCACGGTTTGTCGAGTTCTTACATCTCGGGATACATTATACAACAACATTGTTTTCTACTTTAACGAGCACTGTGAATCCCAGTAAGAATTCTTTATAAATCTATAGCGGGCGGTTGTCGGCCCGTCAGCTACCCTGACAGGCCGACAACGGCCCGCTATAGCTTTATAATTTTTGAGCTAGGGGCTTGAAACTTGGTCAGATGATTTGGGATGATGGGTAGATTACCTGTCAGATTCATAAATTATTATTATTATTATTATTATGATGATGATTATTGAAAAAAAAAACTTATTTTTCCGGAGTTATGGGACTTTGAAAAATTAAGCATTTTGAAAAAAAAAAACAAGAAAAAAAAAAAAAAAAAAACAACAAAAAAAAAAACAAAAAAAAAAAAACAATGAAATATTTTCTGCAAGATACCTCGAAAAGTATTTGAGCTATGGGCTTGAAACTTTATCAGCTAATAGGAGATGACAAGTAGATTATCCGATTTTTTAACTGCCTTATCTTTCCACATTTTTGAAAAGTTTGGGCTTTTTAAAATTTGTCAGCAAGCTATTTGAGCCAGGGGATTGAAACTTGGACATCTGCTGGAAGATAATGAGTAGAGTACCTGATTAAATTAAAAACAATTACCTTATTTTTTCGGAGTTATGGTCTTTTGAAAATTTTGGAATTTTAATAAAATCTGCAACCAAACTATCAACCCTACAGATGTTTGCATAATTTGCAGCCATTTTTACTATCGGACATTACGAAAACACGCCTATTCAAATATATTGAATGTTTCACCACCAAAAAAAAAAAAAATGAAAATTTTCAGATAAAAAATTCTAATATTTTTTTATATTTCTGCTCAAAACATAGATTGTGGGTACTCTATGTTTTTTGAGCAAAATAAGAAAAATAATATATACCCCTGTAAACGCCAGTTTTACTATATATAAGTGGGGTTTAAGGGGGTCAAAATTATATAGGCATGTTTTCGTGATGAAAATGAAAATACTGGTATTGGCATTTTTTTTACACCGGTGTATAGAAGATAATTTTTGATGCAAACAAACACTGCTACGGAATCGTTCCACGTTCATTACAATATACAGTTTTACTCTGCCCATCCTGTGATATTTCCCAGCTAGCATTCTTTATAAATCTATAGCGGGCCGTTATCGGCACGTCAGCTACCCGACAACGGCCCGCTATAGATTTATGTAGAATGCTTACTGGGTTGTGGTCTTGGACTCAGCTGCACACGAGCACACGAACATGAAATCATAAGCCGAAGCTAAATATATGTGATAATTCTTCAGTAGAAGTGTTGAATATTTATCCATCAGGGCCCAGTTGTTCAAAGCGTCGTTAGCTTAACGAGCTCGTTAAGGGTCATTTCGTGAACTGTTTTATCGGATTCAATATACAATATTCTGATATTTTTTGCTGAAAAAATATGAGTGCACTGCAAAAGCTACTCACATTTTTTCAGCAAAAAAATTCAGCATATTTGCGTATCACTCGATGTAAATTTTAACGAATCGTAACTAACGATGTCGTCAGCTTTGAACAACTGGGCCCAGAGTTTTAAGATTTCAGTAGTTTTGAAGTGAAGATGGCGGACCCCCGTAGCCTAGTGGATAGGAGAGTTGACTCTTAATCCATTAGGTGTCTCACCGCTGTGGTTCCAGCCTCGCTCGGGTCACATGTGGGAAAACCAAGTTCTGTTTACGGATTGTCACGTGGCTTTTCCCCGGGTTCGATATAGGTGAAATTTCTTGAAAGGGCCGTAAAACCCAAATAAAAACAAATGAAGATGAGGTTGATCTGTATTTTAGCAATGTTTTAATATAAATATGGAACTAGAATTTAATAGTTTTGTGTGCTTTCCTGCCTTCTATATTTGTAACTGTGTTCTATCTTTTAATAAATATCACAGATTTTACATCCTCCTTCGTACATGTATATGATTAGCGTGTTCGGCGCAGTTCGTATGTTTATTTTTGGCGCAAATGGGCGATCATTTTTAGCGCACTTTAAAAAAAAAATGGCGCAAATGGGGTATAGTTTGGCGCAGGTTGCAAGCGCCTATCTAAAGCAAAGTACATGTAAGTTTGAGCAGGTACCTCCGAGCCCATAAGCCCTAGCACACCGAAGTGGGGCCCAGGTGTCCTAGGGATCTAAAGCGTTAACGCTTGGCACGCTGGGTAAAAATTTCAGCAGACGACATTTTGAAATGTTTCTTTTCTTTTTTCCCAGAAAACAGGTTTGGCATTTCATTCATATTCTTTATTTCTAATAGAGACAATTTGCATGAAATGTCAAATCCTGTTTTCTGGGAAAAATAAGAAAAATATCATCACTTTGTCGTCGGTTGAATTAGCCAAGAGAGTGGTAAAGGTTAAGGATACTTACGGACCAATAGTGCCTCGAGAGCACTGTGCTTAAACCCCTTAAACCCCCTTTTATATAGTAAAACTGGGATTTACAGGGGTATACATTATTTTTTTCTTATTTTGTTAAAACACATAGATTGTGTGTACTCGTTAGAACCGTCTCGCCAAGGCGGTTCTAACGAGTACCCACAATCTATATTTTGAGCAGAAATGTGAAAAATATCAGAATTTTTTATCTGAAATTTTTCCTTTTTTGGTTGTAAAACTTTCAATATATTTGAATAGGTGTGTTTTCGTTAGGTAAACGCAAAAAAATATTTGTAAGTCACAATTTCCAATCAGAAACCATTTGTCATTTCTGTTTCTGTGTTTTGTCTTCAAATTAATATTATGGCCCGAAATTGGTCTGACCTATGCAGTTTCTATAGTATACTGATTTTAACCCTCAAAGCGTCAAGCAGATGATATTCTTTTCTTTCTTAACATTTTTAGGGAAAAGAAGTCGACATTTCATGCGAATCGTCCGTCAAATAGACGATTCACGTGAAATGTGAAGACTTATTTTCTTTGAAAAAAAAAACAACTTTTTAAACATATTTGAGAATGTCGTCTGCTGCAGTTGTTACTAGCACTTTAAGGGTTAAATTAGGATAAATGGCACTGTATCTGGCAAATTTCCGCAGATTTTGCCATACACCCTCTGTCCATCTTGACATTACCATCCATTGTGTTGTATCCTTGAGCAGGACGCTTTATCCATAATGCTTCGCTTTTGTAAAATCTTAAACATTTAGGTCAATTTGCACAAAAACTCGACCAAGCTTGTAATTGTTGCAAAAAGCGGCTTTAAATGAGCACCAACATGAGAAAACGTAACTTCCGACATTTGCTCCCAAAGAAGACTCGAATTAGCCTGCGCATCCGCGCAGTCTGATCAACCATTGGCAATCCAAAATGCGCCCGGTGAAGATTCTAATCGGACTGCGCGAATGCGCAGACTGGGCCCAGTTGTTCAAAGCGTCGTTAGGTTAACGAGCTCATTAAGGGTCATTTCGTTAACTGTTTTAGCGGATTCAATATACAATATTCTGATATTTTTTGCTGAAAAAATGTGAGTAGCTTTTGCACTGCAAAAGCTACTCACATTTTTTCAGCAAAAAATTTCAGCATATTTGCGTATCACTTGATGTAAATTTTAACGAATCGTTAACTAACGACATCGTTAGCTTTGAACAACTGGGCCCTGATCTAATTCGTCGCTGAACGACATGTCCGAAGGCATGTTTTCGGAAATTACGATTTACGGAAATTACGATCTACGGAAATTTACGATTACGATTACGGAAAATTACGATTTACGGAAATTACGATTTACGGAAATTACGATCCTGAATTTATTTCTTTGTTTTAGGCTTTAACAGTGCACTTTGAAGCAAAATGTCAACAGATGGCAGAGACATGTTAGCAAGGTTGTTAAAGCAGTCCATCTTGACGATGTGCAAAGAAGCTGTGCAGTATGAGACAAGATTGGAGATTGACGGATTAATCTGTATCTCCACTGAGAATGATAGCCATCAAATAGTTCTAAAGATACATGAACTTTTCCATAAACTTCCGAGGCAGTCACTGTTATCCACCCTTTTTGTTGGTGAACAGCAGAACTTCATTGTGAAACAACAGGAAAAGAAACCACATATAAACTATCCTCAGCCTGACACCGCCGCGATGATTGGTGCAGAGTCAAACAACGACGTCTCTTTGACAGAGACTAACTATCCAAAGGATGAATCGGACAGCACTGCTGATGATGGAGATGTTACTGATACATCGGTATCACCTGTTAATGTGCTAAAAGGTGGTATTTTCAGTGAAACAACTGCTTTCGCTACATCAGATGATAATAGATCTGTAGAACTGAATTACAGAGATACAACACCTACAGGATTTTGTGGCGCAGAGCCAAATGAGAAAAGAACTGTTAGCAAGTCAGATCTACCTGCGATACATGATGTGAAAATCTCAAGTCGAACTGCCTCTTCTGAAAAACCCAGTCAAAACATCCACAAATCTAACTTACAATTAAATGCAAAACTGAAACCATCAGCTCTTCAAAATATTCACTGCAAGAAATGTGATGAAGTTTTAGAAAATGGCACCGCCTTTGAAGAGCACAATGCCAATGTTCATTCGGTGTATACTTGCTTCGTATGTCTGAATACTTTTACAAGTCGTAATAACATGAATCGCCACATTAGAATACATTCCGGTGCCCGGCCATATGCCTGCCCAAAATGTCCTGAAAAGTTTACCCGCAAAGATGATGTAAAGAGACATTTATTGCGTCATGACTATGATAAACCATATCGCTGCGCCCTCTGTTGCAAAGGTTATTCGGAGAAAATCGGCGTGCGGACACACATTGTTAAAGAACATGGTTCAAAAGAGTTTTATTCATGTCCACAGTGCGGTAAATGTTTCTGCGATTTCGATATTTTTCAGCTCCATAAGAAATCACATTCTGAATTCAAGCAATTTTCTTGTAACCTCTGTAATTTCACTGGGTCCAATTCTTTGATGTACTCAAAACACATGTTGAGCCATGACTGCAACAAGAAGTATACATGCGCACATTGCAATTCTGGTGTTGATTACAAGGATCCTTTTCTGTACACTGCCCATTTAAAGACACACAGATCAGACCCATTGGTAACGACGTTCAAATGTTGTTTCTGTGAAGCATCTCTTGTATCATATGATCTCTTTGTGAGGCATGAACATTCTCATGTACACGGAAAGAAACACGTATGTAACGTATGCGGTAAAAAGTTTGAATGGGCATTTAATTTAAAAGAACATATGTTAACTCATGTTCCAGAACAGGAAAACATACTTCCAACAGGACCATCGGAAATGGAGAGTGCAGCTGTACACGGAAAGAAACCCGTATGTAACATATGTGGTAAAACGTTTGAACGGACATTTGATTTAAAAGAACACATGTTAACGCATGTTGCAGAACAGGAAAACGTTCTTCCAAAAGGACCATCGGAAATGGAAGGAATAGACGAAGAAAAGGAAAAAGAGTTTTTGAAAGATGAAGATTCTCCAAGGGATGACAAAGGCTCAGTTGATTACTGGTGTGCTGAATGTAATGAAGGTTTCGCTACTGAACATAAACTTGAGAGTCACATTTTAGAAACACACGAACGGGAAGAAGGTATATCTTCAGATAAAGTAGAAGATAGTTCAGAGATTTCTAGAAAATATTTGACACAAGTATTGGAAAGTCATCAAAGACAACTAGGAAATCTCGAAACTCGATCATCAGCAAGAATGGAAATGACGAGACAGTTCGAAGAATTTCAGAAGCATATGCTATCTTTTGATACTGCACACAATGAGAGAAATAATGAGAAACCCACAAAAACACATCAGAGTAACAAAACCTCTGATAGGTTAGATTTAAACGTCCATGGGGCTGTAAATCTACCAAGAATGCCATTATTCAGAAATAAAATCCAAGAGAAATCTCCCAGATCAAAACTACCAAAGCTTTACCATCTAATAGTTGATCAGAATGACTCAGAATTAGGAACAGGTGATATTAAAACTGAGAAAGCCGATAAAGATTACCGTGATGCAAATCAGAACAATATCTATAACGATCATTTAAATGTTGGAGCAATCAAAACTGAGAAAATGGACGATGACGACATAAACCATTCGGACAGTGGCGCGCAAGATTCCCTAAATTCTTTAAAGTTAATGGGGACTCCACAAGGAACAAATGCATCTACTTATAGCAGCAGTTCCGTTCTTGGTATGTGCACAGAATTTTCTTCTGTTGAAAATCGCAGCATGCTTTCAACTGCAAGCCTTAAAATGAAAGTCCGCCCACCTGGATTTGAGAAAGTAGTTACCCCTGATATCTTGTTCCGGACCAAGGCATCCTTCACCTGTGAAGACTGTAACGAGGTCTTCACCGACTTTACTAGCTTCGATCAGCACGGAACAAACGTGCATCATAGTTTTATCTGTGGCTATTGTGGAAAGGTTTTTACCGCGAAACCGAACCGTGAAAGACATGTGCGCTATCACACTGGGGAAAAACCATACCGCTGTGAGCTGTGTGAGGAATCTTTCTTCCGGGGAGACGATCTCAAATATCACAGAACAGCTAAACATGGAGATGTTCGACCGTACGCTTGCAGTGGCTGCCCACGAACCTTTATTTGGAATAAGGATTTGTTGAAGCATCTAAGGCATTATCCACATCATACAAAGAGTGATCAATAAATCTGAGTAGTTCCTCATAAAGAAAAAAATACATACCCAGCAGGCATGCAACGTTAAGACAGCGTCGCATCAACGTCGATGCAACTTCATCGTCGCATCAACATCATGACGTTGCATCGACGTTGATGCGTTGTTTACTGAACGTCATGTGCCCGCTGGGTATACTGTTATTAAGGGGAATGAATACACACATAAATTTTCCGCTTTTTTTTTTTTTATAAGTGAGACAACTTTCATGACTTCCTGCTTGCTTTTCTATACACTAAATCTCTTGTGAAAAGGGATCTACTCTAAAAGGGAAGTTGCTCCCGATTTGAGCAAATTCTTTCCTTTTATAACAGACCCCTTTTCAGAGGGGCGGGAAACCTAATTCGCCGACTTTACTAGTTTCGATCAGCACTGAATAAACGTGCGTCATAGTTTTATCTGTGACTAGTGCGGAAAGGTTTTACCATCCAGAAAACATACCTATATAATTTGACCCCCTTAACCCCCACTTTTATATAGTAAAACTGGGGTTTACAGGGGTATACAATATTTTTTCCTATTTCTGCAAAATAAAAACAAAAAAAAACAAAGATTGTGGGTATTTGTTAGAACCGCCTCGCCGAAGCGGTTCTAGCGAGTACCCACAATCTATGTTTCGAGCAGAAATATGAAAAATATCAGAATTTTTTATTAGAAAACTTTCAGTTTTTGGTGGTGATATTTTTATTATATTTGAATAGGCGTGTTTTCGTAATGCCGCGAAACCGAACCGTGAAAGACATGTGCGATATCACACTGGGGAAACCCATGCCATTTTGAACTGTATGAGGAATCTTTCTTCCGGGATGGGGGACATCTCAAATATTACAGAACAGTTAAACATCGAGATGTTCGTCCGTACGCTTGCAATGGCTGCCCACGAACCTTTATTTGGAATAAGGATTTGTTGAATCATCTGATACAGTTATTTGGCTAGTTCCGGGTTTTAGCTAGTTCCGAATAAATGAAAAAATCGTCATCAAATACACGACAGCGGCCAAATTTAAAAAGGAAAAATTGGTATGGTTCTGTCGTTCATATATTCTTCTTCATACATCAGAAAATAAATATGGGAAATATTACCTTATTGATCGAAACGATCCGATTTCCCTTAGCAACCCTACGCATAACATAAATTTTGTAAATGTGTAAAGAACATTCGCCTAAATATCCTTAAGTAGACAGTCAATTAAAACATTTTTTTTTTTTTTTTTTGTTCAATTGTTGGGTGGAACATACTTTTCAACATCTGCTTAAATGCTCTCTGCAAGTATTTTAAACAAAGTGCTTGTTTTCAACCATTAATCGATCGCTAATTTGTGCATCCGATTTATTCAGTTCCGGGTAAGGCGTTAAACACTGTATTTAAAGGTGTGGAGCTATCGACGTACATGTACACTCTAATGTATGTAAAAGAATCTAACGCACGTGACAGACGATTGAAGCCTCGTCATGAGATAACCTGCTTTATGATATATGCAAACAACAAAGACACCTAGTTTGTGCATCTGCGCAGTCTAAACACCGTTGTTGTTCGCTGTCTAGACAGTATACTACCTATCAAAACTTTCAAGACTAGCTAATCCGGCGCTGTGGCTGAGTTAGCCAGTCTAAAGCTGAGTAGGCGGTCTGAGTCTTACTTGGTTGAAAACCTCGAAGACAGGTTTTCTCATGTCGTCGCTCATATATTATCTGCACTTTGACGAGGTACGGGGAGACTTTGTAAGGACATCATACGGCGCTAAACACCAGCTACATATTGGATTAATTAACGTAATTTTACTGCAAGCTTATTTTATTTTCGGGCTATAGAAGGGGGTAAAATAGGACTTTATGCGCATACTCCTTTCAACTTCATAAACCTCACTGAAATATTTTTATATTGGGAAGATTATTAAATCAAGAAAATAGGAGCTAAATCTTGCAGTAAGGAGGCTGTACATGCTAAAAAATCGTTATGCCATAAATTATGCGATTTTGGCTTACAGGGCCGGTTTTAAGGTCTTTGTGAACCTGTCCCTTTGTGACGAATGTCTATGTTGAATAAATTTTCTCTGTAACACATAAAAGAAGTGAATAAAGTAATATATAGAGGCTGTTGCATTATCCGAGGATTTTTTTACAGATCCCTCATTCGAAACCAGCAAAACTATTCGGAGATAGCCAAATCAGTGGCGTACTTCACAGTCATCGCAAGGGGAGATAACCAAACGCGAATGACAAATTGTTTGGTGTGGTATTTCAAGGAAGGATAGTCCTCTGTATCAGCCCCCAAAAAAATCAAGTTTTGATCAGCTAGTTATTTGGAAATCGTTATGAAGCATAACCTTACCCGGAACTAGCCTAATGACTGTACAGTGATCAAAAAAGGTCACGGAATTCTAAAATTTACAGAGCACCTGGTTGGTTTCCATTACGAATTCAGTCCCATATTAAATAGTAATAAATAGTTCCATTTTTTGTTTAATTTAGCCGATTCTGCAATAGATATTAGCAAAATTGTATATTTTGGGTGTTTGCTTCGAAACTGAAAGTTCTGAGAAAATCATCTGGGGTACAATTTACCCTTACACCGGCCCGCATAGTAGTCTAGCTCCTACAAGATCTGTGTCAGTGTCTTCGAAGAGACGTGAGCTGATTACATGACACATAACATGCAAGTCTGTTTCTTGCAAATTTTCAGAAGGACTGCTGCCAAGCAAATACAAAGTATTGGCCGTTTGAACTCAAAACAATTAAACTGTAAGCTGTAGAACATTTGAAAAAAAAAATGCATAAGGAAAGTTAATTGTACTAATAACCAAGACAGGCCTGGGCACACAGTGTAGACTCTGATCAGACGCCGCAGAACGCGGCGTCTGATCAGAGTCTACACTGTTTGCCACTCGGCACTATTTTAGACACCTCAACAGGTAGTAAATATTTTAGGTGAAGTATGGTAATGAGAAAAGGTGTCCCAGTTCTTGCGGTAAATACGGTAGTCTGTAGCCTTTAAAGACAACAAATACATATACCGTTATTAAGGGGAACGGATACTCATGTAGAGTTTACGCCAATTTTGGTTGCACCAAAATTTCCTAAGTTGTTGTCCACTTGATTATCATTGACCAATGAAGTCAAACTGCGCGTTTGTACGAAAGCTAGGTATCACTGTGACGTCAGAGTGCCGAGTGAGGAGGGTTATCTGTAAAACCTGGACTGAGCCATTGGCAAGCAGTGCAGACCCAGATCAGGCGCCGCAAAATGCAACGTCTGATCATGGTCTGTACTGTTTTGCTTAACTTACAGGAAGTTTAGGGTAAAATTAAACAGTCTTAAGTCCCCGTTCAGGACCAGTTTCCCAGCCTACATTGAAGAGACAATCGACCCTCCAGTGCTTTGAATCTACAAGGGAGACAACTTTTCCTGTACATTAGTCTTCTTCTGAAAAGGGGTCTATTCTAAAAGCAAACAGCAAATTCTTTCTTTTTAGAATAGATCCCTTTTCAGAATGAAAGGAAAGCAAATACCACAGAGTTGGGGATCTACTTTTAAAAGAAAGATTTCCTCATATGGGGAGAAAAGTCCACCTTCCATTTATATATAGTAGACCCATAGGGCCATTTCCAGAAGTGAAGCGAACAGAATTCCCTCCCTCTCCTGAAAGTTTATCCATTCCTTATTAACCCAGGTCCTGCTGGTCCCAGATATGCCTTGCCTTTGCAAACAGTGTAGATCCAGATAAGATGACTTCAGAATTTGTATCAACAACCCGGATCAAGTAATATGACTGACAATTAGGGTAGGGGTGGCATCTTAATTTATTCAGCACGACAAGGGTTAAAATTATATCACACCTGTGCCATGACTGAAATGTTTTCAATGCATAACTAACTCTTTCACCCCTGAGTTTCTGAAGTAGATGCTTCCATCTCTGAATTTGAAAATGTCCGTTCTTGTGAATAGAAAAAAAAAATCAAAAGTAGAATGGCAAACAGTGTAGATTCTGATGAGACGGCTCGTTACGGGCCGTCTTATCAGGATCAACAGTTTGCAAAAGTGTGTTCGGGCCCTCATGGATGAAAGAATTAAGGGAAATGGGTGTACTTTCAGAGAAGGTAATACTGTCAAAATTGAGTTTACCTCTTCCTGAAAAGGGATCTACTGGAAAAGGTAGTAATTTGCTTCCGGTGGGAGTATAGTCTGTGTGGTTTCGCGTTTAGCATTTATGCTGTCCTTATTTGTTTCTGATCTCTCCTTCTTTTGGTGCCTCTGGAGGGCTGTGCTTTGTGATAGTGTTATTTCCTGGGTATATGCACTTACCCTACATGTGGGAAAGCCAAGTTCTGCTCATGGATGGTCAGGTGTTTTTTTTTTTTTTGTTTTTTTTTTTCCCCCGGGTTCTCAGGTTTTGACTGGGCCGTAATACCTTTGATGAATGATCGGCTCGGTATAAGTGAAATATTGTTGAAAGGGCCATAAAACCCAAATAAAAAAAAAAACAAAAAAAAAAACTCTTCACTTACCATAATGACCCTATGTATTTGAACAGATGGGCTTGGGCATACAGTGTAGACCCTGATCAGGCGCCGCATTCTGTGGCGACTGATCAGGGTCTACACTGTTTGCCACTCATCCAGCACTATTTTAGACACATCAACAGGTAGTAAAATAGATTTTTATTTTTCAAATTTTTGGACAGGTACGTGTATATTAAGGAATTAATATGTCCCAATACTTAGGGTAAATATGGTAATATGGTATAGTTTTGAAATGACTGACCCTATATTGTTTATCAGGTTATGATCTGACTGTAAAGGCAATAGCTTCTACAGATTATTTTCTAGTTCCATTTTCAAAGCAGCCACCCAAGACCTACAATGGTGCCCATATCTACTGCAGAACTGTCTGAGTTATATAGTTTGACCAGTTCTGGCATTGAAAAGTAAAACAAATTCCTCAGAAAGAGACAAAAAATAACGGAACTTTTTATTGTGGAATTATATTAGAACCATAACTGATGTTCTGTGAGATTTAGTAGTCTATGACCTTGTTATGAGATTATCATTAAAATTTCTGCAAGAAGCAAACAGACTTTATGCATTACACTCTCGATGTGAACAAACTCAGCCAAAATAGCATGTTTATCCATTTCTCTGGGCAAATTCAGCACTCGGCAGACTACATGTACATATGTACATATTGATAATGTTTTGGGCTTTTTCCCTATTTTTCCCAGAAAAATGGCTTTGACATTTCATACAAATTGTTGCCTAAGGAGACAGTTTGCATGAAATGTCCCAAAATCTTATTCCTAGGAAAAATAATAAAAATATTTCAAATGTCATCTACTAAAAAGTTTACTCAGCATGCTGAGCATTAAAATGTCACATTATGTGTTCGTGATGAAACATCAAATGAAAATTAATGATAACATTAGATTTAAATTGTCTCCTGCGACAATTTGAATAAAAGGTCTTATTTTGCCCTCTATAGGCAAAATCATCATATGAAAATTACTTGAATTTTTCTTTTCTTTTCACGGAAAATAAGACTTTGATATTTCATTCAAATTATCTCCCGAGATAATTTGAAAGAAATGTAAAATCTTATTTTGTACTCTGTTGGCTAATCTCATCAGATGAATTTTTTTTTTTACACTGAAAATAAGATGACATTTCATTCAAATTGTTTCCCGTTTCAGAAGGGATGCAAAATCAATTTCAAAGAGGTGTAGTATCTAAAGGTGATTTTTTCCCTTAAAAATTGATGATGATTTGGTGTTTTACGCCCCTTTCAACATTTTTTTCAGTTGTACTGCCACTACTGAAGAGTGATAATGAAAGTGTCTGTGCAATGAAGCACCATACTTCCACCTCAAGTAGGGCCTCACAATTCTAAGTCTGGATTTGATTGAGTTGAGGTTTTACGGCCCAGTCAAACCATTTGAGTTATGTCAAGCTTGTCAGTTTACCAAACCACACTTTTCCTGGCCAAAGAAAATATTTCTTGATTAATCTCTACGAAAGAATGTTGCCGGCGCTGGTGTGGATCAAACCCAGGATCTCCTAATCATCAGTTGGATGGGCATCCGATTGATCCACCGAGGCCGGCTCAGTCTCCAGGACGTACAGTTGTATCTCCCAACTAAAGAAATCAAAGGGCAAAATGTAGGGGCAATAATTATAAGAAACAAAGTCTTGCAATGTTTAATGTTATATTCTGATACACATGTGCTACATACAATCTGTAAATAAAACTTACAAAAAAAAAAAACAAACAAGAAAAAACCCTGGAATGAGAAACTCTGCTTAACATTGAGAAAAAAAAAATGAATACACCATAACCGCTTTATAACCCAGTTGCTTAGATCCAAAGTGAAAATCGTGTCAGCTAAACAACCATGCTGTATCCAGATATAGAAAAATGATCATAAATGGTCATTTTTCTATAAAATCTAGACATTTTTGTTTGGCTACAACACTTTTGGGGTCCACCTTTAAACCGTCTTATATCCGATTTGATTGTGTTGGGGTTTAACGACATGCCAGCCCTTGTGGGTCATTTTGTGTTGTGTCTTAATCCCGAACCATCTTATAATGGATGGTCTTATAACGAGGTTTCAGTGTACTAACAATCCCAACTCCAGATGACCTTTTTTTCTCCAACTAAAATGTATCGATATTTTTCTCATTTCTCCATGTAAACATATGTTGTGAGTACTCATGAGAAGTGCCTCAGTGAGACCCACAACATAAAAGAAAAAAGAAAATTATCTATTTTGAAATAAGAATATCACACATTGATACTCCTCTTTTTTTCTTTCTATATATACTGCAATACCCTCATTTTCTAGGTATTCCTTGCAGGTCTTCCTCGGTAGAAACCAGTACTAAGTAATGTGAATAACTTGGTGCTTGCTGGGGTCAAACCAGCTAACTAGGTAACTCACGGTCTTGAATCCGACACTTTACCTCTGCACCACAGCACTCCTCTTATCTGGAGCTAAGCAAATCTTTTTCTTACCGTTCAGCACTTTTTTAGGCAAAATGAACAATGACAGTTTAAACTGAACAGATACAATTTCAAAGGAGATCACTCTAACTTCTCACAGGGAGGCTTCTTCTGTAAAAGGAAAGAATCGCCTCCATCTGGGAGGGAAATCTTTCCTTTAAGTATAGCTCCCTTTGAGAAGGGATTCATTTATCTGGGAAGCAAAACTTCTATTCTACTGGAGTGATCTCCCTTTGAAAGGGGAGTCACAAACTTTCAGCAAAGAGTGATCTCTCTATGACAGTTATCCTTTCACATTAGATATTTTCTTACCGCGCTCGACATGACCCCACTGGGTTGACTGGGCCGTAAAACTTCAACACAAACAAGATATTTTCTTACTTTACCCACCATATATAGAGTCATAGCTCTTGACAAGATGCTTTTTTTTATCCAAAAGTATTGATTGGTTTCTTATTTCTTCACAAAAAAAAAAACATATGTTGTGGGTATTAGCCTGAGGTGTTTCTAATGAATACCCACGTTTTTGTGGAGAAATAAGAAAAATATTTACCTGATACCCACTCTTATCTAGACCTATGGAGAGTTACATCTTATTTGAATTGTTTAACCCGTTTTAGTCATTAGACCCATTAAAGGGTAACCGGGAAACAGGGCAGACCCAGATTAAAACTAACCAGACACCCAGCTATTGCAAATAAACCAGTCCAAAGAGTTGTGGTAGAAGAGTCCACATGACATAAATGGATTAAACAGAAACAGCCTTGATATTATTTTCAAACTTTAACATTTAGCACACTCTGGGCAAAGTCTGCTGTAGACAAATCAGCGATGTTTTCTTAATTTCTCTGAAAATAGGATGTGACATTTCATGCAAATTGTCTCCTTAGGAGAAGCATGAAATGTCAAATCCTATTTTCTCAGATGTGTGCGAAAACCAGTTTCTGCCAGACCAGCCTGTTCAGTAGGTTTTATTAGCAAACAGCAAAGACCCTGACTAGCCTGCACATTAGCACAGGCTGGCCTGGATCTTTGCTCTTTGCATAATTAGCCCCATACATGGGAGGGTGCTTTCATAGGGATAGCTGACTGAAGATGTAAGATGAAGAAAAGGAAGGCTGGCCTATTTGCATATGGAAACTACATTTTTTCAAGTGTCTATTTTGTTCAGAAGTATAAAATAAGGTAAAATATATCTTAGCATGATTCTGCAAAAAATAATTTCAAACAGATGAAAATGAATCACAATCCAACCTCTTCTCCCTTAGTTATTATAATATAAATTAAGTATCCTAGAAATTTCAATTTAAAACTCCTAAGCAAGAACCTTTTTTTATTATATCAACTTAAACATATATTCTCACAAGCTACTGAATAAATAAAACGATAATAAGCATACCTGATATTTGACTGAAAATTCCTAAAAGAAACCAAGCACAAGTTTTGTCTCATCATGCTGGGTAAACCTGGAAGTCCATTCCATCTTAAAAATGGAAAATTAAAGATTCTGTAAATAGTTACGGTAAATGTCCTAAAATTTCCAACACTTTATTCCACACTTTTTTGGACTAAATTTTGCTTTTTATGCAGTTGTTTCTTAAAATACTTCATGTAATGGCAAACAGTGTGGACCCTGATCAGACTGCTCCTTCAGGTGCATTCTGATCTGTGTCTACACTGTTTGCATATGCCACTTTGTTATAAACTTTGGTGTATGAAATTTTTGGACATTTATTGTAAGCCAAAATATAGTGATGTTATTCAACCTAAAATATGATGAAAGACTAACTGTACAAAATATAAGCTTGCTAGTAGATTAACTGGTTGAGTTATCTCGAATCTCCTGCAAATGACCAAACCAAAATTTCAGTTTGGTCACTATTGGGAGGGTTGCAATTACTCCAACAATTCTTCCATTAGAAAGTTAAAATAGTGAATACTCATGAAAATATACCTATATAATTTTGACCCCCTTAAATCCCATTTTCATATACATGTAGTCAAACTGGGGTTTACAGGTGTATACATTATTTTTCTTATTTCTGCTCAAAAACATAGAGTGTGGGTAGTCATTAGAATTGCCTTGCTGAGGTGGTACTAACAAGTACCCATAATACATGTTTTTAGCAGAAATATGAAATTTATATCAGAATTTTTTTTATCTGAAAACTTTCAGTTTTTGGTGGTGAAATTTTCAATATACTATGATTTGAATAGGCATGTTTTCATAACGAATGATTTTACATACACAGAAATTGAACAGCATCATTATTTTTTGGCTTTACTGTTTACAGAATCTTTAATTTTTAGCTGGGAATGGAATGGAAATGAATCCACCATGCTTATTTACTTTTATTACTTAACGGTTAACCATAATGTTGATATAAAGCTAGCATAATCAGAATTCATTGAATAGGTTCATCAGGATAGAATATCACATTATTCCATATATTCCATATATTCATTAACCCTTCTCATGCTGAATAAATTAAGATGCCACGCCCACTTCTAATTTCCAGCCAATCAGATTACTTGATCTGGGTTTTTGATAGAAATTCACATATTAAATGATAAACAGTGCAGATCCAGATCAGTTGGCTTCTTCAGAAGCCACCTGATCTGGATCTACACTGTTTGCTAAAACAGGGCATGTCATGCTCAGCAAGAGAAGGGTTAAGCATGTACCAAAGACAATTTTCACTTACTGGGACAGTTTCACATGCTGTGACTATATAATGGTTCTCGATGAGATTTGAAATTGTCACAAATAAGTGAAAATTTTCTTCAGTATATGCTTAATGAATATATGGAATAACATAATCATAATTGTTAAACAGAGAATAAAATAAAACAAAATAATGAAATGGAATGATTTTAGTAGATTTGATCCATCAACCTCAGTCTTCTATATATAGACTTGCATTTTCAATGCTTAATAATAATAAATGATTATATTAGTATATTTACAAGTTGTATTTTTTCAAAGCTAGATATGTATGAAAATCTCACAAAGCTAATATATCATATTTATGGCAAATGTCCTAAAGTTTCGAACACTTGATTCTATATTTTTTATGCCCAAACTTTGCTTTCCTTTGCAAGTGTTTCTTAAAATACTCAGTGGAATGGCAAACAGTGTAGATCCAGATCAAACTGCTCCTGAGAGCAGTCTGATCTGGATTTAGGAGCAGTCTAATCTGGATATCCACTGTTTGCATATACCATTTTGTCAGTAATTATGGTGTACAAGATTTTAGGACATTTCCCATACCTTAAGTAGTCGGATTGGCAGGCCTGAGCAGACAGTGCGATAAGATGCCACTGGGTCTGCACTTAGGGTATATATATACGAGGGGCGGTCAGAAAATTCTGTGTATTCTTTTTCAAAGTATTCCCACCAATGTCTGTACATGTTTGCCATCTTTGTAGGAGCTTTTGTATTCCTTCTGCAAACCATGAAGTAGACCTACTGCTGAGGTACCGATTTATAGCTGAAATCAAAGCGGCCCTGGTTTCACATTTGTTTCCAGCCAGCTTTTTTCAGGTCTGGAAATAAATTAAAGTCCTGCTCTCCATAAACTGTGAAACCTAGCTATAAAAGGTTGAGAGGGATATGCAGGATTTAGAAAAAACTTTTCTGCAACTTTAGAAAAATGAGGCAAGGTTTTTCGCCCTCTGAAAGCAGGAATTTTATTACAGATCTCTGTTCCTCAAGCTTAGAATCCCTGGTAGACCTACCACCTAACTTGTTCAAAACTTATACACCCTTCTCACTGAAAATAAACTGACCAATTTATATAATGTAAAATAAAATAAAATGTAGTTTTCACTTGTGTATAATATAGTAAATAGATGCACATGGAAAGACGGGCATGAAAAGTCAGGATATTTTCGACCCATAATGAGTACCCACAACATGTTTTCATGAAAAATAAGAAAAATAATTATCTGGATACTCTTTTTGTCTAGAAAACTATGAAATTTATGATTATACATGTGAAATCTCTTCAAAGCTATTCAAAACTAACGTTGTCGTTAGTTAACGTTTGTTTGTGTTGAGGTTTTACGGCCCAGTCAACCCAATGGAGTCATGTCGAGCGCGGTCAGTTTACTGGGCAGGCTTACTCCTCTAAGCAGTTAACCAGTATTGTGCACATTCTTTTGTCAGAAACTGACAACTGCCCTTCTTGAATCAGCGGAAGGGAGAGAATGACCGTAGAAAATATTTCATGATCAATCTCCACGAAAGAATGTTGCCGACCTCGGCGGGGGTTGAACCCGCGACCTCCTGGTCTCCAGTCAGACTGCGCATCCAACTGAGCCACCGAGGCCGGCCGTTAGTTAACATATCTTTAAAACTTTGATCATTAAATATGGCATGTACCCTAATATTTATGCTGAAAAAAATTTGCAAAAGCTACTCACATTTTTTTTCAGCAAAAATACCTGTGAATTAGATATTGTACTTACTAGAACAGTTAACATTTTGACCGCTAACAAGCTCATTAAGCTAACAACCTTTGAACAACTGGGCCCCAAACACTATAGCATCCAACATCTTACCAACTCTTTTTACACAGATAAAAACATTAGCAAATGACACTTTGAAATACTTTTTGGTCTTATTTTTCCCTGCAAGCAAATAGAATTTGACAACAATGTGAATCATATCATAAGGAGAAAATTTACAAGAAAATGTCAAGCCTTATTTTCTGGTAAAAAAAATAATATACGGTCATCTGATGTCTGCTCACATCACCTAATAAACCAAAACAGGCCCTGAGGTTAAAACTTTTTTCATGCTTAAATCAGTTGAGCATGAAAGTTTCTCTGCTAATAAATATGAAAATGCCAAAAATAGTTCTTCATGCTCAGCTCAGCTATGTTTAGCAAGAAAGAATTTGCAATTGTTAGTAATTTGAGATTTATTCGCAGGACAAATTTCAAAGTTTTATAAGCTAGGGACCTGGGCCCAGTTGTTAAAAACTAAGGATGTCTTTAGTTAACATATCCTTAAAACTGTGATCATTAAATATGGCATATACGCTAATATTTTTGCTGAAAAATGTGAATAGCTTTTGCATTTGCAAAAGCTACCCAAATTTTTTTAGCCAAAATACCTGTGAATTATAGTACTTACTAGAACAGTAAACATTTTGACCACAAACAAGCTCCTTAAGCTAACAATGTTTTAAACAACTGGGCCCTGCGCTCCAGATAAAGTTGTTTTTTTCCCCACAAAAAATATTGATATTTGAGCTGGGGCACAGCATTTTCTAAAAGACTGCAAGTGTGCCCAGCAAAGACTCAGATCAGTCTAGGCATCCACACAGTCTGATCAGTCATCAAAGGGCATTGGTGGTAGTGAAGGATCCAAGAATGTTAAGAGGGATGGTAAAGACCCATCAAACTGCACAGATGGGCAGGCTGATCAGTTTTTGCTGGGTGCACATGCAATCTTGTAGGAAATGCTGTGTCCTGGCTCAGTTTTCTTATTTCTAGAAAATTACATTGTGGGTACTCATTAGAAGTGCCTCCTCTAAACTGAAGCTATGCTTAAATAAAAATGAGTACCTTATGATATAGAACTTAAGAATATGTTAACTTTTTTAAGTGGCTGACCTTGCCATTAAGGTCACTGAGAGGTGGTGGGGCTTGCGCTCAACAAAATTTTGGACCAGTACGTAACATCAGTCCAACTAACAAATACTTGCTCTGTTCGCTAAACAAACATATTGTAGCTAAATGGTCATTTTTCAATATAATCTATACATTTTTTGTTTGGATATAACACTTTTGAGGTCCACCTACAACACTTGTAGGGTCCAACTTTTTTTTAAAGTTGAATATCCAACTTGATGCTTGTATATTCTCCCTGTCCTTCAGATTGGTAGTGGGTCAGGGAAGGATTCACCTTTAAACTGTCTTATAACTGAAACTGTCTTATAATGAACCATCCTATAATGAGGTTCCAGTGTGTATTTGGAATATCAAGTGTCTACTATTGCTGTCAGCACAATAAAGGTACAGACTGGATAACCCCCTTTTATTGTTGCAAATACACCACAACCTCTTTATAATACTATTGTTGGCATCCATAGCACAAACCATGTTAGTTAAACAACTGTGTTATATCCAAACAAAAATGTATAGATTATATTGAAAAATGACCATTTATGGTCATTTTTCAATATAATCTATACATTTTTTTTTATCCATCTTTGAACCGTGTTATATCCAAAACTGTTATAACAAACTGTGTTATAAAGAGGTTGAAGTGTACTAAACCAGGGTAGAAAATTTATTTAAGAATTAAAAAATATGTACAACATTTGAGCCAGCACACAACATAACCTACAAAAAGACTTATGTGACTAGCTAAGACTCAGATCAGCCTGCACATCCTCTTAATCTGATCAGAGTCTTCTCTAATCCCATGTGCCTTCTATAGCCTCCAAACCATCCAAAGAGGGTAAACGAGAGCCCCTGCCATTTAGAGTGGATGTTCAGGTTGATCTGTCTTTGTTGGTTACACAGGTCTTATTGTAGGTTTTATCGTGCGCTGGCTCATTTAATAAATAAATATTTAAATGTATTAACATATTAGGAACATCGTTATTCTCTGAGATTTTGATTACCATCATTCATTTCTCCATGCATGTTTGCATGTAAAGCGGAATTTTCCATATAACAGATGCCTCTTCATGTATGAATGCATGCACAGTGTAATTTTCCAACATAACAGTGCTCAATTTGTACATTTATGCACAGCAGAATTTCCCAAATTAACAGATGCCAAAACTTATCAATGTGTACATGCACACATACAAGGAATTTCGAAAATAACAAGCCAATACCTAGTACTTTTCTATATGTGCATGCATAGCAGAAATTTCTAAAGGTAACAGGAGCCAATACTTCACCATGTGTACATGCATGAATTTTCAAAAACCATTTGCCAATACTTCAATATGTGTGCATGCATAACAGAAATTCAGAAGCCAATACTTCACCATGTGTACATGCATGAATTTTCAAATAACATTTGCCAATACTTCACCATGTGTGCATGCATAACAGAAATTTCCAGAAAAAAAAAACAACAACAACAAATGCCAATATTTCTCCAAGCACACAGAGCAGAACTTTCCAGTTGCCAATACTTCTCCATATGTGCATGCATGCATAAAAGAAATTTCCAAGATAACATATACCATTAGTTCACTGTGCCTGTATGCATAACAGAAATTTCTAAGATAACAGATGCCAATATTTCTCCATGCATGCATAACAGAATTTTCCAAAATAACAGATGCTATACTTCAGCTGACTTTTCCAATAACAGGTATACATCTTCTCTATGTGCATGCATGCATAGCAGAATTTTCCAGACGAAGTCTGCATACTTCTCCATGTGAGTATGCATGTAAGCAGTACTTTCCAGAAGTCAATACATGTACTTCTCTATGTAGGCATGCATGCAACCTGTTAAAGTACACAACTAGAACTGATCTACATTTACATTCCAAATCTGCTTTCTTATTAAGCAGCATTTGAAAACACTTTTACAACCCATTCAACACAAAAAAAACATGTAATTCTTCATTTCTTGATATTCGTTTCTTCAAAAAACTGATGATTTGGGATGTCTTAACCCTCAAAGCACTAAGCAAAATTATAGCAGACGACATTTGAAATTTTCTTTTATTTATTTTTCAGAGAAAATAAGACTTGACATTTCATGTGAATTGTCTGCTAGGCAGACGATTCACATTAAATGCCAAGTCTTATTTTTTTCTGGCAAAAAAACAAAAAAAACAGAATGTCGTCTGCTGCAGTTGTGATTGACGCTTTAAGCATTAAAAGTTATACTCTCATAAGATGCCACAATAAGTTTTGCAGAGAAATATTTGTAGAGATTTGTTTCAATACATACATCTATTGATTATTTACAGACTTCAATGTGAATGTCATCTGATCATTTAGCTTCATAATTTCACAAATTTAACATGCTTTAAAGATATATAACACAAATTTTAACCCTTAAAGCACTAATCACAATTGAAGCAGATGACAATTTGAATTTTTTTTTTTTTTCAGACAAAATAAGACTGCTAGACGAATCACGAAATGTCAGGTGTTATTTTCTCTGAAAATTAGAAAAAAGAAATTTAGATTTTTGGTCTGCTACAATTTTGCTTAGCAATTTAAGGGTTAACCCTTCTCATGCTGAATAAATTAAGATGCCACGCCCACTTCTAATTTCCAGCCAATCAGATTACTTGATCCGGGTTTTTGATAGAAATTCACATATGTAATGACAAACAGTGCAGATCCAGATCAGTTGGCTTCTTCAGAAGCCAACTGATCTGGATCTACACTGTTTGCTAAGACAGGGCATGTCATTCTTAGCAAGAGAAGGGTTAATTTACATTTTAAAAATGAACAACTATTTCCTATATAAATGGGTATTTTATACAAGAATGTATGCAGTTATGAACAATAAGCTTCTATATAAACCTGTAGCACTCTCTTGGCTAATTCAGCAGATGACAAATTGATGATATTTTCTTATTTTTCTAAGAAAAATGGACTTGACATTTCATGAAATTTCTCTCCATTGGAGACAATTTGCATGATATGCCAAAACCTTTCTTCTAGGAAAAATAAGGAAAATCTTTCAAAACGTTGTCTGCTGAAATTTTTACCCAGCGTGTTAAGCCTTAATTATGATGAATATATGTAACATCACCCCACGATCCAAACAATTTTTTTTTTTCTTGTTTCAACAAGAACACATGCATTCTATAAAGTTTGTGTTGAGGTTTTACGGCCCAGTCAACCCTATGGGGTCATGTTGAGCACGGTCAGTTTACCTAACCACACTTTTACTGGGTACACTTAGTCCTCTAAGCGGTTAACTAGTATTGTGCATATTCTTTTGCCAGAAACATTGTATGAAGTCTTTTGATCAATTTCTCCATGGTGATTTTGTTTGTTTCATTTGAGGTTGAACATTGCGTCAACAATCTTTCAGTCATGTTGTGATGGTGTCTGGAAGTGGTGGTAGGTTTAACATAACAGTCAGCAATGTTTAAGTCATGTCATGATGTGGTCTGGAAGAGAAAGGTTTAACATCACCAATAACAATTTTTTAGTCATGTTATGATATGGTCTGTAAGTGATGGTAGGTTTAACATCCCCATCAACAATATTTTAGTCATGCTGTGATGTGATCTGGAAGTGATGGTAGGTTTAACATCACTGACAACAATTTTTTAGTCATGCTGTGATGTGATCTGGAAGTGATGGTAGGTTTAACATCACCGACAACAATTTCTTAGTCATGTTGTGATGTGGTCTGAAAGTGATGGTAGGTTTAATATCACTGACAACAATTTTTTAGTCATGTTGTGATGTGGTCTGGAAGTGATGGTAGGTTTAACATCACCGACAACAATTTTTTAGTCATGCTGTGATGTGATGTGATCTGGACGTGTTGGTAGGTTTAACATCATCAACAACAATTTCTTGGTCATGTTGTGATGTGATCTGGAAGTGATGATAGGTTTAACATCACCATCAAATATTTTTCAGTCATATCATTATACGAGCCTGTATGTGAGGAAGGGAACTGGAAATTATCTCCTGTCCAAGCCACATGGCAATTCTTGGGATTTCCTTATACATTTTCTATATCTTATGAAAGGTGCATCACGAAAACATACCTATATAAATTTGACCCCCTTAAACCCCACTTTTATATAGTAAAACTGGGGTTTACAGCGGTGTACATTATTTTTCTTATTTCTGCTCAAAAACATAGATTGTGGGTACTTGTTAGAACCACCTCGCTGAGGCAGTTCTAACGAATACCTACAATCTATGTTTTGAGCAGAAATATGAAAAATATCAGAATTTTTACCTGAATACTTTCATTTTTTGGTGGTGAAACTTTCAATATATTTGAATAGGTGTGTTTTCGTAATGTGCCTCACAATTCCCCATATTTTCTAATACAGTGAACCCTTATTACAACAACAGCCTTTGTTGTCAATGATGTTGTCATTAAAATGAATTTACTGTAGTAAAGAATCTTAAAACACAGCAGAATAACATGTAAGAAAGGGTTTGTTTTATTTTTACTTCCTCATACAACATATGTGTTTGATATTTGTTAGAATCACCTCAGTGAGGCATTTTCTTATACATGTATATTTATTTTCCACCTCCCACAGTGAACAGACAACTGACAATTCCCAAGATTTCATTATGCACTTGTAGGTTCAAGAAATAGAGAGTAACTTCTCCACAGAGAAATTCCCATAATTAGAGCTTCTGTGAAGAAACAAGAATGATTATTATATGTCCATGAAAACATGTTCTGGATACTTGTTAGATGCCCCTCAGCAAGGCGCTTCTACTGAGTACCAGCAATGTATATCTTCATGGACAATTAAGAAAAATAACAGCTTTTCTAGGATGAAAAAAGCACCTAATCTCGTGCTATGCCACATTTTATCTCATTTTTCCCCTCTAGAAATCTCCCAAATACAACTTCATCTGTACAAATACTTTTTCATATGATATGATTTTTTTTTCAATATGAGTAGTATAGACTAGATTCTGTTAAACCCTTAAAGTGCAAATCATAACTGCAGCAGACAACATTTTGAAATATTCTTTTTATTTAATTTTCAAACAAATTTATTTGTCTTGAAATTTCATGTGAATCGTCTGCTTGGCAGACGATTCACATGAAATATCAAGATTTATTTTCTCTGAAAATAAAAAAAAAAAAAATCTTTCAAAATGTCTGCTGCAAATTCTGCTTGGTGCTTTAAGGGTTAACCTACTGTATTTACCCTAAGTATTCAGACAAACCCATGCAAACAGTGCAGACCCAGATCAGTTGCTGCTGAAGTCAGCATCTGATCAGAGTCCACAATGTTTGCTACTTTATCCAGCAGTTATTCTGACACATCAACACACTTTAACCCTTAAACTGTCAATCACAACAATTGTTGTCTGCTTTGTCATCTGCTTGTGATTTTAAAAGTCATTTTTTTGCACACAGTGTGGATCCAGAGCCGACTGCTCCTCTAGGAGCAGTCTGATCAGGATCCACACTGTTTGACTGTATGCAAAAATAGGTTTAAAAAGTTTCCAAGAATATTCAGATGACATTTCCAGATGCAGGTTTTCTTGACATTTTAAGGGTTAAAAGCTGACTTGTTCAATTTTTAGAATATTTAGGGTAAATATGGTATTTAGCACTTTCTATGCAAAATGAGCAGAAGACAAATGTGGGATACTTTTCTTACTTTTCTCTGAAAATACAGTGCTTGAGGTTTCATTCAGTTTGTCTCCAAAGAATGAAATTAAATGAACAAAATGTCATGCCCTGTTTTCAACATAAAATCAGAAAAATATTTTAAAATCACATCTCTTTATATTTAACCCATTGAAGACTGGTGATCCCTAAATGTGTAACTGGCAAACAGTGCAGACCCAGATCAGACGCTGCAGAATTCGGCATCTGATCAGGGTCTCCACTGTTTGCAAATAGTTCAACCATTTTTCTTTAAGAATATCAATGTAATATAGCCTGACATACCTAAAAGCAAAAATGGACTCTTCCACTATATAGTGTGGGAGAGTTTATTCAGTCTTTAATATGTTAAATTCAACATTCTGAAGGCAAAAGCAGCAGAAGACAAAGAACAATGTGAGTCAGAACATAAAAAAGGGCCCTTATAACACAAGGAAGGTGCAGATCAATCTACACATTCATACAGTCTGATCAGGGTCTTCTTTATGCATGTATAAACTCGCTGGATATTGTATAATATCCACAGAATTTTCAGACCTGGATCCAGGATTATTTAATAAGGAGTTCAAAATGAGTGGGAAAGTTGTTGAATTGACCAAATTATGAACTTACTTACTCCTTATGTATTTGGACAGACAGGCCTGAGCAAACAGATTAGATCCAGATCAGATACTGATACTCTGATCAGGGTCTATACTGTTTGCCACTAACCCTGCAATTAAGACACGATCACATATACAATATAACCTCAACCCAGTCAGCATTCTACGTAAATCTATATCGGGCCGTCATTGGCCCGTCAGGGTAGCTGACGGGCCGATGACGGCCCGATGTGGATTTACGTAGAATGCTAGCTGAGAATGGCTGAAACACGGATGGCTTGTTTACCGTGGATGACTCGAACTCTTTTTTCAGTCCCTACAAAATTCTTCCAATAGCTCAAGAAAACAAATATTCAGGGATGTTTTTCTTATTTTATCATGGAATTGTATGTTGTATGTACTCATTAGAATTGCCTCATCGAGGCAATTCTAATGAGTACACTCAACATACAATCATTGTGTAGGCAATCGAAAAGATTTCCCTAAATTATCGCTATTTGCTTCCTGAACTATTAACCCTCAGTGGCTCGAACTACCCATGTTTCGAACGAATTTCCATGGTCCCAAAGATGTTCGAGCCATTGAGGTTCGACTGTAGTAAAATGGATTTGTTGAAATTTTAGAAGTATAAGGTAAAGAGTAAGGGGTGTGAATATATATCATATTATCAAACATTTCCCATGAAAATGAAATTTGAGTTAAAGTGGGGTTTAACTGAACATCCCCCACTCCCCACGAAAGTCAATTCCCCATAAACACCCTCTGAATCCCCCCTGATTTTCTTTACAACAAGATTCATTACAAAATCTTTGTAGATATAACACGACATCAACATGGATCACAAAAGGTTGAATCTGGACAAAAATGTATAGATTCACTTTTTTCTGATCCTATTACTGTATATGTTTTTATTCTGTATATGTGACTTAACAGATTAACTCTTTGCATGCTGGATAATTTTGCATGCTTTTTTGTCGCCTGTGATATTTTTTTCAACTTTTTAAAAAAAATTCTTTCAGAAATACTATCAGAGTGTCAAACAGTTTGGATCCAGATCAGGCCTGACATTTTGTCACGCCTGATCTGGATCCAAACTGTTTGCAAAGGTTAGCAGCAGACAACAAAAGTTGCCACTGGTGGGGAAAGAGTTAATAAAATATTGTTTAATCAAATATAGAAAGCCCAGATCAGACTGTCAATTTGCACTTCACTATTCATGCATCAAAGATTTTTTCACATTGTAGATAATTTTTTCATATTGTGATCCCAGTTTTTTTTTTGTTTTCCCTCGTTAAAGGAGCTTGGAATCACATCAGACCTGAAACAATTTTTCATATCCTGTTTTTTTCAAAATGCGATCCCCCTTTTTTTTTTGTTTTCCCTCGTAAAAGGAGCTTGGAATCACATCAGACCTGAAACAATTTTTCATATCCTGTTTTCAGCAAAAGGTAACATGAATAATTCAAAATGTCGTCTGCTAAAATTTTAATCTGTTATGCTTAAAGCCAAGCCTAAAAGCATCAACCACAACTGAAGCAGATGATACTTAGACATTTTTTTATTATTATTAGCTTTTTTTCTCAAAATAAGTTGACATTTAATGTGAAGTGTCTGCTAAGCAGATGATTCACTGCTAAGCAGACAATTCACATGAAATGTCAAACCTTATTCTCTTGAGAAATTTAAAAAAAAAAAAAATTAGACTGTCATCTGCTACAATTTTGTTTGGTCACTTTAACTCTTTGCATGCTGGGTAATTTTGCATTGGTTTTTTGTCATCTGTGGATTTTTTTAAAATTAACTTTTTCAAAAAAATTTTCAGGAATACCATCGAGGTGTCAAACTGTTTGGATTCAGAGCAGGCCTGACCTTTTGTCGAGCCTGATCTGGGTCCACACTGTTTGCAAAGTTTGTCAGCAGATGACAAAAGTCGCCTCTAGTGGGGAAAGAGTTAACATTTAAGGTGTTCAGAGTCCACCCTTGAAATGTCAAGCCTTATTTTAGACTGCCATCTGCTGCGATTTTGCTTGGTCATTTTAATATTTAAGGTGTTCAGAGCCCACTCATGGGCCATCTAGTCTCTTCCGATCACTATATTTAGGTGCACCATTGCATAAATAGTTTTGCTGTATCATCCAGTGTTGGTAGGGTAATTTGTACTGCGTTACCAGTTATGAGTCATGCGACTTCAGTACTTCTCTTGATATTCGTGGTGCCATTTGTTGAAGTCGATGTTTAGCACTAGAAGACAGCCAGTTGCAAGGCCAACCAACAGGAATCTGTAAAAAGTACAGAGATTCAGATTTCTGACTGTCTGATTTTGAGTTTTAATGCCCAGTCAACACTGTTAAGGTCATGTCGAGCCAGTCAGTTGACCTACTAAAACTTTTTCTGGGCAGGTTTAATCCCTTAAAACCAAGCCCCATGGTTATTTTTTTTTTTTCATACTCAACTCAGCTTAGCATGAAATTGTTCATGCTAATAAATCTCAATTGCTGGCTTTTTCTTGCTAAACCTAGCTGAGCATGTAAATTTCTCTGCTGATAAATATGAAAATGCAAACTATTATTGGCATTTTCATATTTATTAGCAGAGAAAATTCCATGCGCAGCTGAGTTGAGCATGAAAAAAGTTTTACAACCTGAGGGCCAGTACGTTGTCTATGCTTTTGCCTGTAAATGACAACTGCCCTTCTTGACTCAGCGAGAGGGGTATAACTGTAGGTTATTTCAAGATCATCACGAAAACATGCCTATATAATTTTGACCCCCTTAAACCCCACTTTTATATAGTAAAACTGGGGTTTACCGGAGTATACATTATTTTTCTTATTTCTGCTCAAAAACATAGATTGTGGGTACTCGTTAGAACCGCCTCACCGAGGCGGGTCTAACGAGTACCCACAATCTATGTTTTGAGAAGAAATATGAAAAATATCAGAGTTTTTTATCTGAATATTTTTCAGTTTTTGGAGGTGAAATTTTCTATATATTTGAATAGGCGTGTTTTCGTAATGCAACAAAAGTTATGTGGCTGAGCTGGGATTCGAACTTGTGACCCCTGGATCTACAGACAGACTCCTGACTGGGCAAGGGACCCCCAGCAAAATACAGTTAAACCTCGATAATTCAAACTCCAATAATTCAAAATTTTCAATAATTCAAAATCATTTTTACGTCCCAACTGTAATGTATGTATGCATTTTAACCCTCAATTATTCAAAGTCTCAATTATTCAAACAAAACTGTTTGGTTCCTTGAACTTTGAATTACCGAGGTTCCACTGTATTCAATTAGTCATGCCAAATCACCAGATGCTGCAGAATACATGGTTTGCCACTTGGTTTGCCACTTATCCAAAAGCTTTTAGATCACCTTGTTAGGGAAGAAAGGGGAAGCTTGATGCCTTGCTTTTCTAAGGTTTGTGGCTTGTCTGTCAAGGTTGAATTGCTCCTCCTCATTACGAAAACATGCCTATTCAAATATACAGAAAATTTCACTTCCAAAAACTGAAAATTTTCAGATAAAAAAGTCTAATATTTTTCATATTTCTGCTCAAAACATAGATTGTGGGTACTTGTTAGAACTGCCTCGCTGAGGCAGTTCTAACGAGTACCACAATCTATGTTTTTGAGCAGAAATAAGAAAAATAATATATACCCCTGTAAACCCCAGTTTTACTATATAAAAGTGGGGTTTAAGGGGGTCAAAATTATATAGGCATGTTTTCGTGATGTCCTTCCTCCGAGTGACATCATTGGTAGGCTATGTTCTGTGACTGTGGTGCTCCCTAGGCATCTTCTATACTTTTTTTTTTAGACATATCAACAGATAGTAGAATGCACATGTTAAAATTTAAGGATAAGTGTGGTAAGGAGTTGGAGGCATGCTGCAGCAAACAGTGTTGACCCAGATCAGATGCTGCAGAATGCAGCATCTGATCTGGTTCAACACCTTTTGCCCCTCAAGCAGTTGCTTTACAAACCATCAACAACTAGTATAATGAATGTGTTAAAATTTTACTCTAAGTGCGGTAAGGAGTTGAGATGTCTGAATATTTAGGGTAAATACGGTACTATTATTATTCAGACAAATTTTCACAATATTGTTGCAAAACATCAGTCATTGAAATTCAGCAAAGAAAATTAAAAAATATTTTCTTGGACGAATATTCCAAAAAAAAATCACTTTACTATAGAAATTGCATAGGTCAGACCAATTTTTGACCATAAATTTAATTTTAAGGTACATTTTTGAGAGCAAAATACAGAAACAGAAAAGACAAATGGTTTCTGATAAGATATGGTCTATCAGAACAAAATATTTTCATCTAAAATAAAACACCAAGCAAAAAACTTCTTTCTGAGTGATGTCGAAAGGACAGTAGTAGAACAGACTTATTAGAATTTTACGACAAGTGTGGTTCTGCAGATGAGATGTCTATATATTTGGGGTGAATATGGTAGCATTTTCAGACAGGCATGCCAGGGTGGCCAGTGTAAACCCCGATCAAAAACATCCTTAAAGAGCTCTTTGACCAGTGTCTACCATTTGTCATTTGACCACACTACCAGGACCCAGTTGTTCAAAGCATTGTTAGCTTAACAAGCTCGTTAAGGGTCATTTTGTTAACTGTTTTAGCGGATTCAATATACAATATTCTGATATTTTTTGCTGAAAAAATGTGAGTAGCTTTTGCACTGCAAGAGCTACTCACATTTTTTCAGCAAAAAATTTCAGCATATTTGCGTATCACTCAATGTAAATTTTAACGAATCATTAACTAGCGACATCGTTAGCTTTAAAAAACTGGGCCCAGGTGTTCAGGTCATAGCTTTAGCTAAGGTGTTTTTTTTTATAACCAAAAAGTATTGTTATGTTTCTTATTTCTCAACAAAAGCACACATTGCGGGTACTCATTAGAAGCATCTTGCTGAGTAAGGTTAGGTCATGTGACCTCAAGGTCTATACAGTCTGATCAGGACCTTTGCTGGCTACTCACAGAAATACTGGCTATTGCTGAATACATAAATGTATAGCAAAGGCCATTATCAGATTGTGTGGCTGTATGGCTGATCTGGCCCTTGCAATAGCTCCAGATAAGGTGCTTTTTTCTTCCAAATAAAAACGTTAAATGATAATACCCAACCAGTAGGGTGTCGCAGGCAGATAACGCTGTCAAAAATTGACAGAATTTGCCCATAAACATTCCCAAACCAGACCTCCTTAATATCAATGCATGTTCCAAGTTTGGTCAAAATCCCTTGACATTTACTCAAGTTATCGTCTGGAAACGAAAATATGTCTCAGGCATATACTCCCATCAAAATTTGATGAAATCTGACAAAATTTGCCCATTAGCAATCCCAAACCAGATCTCCATAATATCAATGCACATACCAAGTTTGATGAAAATCCATTGATGTTTACTCAAGTTATCATCCAGAAATGGAATAAAAACGTGTGCATAAAAACAGGTTGTGGGTACTCATTAGAAGTGCCTCTGTGAGGCACTTCTAATGAGTACCCACAACATATTTTCATGTGGAAATAAGAAAAAAATATTAATCAGGATACCCCTCTTATCTGGAGCTATGCACTTGCTGCCCATGTGTATATTTCTGTTCTTGTTTTCAATAATCATCTACTTACTTGTGGTCATGTGACAGACATATAGAGCATATTGCACTATCACACTGAGGATATGTGTAGAGTAAAGTTAGGTCATGTGATCGCCAGACCTCAACGACGCCATTGCTGCCACCAATCATCATATACTGGCCATCACGGCTTAGACACATTGCCTGAAAACAACATGGTCAAAATATTAACACTTAAAATATAAATTAAGTACAAAATAGTTAAGTAATATATGTTTTCTTTACATATTCAAGAAAATAGGGGTTGACATTTTCTGTGAATTATGTTTAGAGAATATTTATCAAGCCTTATTGATTGTGTTGCAGTTTTATGGCCCAGTCAACCAATTAGGAATCATGTCGAGCACAGTCAGTTTACCTAACCACACTTTTCTTGGGCAGGCTTATCAGGTGATCACGGGTTCAGTACCTGCCAGATCCAACAACATTCTTTCATGGAGATTGATCATTAAATATTTTCTACGATCATTCTCTCCCTTCCACTGATTCGAGAAGGGCAGTTGTCAGTTTCTGGCGAAAGAAAGCACATAAATACTGGTTAACTCCATAAGTCATGAGAGGAATACTGTCTCTAGCGGGATTCCAACAAGGGACCACTTGATCCGAAGCCTGCAGCCCTAACCACTCAGTCACCCTGACACTTTGAGGTAGAAAACTTTTTCAGAGACAGTTGGACTTTTGCTGAAAACAGATTTTTATAACATTTTTAAGAATTGCAAATGAATTATTTGTTATGAAAAGAGTATTAAAACAAAGCTTTCATCTTTTTGCACATGATTGTTAGTTTCAGTTATCTTGTTTTGCTATGATTTACCTCTTCACTGGATGGTCTAGGAATAAAAAAATAAACAAAATCCCACTCCACTTTTTTTTTTCTAAAGTCTCTAGCCTTAAGTGAAAATTTCTAAGAGGACAGCTCTTTTTTATCCCCTTCTGAAAGGGTCTACACTAAAAAGATAGAATTAGCTCTCCACACACCAAATCCCTCCTGAATAAAAATGTGAAACTATAATACCTTGTCATGTTGTGGGCAGATAACTCTATCAAAAATTGACGAAATTTGCCCATAAGCAATCCCAAACCAGATCTCCATAATATCAATGCACATACCAAGTTTGGTGAAAATCCACTGATACTGAAATTATTGTCCATAAACGAAACTATGGATGGATGGATGGACAGACATATAATGGATGGACAGCCACATGGGCACCAATGTGAAACCATATACCCCACCACTATCCTATGATGGGGTATAAAAAGGGATCTACACTAAAGGAATCTGCTCCCTCCAGAGTAGATCCCTTTTCAAAATAGGTTTGGTGTGTTGGAAGGCAAACAGCAAGTCATAACAGATGTCTCCATCACAAAACATGGCCCTTAAATAAGAGAGATAACAAGCAAAAGGAGAATTTATGATATACAGCAAAGGAAAAAAATGTTTATAAAAATATTCTCTTTGCTAAGAGTTGTGTCCCTTATTCTGTTAATAAAGATTAACACTTAACACACTCTGACCACATTCAGAAGACAGTAAACTGATATTTTTTTTTTTTTTTTTTTTTCTGGAGAAGAAAATTTGACATTTCAAGCAAATTATGTCCTGTAGGGAGACAATTTACATAAAATGTCAAATCCTTTTTTTCAGGAAAAAATAAGAAAAATACTCCTTTAAAGTGTCCTCTGTTGAAATTATCATCACGAAAACATACCTATATAATTTAGACCCCCTTAAACCCCACTTTTATATAGTAAAACTTAGATACTGCACAAAAACCACGCAGGTTTTTTTTGGGCATGTTTTTTTCTCCGTAACAGAAACAGATGAAACAATTAAAATATATAAGGAATACTCTAAAATGGACTGAAAAAGAATGAAACAAATGAAACAGACCAATAGCAGTTCTCACTGATGGTCTGTTTCATTCGTTTCATTTGTTACGAAACAGGATGTAACAGTGCAAAAGACTTGTTCAAAGCTCGTTACGAAACATGGTGAAACGGAATGAAACGATGAAACGTACATCTTTTTTTTTTATAAACCCATTTCTGTTTCGTAACAAATGAAACGATTAAGATATATAGGAAAAACTCTGAAACAGGATGTAACAGACCAAAAAATTTAAAATAATCTCGTTACGAAACAGGGTGTAACGAAATGTAACTATGAAACATCATCTCTTTTTTTTTTATCAACCCATTTCTGTTTCGTAACAAATGAAACGATTAAGATATATAGGAAAAACTCTGAAACAGGATGTAACAGTGCAAAAGACTTGTTCAAAGCTCGTTACGAAACATGGTGAAACGGAATGAAACCATGAAACGTACATCTTTTTTTTTTATAAACCCATTTCTGTTTCGTAACAAATGAAACGATTAAGATATATAGGAAAAACTCTGAAACAGGATGTAACAGACCAAAAAATTTAAAATAATCTCGTTACGAAACAGGGTGTAACGAAATGTAACTAGGAAACATCATCTCTTTTTTTTTTATCAACCCATTTCTGTTTCGTAACAAATGAAACGATTAAGATATATAGGAAAAACTCTGAAACAGGATGTAACAGTGCAAAAGACTTGTTCAAAGCTCGTTACGAAACATGGTGAAACGGAATGAAACCATGAAACGTACATCTTTTTTTTTTATAAACCCATTTCTGTTTCGTAACAAATGAAACGATTAAGATATATAGGAAAAACTCTGAAACAGGATGTAACACACCAAAAAATTTAAAATAATCTCGTTACGAAACAGGGTGTAATGAAATGTAACTATGAAACATCATCTTTTTTTTTTTTTATCAACCCATTTCTGTTTCGTAACAAATGAAACGATTAAGATATATAGGAAAAACTCTGAAACAGGATGTAACAGTGCAAAAGACTTGTTCTAAGCTCGTTACGAAACATGGTGAAATGGAATGAAACGATGAAACGTACATATTTTTTTTTTATAAACCCATTTCTGTTTTGTAACAAATGAAACGATTAAGATGTATAGGAAAAACTCTGAAACAGGATGTAACAGACCAAAAAATTTAAAATAATCTCGTTACGAAACAGGGTGTAACGAAATGTAACAATGAAACATCTTTTTTTTTTTTATCAACCCATTTCTGTTTCGTAACAAGTGAAACGATTAAGATATATAGGAAAAACTCTGAAACAGGATGTAACAGTCCAAAAGAATTGTTCAAAGCTCGTTACGAAACAGGGTGTAACGAAATGTAACAATGAAACATCATCTTTTTTTTTTTTATAAACCCATTTCTGTTTCGTAACAAATGAAACGATTAAGATATATAGGAAAAACTCTGAAACAGGATGTAACAGTCCAAAAGATTTGTTCAAAGCTCGTTACGAAACAGGGTGTAACGAAATGTAACAATGAAACATCACTTTTTTTTTTTTTATAAACCCATTTCCGTTTCGTAACAAATGAAACGATTAAGATATATAGGAAAAACTCTGAAACAGGATGTAACAGTCCAAAAGAATTGTTCAAAGCTCGTTACGAAACAGGGTGTAACGAAATGTAACAATGAAACATCATCTTTTTTTTTTTTATAAACCCATTTCTGTTTCGTAACAAATGAAACGATTAAGATATATAGGAAAAACTCTGAAACAGGATGTAACAGACCAAACATTCTGAAATATGCTCGTTACGAAACAGAGTGAAACGAAATGAAACGATGAAACATACAATTTTTTTTTTTTATAAACCCATTTCTGTTTCGTAATAAATGAAATGATTAAAATATATAGGGAAGACTCTGAAACAGGATGTAACAGACCAAACAATCTGAAATATGCTCGTTACGAAACAGAGTAAAACGAAATGAAACGATGAAACATACAATTTTTTTTTTTATAAACCCATTTCTGTTTCATAACAAATGAAATGGGTTGATAAAAAAAAAAAAGATGATGTTTCATTGTTACATTTCGTTACACCCTGTTTCGTAACGAGCTTTGAACAAGTCTTTTGGTCTGTTACATCCTGTTTCAGAGTTTTTCCTATATATCTTAATCGTTTCATTTGTTACGAAACAGAAATGGGTTTATAAAAAAAAAAAAGATGATGTTTCATTGTTACATTTCGTTACACCCTGTTTCGTAACGAGCTTTGAACAATTCTTTTGGACTGTTACATCCTGTTTCAGAGTTTTTCCTATATATCATAATCGTTTCATTTGTTACGAAACAGAAATGGGTTTATAAAAAAAAAAAAAGATGATGTTTCCTTGTTACATTTCGTTTCACCCTGTTTCGTAACGAGCTTTGAACAATTCTTTTGGACTGTTACATCCTGTTTCAGAGTTTTTCCTATATATCTTAATCGTTTCATTTGTTATGAAACAGAAATGGGTTTATAAAAAAAAAAAAAGATGATGTTTCATTGTTACATTTCGTTACACCCTGTTTCGTAATGAGCTTTGAACAAGTCTTTTGGTCTGTTACATCCTGTTTCAGAGTTTTTCCTATATATCTTAATCGTTTCATTTGTTACGAAACAGAAATGGGTTTATAAAAAAAAAAAAAGATGATGTTTCATTGTTACATTTCGTTACACCCTGTTTCGTAACGAGCTTTGAACAAGTCTTTTGGTCTGTTACATCCTGTTTCAGAGTTTTTCCTATATATCTTAATCGTTTCATTTGTTACGAAACAGAAATGGGTTTATAAAAAAAAAAAAAATGATGTTTCATTGTTACATTTCGTTACACCCTGTTTCGTAACGAGCTTTGAACAATTCTTTTGGACTGTTACATCCTGTTTCAGAGTTTTTCCTATATATCTTAATCGTTTCATTTGTTACGAAACAGAAATGGGTTTATAAAAAAAAAAAAAGATGATGTTTCATTGTTACATTTCGTTACACCCTGTTTCGTAACGAGCTTCGAACAAGTCTTTTGGTCTGTTACATCCTGTTTCAGAGTTTTTCCTATATATCTTAATCATTTCATTTGTTACGAAACAGAAATGAGTTTTTAAAAAAAAAAGAAAGATGATGTTTCATTGTTACATTTCGTTACACCCTGTTTCGTAACGAGCTTTGAACAAGTCTTTTGGTCTGTTACATCCTGTTTCAGAGTTTTTCCTATATATCTTAATCGCTTCATTTGTTACGAAACAGGATGGGTTTATAAAAAAAAAAAGATGTATGTTTCATCGTTACATTTCGTTTCACCCTGTTTCGTAACGAGCTTTGAACAAGTCTTTTGGTCTGTTACATCCTGGTTCAGAGTTTATCCTATATATCTTAAACGTTTCATTTGTTACGAAACAGAAATGGGTTTGAAAAAAAAAAAAATGATGTTTCATTGTTACATTTCGTTACACCCTGTTTCGTAACGAGCTTTGAACAATTCTTTTGGACTGTTACATCCTGTTTCAGAGTTTTTCCTATATATCTTAATCTTTTCATTTGTTACGAAACAGAAATGGGTTTATAAAAAAAAAAAAGATGATGTTTCATTGTTACATTTCGTTACACCCTGTTTCGTAACGAGCTTTGAACAAGTCTTTTGGTCTGTTACAGCCTGTTTCAGAGTTTTTCCTATATATCTTAATCGTTTCATTTGTTACGAAACAGAAATGGGTTTATATA
This sequence comes from Anodontia alba, assembly GCA_964016985.1. NCBI lineage: Eukaryota > Metazoa > Mollusca > Bivalvia > Lucinida > Lucinidae > Anodontia > Anodontia alba. Next base: position 45,245,641 of record OZ024826.1, read on the forward strand.
AAAAAAAAAAGATGATGTTTCATTGTTACATTTCGTTTCACCCTGTTTCGTAACGAGCTTTGAACAATTCTTTTGGACTGTTACATCCTGTTTCAGAGTTTTTCCTATATATCTTAATCGTTTCATTTGTTACGAAACAGAAATGGGTTTATAAAAAAAAAAAAAGATGATGTTTCATTGTTACATTTCGTTACACCCTGTTTCGTAACGAGCTTTGAACAAGTCTTTTGGTCTGTTACATCCTGTTTCAGAGTTTTTCCTATATATCTTAATCGTTTCATTTGTTACGAAACAGAAATGGGTTTATAAAAAAAAAAAAAAGATGATGTTTCATTGTTACATTTCGTTACACCCTGTTTCGTTACGAGCTTTGAAGAAGTCTTTTGGTCTGTTACATCCAGTTTCAGAGTTTTTCCTATATATCTTAATCGTTTCATTTGTTACGAAACAGAAATGGGTTTATAAAAAAAAAAAAAAGATGATGTTTCATTGTTTCATTTCGTTACACCCTGTTTCGTAACGAGCTTTAAAGAAGTCTTTTGGTCTGTTACATCCTGTTTCAGAGTTTTTCCTATATATCTTAATCGTTTCATTTGTTACAAAACAGGAATGGGTTTATAAAAAAAAAAAGATGTATATTTCATCGTTACGTTTTGTTTCACCCTGTTTCGTAACGAGCTAAGAACAAGTCTTTTGGTCTGTTACATCCTGTTTCAGAGTTTTCCTATATATCTTAATCGTTTCATTTGTTACGAAACAGAAATGGGTTTATAAAAAAAAAAGATGTACGTTTCATCGTTTCATTCCGTTTCACCATGTTTCGTAACGAGCTTTGAACAAGTCTTTTGCACTGTTACATCCTGTTTCGTAACAAATGAAACAAATGAAACAGACCATCAGTGAGAACTGCTATTGGTCTGTTTCATTTGTTTCATTCTTTTTCAGTCCATTTTAGAGTATTCCTTATATATTTTAATTGTTACATCTGTTTCTGTTACGGAGAAAAAAACGTGCCCAAAAAAAACCTGCGTGGTTTTTGTGCAGTATATGGTAAAACTGGGGTTTACAGGGGTATACATTATTTTTCTTATTTCTGCTCAAAACATAGATTGTGGGTACTTGTTAGAACTGCCTCGGCGAGGTGGTTCTAATGAGTACCCACAATCTATGTTTTGTGCAGAAATATGAAAAATATCTGAGTTTTTTATCTGAAAATTTTCAGTTTTTGGAGGTAAAATTTTCTATATATTTGAATAGGCGTGTTTTCATAATGTAAATGTACTCAATATGCTAAGCATTAACTTCTAGCTCATCCATCATAATATATTTACCTGGATATTATCTTTGTGTTTGATATGTTTTTGAAGACGGCCATTGATACTGAAGTTACAGATGACTCCCTCATCAAACTTCACGATTACAAATGTCTCCCTGGACATAGTAATAAGGAGAGCTGTCATAGGGCTGCCTTCTGGTGGGTCCAGTGACCGCAACAGGTCTCCATTGAGAGTATGTACAAGGCATGGACCACCTATAAAACATATGTACTTTCACAGTTCTAAACTCATAATTTTTGTTAATTTTTTCAAACTGTATTTCCACGGTAACTTTTTAAATATTAATTTTTATCAAAACATCCTTGGACAAAAGTTGTAGGTTGAGACAGGCACCAGTGTCTCAGATAGGTTACTAATTTGAAAACTTCATAGTTTACTCTGTAATCAGAGGAAGATTCCATGATTTTCCTCAGAATTTGAAAGTCGAATAGTACTGCCTCTCTGCACCTCAGTGACTGCCAGAATCCTGGATACGCGATTTAGAGATAAAAAAAAGTATACTTTTGGGCTATTTTCTTCTAAAAATCTGATATTCTTGATCAGCAGGAGCGAATCCCATACATGCCATATCTCAAACTGTGAGATAAAATCTCACAGAACTTGGCCCATCTGGAAGCCAGCCCATAAGATTTTTCATATCTCACAGAATTTTCAGACCAATCTTACAAAACAACTAATGAAGAAATAAATAGAAAATCACACTTTTTGTCTCTACCATAAGCTTTGTTCATTTAACTAGCTTTTGACTATTTTGGCATTTAAATAAAGGTTTTTGACTATTTTGGTTGCGCTTTAAGTTATTTTTGTTAAAATCTTACAGCATTTTATCATATCTCCCTTAAAAATTGGTCAAACCTCACAGATTTCAGTCCACAGAGTATGGCATGTATGGAATCCAGGATTGTTTTAATAGGGGGTTCAAAATTTCTGCGTGGTGGATCAATTTTATCGAATTACCATACTTTCACTAAGTATTCTAACAGACAGGCCTGAACAAACAGTGTAGGCCCAAATCAGATGCTGCAGAAGGCCACATCTGATCAGGGTCTACACTGTTTGAAACTTATCCAACATTTTTAGACACAATCACAGGTAGCAGAATGGAATTGTTGAAAATTTTAGAAGTATAATGTTAAGAGTTGTGCAAATATACAGGGTAAATACGGTTTCTGAAATTGATTAAATTTATCCAAAATTTCTTATGAAAACGAAATTATGAGTCCAAGGTGGGCTTGACTGAACCCTGCAAAACCCTTCTGGATCTGGTCCTGATCAATACAACTGTCTATGTGGGATCCTGAAGGGATCACAGGACACATTTTTCTTGAAGGCCAATCAAACTATAGCTGACAACATTTTGATTTTTTTTTTTTTTCAAAGAAGATATGTCTTACATTTTAGGTAGTCCCAAAGATGGCTTTAATAGTAGCATTTTACTATATATAATAAATACATTATTACTACAGTAACAAGATCTGGGCCCAGTTGTTCAAAGCATCCTTAGCTTAATAAGCTCATTAGTGGTCAAAACATTCTAGTAAGTACAATATCTAATTTACAGGTATTTTTGCTGACAAAATGTTAGTTGCATGCAAAAGCTATTTCCTTTTTTTCAGCAAAAATATTAACATATATGCCGTATTTAATGATAAAAATTTTAATGATACGTTAACTAATGACATCGTTAGTTTTGAACAACTGGGCCCTGATGCTCTGTTTCACATCTCATGGTTGTTCTTATATCTCTGGAACATCCATTTGATATCATTACAAGAACATGCCTATATAATTTTGACCCCCTTAAACCCCACTTTTTTGTAGTAAAACTGGGGTTTACAGGGGTATACATTATTTTTCTTATTTCTACTTGAAAACATAGATTGTGGGTACTCGTTAGAACTGCCTTGCCGAGGCGGTTCTAACGAGTACCCACAATCTATGTTTTGAGCAGAAGTATGAAAAATATCAGTTTTTTATCTGAAAATTTTCAGTTTTTGGAGGTCAAATTTTCTATATATTTGAATAGGCATATTTTCGTAATGGATACTGAGCATGCGATAACATTACTGTAGTAATAATTTGTATTTATCAACACTTTTTTTTAACAAAATAAATCTATATACAAGAAATTAACCCTTTCTATCCTGTAGATCAAATCTCATATCATTGCAAGCACTGCAGATCAGGACAAGATAGCACTATATAGGCTGCATCATCAGAATTCATACCATTTACCATTGCTTTGATTCATGATTGACACCCCTGTTTGCAACAATAGAAATGCCTAAAACTATGGCACAGTCCACCTCAGAAACCCGGGCTGAACGGTTAAACTTGATCTGGCATCCTCTATCAGATCAAATTAACAAGCTCTGAATATAGCTTCAGATAAGAGGAGCACCAATCCAAACTGTACTTTTTTTCTTTTTTTTCCAAAAAATAAGGCTTAGTGTTTCTACTCTGCAGATAATTCAATAAATGTCCAGTCTTATTTTCTCAGAAAAATATAGATTAAAAATATTTTAGAATGACTGCTGCAGCTGTGACTGACAATTTCAGGGTTAAAGCGTACGGTAAATGTCCAAAAATTCCATACTATTTTAGCCTAAATTTTGCTTTTTTGCACAGGTGTTTCTTAAAATACTTAGTGGAAATCAAACCGTGTAGACCTTGATCAGACTGTTCCTGAAGGAGCAGTCTGATCTGGGTCTGCACTATTTGCATATGCCATTTTGTAAGAAACTTTGGTATTCGAAATTTTTGACCAATTACCGTACATACAACAAGATAAAGACAAACCATACCTTGGGATCCACTGACAACCATACCCAACTCCGCTAACACGGAAACACACGTTACCTCTGTGTTATGACCTGTTAATGTGGACTTCGGTGTTGGGTGGTCTAAACCTGTAAATAAATATAACATTCAAAACACATTAAAACAATCATTTGCTGTGCAACATGAGAAAGGCCGTTTTGCCTTATTATGCAATGACAGTTAAGATCAGCCTGCATGTCTGAACAGTCTCATAACAGCCTTCACTGCTTGTTGACAGAATCAACTGACATTGCTGAATAATTACAACTCAACAGAATTACTCTTATTTTATCACAATCTGAAGGTGAATTCAAAACTATATTTCAATTTTTGATAAATCCATGGAGCAGGAATCCTTGATCCAATTTTTTTTTGTATGTAAATTTCTAAAATCAGCTAATTTTATCCATATTTTGACCATAAATATGACTTAGTTGGGATTATGAGAAATGGGTTTCATTTTTCTTGATTTTATCCATGTATAAATGTCTTCAGAAAAATATCATCAATCTGTCGTCTGCTGAAAATGCCCAGAGAGTGGTAAAGGTTAAGAAGGGAGGTTAAACAATATGGAAAGAGTTGCCTCCCCTGAATGTGTAAATATATTCCCTTAAACTCATGGGGGAAATGAAAAAAAATAACAAAGTCAGTGTTGTGTGAAAAGTAAATCACAGTCATTTGTTAATGTCAGATTTTAGCTCCTCTCTTCCATATTATGCAGTTCTACTCCAAGCAACAAGATCTTAGCCCTTAACCTATACTATTCTCTAAGCAAAACTGACAATATTTGAGCCAGCACATGACAAAACCTACAATGAGATCTGTGTGACCAGCAAAGACTCAGGTCGGCCTGTACATCCACCCAGTATAGCAAGGTTCTCTTTTATCCCTCTTCGGACAGTATGGAGGCTGTAGCAGGCACATACAATCAGCAAAGACTCTGATCAGATTATGCGGATGAGCAGGCTGATCCAAGTCTTCGCTGGTCCAACAAGTCTTATTGTAGGTTTTGTAGTTTTGGCTCATTTTTCTTATCTTTCCAGAAAATTGGCTATGGCATTCATGCAAATTATCCCCTATGGAGACAATTTGCATGAAATGTCAAAGCTTATTTTCTAGGAAAAATAAGAAAAATAATTCTAAATGTTGTTTGCTAAGCATGCTAAGTATTAAAGTTACTGAAGAAATGTAGGTGTAACCAAGGTCTTGTATACTTACTACCATTGTCTCCAATGATTGCTTGATTTCGTGAAGTAAACATCCATACTAGGACGGTGCAGTCTTTTGAACCCGTTATGATGTAGCAGTCTTGGTTGAGGTTACATTCCGACCGAGTGATGCAGGTCACCACATCAAAATGTCCGTAAACTACCTGCAAAATCTTGCCTGAAATACCAAAATAGAAAAGAAATGAACTTCAAATTGAAATACAATGAGTTCTTGTTTAATGATACATCAACCCTTGTGGGTCATTTGTGTCGTCTCCAGGTTAACATCATGAAAACATGCCTGTATAATTTTGACCCCCTTAAACCCCACTTTTATTTTGTAAAACTGGGGTTTATCCTCATTGAGGAGGTTCTAACAAGTACCCACAATCTATGTTTTTGAGCAGAAACATGAAAAATATCAGTTTTTTATCTGAAAATTTTCAGTTTTTGGAGGTGAAATTTTCTATATATTTGAAAAGGCGTGGTTTTGTAACGATCGGAGAAAAGGAACAGAGAGATAGTAGAGGAAAGGAAAGAGAGAAACAGCGAAGAAAAATGATAAACGTGAATGAGTAAGCAGAAACAGAAGAGAAATACTAAGATGCCCCCTTCCCACTCCTGCTGCAAGTATCAGGCCCATACCAGCCCCGCTATCAACCATACATGGGTTGCGTCAAGCAAAAATTTGCCTTCAAACATGCACAAAATGCTCAGATTTAGATAATCCTGCACATGTGGAAAGTATCATCCACCGAGCCTTTGTTCTCCATTCATACATTCTGTAGTATCCAATGATTCTGTTAGCGGACAGCAAAGGCCCTGATCAGGCTGTGCAGATGCGCAGGCTGATCTGGGCCATTACTGTCCGGATATGCCTAAAGACACGTTTTTGCATGGCACAGCCCACATTGTAATACAGGATTTAGTCCTAAACATTTTTTTCAAGCAGATGCAGGACGATCTTCTCACGCATTCAAAATGCTCTTAAAACAAGTCAGATCAATAAAAGAGGATTCAACCCTTTCAACCCCAAATTTCTGAATTGGATGCTTCCATCTTTGAATTTGGACAAGTCCATTGATGCAAATAGAAACATCCATCAACAAGTAATGATGTTTTCAAAGAAAATACATGTAGATGTCCTCCAAATGTGAATTTTCAGTTTTTCTACTGCTATGATCTTGAAAATTAGGTCCAGATCACCGAAATTTAATAAGTTCTTAGTCATGTCCCAATTATATATCCATGAAAATACAATTATATATCCATGAAAATACAATTATATATCCATGAAAATACAATTATATATCCATGAAAATACAATTATATATCCATGAAAATACAGTAAGAATCCAACCATTGGTTCACAAGATATTGTGCAGACAAGAAAGTGTCACTGGGATGTCAAAGCCAATGGGATCCGCACCAAATCAAGGTCCTCCTCCCTGTAGATTGGGGGACATAAAAAGCAAACAGATTGACCAAAAGTGTAGACCCTGTTTCAGTCTGCAAGGCTTTAAGGGTTAATATATCATATTATGCAAACAGCAAAGGCTCTGATTAGACTGCAGATGCGCAATCTAATCAGGCCCTTTGCTGATTGCCATGAGATTCTGAAGAATCAGGGCCCAGTTGTTCAAAGCTAACGACATCATTAGTTAACGATTCGTTAAAATTTACATCAAGTGATACGCAAATATGCTGAAATTTTTTGCTGAAAAAATGTGAGTAGCTTTTGCAGTGCAAAAGCTACTCACATTTTTTCAGCAAAAAATATCAGAATATTGTATAATGAATCCACTAAAACAGTTAACGAAATGACCCTTAACGAGCTCTTTAAGCTAACGACGCTTTGAACTAAGCCCTGATGTTTTTTGGCAGGTAAACGGTGAATAACATGCTAATGCAAACAGATCTGAGGCTTTTCTTTGCAAATAACTAATACTTCTACAGAAGGCATTTTTTTTCAAGTAGTACACCACAAGCTTTTTAAAACATAATCGCTGGAAGTCAATGTAAAACCATGTTAGCTAAAAACCGTGTTGGAGCCAAACAAAAATGTATATTTGTCACTGTGTGTTTTTGGAGAAAAAAATGGGAATACCCTAATTACCCTAAGTTTTTTGGCACTGTCACTTCTTGCAATACTTATCCTGAAATATGAATACGTCAACTCTCATTATCTCTACCTCACTTATCTCCAACGACCGCTTATCTCAAAAGAAAAATCTGATCCCTGTTTAAATATGAAAATCTAACAATAGGTGACAAAATATTGCAATTTCTCCTCTTTTCCACAATATTTTCAATATATCTCTAACTTAAGAAGTTAAAGTACATATTCATTTGTTAAATGTTGTTGTTAGATTTATTTTTTTTTCATTCTGCAAATTTGACATGTTGAGGTACGGATATCTTGAACTACTGGGCAACATTCAACTGAATCCCCTGATGATGATAGTTTGGTTTTTACATCCCTTTCAACATTATGTAAGTCATATCAAAATAGCTAAAGGGTTATCATGAAAGGCTCTGTGCAATGAAGTGCCATACAGTCATGAGATGAATTCAGTCTCCAGTGGGATTTGAACCCAGGACCTTATGATCTGAAGTCAGGAGCGCTAACCACTCTGCCATCGTGACCCAGCTGTTCAAAACTAACGATGTCATTAGTTAACGTATTGTTAAAATTTGGATCTTTTAATATGGCATATATGCTAATATTTTTGCTGAAAAAATGTGAGTAGCTTTTGCAAATGCAAAAGCTACTCACATTTATTCAGCAAAAATACCTGTGAATTAGATATTGTTCTTATTAGAACAATTAACATTCTAACCTCTAACGAGCTTGTTAAGCTAACGATGCTTTGAACAACAGGGCCCCTGAACCATCTCTGGATCCACAACTGCTATTTGACTAGCATAGTCACCAGAAATGGCGGGTGTAAGAATGCTTTTTTGCCAGTGGAAAAAAATACTTATAGAAGTCCTTTTCAGTGTGACATGCTGACAGGTCATAGAATGGTTGTGCTGAGACCTACAAGTGTTAGGTATAGCTTAATCTGGGAGAGGCACACTTACCTGAGTCACTAGAAAATAGACGGAAACTTTTGTCCCAGAAGCCACAGGCAAAGATAAACCTATTATCAGCTGTCGTGATGAAGTTGGAGTGTGTCACCTTCAGACGTTGATCGAAATTATCACCCAGAGTCCGTCGCTGTAAACCAGTGTTCAAGACTGAAGTGAAAAACATATATAGATTAACCTATTTACCCTTAATGTTGTAAAGCTTTTCTACAATATCCTAAGCAGTGTAAAGCTTTTTTTACAATATCCTAAGCAAAGCAGACCAGGATTAACCCACTGAAGTCCGGAAACCCCTAAAAAAGTAAGTGATAAACAGTGCCGACCAAGATCAGACGCCACAGAATGGGTCTCCACTGTTTACAAATAGTTCAGCCATTTTTCTCTACGCATATCTAAATCTCATAGCTGGATATACCTAAAATTGAAATTGGACCCTTCCAATATATACTGTGGGGGAGTTCATTCAGTCTACAATAGGTTAAACTGCTAAGAACAGATATAAGAGGAGTATCTAGATATATATTTTCTCCAAGATATTGAATGTTGTGGTTACTTATTAGAAGCACCTCTGGGAGGCACTTCTAATGAGCACCACAGTATATATGTTTTTGTGGAGAAATAAGAAATAAAAGACCTGCACACCAGAGTGAAACATCCATTGCATATTTCCAGATACCATGCAACTTATTGCCACCATTGCTAAAAATAGTGACTGGTAAGTTGTGATTACCCAGTCACACATGCCAGGCTCATAATTTGTCAGTCAAATCGTCTACATATAGCTGGCTGCAGTTGTTGCGGTATTACAGGTTCTATTTGTATTTCTGCTTTGAAAAATGATATTCTGCAATTTTCCCACAAAGAATATACATAAATTAGACAAAAAAAAGTGCAAAAAAAAAAAAAAGTACAGAATAAAGTGTTCTAAGTATAAGAAAATTTACCACTGTCTCCGGGGTACGTTGTGGGTACTCATTGCAAGTGCCTCTTCTAAAAAGTACCCACAACATATGCTTTTATGGAGGATTGAATAAAATTATCAAAGAATTATCATCAAATACTCCCCAACAAGTTCTATGAATCATGATGGAGAATCACATGACTTCATATGATTGACCCTATCAAACTAACAGACCAAAACAGATACCTGTGTAAATAGTATAGATCCAGATGAGATGGCTCATAATGAGCCATCTCATCAGGATCTATACTGTCTGCCATTCTGGTTTTGATTTTAGACTGAAACTATTTGCGGTAGTGGACATGTCAAAGATGGAAGAGTCCGATTCTGAAACTCAGGATGAAAGGGTTAAAAATGATTGTCCACCATAGAAAAAGATATATTACAAACAGAAATGTTTTGTGGCAAACTACATTCAGAGTTATTAGCCCTTTCCATGCTACAGAACAGTAGACCAAGTTTCCAGTCAGTTGGCCTTTTGGTTAAGAAGAAGTTCAAAAAAGATTGTCAAGATGATGGTCATCTTTGATCATCTCAGATCTGAACTATTTTAGCTATTTTTTATCTAAAACTTAAAAAGTCACTTCAATACTTCAAATGAAATTTTGAGTCAATTGGCCTTTCGTTAATGAGAAGAGTATCAAAATAGATTTTCACAAATGGTAACCCTGGTGGCCATCTTGGATTTCTGATCAGAAGGCTTTTAGTTAATTTTTATCTACAAGTCACCTCCATACTTCCTATCAAGTTTTAAGTCAATTGGCCTATGGGTTCAGGAGAAGTTTGAAAAAGATTTTCAAAATGGTGGCTGTGGCAGCTATCTTGCATTTCTGATCGGAATGATTTTAACTATTTTTGATCTACAAGTCACCCTGATACTTCCTACCAGGTTTCGAGTCAGTTGGCCTTTTGGTTCAGGAGAAGTCTGAAACTGAAACTACTTTTGATCTACAAGTCACCCAGATATTTCCTAACAAGTTTGAGTCAACTGGCTTTTCAGTTCAGGAGAAGTTCAAAATACATTTTTAAGATGTCCACCATCTTGTATTTTGGATCCACGTGATTTTAGCTACTTTTATCTACGAGGGATGTTTGAAATGAACTGCTTATTGTCCTCTAGCTCGATATCCACGTGGGGCACGATAAAAACCAATACATACCTGTATAGGGCTATTCAATATCTACACAATTGTGTATAAATGTACATGTTAGACTAAGTGTAAGACATAAAATTTGCCATTTGAATACACGCAGTCATTGACCACTGCAGTAAAAATGGTTGGTAGAAGCGTCGACAAAAAAGACGAAATACAGGCTTACATCAAAGCTCGCTCAAAACTTGGTTGTTCTTTGAAGAAGCTGATGACTGAAATTTCTACTGCTTTTGGACCTTCTTGTGTGTCTTATGACACAGTTCGGTGGTGGGAAAAGAAATTTGAGTCTCGTGTAGAGTCCATCAAAAATGCACCGAAATCAGGTAGGCCAAAATCTGCATCTTGTAAAGAAATTGTTTCCAAAATAAAGGAAATCATTTAAGGAGATGCCAGATTAACAGTTCGTGATATTGCACGAAAGGTAGGCATATCACTATCAACGATTCACCTTATTTTGAAGAAGCATTTGAAAGTCAGAAAGATTTCTGCTAGATGGGTGCCACATCTGTTGACTGACGAGCAAAAGAGGCAACCGGTTAAAGTAGCCAAAAAGCTGCTTCAAATGTTTCCAAAATATGACAAAAAGCAGTTTGCCAATGTCGTCACAGATGATGAAACCTGGGTCCATTATTTTGAGCCCGTCAGAAAGGTTAGCAATAAGATCTGGGCCACTAAACACAGCAAACGCCCAAAAATTGCCAAACGTTCTTTGAGTACAAAGACGGTTTTGTATGCAATCTTCTTCTCTGGTGAAGGAGTCGCAATAAAAGTGCCAGTGAAAAAGGGCAAAAGCATCACCGGAAAGTACTACAAAGACGTAGTACTGAAGAAACTGAAAAAGTATTATCAGAAACGACGCCCTGCCACTGGTTTTAAACATGTCCGTCTTCTACATGGCAATGCCCCAACTCATACCTCCGCAATAGTTACGGCGTTTTTGAAGAAAGAAAAGTAACTGTTTTGCCTCAGCCCCCCCCCGTATTCCCCAGACCTTGCCCCATGTGATTTCTTTTTGTTTCCGAAATTGAAAGCATTCCTTGCTGGGCGGAAATACCAGTCCCGACAGGCACTTGGATCTGCCATTCATCAGTACCTTATTACTGTGCCCAAATCAGCGTACCGTGACGCCTTCAAGAAGTGGATATATAGGCTGAAACTTTGCATTTCTAGCCATGGGGAGTACTTCAAGGGCATGAAATGAGTACTTTTGGGCTAACTTGAAATTTGAAGTCTCCAGAGAGAAATAAGCAATTCATTTCGAACATCCCTCGTATTATTCACCCCAATGACCCAAACCAAGTTTTAAGTCATTCTCTTATACAGTTTGGGAGGAGACGTTGAAATGTGAAAAGCTAATGAATGGAAAATTTAAATTTTAAAGTAAACATTAAAAGGAAGCGAAGACATCATAGAATAGTGCATTGTGGGAAAGCTTTTTAACTAAACTACAAATAGTAACTTAACTTGTTACAACTTTGAATGCACATAAATTTTGAACTAATTGAACTAATAAGAATTTTTACACCCGTACATTTTCTGCTGACCATTCGAAGGTGGTTCCTGTGTTGAAATTCTTCTCTGTTTGCATGTCAGTCATTGTAAAAGTACTATTTGTTTCATATCTATTCTTCTTCTGAAGCCTCAGATAGGCTGTGCTTCATGACTGTGGCCTCCATCAATATTTAGGCCACTTCAAACAAAAAAGTGTGTTCAAACAATAACAAAATGCACAGATTCAGATCATCCTGCACATGCACAAAGTATCATCTGGGCCTTCCCTCTGCTTCCATACATTCTGTAGTATCCAATGATTCTGTAAGAAGACAGTGAAGGCCCTGATCAGACTGCACAAATGTGCAGGCTGATCTGGGCCTTTGCTGTCTGCATATGCCCAAATACACATTTTCCTATAGTGCAGCCCATTTAATGGTGCTTTAAAGGTAATTTTGTTTCCTCTGAAGTGATCTGTATATTCATTTTAACTGCTTGTAGTATTTATAGACATGGAAATGCTATGTGCATATCACTTTGACTTCACAATGTTTTGCATATCACTTTGACTTCACAATGTTGACATAAACATGCCTCCTTTAAGACGGTGTACTATGAATCTGGATTTTTCCAGATGTTCAAATGATCTGGTTTTTCGTATCAGTCTGTATCAAACTTATATGTTTGAAAGCAATATCACTGAAAGATAAACATGTATATGTTTACACCCCTGAGTTTCAAAAGTGGACCATTCCATTTTTTAATTTGGGCTGAACCACAGTTCCAAATAGGGGTCTTAATGAAATATCAAACACAGAATGGCAAACATTGCAGACCCAAATGAGACGGCTCATAATGAGTCATCTCATCTGGATCTACACTGTTTCCAAAATTTCTGTTTTCGTCTACAGGGCTAAAAGGGTTAAAGCAGTATGTATATATAATCACAACTGCTGCGAAAATCATTTTGATTTTTTGTTTGTTTGTTGTTGTTTTTCTGAGAAACAAGAGCTCCGCCAAGTGGGGCATTATACGCCCGTGGCAAGTAATAAGATGCAGCACATTAACTGGCTCCTGTATAATTCAGTGCTCTGGATATAAACTGTAAGTGGAATAACAAAAAAAAAAAAAAAAAAAAAATTAAAAAAAAAATTCATTGGGGCATAATCTCTGCTGATATTTGGTGAACTGTAACCTAAGGGTCCAAGCTGGCCAAGAAATTAAGGGAGAAGTTTGCTGCTTCTAAGGAGAAGTGCTTTCTGACGGAGGACACACCACAGAAGCATGGCTATATTATAAGCTCATATGAGCCTTTGGCACACTATTACCTCTAAACAATATGCTGTGAAAAGTTTACAAAAACTTTCAAAGGGGCATAAATCTGCAAATATTTGGTGCACTGTAAACTAAAAATAATATGTGCTGCTCCACATCATCATGTAAGTATTTATGAAGTTTCAGCTTGATCGGATGTAAACTGTAGGAGGATTTAGCCGGAAACAAAAAATTAATAGAAATTTTCAAAGGGGTTTAACTCTGCTAATATTTGGTGCACTGTAACCTTGAAACAATATGCGCTGCTCCACATCATGGTCTTACTACAAATCAAGTTTCAGCTTGATCGGATGTACTGTAGGAGGATTTAGCCAGAAACAAAAAATTAAAAGACATTTTCGAAGGGGTTTAACTCTGCTAATATTTGGTGGACTGTAACCTCGAAACAATATGCGCTGCTCCACATCATGGTCTAACTGTACATGAAGTTTCAGCTTGATTGGATGTAAACTGTAGGAGAATTTAGCCATAAACTAAAAATTAATCAAAATTTTCAAAGAAGTATAACTCTGCTAATATTTGGTGGACTGTAACCTAGAAATAATATGCACTGCTCCACATCATGGTCTAACTATACATGAAGTTTCAGCTTGATCGGATGTAAACTGTAGGAGGAGTTAGCCGGAAACGAAAAGTCTACTGAAATTTTCAAAGATGCGTAACTCTGCTAATATTTGGTGGACTGTAACCTCGAAATAATATGCGCTGCTCCACATCATGGTCTAACTATACATGAAGTTTCAGCTTGATCAGATATATAATGTAGGAGGAGTTAACCGGAAATGAAAAGTTTACAGAAATTTTCTAAGGGGCATAACTCTGCAAACATTTGGTGGACTGTAGCCCCAAAACAATATGCGCTGCGCCACATCATGGTCTAACTATATACCAAGTTTCAGCTTGATCAGATGTAAACTGTAGGAGGAGTTAGCCGGAAACGAAAACTCTATTGAAATTTTCAAAGGGGCATAACTCTGCTAATATTTGATGGACTATAACCTCGAAATAATATGCGCTGCTCCACATCATGGTCTAACTAAATATGAAGTTTCAGCTTGATCAGATGTAAAATGTAGGAGGAGTTAACTGGAAATGAAAAGTTAACAGAAAATTTCTAAGGGGCATAACTCTGCAAACATTTGGTGGACTGTAACCCCGAAACAATATGCGCTGGGCCACATCATGGTCTAACTATATACCAAGTTTCAGCTTGATCGGATGTAAACTGTAGGAGGAGTTAACCAGAAACGAACAAGTTTACGGACGCACAGACGGACGCCATACCCCGTAACATAATACGTCCCGTTTTTCAAACGGGCATATAAAAATGCTTGACACTTCATGTGAATTGTCTGCTAGGCAGACAATTCACATGAAATACCAAGTCTTATTTTCTCCGAAAAATAATTAAAAAAAAGAATTTAGAATGTCATCTGCTTCAATTTTGCTCAGCACTTTAAGGGATAAAATATGTTAGCTGGACTGAGTTGAAAATACCTAATAACTGATCCATTGCTAATGGCAGGTTAGGTTGAGCATCTTTTTCCTTCTCTGCCGACGAAAAGTTGGTCGGGGTTCCCTGGTCTGAAAATAGAGAATGTAAATTACCATATTTACCCTAAATATTAGTGCACCCTAACTCCTTACCATACTTGTCCTAACATTTGAACAATTGACTGATTATTGAGTTGAGGTTTTACTGCCCAGTCAACCCATTAGGGTCATATCAAGCGCAGTCAGTTCTACCTAACCACACTTTTTCTGGACATGCTTAGTCCTCTAAGCAGTTAACCAGTACAGTGCACATTCTTTCACCAGAAACTGAAAACTGCCCTTCTTGAATCAGCAGAAGGGAGTGAATGACTGTAGAAAATATTTCATGATCAATTTTCATGAAAGAATGTTGCTAAACCTGGCAGGGATCAAACCTTCTGAACACCTGTTGGACCCACATCCGACTGAGATACTTTTTTTTTGTCCCAATACTTAGGGTTATTACAGTAGCTACATTATGCAAATAGACCACTATCTGGGCTACTTCAGCAGACAACAACTTGATGATATTTTTCTTATTTTTCCCAGAAAACAGGATTTGGCATTTCATGGAAATTGTCTCCATTGGAGACAATATACATGAAATGTCAAATCCTGTTTTCTGGGGAAAAATATGACAAATATTTCAGTATGTCATCTGCAGAAATTTTACCCAGAATGCTAAGTTTAAGGAGAATGGATTCACCTGTAAGTTTTTCTACCATTCTGTACAAGGGAGACAACTTTTGTGACTTCCAGAGTCCAAGTCATCACATCAAGACCCTTCTGAAAAGGGGCCTACTCAAAAAGGAAAGCATGGGAGCAAATGCTTACCTTTTTGAATAGACCCCTTTTCAGAAGGGAAGCAAAACAATTTTGACAGAGTTATGTTCCCTGAAAGTGTATCAATTCCATTCAAGGTAAATGAATACACTTGAAACAAGAAAAATGCCTAATGGCATTATGGATGGGTTTTTTTTTTTAAATAATGAAGAAAGTGAGAGTTGTCTCCCTTGCATAGGAAAATACCTACTGGTCCTCCTCTTCATCCCTTCCAAATATGAAAGCAATCCACTGAAGAATAAAGGTAACATATAACTTTGAAGAAAAGGTTAACCAAAAGGTTAACCTGGGATGATGCTCGACGCCTGCCCACCCAGACATCGCTATTTTAAATGACAAATTTTTTTTAAAAACCTATCCAAAAATTTGCCACTATTTTTATTTTGCAAAGGGAGACAATATCTGCAGACAGGAAGTTGCCTTCCTAGCATTTGAAACCATACTAAAAATTGAGGTTACTCTTAAATAAAGGAAAGAATTTGCTCCAATAAGAAGACAGGTAAATATTTCCATGTCAGTGTTATCTCCCTTGGTGGTGTCCATTTCCTTTAAACCAAAAAATTAATACCCATATTTACCTTATGTATTCTGACAGAAAGGCCTGAGCAAACAGTGTAGACCCAGATGAGACACTACAGAACCTGGTGTCACGTCTTGGTCTACACTGTTTGCCACTCATCCAGCGATTTTTAGACACAACATAGGGTAGTAAATTGTACTTGTTCAAATTTTAGAACAAGTATGGTAAGGAGGTGTCAGAATACTTAGGGTAAATATGGTATGAAGGTGGAGCAGTCTGATCTGGGTCCACACTGTTTGCAAAAATGACTTTTAAAATCACAAGCAGATTGGCAGTGTAAGGGTTAACGTAAATATGGGATGAAGGCTGAGTTTAGCCTCATCAGGAATTTTGCTATTTGCCTAGATGTTACCCATGGATGTTTTTTTTTTTTTTTTTTTTTTTTTTTTTTTTATGGGACGCGGTTTGCAGGAGCAAATGATGGAGTGTCACATGACAGGATAAATCACATAAATAAATGCTATCTTCTCATACAATCTTGTTCCAAGTACACAAGACTTATGATGTACAGTTGTTAAGATATAATTTGAAAAACTTTATCGATGAGGTGGCTGCTACTAGAGTGGTATCCCTTTGAAAAGGGAGGCAAATACTTTCATCCTGGAGTGATTTCTCTTTGAGGTGTACCCAGAGTCAAATTATTTAAACACTCTCTTACGTTGATGATGATTAGTTATGTTTAACGACACATCAATCCATGAGGGCCATTTGCATCAAAACGGTACACTAATTTGGTTTAGTATTGTTCTTACGCTGATAGTTAGGATTCCATCTATTCACAGCGAAGTTATGGTTACAGGTGATGGTAGTCACTGCAGGACTGGGGACGGCAGGATGGGTGTTAGCGGCCACGTGTGTCACAGGTGAGTTGGACAGAAACTTCATAATCATGCAGACGTCATCCTGGACACTAGTAAACATCATAGGTGACTGAAATAGAGAAAAAATATTTCTCACTACGAAAACACTACGAAAACACGCCTATATAAATATACTGAACATTTTATCACCAAAAAATGAAAATTTTCAGATAAAAAATTCTGATATTTTTCATATTTCTGCTCAAAACATAGATTGTGGGTACTCGTTAGAACTGCCTCGGCGAGGCGGTTCTAATGAGTACCCACAATCTATGTTTTTAGAAGAAATAAGAAAAATAATGTATACCCCTATAAACCCCAGTTTTACTAGATAAAAGTGGGGTTTAAGGGGGTCAGAATTATATAGGTATGTTTTCGTGATGATAAACCCTCAAATGCAAGTCAAAATAGCAGTATACGACATTATATACTATTTATCTAGAGAAAATAAGGCTTGTTATTCCATGAGAATCATATGTAGTAAAACTGGGGTTTACAGGGGTGTACATTATTTTTCTTATTTCTGCTTAAAAACATAGATTGTGGGTACTCGTTAGACCGCCTCACGAGGCGGTTCTAACGAGTACCCACAATCTATGTTTTGAGCAGAAATATGAAAAATATCAGAACTTTTTATCTGAAAACTTTCAGTTTTTGGTGGTGAAATTTTCAATACATTTGAACAGGCGTGTTTTCGTAATGAATCTTCCTAGCAGTTGCTTCTCATGAAATATCAAGTATTAGTTTGTCTGAAAAATAATAATAAAAACATTTATTGAAGAATGCTACTTGCTACAATTTTGGAATGTGTTTTAAACTTTATCATTCTCTGTGCAAATTCAGCAGAGGACAAACTGATGAAACTTTTCTTATTTTTCCCACAAAAATAGGCTCTGACATTTCACCCAAAGCCTATTTTCTGGGAAAATATCAAGTCTTATTTTTTCTGAATAATGATAAAATAATAATAAAAACACTGAATGAATGTGTTTTAACCTTTACCTCTCCACAAATTCAGCAGACAACAATGGAATTTTTCCTATTTTCCCCAGAAAATAGGCTCTGACATTTCATACAAAGCCTATTTCCTGGAAAAAAGTAATGAAAATATTTCAAAATGTCATCTGCTGAAATTCTTTCAAACCATGTTAAGAGGTTTCTCCCCTTATTGCCTCCTATTTCCTTAAATCATTCAGGAAAGTCCCAGGAATTGCCTATTTCAGTAGATGGCTTACTGAAATATTTCCCAAAAATTGGTTTTGACATTTCATACAAACTGTCTCCAGTTGAGACAATTTGCATGAAATGTCAAATCCTGTTTTCTGGGAAAATAAGAAAAAATATCTTCAATTTGTTGTCTGCTGAGTTAGCCAAAAGAGTGGTAAAGGTGCTAGATGGCAAGTCATTTAGATGCAGTACCTTAGTCTCAGGTTAGTAAAACTTTCATCTGAATTTGTTATCTTTTCTACAAAGAGTTGCAAAAAGTATTTTCCCTAAAAACTGAGTATATAAGTATTGAAAGAACACTACAATTTTTTATCCCGCGCTTTTCGAAGAAAAAGCGAGAATATTGTTATACACCCCCCTTCCGTCTGTCTGTAATGTCACACCATTGCTCCTAGATCATTTAAGCCAGATTCTCAAAACTTTCACAGGCACTAGCCCTATGGATGTGGACTGGAGGAACACATTTGGAATTTTGATGTGACCCCTAGGGGCAGGGCCAGGGGGATGTGACCCCAAAGGGTCTAAAATTCATTTTGTACAAACATAGCCATGTTGCATATCAAATCGAAGGTTATGAAGAGCAGAATATAGTGGTGCCACTAGAGGTCAAAAAGTAGGATTTTGGGTCCTTTTTTTTTTTATTGTCACCCAACTCGTATTAGGCTTTTTTAGCTAGAACCTTGAAACTGTCAAAGGTAATAGCCCTATGGATGAGGACAGGAGGAACACATTTGGAATTTTGATGTGACCCCTGGGGGAAGGGCCAGGGGGGTGTGGCCCTGATGGGGCAAAATTCATTTTGTATAAACACAATCATGTTTCATATCAAATCGAAGGTTATGAAGAGTAGAATACAGTGGTGCATAAATTTTGCCCAGGGGGCATGTCTGGGGGTCTCTAGAGGTCAAAAAGTAGGATGTTGGGTCCTATTTTTTGATTGTCACCCAACTCCACTTTTTTAGCTAGAACCTTGAAACTGTCACAGGTAAGCCCTATGAATGAGGATTGGAGGAACACATTTGGAATTTGATGTGTAGAGAGATATGCGATGGCGCTGGCGCGGGGATATGCGATGGTGCGCCATCGACTTGCTCTTGTAAGTCATATCTGGATTACTGATATTGACTAAATACACTGTAACTTCTTTACAAAATGGTTCTTTATTTTGAAGGTGGACAATAAATTGTTGTATCCAAACAAAAAATGTTTAAATTTTTATTTTTGAAAAAAAAAAAATGTTTATATTATATAGAAAACAAAAATATATAGATCATACAGAAAAATGACCATATAAATGGTCATTTTCTATACAATATAAACATTTTTGTTTGGATACAACCCTAGCTGGCCCATACCATCAAAATGACGTCGTATCAATGTCGATGCGACATGATCACGTCGCATCGACGTTGATACGACGTCATTTTAACGTTATGTGCCTGCTGGGAATGTGGTTGTTTAGATAACATGGTTTGTGTTTTGGATCCCAGCAATAGTGTTATAAAGAGGTTGTAGTAGAAGTACATGGGGAAAAATGTTATGGCTAATTGATAAAAATAATCCCCAACAGACAATCTTCAACTTAACCTTAAGTTGCTGATATAACCTTTAGCATTCTTCCAGCAAATTTCCACAAAAATTTGCTAAGAATCCAACCACCAGTTCACAAGATATTGTGCACGCCGATGCCAACCCCAATGCCTACTCCAACAGGATCCCTACCAAAACCAATATGTTCCCCTCCCCTTAGGTGAGAGGACATAAAAATGCACCTAGAAATACTTCGGTGATTTTCTGACTGTTGCAAGCAATATATGAAAACATTTCGAATAAAGGTATATTGAATTTTTTCTTTTTTTTTTTTTTTTTTGACACCAAGTTATACAATTTTTACTGAGAACTGCATTATTTTTTATGAGCACTGCATTATTTTTTATGAGAACTGCATTATTTTTTAACAGGAATCTGAAAACCATGCCAAACCTTTACTACTCTCTTGCCTGATTCAGCAAACAAATTGACAACACCTTTCTTATTTTTACCGCAAAATAGACTGACATTTCATGCAAACTGTCCCCTTAGAAGACAATTTGCATGAACTGTCAAAGTCTATCTTATGATTTATTTGTTGCCCATACTGATTCATGGATGAGTTAGAAGACCTCCATGTGGGCTCAACAAATACGGTAAATGTCCTAAAATTTCGAACACTTTATTCTCTACTATTCTGGCCTAAATTATGCTTCTTATGCACTTGTTTCTTAAAATACTTAGTGGAATGGCAAATAGTGCAGACCCTGATCAGACTGCTCCTTCAGGAGCAGTCTGATCTGGGTTTGCACTGTTTGCATGTGTCATTTTATCAGAAACTTTGGTGTTCTAATTTTTAGGACATTTACCGTATATGTTTTTTTACCACTATGGAAGCAGAGGGCAGGGGTTGGGATCCCATAAAGGTAGCTTAAACCCCCTAGTAATTTATTACTGACTGTTCCAAGGTGGTTCTTTCATGTGGTACTTTTTGTTAAATGTTCTGGGCCCAGTTGTTCAAAGCTAACAATGTCGTTAGTTAACGATTCGTTAAAATTTACATCGAGTGATACGCAAATATGCTGACATTTTTTGCTGAAAAAAATGTGAGTGCAAAAGCTACTCACATATTTTCAGCAAAAAATATCAGAATATTGTGTATTGAATCCACTAAAACAGTTAATGAAATGACCCTTAACCAGCTCGTTAAGCTAACGACGCTTTGAACAACTGGGCCCTGTAGTGTTTCACTTACAAATCAGGGATAAGGACTAACAGAGGCCCAGTGGCCCAAGGCCCCTAAATTTTGCGCTGGGCCCCTAAGTTTTGGGAGAAAATGCCTATTAACTCAATGTAAAAGTTTCATTTGGGACAGTTTGGGCCCCTAAACAAAAATGTTTAGTCTGTATCCCTGCAAATGTTTTTCGTTAAACAATTTTGTAAGTTAGATATATTCAATTAAGTTTGGGTAATACAGCTGTCACCTTTTTGGGATAGGGTTGCCACTTTGCTTGTCATCTGTTCTTTTTGTGGCTTTTAACTGTATTTGTCTGTCATTCCCTTTGATGCTGAGACCTTGATGTGGATCTGATTGTATCAGTTCCTGAGTTCTCTTAATTATTTTCTAACATTATCACATGTATGCTGACAAATAGGGAAAGGACAACAAGGAAAACTGTCACCATGTAATAAAACATGTATTACACCATAAAATAAAATATATTTACAAGTGCAGAATATATCATTGATATACTCCATTTACCCTAACTATTTGGTGGGACAACTTGAGCAAACAGTGTAGACCCAGATCAGGTGCTGCAAAATGTGGCATCTGATCAGGGTCTACACTATCTGCCACTTAGTCGGTAGTTTTTAGATGCATCAGAGGGCTGTAAAATGGGAAAAGTATGGTAAGGAGTTACCTTACGGTGTCCCAATATTTAGGGTAAATATGATAACAGTGCTGATCTACTATCCAACGACTAAATATCAGTTTAAATAATACAGTCAACCCTCGTTACAACAACAGCATTTGTTCCCAAAAATGTTGCCATTATAATGAATTTGCTATTATAAAGAATCTATAATGGACAGAATGATATGTAAAAATTGCCTTCTTTTAATATCATTTCTGCATAAAAAATATGTTTGGGATATTTGTGGCAAAAACATATGTTGCTTGAAGTTTCAATGCAATGTTCTTGCATAATTCCTTGTTAACTATCACCCCATTACGAAAACACACCTATTCAAATATACAGAAAATTTCAACCCCCAAAAAACTGAAAATTTTCAGATAAAAAAATTCTGATATTTTCCATATTTCTGCTCAAAACACAGAGTGTGGGTACTCATTAAAACCACCTTGGTGAGGCAGTTCTAACAAGTACCCACAATCTATGTTTTTGAGCAGAAATAAGAAAAATAATGTATACCCCTGTAAACCCCAGTTTAACTATACAAATGTGGGGTTTAAGGGGGTCAAAATTATATAGGTATGTTTTCGTGATGCCTTGAGCGAAGGTTTCATCACATTCAAATTGTCAATATAACGAATTTTGTCATTGTATCGAGTGGCGGTGTAAACACGGTTGACTGTTATATGGGCCATATCAAGAGAAAAGGTGTCTTGGAACATGCATAAAATGCACAGATTCAGTTTCATCCCATGCATGTACAAAGTCTCATCCTGGCATTTGCTCTCCACTGATAGATTCTATAGTGTCAAATGATTCTGTTAGCAGACAGCAAAGGCCCAGATCAGACTGCGCGACAGCACAGTCTGATCTGGGCCTTTGCTGTCTGCATATGCCGGAAGACATGTTTTCGCATGGCACAGCCATTTAATGACATAAACTTGGAAATGTACATTTGCATATATGGAGGCATTTTGATTTTTCCACTGTTGTTTTTCAAAGTGAAATATACAGAATAATTGACCATAATCGATAGAAGCTCATACATTATTTCAAATATTAGGACAGACAGGCCTGAGCAAAAATCCAACTCCAACATAAAATTCAAATGCTCTGACCACAAGTTAATCTAGGTTTACATAATTCACATTTGATGAGCTATTTCTCTGACTGTGTTAAGCAGAAATGACAGAGTAACTGATGACAGACAGCATGTACCATATTTTAACAGAGATAATCAAGGACCATAACTCCTTACCAAACTTGTCCTAAAATATAAACAAGGCCATTTGTGTGCCTCTTGATGCCTAAAAACTGCTGGATGAATGACAAACAGTGTAGACCCTGATCAGATGCTTGATCTGGGCCTATACGGTTTGCTCAAGCCTGTCTATAATTCAACCCTTGTCATGCTGAATAAATTAAGATGCCATGCCCACTTCCGATTTTCAGCCAATCAGATTACTTGATCCAATTTGTTGATGTAAATTCACATACAGAATGACAAACAGTGCAGATCCAGATCAGTTGGCTTCTTCAGAAGCCAACTGATCTGGATCTACACTGTTTGCTAAGACAGGGCATATCATGTTCAGCAAGAGAAGGGTTAAGGTAAACATAGTATGGAGAAAGGTAAAACTCTCATCAAAATGTTGGCTAAGATGTGAGAGACAAATTATATGTAGAAATTTTAATATGCACATAGGTTATTTATATTCCGATAATTCTTTAGAAACTGGAGGAATAAAAACAAATTAAGCACAAAGAAAAAGGAAGGATAAAAAAATCCCATCACAAAAAGAAATATGCAACAAGAAAAAGAAAAGATAAAAAAAAAAATTATCCCAGCCTATATAGTGGTTTGTTGACAAAGAAATCACCTTGGGTTTGGGAAAGTAAAATCCTGGGAAAAAAAGTACAGGTAAATTGGTTTTAACCCTTAAACTGCCAATCACAACAATTGTCGTCTGCTTTATCATCTGCTTGTGTTTTTAAAAGTCATTTCTGCAAACAGTGTGGACCCAGATCAGACTGCTCCTTTAGGAGCAGTCTGATCTGGGCCCACACTGTTTGCCTGTATGCAAAAATAGGTTTGAAAAGTTTGCAAGAATATTCAACAGATGATATAAACAGATGACATTTTCAGATGCAAGTTTTCTTGGCGTTTTCAGGGTTAACTGTACATCTAGCATCATTAGTGAGTTCCAAAACAAAAACATAACTCAAGAGTGGGTGTATAATTATTATTTATCCATGAAAACATCTGTTGTGGGTACTCACTGAAAGCACCTCTTTCAATGAATACCCACAAGATATTTTTTTGTGGAGAAATAAGAAAACTATAAGTACTTTCAGTTTAAAAAAGTGCCTTGTCTGGAGCTACCGTATTTGATCTAATTACTGCACATAACCGAATAAGCGCTTATGGATGTCAAATCCTTTACAAGTTCTTCCTCAATCTAATTTGATAGAAAATCCTTGATTGCCAATGACATACATTTGTCAAGCAATTCTGTAGTCTTCAGTTTACAGCCAGTGTACTTCTTGTCTATGTCTATACTTGGACCCAATATACACTGAACTAGTAACTATGGTACAAGTGTTGTATTTATTGTAAATATGTTGTCGTGGCTGAGTTTTTATAATTTTGTATGAGGAAGTTTAAATGCTCATATTTCATTTATTTCTCCAAATATCTGTGATTTGTTTTCAAAAAGCAATAGTTCAATATATTACCTTTAAAACTGCAGCATTATATTTAAGGAAACTTAAACATTTTTTGTAAACATCAACAAGAAACC
Organism: Anodontia alba; assembly: GCA_964016985.1. NCBI lineage: Eukaryota > Metazoa > Mollusca > Bivalvia > Lucinida > Lucinidae > Anodontia > Anodontia alba. Next base: position 45,270,327 of record OZ024826.1, read on the forward strand.
TAGGTACCCATTTTAGCTATTTTCGGCACTTTTAGCAGAAAATCATCAGAAATTCACCCAAAATGATGGTGTAATTTCAATTTTATTAATTGTGACTGAACATTTTTCAACCAAACCTATTAAAAACAATGTATTATAACTCTGTTATTATCCAAAATCATTTCTATGACCACAGTGCTGTAAAATAGCGCTAAAATCAGGCCAAGACAACATATTTTGGCAGATCCATTAATGACAAGTCCGGCTATTATTAGGTCTGAGTTCTATATAAAGGCATATATAGTGGGTACCAATTTGAACTGCATCAACTTGTCAATGCAATTCAAATGAGTACCCACAATATCTGCTTTTATAAAGAAAATCAGAAAAAAAAATCCATAAACATCATCAAATGTACTTTGCTGACTTTTTTTTAAAAGTGTACCCTTAGTAGGTAGATACATATTTTACTACAAGTTTTCCCAGTAATTTTGAAAAACCTAAGTGCACAGTGCGGTAATTAGGTCAAATACGGTATGTTAAATAAAAACCTATTGTCAAAATACAGTAATTTATCTTAAGAGGAATTTATACACATTAGGGGAGGTAATTCAGTTAACTTTTATGATGTGAGGCTAATGAAGACTCAAACCAGCTTGTGCACTTGTGCAGGCTGATAAGTCTTTGCTGAAGTCTTAATGGATAACAAACAATCCAAGGGAGACAAAATAATTTTGACAAAAGTCATCTCCCCTGAAAGCTATCCATTCCCCTTACAGGACCTTTTGGGCTAGGAACTCTTTAATGTTACTGCATGTACAATGATATAATTTAAGCATGCAAGCACATAAAAGAAAGCCATAAAAACAAACAAGAGAGGAAGAAAAAGCCCAGAAGCCCCATGGTTGTAAAATGGTGTAATGTATTTTAACCTTTTTTAATATACTTCTATTTTGCTTGTTATAGTTTTCAGTTAGCTGGAAGAATAACAATTTAGTAAATTAACCCTTGCCATGCTGAATACAATAAAATGCCACGCCTACTTCTAATTTTCAGCCAATTAGATTACTTGATCCAGGTTGTTGATACAAATTCACATACTAAATGACAAACAGTGCAGATCCAGATCAGTTGGCTTCTTCAGAAGCCAACTGATCTGGATCTTCATTGTTTGTAAAGGCAAGGCATATCCAGGTTAAGCAGGACCAGGGTTAAAATTTAGAAAAAAATCTAAAAGATTGTCTACAAAACATAAAATATGATGATGATGATGATGATGGTTTGATGTTTTGCATCCATTTCAACATTAACTAAGCTATATTAAGATGATAGATGGGTGATAATGAAAGCTCTTTGCAATGGAGTGCCATACAGCAGGAGCTGAATTCCGCCTCCAGCAGGATTCGAACCTCGTGATCTGGTGCTAACCACACAGCCACCTGGACGCTTTCATAAAAGATGAATATGTTGAGATGGTAAAACTAAAATTGTAATATTAGCGCAGCCTGCTGGGTAAAAAATTCAGGTGATGACATTTTGAAATAATTTTTCTTATATTCCCCAGAAAGTAGGCTTTGACATTTCTAGGGAGACAATTTGCATGAAATGTCAAAGCCTATTTTCTGGGAAAATAAGAACAAGAGGCCCACGGGCCACAGTTCGCTCACCTGAGTGACATAGCCACTGCAGGCATGCAGATGTTCCCAATAATATATGCAAAGATTCAGCTATAAGGCATCCTCGGTTTCGGAGATTAAGATTTTTAAATGTTTTTTCCCATACAAATGCATAGGGAAGCAAACTTGTACGACCATTATTTTAGCAACTTTGGCAGACCCCTTGTCCCCGATGATTTAAGCAAAGATTCAGCCCCAAGGTGTCCTCAGTTCTGGAGGAGCTTTTTATACCATATATGGGCATGGCGGCCATCTTGGTCAATGAACCGCGACCATTTTAGCAATCTTTCATTCCCCCAACTTAAGGAGGCTCCATATGAAATTTGTGCAAAATTGGCCCAGAGGCTCCAGAGGAGAAGTCGTTTGAAATTCTGAATATTTTTCCCAAACAAATGCAATAAGGAAGCAAAATTGACCTCATGGTAAAAAGGTCAAATGTCAATGTACAACCATTATTTTAGCAACTTTGGTAGACCTTCAGTTTCCGATGATATATGTAAAGATTCAGCCACAAGGCATCCTCGGTTTTGGAGAACAAGATGTTTAAAGGTTTTTCCCATACAAATGCATAGGGAAGCAAACTTGATCTTGCCGTAAAAAGGTCAAATGTCAATATACGACATTTATTTTAGTAATTTTGGTAGACCTCCCGTCCCCAATGACTTAAGCAAAGATTCAGCCCCAAGGCATCCTCGGATCTGGAGAAGAAGATTTTTAAAGGTTTTTACCATATATGGGCATGGCTGCCACCTCGGTCAATGAACTGTGACCATTTTAGCAATCTTTCATTCCCCTAACCTAAGGAGGCTCCATATGAAATTTGTGCAAAATTGGCCCAGAGGCTCCAGAGGAGAAGTCGTTTGACATTCTGAATATTTTTCCCATACAAATGCATAAGAAAGCAAAATTGACCTCATGGTAAAAAGGTCAAATGTCAATGTACAACCATTATTCTAGCAATTTTGGTAGACCTCCAGTTTCCGATGATATATGTAAAGATTCAGCCACAGGGCATCCTCTGTTTTGGAGATCAAGATTTTTAAAGGTTTTTCCCATACAAATGCATAGGGAAGCAAACTTGACCTTGCAGTAAAAAGGTCAAATGTCAGTATACAACATTTATTTTAGCAATTTTGGTAGACCTCCCGTCCCCAATGACTTATGCATCCTCGGTTCTGGAGAAGAAGACTTTTAAAGGTTTTTACCATATATGGGCATGGCGGCCATCTTGGTGAACTAACCGCGACCATTTTAGCAATCTTTCATTCCCCCAACCTAAGGAGGCTTCATATGAAATTTGAGCAAAATTGGCCCAGAGGCTCCAGAGAAGAAGTCGTTTGAAATTCTGAACATTTTTCCCATACAAATGCATAAGGAAGCAAAATTGACCTTACCATAAAAAGGTCAAATGTCAATGTACGACCATTATTTTACCAACTTTGGTAGACCTCCAGTTTCCGATGATATATATAAAGGTTCAGCCATAAGGCATCCTCGGTTTTGGAGAACAAGATGTTTAAAGGTTTTTCCCATACAAATGCATAGGGAAGCAAACTTGACCTTACCGTAAAAAGGTCAAATGTCAATATACGACATTTATTTTAGCAATTTTGGTAGACCTCCCATCCTCGATGACTTATGCAAAGATTCAGCCCCAAGGCATCCTCGGTTCTGGAGAAGATGATTTTTAAAGGTTTTTACCATATATGGGCATGGCGGCCATCTTGGTCAATGGACCGCGACCATTTTAGTAATTTTTCGTTCCCCCAACCTAAGGAGGCTCCACATGAAATTTGAGCAAAACTGGCTCAGGGGCTTCAGAGAAGAAGTCGTTTGAAAATGTTAACGGACGGATGCACGGACGGACGCACAGACGGACGGACGGACGGACGACGGAAGAAAAGTGATCACAATAGCTCATCCTGAGCATAGCTCAGGTGAGCTAACAAGAGGCCCACGGGCCACGGCTCCCTCACCTGAGTGAAATAGCCATTGCAGATATGCAGATGTTATGCAACCTTTTTCCAATCCTGTCATAGCTACTAATGAAAGGATAATCATTTGAGCAGTTCTTGGTTTTGAAAATAAAGAATGTGTTTTTTATTTTTTTATAATTATTTTTTTTACCATATATGGGCATGACAGTCGATGGAGCATAACCATTTCAACAAAGGGCAGGGTGCATCACTGCAGATGTCTATATGAAGTTTCAATAGCCTAGAAGCCTTGATGTTTGAAAAACAGAGCTAAATGCTTGTTGAGACAGACCAAGGCCAATGCCAACAATGACACCAGAAAGTGATCCCTGAGTCACTTCTGCTTGCTTAAGCAGTCATGACAAAAATATATGTTGTGGTACTCATTAGAAGCAACTCACTATTCAAAGTACACAAATGTACCCGCCCTTTAGTCTTTGCCCATATGGCAACAACATCTGGATGCATCAATATCAACAATTATTTTCTAAATGCTCAATCTCATCTGTTATACATTTTGACCACTAGCCCCACCCTAAGGGCAGCTCTAGCACAGAGTTGAAGGTTTAGGTCTATGTAAAGTGCATGCCAAATTTCAACTTCCTTGCATAAAAGGTTAAGTTATGACCTCCAAGAGAAACGCAGACATAAATGTCAATGTAAATTTGACTGTAAACTTAAACAATTGTTAACCCTTGTCATGCTGAATAAATTAAGATGCCACCCCACTTCTAATTTCCAGCCAATCAGATTATTTGATATGGGTTTTTGATAGAAAGTCACACATTTGATGACAAACAGTGCAGATCTAGATCAGTTGGCTTCTTCAGAAGCCAACTGATATGGATCTCCACTGTTTGCTAAGACAGGGCATGTCGTGTTCAGCATGAGAAGGGTTAAGACTCTGGTTACAAAAGTGAAACACTCACGTATACACCTAGGGATGTAACACCTCGGCGAAACGATATATTCCCCACTGCTGCCTAAGCAGGCGGGCGCATAAAAAACTATTTAAGATATTAAGAAAACCAAGCCTAGGTATTTTAAGCATTTCCCTTTTCTTTTGTTATTTCCACATTTAACTGATAAATACATTTTAAGCATGAAACTCGCACATTTCTGCGCTACTTGCAGAATGGCAATTCAGACCATAGATTCAGATGAGTTGTTTGACTTTCTTCTGAATCCCATTTGTATAAATGTGTTACTGATATGAATCATAGGTTTTGTATTGCTGTATGTAAATTTATGAGAATGAAATATGTTAAAACTAACCAATGTCAGAAGAGCTAGTATTGGAGAAGAAAGCCAGAAAAACGAAGGATGAGGGAAAAAGAGAATGACAGACAAGAAACAGAAGAAATACTAACATATCCACTTCCCCCACCTGCTGCAAGTACAAACGGCCCTTAATGTCCCTGCTAATTAAATGTGCATAACAAAATGAGTATAAAAAGAAAATGAGAGATAAGCAAATAAGCAGACCTTTTAAAAGGAACTGATACACTTTCAAGAGGAGGTACCTGTCCAAATGATTTTGCCTCCCTTCTGAAAAGGGGTCTTCCCTAAAAGGAAAGAATTTTCTCCCCTTGGGAGCAAATTCTTTCCTTTTAGAGTAGACCACTTTGCAGAATGTGCTTATGTGTAGGGGATCAAACAGGAAGTCACCAAAAATTGTCTCCCTTGTACAAAAGAGCAGAAAATCTACCAAATATATCAAGTCCCTGAAAGAGAGGCGGCTACATTACTAGAGGCAGCTGTAACTGTAGATTTATTAAAACTTACCAGATGCATAACAGAGCTTCTTGGTGGGTGGGGTTCTGTTAGTAACTGTGTTGGTGTCTGCCCAAAGCTTCTTATCTGGTTCTCTATAGCCTATAAAACAGATGTTCTAAAATGCAAGATAAAAACTTAACCCTTGCAATGCCCACTTCTAATCTTCAGCCAATCAGATTACTTGATCCAGGTTGTTGATACAAATTCACATACATTATGACAAACAGTGCAGATCTAGATCAGCTGGCTTCCTCTGAAGCAAACTGATCTGGATCTACACTGTTTGAAAAGGCAGAGCATATCTGGGTTCAGCAGGAACATGGTTTATAAATGTACTAAGACACTGCATGATACCCCACCACTGCAGGCAACAAGTATGTAAACACTATTCTGCTATTTTCTATGAATTCTAGTAAATATAAATGTATAAATTAAATTTTTAAGATATTCCGCCAAAATAAAATTTTGACATTAAGGGCCATAACTCTGTCGAAAATTTATAATATTGGCACATTTTCAATCCAAACCAAAAATTAAGTTAATATAAATGTGTACATATATTAATCAATCCATCAGTTCATTTTCAAGATAGTGAGTAAAATCACAATTCTGACATCAATCAAGGGTCATAACTCTGTTGACAAAAAAACTAAAAAAAAACAACAAAAAAAAAAAAACAAACAACAAAAACAATATTGGCCCAATTTCTCTGTCAACTTAGGTCTAGTCAAGATCAAAGTGTACAATACATTTAATCTACAACCCACCAGCTCGTTCTCAAGATATAAAGCAAAAACTCAATTCTGAAGTCAATAAAGGACCATAACTCTAAACAGAAATGTGTAAATGGTGTCACTACTTTCTGCAAAGTTTCCTCATACGAACAACTCTGATCAGACCATGGATATGCAGGCCGATTTGAGTCTTAAATGGGGGCACATGTCAGAAGGTATGTTTTCTATGTTGGGGCTCACTTGGTGTCATTTCCTCAAACATGTTTGAATGTTATAGCAGTAATAATGTACAGCAAAGTAAAAATTAATTTCAGTTATTTTTTTTTTTTTTCAAAAAAAAAAGTCCACAGGCTAAATTAAACAGAAGTGCTCTTTTAAGGGGATTTGGCACACTTTCAGGGGAGAGGGGAGGTAACTCTGTTGAATTGTTTTGTCCCCTCCTGAAAAGGGATCTAAATGGAAAGAATTTGCTCATCTTGGGAGCACATTCTTTCCTTTCAAAGTAGTCCCTTTTTCAAAAGACACTAGGCTTTTTAGAAGGAGCTTGGTGTGCAAAATAGCCAAATACAAAGTCACAAAAGTTGTCTTCGTTGTAAAAATGATGGAAAAATTCAGTCTCCTTAAATATATTTGTTGATATTCCCTTTTGAAAACCTGTTAAAAGTTTTAATCCTTCTAATGCTGAATAAATTAAGATGCCATGCCCATCTCTAACTGTCAGCCAATCAGATTACTTGATCCAATTTGTTGATACAAATTCATATAGTGAATGACAAACAGTGCAGATCCAGATCAGTTCTATTCTTCAGAAGCCAACTGATCTGGATATACTCTGTTTGCAAAGGCAGGGTATATCTGGGTTCAGCATGACCAGGGTTGAAAATCAGTTTTTAAATAAATAAATAAATAATGAAGCCTCCCACTATTCAAAATTCTAGATGTACAAACAAATCTCATACCTCTCTCATGACATGGTCTGTCATTGTCTCTAGGTTGACACTGCCTTCATAGGTAAGGTAATAGAACACATTGGTGGCTCGCACTGCTTCAGGTCCTGTGTGCAGACAAGAAAACTACTCATACACTCTTGCTGTATATTGTATTGTAGATGCAAACTGTTCTCAAAGGAGACAATTCACATAGAATGTCAAAGTCTTTGTCTGGGAAGCAATTTTGAAAACTACGGTAGTAGTATTGAACTATAAGATAAGATAATATACCTTCTGACAAGAGTGCCCAACAAAGACAAAAATCAGCCTGTGCATCCATGCCAGTCTAATTAGAGTCTTTGTTTTCCACATGAAGAAATTTTGCATCCTTGGCTATCCAAAATATAACCAGTAAAGATTCTCGTAGGTCTAGATAAGAGTGGGTATCAGGTAAATATCTTTCTTATTTCTCCACGAAAACACTGTTTGTTTGTGTTGAGGTTTTACGGCCCAGTCAACCCAATGGGGTCATGTCGAGCACGGTCAGTTTACCTAACTACACGTTTACTGGGCAGGCTTAGTCCTCTGAGCAGTTAACCAGTATTGTGCACATTCTTTCGCCAGAAACTGACAACTGCCCTTCTTGAATCAGCGGAAGGGAGAGAATGACCGTAGAAAATATTTCATGATTAATCTGCACAAAAGAATGTTGCCGACCTCGGCGGGGTCGAACCCGCAACCTCCTGGTCTCCAGTCGGACGGCGCATCCAACTGAGCCACCGAGGCCGGCACTCCATGAAAACATATGTTGTGGGTACTCATTAGAAGCGCCTCACCGAGGCGCTTCTAATGAGTACCCACAACATATGTTTTTGTGCAGAAATAAGAAAAATATCAATACTTTTGGACTGAAAAAAGCATCTTATCAAGAGCAATGGATTCTGGTCAGACTCGGCAAATGTACAGGCTGATCTGATTCTTCACTGCGCGCGTATGTACGGAGGTATGTTTTCTGATATGGTTGATCGTATATTTGTCTGCTGATTTAGTCATGAGAGACCTAAATATAAATAAACAGGTGTACTTCATTCCAGTCTCTGAGGCAGACCTCATTCCAGTTCTCTATGATTTGGTAGTAGTGTAAAGTTAGTAGCTGCCCCTTTTCAGTGGCAGGTCTAAAGAAACAAAACTACAGTGTTAACTGAAAATATTTCTAGGCCCAGTTGTTCAAAAGGTCGTTAGCTTAACGAGCTTGTTAAGGGTCATTTTATTAACTGTTTTAGCAGATTCAATACACAATATTCTGAAATTTTTTGCTGAAAAAATGTGAGTAGCTTTTGCACTGCAAAAGCTACTCACATTTTTTCAGCAAAAAATTTCAGAATATTTGCGTATCACTCAATGTAAATTTTTGCGAATCGTTAACTAACGATGTTGTTAGCTTTGAACAACTGGGCCCTGGAGTTTTACTATCTGTTCATTTGTCTCAGTTGCGGTTTAACAGTCTATCAACTACTTTTTAGTCATATGGAGCCATCTCCTGGAGAGTGACAGAGAGAGAGTGGAGATTGGATAGATGATAAAAAAGCACTGCAATTTTAACATACCGGTAACTTCATGTATAAACAGAAATGCTGCATCCATTCAGAACCACAGGTAGTCCCCAGAGTTGCCCTTTATATAGTAAAAAGGTGAAATTAGGTGCTGTGGGACAGGGGGTCAGAAGGGGAGCTCTGAATTGTAACTGTTTGTCTTAAAGGTTTGAATCTGAATATAATGTCAAGGTCTTTTCCAGAGAAGAATACTTTAAAATGTTCATAACTGAGTAGCATACAATAGGATGGTATAAGACACTGACCTCTTTGCTTGTATCCAAATATCAGATCTATCCAGTGATGCAACTGGCAGGACACAAACTCTGATTCCAAGGCCTACAATACAATATACAGTATCAACATGTAAACAAATGTAATATTAGTCAGTCTTGCAGCTGGCAGGACATAACCTCTGGTTCCAAGACCTACAATACAATTTGTCATACCGCATGTGACTTTTCAATGTAAAATGCCCGTAGACCATCAGTTGATAACATTTATTATTACCCAACCTACTATAAACAGCTCAATGAAATAGTTTTGTCTATTTAGACCGTTTATTACTTAGCTATGTCAATGAAATCACGCAATGTTGACGTCACCAGCCATCCAATAGTTTTGACCATACCACAGTTGATGACCTCACCAATTTAGACCAAATGCAAAAGCACTGGGCAATAGTTTTGACAATACCACGGTTGGTGACGTCAGCTTTCATGGGCATGACGTTGACTTGTCGACATTGGGTGCAAATTAAAACAGCGCTCATGGGCTAAATCAATAACGTTTGAGCATTAGATGGGTAATAAAACAATTATTTCATGGCTATTTTGGTGGAATAATCAAAACTACTGCCCTCGGTACCATGGACAGCTCCATGTACTATTGCCCGAGGCCTAAGGCCTAGGGCAATAGTTCATCGAGCTGTCCATGGCCTCTCAGGCAGTAGTTTTGACTATTACACAAACAGGCATGAAATAAATATATACTATCACCCTGCGATAATTTTTACTATCACAAGTGCAACAACGATGTGCATATTCATCATGTCGTGTTCATTTGATTTTTCTTTTTATGCAAAAGCTGAATAGAAATTTGACTAAGACTTACTGTAAAGGGACTGTGGATCAAAAATCATATACATAAGGAATTAATCACTGTTGGAAGCATATTAGAGCAAACATGAAATAGACCTACTTAACATCATAAATGAACTGTGAATAATAATGTTTTTACTGATGTTACCAGCATGTGTTGAGGACAGCATATTAATGTACAGTAGGGAAATAAGGCCTAGTTGGTTTAATGTTTCAGGGTGACAGCAGACTACATGTAATTTCAGTATAATAAAATAAATACGACATTCCTGAGAGAGTGCTAATAAGAATATTAACTCTTCGAAAAGCATTATAAAACTCGTCTTAGCCTGGGTTAAAAATTATTTCCACAGAATGAACATTCTTACTATCATCCTCTCAGGAATGTAGCATGAACTTTATATATTATTATACTTCATGTGACTTTTCAATGTAAAATGCCCACAGACAATCAGTTTATAATTTTTTACTATCACCCTGTGATAATTAACTATTACATGCATAACACTGATGCACTTACGGTTTGTTTTTCTGTCAATTTGATTTTTCTTTTTATACGAAACATAAATAGAAATCTGAATTAGATTTACCGTAAAAGGGACTAGAGGTCCAAGCGGGCCAGAAATCGCTCTCATGGATTAGGATGATCATGATATGTTATCTTGTGCCATGGTGGCCATCTTGGCTATAGAATGCCTTTAGCAATTCTGAATCTGCTTGTTGCCTTGATGCCTCCCATTAAGCTTCTGAACAACTCAAACTTAGGATTCAGAAGTCTGAAGATGATGTCAGTGCAGAGTTGAGGGTGTTGTGCACAAGATACTGTAAAAGGGACTTTTGCCCTGTCTGTACATACAGTATTCTAAGACACTTTTTCGCTTGGCATGGTCCATATATAGTGTCAGTGTATAAACAACAAGGGAGGAATAAAGATCAAGTTTAACCCAGCTATAAAGTTATAAAATTTTTTTTCACGCTCAACTCAGCTGGGCATGAAATTTGTCCGGCTAATAAATCTCAAATTACTAACAATTGCAAATTCTTTCTAGCTAAATATAGCTGAGTATGAAAATTTCTCTGCTAATAAATATGAAAATGCCAACTATTGTTGGCATTTTCATATTTATTAGCAGAGAAAATTTAACACTCAGCTGAGTTGAGCATAAAAACTTTTTATAACCTTGCGACCAGCAAAGCTAATCCATGGATCAGACCTTTTTCTCTATATGAATGGTCCTGTAAGCAGACAGCAAAGTCCCTAATCTTACTGTGCAAATGGTCAGCCTGATCTGGGCCTTTGCGGTTCGTTCATCTGTCATTACTGACAATGACCAATCCTAATCAACTGTGTGATGTGTTATTATTTTTGTGTTCTAAGATGGCTGATGAGACCAATCAGCTCTAAACTGCCTGTTGCAGATAGAACAAGAGTGGTCTGAAGAAGAAAGCTCTGTTGGTGATGCCTTAGCTCTGGCTTTCCACTGTGCAGGTTTCTGCTCGGCTTCGCTGATCCTTTTTGCTTCGTATTCACCAGCTCTCTTTTTTATGAGGCCTCGCCACTTTGTACGATCCTGTGGATCTGTTCCTATGACTGTTGGTATGCTGAAGTCTTTAATGGAGGCTTTGAGGGTGTCCTCATATCGCTTCTTCTGACCACCATGGGAGCGTTTTCCTACTTGAAGTTCTCCATAGAGGATTTTCTTTGGCAAACGTTCATCAGGCATTCTGATAACATGGCCTGTCCTTTTTAACTGTGCCAATTTCAGAAGAGTATGTACACTCTGCATCCCTGCCCTTTTCAGGACTTCCGTGTCTGGATTCCTGTCTTGCCACTTGATCTTTAGAAGTTTTCTAAGACAGCTTGTATGGAAGTGGTTCAGTCTTTCGGCATGCTGTTGGTAAACTGTCCATTTTGCATGGGTATAATAGTGGTGGCAGCACTTCCCCTCTATATACTTTCAACTTTATGTCACATAAGTGGAAAACCACTTTCTGCATGGCATTGCATGGCTCATATTGCCATTATCACAAAAGTTTCAAATTCACAAAAAAGATCCTTGCTCCTCAAATATTGTGAAAAAAAACAACAAAAAAACTTTATGGAGAAAAGAACTCATTTGCAGTATGAAAGTATATACTCAAAGAGCAACAGAAGTATATGCACATACCATTCTATTGATTCGGACAAAATCTTCTGGACTTTTTGCCCACTTTGGCAATATCACTGCATCAACAATGGTACCATCTTCCTGCTTGCCAAAATTGAAGTGGTTACTATTGGCAAACATCTCCGGGAGGGAATAAAACTCTGGGATAACTTCCTGAAATTGATGGAAACATTTTGAGATACACTGGTACTTCTTTACAAGACTGTTCATCATTAGACAGTTTATAGGTATACCCTAAAAATGTTGTATCCAAACCAAAATGTATAGAATATATAGACAAGACGACCATGATGGTCCTATATTGCTCACCTGAGCAAACAGATTTGCATACTTACTATTGAAGTTTCAGCCAAGTTTACTTCTCTATGATTTTTGAATAAATTTTATAGCCCTGCCCTCTGGTGGCCATTTTATTATTAATGCATCATGACGGCTTAAACTGAATCTTGACAGAGGGTTACCAAGGGAACTGGGGAAACCAAGGGATTTCTGCCAAGTTATACTGAAATCGGTCCAGTGATTTCTGACAAAAATTTTTTTAAAGTGTTTTATATAGCTATATACAGAAAATAAGCCCACCCCCTAGTGACCAAGTTTTTTGATGAATCATGACAGCTTGAACAAACGGTAGAGGGTCACCAAAGGAACATTCCTGCCAAGTTATATTGAAATCGGTTCAGTGGTTTCTGACAAGAAGATTTTTAAAGTTTTCTATTTAGATTATATAGGGAAAATAAGCCCCACCCCCTAGCAGCCATGTTATTTGACGAATCATGATTGCTTCAACAATCTTGGTAGAGGGTCACCAAACCAACATTCCTGCCAAGTAATATTGAAATCGGTCAGGTGCTTTCTGACAAGAAGAATTTTAAATTTTTCTATACAGATATTTACGGAAAATAAGCCCTGCCCCTAGCGGCCATGTTTTTGACGAATCATGACAGCTTGAACAACCTTGGTAGAGGATCACCAAAGAAACATTCCTGCAAAGTTATATTGAAATTGGTCCATTGGTTTCTGCCAAGATTTTTTTTAAAGTTTTCTATATAGATATATAGGGAAAATAAGCCCCGGTTCCTGGCTGCCATGTTTTTTGATGAATCACAATTATTTGAATAATCTTGGTAGAGGGTCACCAAGGAAACATTTCTGCCAAGTTATAATGAAATAGGTCCAGTGGTTTCTGGCAAGAAGATTTTTGAAGTTTTCTATGTAGATACATAGGGAAAAGTAGATACATAGGGAAAATAAGCCTCGCCCCCTGGAGGCCATGTTTTTAGACGAATCATGGCAGCAAGAACAATTTTGGTAGAGGGTTACAAAAGAAACATTCCTGCAATGTTATACTGAAATCAATCCAGTGGTTTCTGACAAGAAGATCATTAAAGTTTTCTATATAGATATACAGGGTAAAAAGGCCCCACCCCCTATGTTTTTTGACGAATCACAACGGCTTGAACAATCTTGGTAGAGGATCACCAAAGGAATATTTCTGCACAATTATATTGAAATTGGTCCAGTGGTTTCTGACAAGAGGATTTTTAAAGTTTTCTATATATATATAGGGAAAATAAGCCCCACCACACACCCCCTCCCCACCCCGGTAGCCATGTTTTTTGACGAATCCAAATGGCTTGAACAATCTTGGTAGAGGATCACCAAAGGAACATTTCTGCAAAATTATACTGAAATCGGTCCAGTGGTTTCTGACAAGATGATTTTTTAAGTATTTAGTTTAAAAATCAATTTTTAGCTCCCATGACCTAGATATGCAATGGACCGGAACCATCTGTTAACTTTGAAAGAGGACCAACCAAGGATCAATTCCTGTAAAGTTTGGTCAAAGTCCAATCAGTGGTTTAGGAGGAGATGTTGTTTAAAGATTGTGGACGGACAGACGACGACGACAGATGGTGGGTGATCACAACAGCTCACCTCTGTTAACTTTGAAAGAGGACCAACCAAGGATCAATTCCTGTGAAGTTTGGTCAAAGTCCAATCGGTGGTTTAGGAGGAGATGTTGTTTAAAGATTGTGGACGGACAGACGACGACGACAGATGGTGGGTGATCACAATAGCTCACCTTGAGCCTTTGGCTCAGGTGAGCTAAAAAATAAGAGGCCTACGAGCCATGGTTCGCTCACCTGAGTAAAATAGCCACTGCAGATATGCAGATGTTATGCAACATTTTTCCAATCCTGTCATTGCAACTAATGAAAGGATCATCATTTGAGCAGTTCTTGGTTTTGAAGAAGAATGTGTGTGTTTTTTTTTTATCATCATCATTTTACCATATATGGGCATGACAGTCAACGAAGTGTGACCATTTGAACAAATGCTCAATCCCATTTCAACAGTAGGATCTACATGAAACTTGGTGGAAATTGGCAAACTGATTTCTGAAGAGAAAGTGTTTAACAATATCATGATTTTATACATGCATACAGCATAGCGGCAAGGGAAGATAAACCTCTCAGAATAAAATGTTGATTGTAACTTAAAGCTTTTGCTAGTTCAATCATATATTGTAAGTTTTAGAGACTTCAGCTATTTTTGCCTTTGTGTGTTCATTGCTCTCAAGGGTCATTCATTTTTTTAAAATGAAGCTATTTTTTATCTAGAGGTCACCCTATTGCTACAGTTTGTTTCAATTCAAATCACCCAATGGTTTGGGTGTAGAAGTCAAAAATTGTTTTCAAGATGGCGGCTACGGTGACCATTTTGGATTTCCAATTGGCATGATTTTAGCTATTTTTCATCTACACGTCTACTCTAACCTATTGCTACATTGTAAGTTTCAACTTAATTGGCCTTGTGGTTTGCAATTCAAGATGGCAGCTGTGGCAGCCATCTTGGATTTCTGACCAAAACAATTTTAGCTCATTCTGATCCAGAAGTTGTGCTGTTGCTATAGAGCAAGTTTCAGCTCAAATTGACCAAAGGTTTGGGAAGAGATTCTGAAAAACTATTTTCAAGTTTGCTGCTGTGGCAGCCATCTAGGATTTTCGATCGGCTCAGTTTTAACTATTTTTGTATCTGCTAGGGGCTGGGTGCTGACAAGCCATTTTCTAAAATCATAGCCCTTGTGTAACCTTGGAAATGGGATCAAGGTCACAAAAAATCTAATCAGTTCTTGTCTCTGTCTCAACAATATAGCTGTGCAAGTTTGGTCAAAATCCATCCATTCATTCAGCAGATAGTGTGCAGACAAGCCATTATCCAAAAATCTGATCCATTGTGACCTTGAAAATGGGGTCAAGATCACCAAAATAAAATATAATCATTTCCGATGCATGTCCCAAAAATATAGCTGTGCATGTCTGGTCGAAATCTACTCATTTCTTCAGGAGACAAGGTGCAGACAAGCCATTTTCCACTAATATAAGCCTTAGTGTGACCTTGTGTCAAGGTCGTTAATATATCTTATCAGTTCTTTTCCATGTCTCAAATCTAAGCTCTCCCGTGACCTTGAAAATGGGGTCAAGGCCACCAAAAGCTAATCAGTTCTTTTACATGTCCCAGCATTGTAGATGTGCAAGTTTGGTCAAAATTTATTCATTCTTACAAGTGATAGGGTGTGGACAAGCCATTTTCCAACAATCTTAGCCCTCCTGTGACCTTGAAAATGGGGTCGAGGTCACCAAAATCTAATCAGCATTTTTCCCCCTCCCAATGATATATTTGTGTAAGTTTGGCTAAAATCTGTCCAATCAATAAGGAGATAGAGTGCGGACAAGAGGCTACGCCCCATTTTCCAAAATCTAAGCCCGCCTGTGACCTTGAAAATGGGGTCAAGGTCACCAAAATCTAATCAGCATTTTTCCCCCTCCCAATGATATATTTGTGTGTTTGGCCAAAATCTGTCAATTTAATAAGGAGATAGAGTGCAGACAAGTGGCTACCCTGACGCCCACGCCGCTGCCGACCGGATCGCACTAAAAACTGGCTCAGCGGTTTCAGAGGAGAAGTCGTTTGAAAATGTTATGGACAGACGCACGGAAGGACAGACAGGCAGATGGACGACGGACAAAAAGTGATCATTATAGCTCATCCTGGGCATAGCTCAGGTGAGCTAAAAATAGATTGTCATCTACTATAAATTTGCTCAGTGCTTTAAGTGTTCTGAATAATGAAAAAAAAAATGCATAATAAATCCTGGGGAGGAATCTGAATGCTCACCTTGACATCAGATGTATCTCGCTGACAATTCTTCCAGGCGTGTGACACCGAGAAAAAAGTCCTGTCTGCATGGTCAAACTTCCCACCCTGTAGGTTCAGGAACATGGTAGTAAATGGCTCCTGGAAAAAATAACAATAATGGCTTTCCATATTTTTTGTTTATTTTTGTACACAAGTATAAATACAGTGAACCCTCGTTACAATGACAGCATTTGTTCCCAAAGATATTGCCATTAAAATGAATTTGCTGTTGTAAAGAAGTCTCAATGAGTGTAATAATATGCAACAAATGCCATGTTTAATTTAATTTCTTTATAAACCATATGTTTTGGATATTTGTTAGAATTGCCTCAATGAGGCAATTCTAACAAATATCCAAAACATGTTGATTGAAGTACTGAATAATAATGCTACTGCATAATTTCTGATTAACTGTCACCTTTTGGGAGAGGGTTTCCATGCTAGTCAAATTGTCAGTATAACGAATTTTATCATTGTATCGAGTGTCAGTATAATGAGGGTTGACTGTATATGAAGCTTCCCCCTTTAAAGCTCTCCAGTAGTTTTCCTACTGATCATTTTAAGGCAGTTCTTCTGTTGCAGTCCTTCATTGTTTGTGCGTCTGTGGTTTCATATCTGGCATTTGTGTTGTCCTTATTTATTCCTCATCTCTCCTTCTTTTGGTGCTTTGAAGGACTGTGCATCCTGATAGTGGCATTTCCTGGTTATCTTCATTTTATTTTTACATGTCCACACCAGTCAGACATGTCTAAAGAGAGGACATGTTAAGGAGTATTTGGTGATAATTTTGGGATAATTTTCTCTAGTTCTTTATAAAAAGATATGTTGTGGGTACTTGTTAGCATCACCTGACTGAGGCACTTCCAATGAGTACCCATTACGAAAACACGCCTATTCAAATATATTGAAAATTTTACAACCAAAAATGAGAAAATTTCCAGATAAAAAATTCTGATATTTTTCATATTTCTGCTCAAAACATAGATTGTGGGTACTCGTTAGAACCGCCTCATCGAGGCGGTTCTAACAAGTACCCACAATCTATGTTTTGAGCAGAAATAAGAAAAATAATGTATACCCCTGTAAACCCCAGTTTTACTATGTAAAAGTGGGGTTTCAGGGGGTCAAAATTATATCTGTGTTTTCGTGATGCCACAACATATGTCTTTATGTTTGTTTGTTTGTGTTGAGGTTTTACGGCCCAGTCAACCCAATGGGGTCATGTCGAGCGCGGTCAGTTTACCTATCCACACGTTTACTGGGCAGGCTTAGTCCTCTAAGCGGTTAACCAGTATTGTGCACATTCTTTCGCCAGAAACTGACAACTGCCCTTCTTGAATCAGCGGAAGGGAGAGAATGACCATAGAAAATATTTCATGATCAATCTCCACTAAAGAATGTTGCCGACCTCGGCGGGGGTTGAACCCGCGACCTCCTGGTCTCCAGTCAGACGACATATGTCTTTATGGAGAAATAAGAAAAATTATCCCAGAATGAACATCAAATCCTCTTCCTTAACAAGTCCTGTGAACAACAGTCATTTCAGAGGAAGACAAAATACCTGGAGATAATCATACACTCACACCAACTAGAAACAGTTTTTAACTATTACATCATTTTATTAATTTTT
Organism: Anodontia alba; assembly: GCA_964016985.1. Taxonomy (NCBI): domain Eukaryota; kingdom Metazoa; phylum Mollusca; class Bivalvia; order Lucinida; family Lucinidae; genus Anodontia; species Anodontia alba. Next base: position 45,288,087 of record OZ024826.1, read on the forward strand.
AGCAGTTGTGGGAAAATAAACATTTTCAAAACTAGTTTGCCATTCAATGTCTGCAGACTGGAAGGGGGCTGTATATGCTTCATAACTGTTCTGCCAAGTTTAACAAGGGATACAATTTCGTTGCTTCCAGTTTGCCTCCCTGCATACTATCCCTTCAGAAAAGGGGCCTATTCTAAAAGGAAAGAATTTGCTCCCAAGGGGAGCAAATTCTTTCCTTTTAGAATAGACCCATTTTCAGAAGGGTGGCAAAATAATACTGCCAGAATTACCTCCCCTTATCAATTCCCCTTACAGTCTCTGAATAGTTAGGCTAATTACAATAGATGACTTGTAACAAATTCAGAAGTTATAATCAATTTTACTACAAAAAAAATCCATGGAAATTAACCCTACTCCTGCTGAACCCAGATATGCCCTCCCTTTGAAAACAGTGTAGATCCAGATCAGTTTGCTTCTGAAGAAGCCAACTGATCTGGATCTTCACTGTATGACATTAAGTATGTAAATTTGTATCAACTATCTGGATCAAGTAATCTGATTAGCTGAAAATTAAATGTGGGCAACCCATCTTACTTTATTCGGCAAGGCAAGGGTTAAAACAAGTCAAGTTGCTGGTTTAAATAAGTTCTTACAACTGATATTACTCACCACTCTTATCAACCAGTTGAGTGTGAAGGCAGCAGTTGAGTAGTGGGTTCCATAATGGAAGGGCGGAATCTGGTCGTGTTCCCAGGTGGAAAATCTCTCCTCAAAGAATTCTTTCCTCGATGGATTCAATGCACCAATTGGCTGAAATTAGATTTTATTGGTAGTTTAATGTTGGTTTATTGTTGCTTTTTTTTGTAGTTTTTTTTTTCATTGTTTTTCTTTTAACATCTGTCTTGTTCATGGTCATGTTAAATCTAACATCTGCAACACTCAATTTTATGTTTCTTTAATATCTCCATCATTCACTATCATGTAAATTTAGGCTGTGGCTACCACTGTTTGTTTCTTTAATACATATTTTATTCTCTCTTTTTTAGCTCACCTGTCACATAAAGACAAGGTGAGCTTTTGTGATTACATTTTGTCCGTCATCCGTCCGTGCGTGCGTTTGTAAACAATTTCTTCAAACGATATTTCCTCCTAAACTACTGTTTGGATTTTGACCAAACTTCACAGGAGTGATCCTTGGTTGGTCCTCTTTCAAAGTTGTTCAAATGGTTCCGATCCATTGCACATCTAGGTCACAAGAGCTAAAAATAGACTTTTAAACTGAAAACTTAAACATAAAATATACAAAAATCTTAAAGCAATCTACTTGTGTGCAACTTCAATATTAAGTATGAAAATGTGTCAGCTCAGGTGAGCTATATACGACCATCATGGTCCTCTTGTTTTATATACATAATTCATTAATTCATTTTCTGCTCTCAGATACATGTTATTTACTACTGAAACAAAAAACACTACTGAAACCGAAAACTCCACCAGCAAAAGTAATATTTTATATAAAGAACTATCTCACAACAATTTCAAATGCAATGGAGGCTGGACATCACTTACTTTTGAAAGGTCTCTAAAGTTGCTTGGTTGACTAAGATCCAACTCATCAGCATCATAGTTTACTATCACCCAAGGAAACACAGGATACTGGTTCAAGTCATTGTATGTTCGACCTAGATACAAAAAAAAAAAAATGGTATAGCTCCAAATAAGAAGGTATCCAGAAAATTATCATTACAAAAACACGCCTATTCAGATATATAGAAAATTTCCAAAAAACGAAAAACTCTGACATTTTTCAAATTTCTGCACAATACATAGATTGTGGGTACTTGTTAGAACTGCCGCACAGAGGCAGTTCTAACAAGTACCAACAATCTATGTTTTTGAGCAAAAATAAGAAATAATGTATACCCTGTAAACCCCAGTTTTACTATATAAAAGTGGGGTTAAGGGGGTCAAAACTATATAGGCATGTTTTCGTGATATTTTTTCTGATTTCTCCACTAAAACATAAGTTGTAAGCAATCATTAGAACCGCATCGGCAAGGTGGTTCTTATGAGTGCAGTGGCACTTCTAATATGTACTAAAACATGTTTTTTTAGGAGAAATGCAGACTCTACGTTTAACAATTAAAATTAAATTGAAACAGAACTTTCTATGAATTAACCTATTCAGGTGGAGTTGACTCTTCTATCACAACTCTTTGGACTGGTCTATTTCCAAGAGCAGGGTCTCTGGTTAGTTTTTATCTGGGTCTGCTCTGTTTGCCAAGTACCCTTTTCGGGTCTCCAGACTGCCAATTACCCTTTTCTAGATCTCCAGACAAAACTGGGTTAAAATTCAAAATGCAATGCATGACCGTGAGGCATACCAGTATATAGTTAATTTAAAGTAAATTTACCATCTCTCAATCCTGTGAGATCAAAACAGATTTACATTTTAACTCATATCTGACGTTTTACTTACATTTCTAAAAGCTATAGAGTATACATGTATTTTGGAAATTTCACTCTAAAATTTGTACCCACAGTTTCCAACATTTACTGTTTTACCACTTTCTGGTTAATTCAGCAGACGACAAATTGATGATATTTTTCCTATTTTCCCAAGAAAACAGAATTTGAAATTTCATGCAAGTAGTCTCCTAATTTGCATGAAATGTCAAAACTGTTTTCTCAGAAAAATAAGAACAATATATAAATACCTTGACTGCTAAATATTTTACCCAGAGTGCTAAGAGGAAAAACAAGGGTTCCTTGGGGCACCATGCAAAACTGGTATGCCGCTACAGATCTATACTATTTTACACAGAAACTTACAACAAGAATTCCACGGAAAGCAGTGTCGCACCTTATCAACAAGAGGGCCATAATGGCCCTGTAACGCTCACCTGAGCAACATAGCACTTTGAGAGCCTGATCTAGAACTGATCAAGGCAAACATTCTTTTCAAAGTTCAAAATGATTATAACAAAGTTTCCTGCTGATTTGGCCCGGTGACCTAGTTTTTGATACCAAGTGACCCAGTTTCGAACTTGACCTAGAACTCATCAAGACAAACATTTTTTGCAAGATTCATGATGATTGCTTGAAAAATGTGACTGCTAGAGTGATAACAAGATTTTACGCTGATTTGGCCAGGTGACCTTGTTTTTGACCCCAGGTGTTCCAGTTTCGAACTTGACCTAGAAATCATCAAGACAAACATTTTGAGCCAGATTCATGATGATTGTTTCAAAAATGTGACCGCTAGAGTGTTAACAAGGTTTTCTGCTGATTTGGCCCGGTGATCTAGTTTTTGATCCCAAGTGACCCAGTTTCAAACATATCCTAGAACTCATCAAGACAAACATTTTGAGCAAGATTCATGATAATTGCTTCAAAAATGTGACCGCAAGAGTGTTAACAAGGTTTTCTGCTGGTTTGGCCTGGTGACCTAGGTTTTGATACCACGTGACCCTGTTTCGAACCTGACCTAGAAATCATCAAGACAAACATTTTGAGCAAGATTCATGATAATTGCTTCAAAAATGTGACCGCAAGAGTGTTAACAAGGTTTTCTGCTGGTTTGGCCTGGTGACCTAGTTTTTGACACCACGTGACCCAGTTTCGAACCTGACCTAGAAATCATCAAGACAAACATTTTGAGCATGATTCATGATTATTGCTTCAAAAATGTGACCACTAGAGTGTTAACAAGGTTTTCTGCTGATTTGGCCCGGTGACCTAGTTTTTAACTCCAAGTGACCCAGTTTCGAACTAGACCTATAAATCATCAAGACAAACATTTTGAGCAAGATTCATGATGATTGCTTCAAAAATGTGACTGTTAGAGTGTTAACAAGGTTTTCTGCTGATCTGGCCAGGTGACCTAGTTTTTGACCCCAAGTGACCCAGTTTCAAACTTGACCTAGAAACCATCAAGACAAATATATTGAGCAAGATTCATGATGATTGCTTCAAAAATGTGACCGCTAGAGTGTTAACAAGGTTTTCTGCTGATCTGGCCCGGTGACCTAGTTTTTCACCCCAAGTCACCCAGTTTTGAACTTGACCTAGAAATCATCAAGACAAACATATTGAACAAGATTCATGAATATTGCTTCAAAAATGTGACTGCTAGAGTGTTAACAAGGTTTTCCGCTGATCTGGCCAGGTGACCTAGTTTTTGACCCCAGGTGACCCAGTTTCGAACTCGACCTAGAAATCATCAAGACAAATATATTGAGCAAGATTCATGATGATTGCTTCAAAAATGTGACCGCTAGAGTGTTAACAAGGTTTTCTGCTGATCTGGCCCGGTGACCTAGTTTTTCACCCCAAGTGACCCAGTTTCGAACTTGACCTAGATTTAATAGAGGCAAACATTTTGAGCAAGTTTCATCAAGATTGGGTCAAAACTATGACCTGTAGAGTGTTAACAAGTTTTTCCTTTGATTAACAAGGTTTTCTGCTGATCTGGCCCGGTGACCTAGTTTTTGACCCCAAGTAACCCAGTATCGAACTTGACCTAGATTTCATAGAGGCAAACATTCTGACCAAGTTTCATCAAGATTGGGTCAAAACTGTGACCTCTAGAGTGTTAACAAACTAACTGTTGACGACGGACGACGACGGACGACGGACATAGGGTGATGACAATAGCTCACCCTGAGCTTTTGCTCAGGTGAGCTAAAAATGAAAAAAAAATCATAAGCACAGGAGAGGCCTAAAATAGGCAAGAGATGACTAAAATAAGCTTCATCTCTTACTGTTAGATCTTGTTTCTATTGTCCTACATGTACTTGTATGCTGTTATTAATTAGTTAATAAATATTGTTTAAAGCAAAATGAACATTAAAAATGTGAAACTCAAGATTTTCGGTACAAACCTGCTACAGTATTAAGGTACATCAGGTAGTCAAAATTGGAAATTTCTCTTCTCTGCCATTTCTGTGTCATACTAGACATCTTAAACAGCTGCTTCCCTGATGCTAAAGACATTCGCCTATAAGAGATAAACAAAGGTACTACATTTGCTCTAAGTATTGGGACATCTTAACGTCTTACCATACTTGTCCAAAAATTTAAAAAATCTTAAAAAGTCTATTTACCAAATATCCAAAACATTATGTTCTATGAGGAAATATGAATAACACAAGTTCTTTCTTAAATATCATTCTTCCCTATAATGATTCTTTACAACAGCAAATTCATTATAATGGCAACATCTTTGGGAACAAATGCTGTCATTCTAACGAGGGTTCTCTGTACCTAATGTGCCTAAATTAGTGCTGGATGAGTTGCAAACAGTGTAGACCCTGATCAGACACAGCATTCTGTGGCATCTTATCTGAGTCTACATTATTTGCTCATGCCTGTCTGTCCCAATATTTATGTTATTACAGTATGAACTGTTTTGTTTTTGTGTGTTTTGTTTGTGGGGGGTGGGGTGGGGGGTTTATATCACTTACAACAATCTATATTGTGAGGGGTGTCTGTATGTGGCAGATAACTCAGTACTCATTTTTAGAGTGCCTCACTGAAATACCACACCCAAGACTCATGACATGATATTCCACCCAATCACTTTACTGACACCAGGCTGACCATAGGGGTGGTTGCGTGAGGGGAAGGTGTCCTGCAGCTTTTTCACTGGGGGGGCCCAACTGATCTTGGCTTGCAGCTGGGCAAGGCCTGCTGTCCTTGCAGCAGGTAAGGGTAGAGGGTGAATGTTGTTATTCTGTTCCTTCACTTTCTTTCATTTCCCTCTTTCTTCCCTATCCCTCTCTTTCATTTCCTCTACTATCTCTTCTATCTCTTTTCTCCTCCTCTCTGGGAGATGACACAAAATGAACCGCAAGGGTTGATGTGACGTTAAACCCCAACACAATCAATCAACCAGGCTGACCAGTTCTGATTCCTAGCTCTACTGTCTTAATGCTGAACCCCAGCCAAAAGAGCACCTAGTACCATTTTAAAGTCTTTGGTGGTGGTCTTAATGCTGAACCTCAAGCAAAAGAGCACCTAGTACCATTTTAAAGTCTTTGGTATGACTCGCCAGGCATCGAACCAAAACCTCCCAGCCAGAAAGCAGATGCTCTATTGATTAAGTCACCGTGCTGGTAAATCATACTGGTTCCAAAACAAAATAATTATGTACCTATTATGCACCTTGTTTTCCCCCAAGGGGGTACCCTGGAGATTAGACATCCAAATCATCATAAACCCCTGGGAATGTGACAGAAAATTTTGACACATGGATGGGACATTAGACACCTAAAAGGGAAATTCTAGAAGAAACTATTTGCATTTTAATGTCCACCTATGGGATTTTCAACACAAATTTGTGACTCATGGGTAGGGAATTAAACAGCCACTTTTCAAACATATCTAATTCCCCAGGGTAATCACCACACCCCCCCCCCCTCCTTCCCCCCATCCCACCAACCTATAGGGGAAAACACTGATAGGTGCATAATATAACGCTAGACAATTCACAGCTACACACAGGACAATTTTCAGCTTAAAATACTGATACATTTCTTATTGGTCCACAAAAAAAAAACGTAGGACTGTTTCTGCTATGTGATCATAATGAGTACCCAAAATATAAGTTATTGTTATTATTTTCTGGAGAAATGATAAAAAATATTTTTTGGATTCTCCTCATAGCCAGAGCTATAAGATACCAGGGATGTTCGAAATGAATTGCTTATTGTCCTCTAGCTCGATATCCACGTGGGGCACGATAAAAACCAATACATACCTGTATAGGGCTAATCAATATCTACACAATGGTGTATAAATGTACATGTTAGACTAAGTGTAAGACATAAAATTTGCCATTTGAATACACGCAGTCATTGACCACTGCAGTAAAAATGGTTGGTAGAAGCGTCAACAAAAAAGATGAAATACGGGCTTACATCAAAGCTCGCTCAAAACTTGGTTGTTCTTTGAAGAAGATGATGACTGAAATTTCTACTGCTTTTGGACCTTCTTGTGTGTCTTATGACACAGTTCGGCGGTGGAAAAAGAAATTTGAGTCTGGTGTAGAGTCCATAAAAAATGCACCGAAATCAGGTAGGCCAAAACCTGCATCTCGTAAAGAAATCGTTTCCAAAATAAAGGAAATCATTGAAGGAGATGCCAGATTTACAGTTCGTGATATTGTACTATCAACCTTATTTTGAAGAAGCATTTGAAAGTCAGAAAGATTTCTGCTAGATGGGTGCCACATCTGTTGACTGACGAGAAAAAGAGGCAATGGGTTAAAGTGGCCAAAAAGCTGCTTCAAATGTTTCCAAAATATGACAAAAAGCAGTTTACCAATGTCGTCACAGGTGATGAAACCTGGGTCCATTATTTTGAGCCCATCAGAAAGGTTAGCAATAAGATCTGGGCCACTAAACACAGCAAACGCCCAATAATTGCCAAATGTTCTTTGAGTACAAAGAAGGTTTTGTATGCAATCTTCTTCTCTGGTGAAGGAGTCGCAATAAAAGTGCCAGTGAAAAAAAGCAAAATCATCACCGGAAAGTACTACAAAGACGTAGTACTGAAGAAACTGAAAAAGTATTATCAGAAACGACGCCCTGCCACTGGTTTTAAACATGTCCGTCTTCTACATGACAATGCCCCAGCTCATACCTCCGCAATAGTTACGGCGTTTTTGAAGAAAGAAAAAGTAACTGTTTTGCCTCATCCCCCGTATTCCCCAGACCTTGCCCCAGGTGATTTCTTTTTGTTTCCGAAATTGAAAGCATTCCTTGCTGGGCGGAAATACCAGTCCCGACAGGCACTTGGATCTGCCATTCATCAGTACCTTATTACTGTGCCCAAATCAGCGTACCGTGACGCCTTCAAGAAGTGGATACATCGGCTGAAACTTTGCATTTCTAGCCATGGGGAGTACTTCGAAGGCATGAAATGAGTACTTTTGAGCTAACTTGAAATTTGAAGTCTCCAGATAGAAATAAGCAATTCATTTCGAACATCCCTCGTATAGTGACATGTTTTTGTTATTTCTGCACTTAAACCTTCTCTTGCTGAACACGACATGCCCTGTCTTAGCAAACTGTGTAGATCCAGATCAGTTGGCTTCTGATCTGGATCTGCACTGTTTGTCATTAAATATGTGAATTTCTATCAAAAACCCAGATCAAGTAATCTGAATGGCTGGAAATTAGAAGTGGGTGTGGCATCTTAATTTATTCAGCATGACACGGGTTAAAGAGGATAGTTTGTTTGTGTTGAGGTTTTACGGCCCAGTCAACCAAATGGGGTCATCTCGAGTGCGGTCAGTTTACCTAACCACACGTTTACTGGGCAGGCTTAGTCCTCTAAGCGGTTAACCAGTATTGTGCACATTCTTTCGCCAGAAACTGACAACTGCCCTTCTTGAATCAGCGGAAGGGAAAGAATGACCGTAGAAAATATTTCATGATCAATCTCCACGAAAGAATGTTGCCGACCTCGGCGGGGGTCGAACCCGCGACCTCCTGATCTCCAGTCGGACGCGCATCCAACTGAGCCACCGAGGCCAGTGAAAAGAGGATAGAAACACTTTTGGAGGAGGCAAATTTGTCCAAATTATTTGTGCCTCTCTTCTGAAAAGGGGTCTACTCTAATAGGAAAACAAACTGCTCCTTGGGAGAAAATTCTTTCCTTTTAGGATAGACCCCTTTTCAGAAGGGGACCGATGTGCAGGAAAGTAAATAGAAAGTCACAAAAATTGTCTCCCTTGTAAAAAATGGTGAAAAAAGTACCAAGTGCATCAAGTCCCCTTAGAGTAATTCTTAGAAGAAAAAGAAAACACTCTAGGCTAATATCTACAAAATATTATCCATGTCATGCAAAAACATGTCTTCAGGGGACAACATAGGGCCCAGATCAGCCTGCGCATCCATGCAGTCTGATCAGGGCTTTCACTGTTCGCTAACAGAATCATTGGATGCCATAGAATGCATGAATGGAGAGCAAAGGTCTTGATGATAATTTGTGCATATGCAAGATGATCTGTATATGTGCATTTTGTATATGTTCAAAGGCAGCTTTTTGCTTGATAGGGTCCATATGTTTTGATGCAAAACTTATCTTCTGGTTACCCTTTTAACTTGTTATCCTTGAGGAAGTTGTCAAATTCAAGTTATGTACAGTTTATGTACAACTTGTATGTAGTTTAATTTCTTAAGCCTTGTCTGCAACAATTTTGCTTAATGTTGTCTGCTACAATTTTTGCTTAGTGCTTTCAATAAGCAAAATTGTAGTGGACAACCTTCTAGTTTTTTTTAATTACCTTTCAGAGAAAATAAGAATTGGCTTTTCATGTGAATCATCAGTCACATAGATGATTCACATAAATGTCAAGCCTTATTTTCCATGAATACCAAAAATAAGATGTTGTCTGCTGCAGTTGTGATTAGAGCTTTAAGGGTTAAAAGTTACCAGCGGATGCAGGCACAGAACAAATACCTCACACAAGCTACCAATTGAAGTAGGAAGATGGAAAAAGCTACTTCAGTAATAAAATGCACTATTTGGACTTATAATGTACAGTATGAAATACAAAAATGAGGAACTCTGTAAAATACACACCGGTACTTTTGTGGATTGAATATTTCAAAGTAGGTTTTGACATTTCATACAAAATGTCTCCAACGAAGACAATTTGCATGAATTTCCTGGGGAAAATAAGAAAAATATCAATTTGTCATCTGCTGAATTAGTCTAGAGAGTGGTAATGGTTAAGTAGCCATTGTATTTAAAGGTTTATCTGCTACTTGATTTTAACCCTTGTCCTGCTGAACCTGGATATACCCTTTTTTGCAAACAGTGTAGATCCAGATCAGTTGGCTTCTGAAGAAGCCAACTGATCCTGATCTGCACTGTTTGCCATCAAGTATGCAAATTTATAACAACAATCTGGATCAAGTAACCTGATTGACTGAAAATTAGAAGTGGGCGTGGCTTCTTAATTTATTCCGCAGGACAAGGGTTAATTTATTCAGCAGGACAAGGGTTAAATACACCATTAGGTAAAAGAATATTACCTGGCTTGGCCAAGTCCATATTTGACACCTACTCCAACCCTGGGCAGAGCATTTATCACCTTCTTGACTGTAGCATGATCAGAAAAGGCAAACATGATTGCAGCTGAAAGAAATAACAGAAAACAACAATATTTAATTGGGCCGCACAGAGTGAAAATGTGTCTTCCAGCATGTGTAAAATGCAGAGATTCAGATTCATCCCATGCATGCGCAGTCTCATCTGGGCATTTGCTCTCCACTGATATATTCCATAGTGGCCAATGATTCTGTTAGCCAACTGTGAAGGCCCTGATCAGACTGCACAGATGAGCAGGCTGATCTGGGCCTTCACTGTCCGCATATGCCAGAAGACATGTTTTCGCATGGTGTAGCTCAATTGCAAAATATACATTGTGACATACATGGCTGGTGCATCTTGTTCAAAAGCATCTAGATACATTAGTGTTTTAACAATTGAACAGGTTTCAGAAAAGCAGTTAAGATACCATTTCATTGTAGCACTGTCATTTTATTTTCATGTTTCTGCTTTTAAAGATTTAACCTTATTTTGATATTTTTGAAGTTCTTAGCTGTTATGCATTCCTACCAGTCAATACAAGATTGTTCTTAAAATATCATTTATCAAAGAAGTGACATGATCTAAATACTAATTTTGTTCAAAAGGCAAAAAAAGTATGAACAACAAAACTTAAAAAAAAAAAATCTCAGTTCCAAACTATGCTGTGGCAACTAATAATAATTTCTGGCAACTAATACATGTAATAATCTCTATTGGACTAGCTACTTTGAAGCTGAAGTTCTTTTGCTGAGAGAGAGACACAGAGAGAGAGATAACCTTATAATATGTACTTCATGACACGTGCACTTAGCAAACCAGCAATAACTGAGATCAGCCTGTACATTCCACACAGTCTAATCATCTCCTCTATTTTATGACATATTGAAATCTGGGAATGGGAGATAATTACATTACTGAAACATACACATACTATTTTTTTTTCTAATTCATTACATAAACATGGAACAAATTGGCCTACATTGATATACAAGGGATACACTTTCATGGGAGCAACTCTATCAGAATTGTTTCAGCCTTCTGAAAAAAGGGGTCTACACTAAATGTAAAAGAATTTGCTCCCCATGGGAGCAAATTCTTTCCTTTTAGAGTAGACCCCTTTTCAGAAGGGGTCTGGTATGCAGAAATGTAAACAAAAAGTCACAAAAGTTATCCTCCCTTGAAAAATTTCCCAACTGTATCCAGTCCCCTTCAAATTCTATTCTGCATAAAAATGCTTTAGCCTGGTATCTCCCAATGCCTAAAAGCACAATTAAAATGCATTTAGCATAAGGACAGTGTTGATAAAAAGGGGTATAAATCAGAGAAATATTTGTTCTAATATTTCTATGAAAATGTTAAGGGTACTCATTAGCAGAGCCTCAATGAGGCCATTCTAATCAGTATTCTAATTTACATTTTCAGAGGCCATTCTAATCTGTGTTCTAATTTACATTTTCACATATGAAAATATAAATTAGAACACTGATTAAAATGGCCTCTGAAAATGTAAATTAGAATACTATACATAGAAATAATTATTTCTATACATAGAAATAATTAATATATAGAAATAATTATTTCTATACATAGAAATAATTTATATATAGAAATAATTATTTCTATATATAGGAATAATTATTTCTATATAAAGAAATAATTATTTCTATTATATATAGAAAGAATTATTTCTATTTATAGAAATAAGAAAAATAAATTATTTCTATATATAGAAAGAATTATTTCTATATAAAAAATAAGAAAAATGTTAGTCTGTTTGGCCAACAACTGAATTTCTGACTTCAGTACCATATTAGCCCATAAAGTGTGAAGCAAAATTGTAGCAGATGACATTTTAAGTTTGTTTTTTTATTACTATCATTCTGAGAAAATAAGACTTGGCATTTCATGTGAATTATTCACATGAAATGTCAAGCCTTATTTTCTCTGAAAAAAAAAAAAAAAAAATCAAAGTGTCATCTGCTGTAGTAATGATTAGCACTTTAAGGGTTAATAAAACATTCTTCAGAGCTTAATTAGTCTGCATAATTTCAATTATAAAAAGGAAGTTTACAAACACAGAAGCAAGTCAGTGCAAAATATCATTCTTGCATGCACAAAGCACTCTAGTGTCATTAATGCATCTATAAAACTTGATGAAAATATTCAAATGATAAATTTGTTATAGCCTGCATTAAATGTTTAGTTTTGAAAAGCAAGACAAGAATTCCGCGGAAGGCGTCATTGCACCTGCTGGCGCAAAAGTCACAGGAGCCTCAATCAGAATGTGGTTATTAAATAAGTTTATTTCATTCTTAGCAGTGCTTTCTTGGAAAACTGGGTTGAAAAAAATGTAGACAAAGTGCCTAGTGGGGCACATATATTCCAGGCCAGTCCCATTCCCTCTAATGGCTATATCTTCAGCACTGACTTTTCATATCATACAGCCTAATGATAATGGAACGTTGACGTAAAATGTGTAAAAGTCACTGGAGCATGAAATATAGGTCAAGGTCACGGGTCAAGGTACCTGTTAATTCAGTACATCAAGGAGAAGCACAATGCAAGGTATGGTGGTTGTAGGCGTTAAAGTTGAGGAGTTATCAAACATCAACGTAAAATGTGTCAAATATAGGTCAAGGTCACTGGGTCAAGGTACCTGCCAAGCCAGGGCAATGAGGTGAAGCACCATGCAAGGTGTAGTGGTTGTAGGTCTTATATTTGAGGAGATACCGAACATCAATATAAAATGTGTCAAAGTCACTGGAGTGCACAATATAGGTCAAGGTCACCAGGTCAAGGTACCTGTCGAGTCAGTACATCGAGAAGAAGTGCTATATAAGGTTTGGTGGTTGAAGGCCTTACAGATGAGGACATATGGAAGGGTGACCTAAAAGGTGTAAAAGTCAATGGAGCATGAAATATAGGTCAAGGTCACCCAGTCAAGGTACCTGCAGAGTCCGTACATTGAGGAGAAGCACTATGCAAGGTTTGATGGTTGTAGGCCTTATAGTTGAGGAGATATTGAACGTTGACGTAAAATGTGTAAAAGGCACTGGAGCTCAAAATATAGGTCAAGGTCACCGGGTCAAGATACCTGCCAAGTCAGTACATATAGGAGAAGCACTATGCAAGGTTTGGTGGCTAGAGGTCTTACACTTGAGGAGATCTGGAACGTTGATGTAAATTATGTCAAAGTCACTGCAGCCAAAATATAGGTCAAGGTCACCAGGTCAAGGTATCTGCTAAGTCAGTACATTGAGGAGAAGCACTTTGCAAGGTTTGGTGGTTGTAGGCCTTACAGTTGAGGAGATATCGAACGTCGACGCAAAATATGTCAAAGTCACTGGAGCGCAAAATATAGGTCAAGGTCACCGGGTCAAGGTACCTGCCAAGTCTGTACATCTAGAAGAAGCACTATGCAAGGTTTGGTAGTTGTATGCCTTATAGTTGAGAAGATCTGGAATGTCAACGTAAATTGTGTCAAAGTCAATGGAGCGCAAAATATAGGTCAAGGTCACTGGGTCAACATATCTGCCAAGTCAGGAGGTCAGGGAGATGTGTCATGCAAGGAATGATGGTTGTTGTAGAATTGTAGTTGATTAGAATACTAACTTTGACGTAAATGTCGAACTTCGACATAACAGAACTGTTAAGAGACAGACGGACGGACGAACGGACGGACAGACGAATGGAAAAGCGGGCACCTATGTCGCAAAGTCAGGAGGTCAGGGAGATATTTCATACAAGGTTTGATGGTTGTTTAGTCTTGTAGTTGATTAAAATGCTAACTTTGACATAAATGTTGAACTTCGACATAAATGTTGAAGACGGACGGACAAATGGACAGACATACGGAAAAGCGGACGCCTATGTTGCAAAGTCAGGAGGTCAGGGAGATGTTTCATGCAAGGTTTGATGGTTGTTTAGTCTTGTAGTTGATTAGAATACTAACTTTGACATAAATGTCGAACGTCAACATAAATGTTGACAGACTGACGGACTGACTGACGGACGGACGGACAGAAAATCGGACGCCTATATCGCACCCTGCTACAAGCAGGTGCGATAAAAAATGATTTGGAAAATAAGTCAGATAAAGGAGTTATGACATAATTTTTTTCTCTACAACAGCCACCCTTATAAAACTTACCACTGATGAGGATGATAATGATGATGTTTTGGTGTGTCATATCTCTTACAACAGTATTGACGTCATATTGCGATGACAGAAGGGTGATAATGAAAGGCTCCAATAAAGCACCATACAGTCATAAGTTGAATTCCACCTCTAACAGGATTCAAACCTGGGACCAGGAGCAGAAGTGCTAATTGCTCGGACCATGCGAACGCTTCCCTGCGATGAAATGACTAATCCTAATACTCAGACATTTCAATTCCTGACGATTACCATACTTATCCTAAATTTTGAACGATTCCACTTCAATACTTGATGATTTGTCTACAAACTGCTGGATGAGTGGAAATGTGGCATCTGATCTGAGTCTACACAGTTTACTAAGGTCTGACTGTCTAAAATCTAATGGATTACGGTGCATAAAATTAGCAATTAAGTTGTTTTTCAGGGATGCGGAATGTCAAATCAGGGGAAATAATTCATGAAACAGGCAAGGAAAGGTTGTCATTCTTGTAAGCTGCAAGATTCAAAATACAAGTACATGTATACAGTGTACATTCATGACCATCACCCAACTGTGGCACAAGATGAAAATGAAATGGTTAACCCTTTAAGCCTGAGTTTCTGAAAAAAAATCCATTGTTGCAAAAGGGTGACAGTTGTACATCAAGGGCAGAATGGCAAACAATGTAATTCCAGAAGAGATGGCTCATTATGAGCCATTTCATCTAGACCTACACTGCTTACAAAAGTATCTGTCTTGGTCTACAGGGCTACAAGGATTCAATGTTGTCTTTAACCAATTTATGCCTTGCTCCACAAAAAAGGGACACTGGCAAATAGTGTAGATTTGTTTGTGTTGAGGTTTTACGGCCCAGTCAACCCAATGGGGTCATGTCGAGCACGGTCAGTTTACCTAACCACACGTTTACTGGGCAGGCTTAGTCCTCTAAGCGATTAACCAGTATTGTGCACATTCTTTCGCCAGAAACTGACAACTGCCCTTCTTGAATCAGTGGAAGGGAGAGTATGACCGTAGAAAATATTTCATGATCAATCTCCACGAAAGAAGGTTGCTGATCTCAGCGGGGGTTGAACCCGCGACCTCCTGGTCTCCAGTCGGATGGCGCATCCAACTGAGCCACCGAGGCTGGTCAAATAATGTAGACCAAGATCAGACACGCCAAAATGTGGCATCTGATCAGGGTCTACACTGTCTGCATTAAGCACAAGAATTTTTAAAAAAAACAAAACATGGTAATAATAAAACCTACACATAAACCCTTCTGTTGGTAATGTCCAAAAAGTTAAGATAGGAGAGTCTACTCGGTATAAATTTGTTAATGAAACAACCAGTGATAGATATTACATTAATGCTACATGCACAGGAAATTCAATTCCAACTGGTCATAATATCTATATTTGAAAGGTTATTGGGTACAGCAAGGGGGGCTTATATACAAATGAATAAACTAGGACAAAATGTTAAAATAATCAAAAAGGTTATGTTTTAAGATGTTAAAGTGATGTTTTATTTATCTTAGCAAAACAATATGAACTCAAGTGAATGGATTGTTTTATTAACTAGGTCTAGCCTAAATTTACCTCTGTCTGAAATTCGCAGAAACAAACAAAAAAAAAAAAAAAAAAAAATAACAAGGGGTTATTACTTATTAAACAGACTGCCCTATTCAGAGCATAGGGGGCCGGCACATACAGGGTTATTTTTGGCTAAAATGGCCAAAAAGTAGACATAGGTTTGATAGACACTGTATCTATTGACAACAGATACAGTGTCTATCAAACCTATGTCTACTTTTTGGCATTTTAGCCAAAAATAACCTGTACGTGCCGGCCCCCTATGATTCAGACATACACACACCTTAACACTTAAAACACCAAGAAAACCTGCATCTGAAAATGTCGTCTGTTTATGTCGTCTGCTGAATATTCTTGGAAACTTTTCAAACCTATTTTTGCATACCGGCAAACAGTGTGGACCCAGATCAGACTGCTCCACATTATTTGCAAAAATGACTTTTAAAATCACAAGCAGATGACAAAGCAGACGACAATTGTTGTGATTGGCAGCCCAAGGGTTATCTCCTTATCATACGAGTCCTAAAATCTAAAAAAGTCCATTTTACTACCTTGAGATGTATATATACTCAAGACTGCTGAATGAGTGGCAAACAGTGTAGGCTCTCATCAGGCATCAGTCTGTGACATCTGAAATTGGTCTATACTGTTTGCTCTGGTCTGTCAGCATATTTAGAGTTAATATGGTACTATAGTTCTGAAAAGGGTTTTGCTCTAAAAGGAAAGAATTTGCATCTATTTGAACAGGAAAAAAAAATCCTCCTCTTGGGAGCAAATTGTTTCCTTTTTAGATTTTCCATTTTGATTTAGTTGTCTCCCCTGAAAATATACCCATTCCCCTTAAATGGCCCTACCAGTATGAAAATATTGGGACAATTTGGTAGGGAGTTAAGGTGTACAAATATTAAGATTAAAATGGTACATAAAACTTGTGCCTCTCTAAAACCTAAGCATTTGTGACAGCCTTAAGCTGTTTGAAAAAAATGTACATAGCCCCCTGTTCCCTCCTGCATTTTAAAGTCTGTTTCATATAGGATAAAATACCTTTTTACTTAAAACTGGGATCAAGATCATCAAAACCAAATCCTATTTCCGCCATGTCACAAATTTGGTCACTGACTTCGGGGCAGGGAATATGCTACTCAAATGTGGATGCGATCAGATCCACATCAAATAAATAAACGTCTTAAATAATAAATGAATAAAAAAAGGAAGAAAGAAAGAAAAGAGCCCAAAGAATAAGCATGTTCCCCTAACCCGACCCTTCCCTCCTCCTACCACACGCACACAACATACTTCATCAGGAAACATATTACACTTGATTGAACATGGTAACCAATGCCACACATATACAACACTTCTTCTGGTGAACAAATAATGCTTGATTAAACATGGTAACACCCCCCAACACACAGACACACATACACACACATATATACAACACACTTCTTCTGGTGAACATATAACACTTGATTAAACAGGTAACCTGCACCACACATATACAACACACTTCTTCTGGTGAACATGGTAACTCCTGCCACACATATATAACACACTTCTTCTGGTTAACATATTACACTTAATCAAACATGGTAACCACCACTACACACATACAACACACTTTTTCTTGTGAAAACATTTCACTTGATTAAACATGGTAGCCCCTGCCACACATACAAAACATGGTCATCCCCGCCACACATATACAACACACTTCTTCTTGTGAACATGTAACACTTGATTAAACATGGTAACTTCCTCTGGTGAACACATAACACTTCATTAAACATGGTAACCCCTGCCACATATATATAACACATTTCTTCTTGTGAACATATAACACTTCATTAAACATAGTAACCCCTGCTAAAATTATATAACACACTTTTAATGAATACATTAAACATGATTTAACATGGTAACCCCAGCCACACACATAAAACACACTTTTTCTAGTGAACATATTACATTTGATTAAACATGGGAACACCTGCCACACATATACAACATACTTCTATGGTGAACATATAACTCATGATTTAAACATGGTAACCCCCACCACACACATACAACACACTTCTTCTGGTGAACATGTAACACTTAATTAAATATGGTAACCCCCCACAACACATATACAACACACTTCTTCTGGTGAACATATAATACTTGATTAAACATGGTAACCCCTGCCACACATATATAACAAACTTCTTCTGGTAAACATATTACACTTGATTGAACATGGTAGCCACTGCCACACACAAAGAACACACTTCTTCTTGTGAACACATTACAGTTGATTAAACTTTGTAACTCTGCGACACACATACAACACATTTCTTCTTGTGAACATAGTACACGTGATTAAAGATGGTTACCCCCGCCACACATATAAACTGCACTTCTTTTGGTGAACATGTAACACTTGATTAAACATAGTAACCCCTGCCACAATTATACAACACACTTCGTCTGGTGAACATATTAAATTTGATCAAACATGGTAACCCCTGCCAAATATATAACACAATTCTTCTGATTGACATACAACACTTGATTAAACATGGTAGCCTCATCACACATATATAAAACACTTCTTCTGGTGAACATATTACACTTGATTAAACATGGTTACCCCGCCACACAGCTAACTCGATTAAACATGGCACCCCTGTCATACATATATAACACACTTCTTCTGGCAAACATATAACACTTGATCAAACATGGTAACCCCTGATACACATATATAACACACTTCCTAAACATATCATACTTGATTAAACACGGTAAATCCTGCCATGTATATATAATACACTTCTGGTGAACATATCACACTTGATTAAACATGGTAACCTCAGCCACACACATACAACACACTTCTTCTGTTAACTTATTACACTTGATTTCATATGATAACTCCTGCTGTACACATATATAACACACTTCTTCTTGTGAACAGATACCACTTCATTAAACATGGCAAACCCCGCCACACACTTATAACACACTTCTTCTTGCGAACATATCACACTACCTCAAACACGGTAACCCTTCACACACATACAACACACTTCTTCTTGTGAACATATAACACTTTACTAAGCATGGTAACCCCCACCACATACATACAACACACTTCTTCTGGTGAACATATAATGCATGAGTAAACATGGTAACCCCCACCACATACATATAACACACTTCTTCTGGTGAACATATAATGCGTGGGTAAACATGGTAACCCCCACACATACATATAACACACTTCTTCTGGAGAACATATAATGCGTGAGTAAACATGGTAACCCCCACCACATACATACAACACATTCTTCTGGTGAACATATAATGCGTGAGTAAACATGGTAACCCCCACCACAGACACAGAACACACTTCTGGTGAACATATTACACTTGGTTAGACATGGTAATTCCTGCCACAAATAAACAGGACACTTCTTCTTGCGAATACATTATGTTTCATTAAACATGGTAACCACCCCTCACAAACACACACACAAAAACACACACACACAAATACACACACAACACTTCCCCTTGTGAACATATAACACTTGATTAAACATGGTAACCACGCCACACATATACAACATACTTCTTCTGGTGAACAAATAACACTTGATTACACACTGTAGGTAACCAGAGTTCTTGAAGAACAGTGGAGAACTGGAAATGCATACAACACACTTCTTCTGGTGAACATATAACACTTGATTAAAACCCGGTAACCCCTGCCACACATATACAACACACTTCTTCTGGTGAACATATCACACTATTTTTTTAAAAATGATAACCCCCGCAACACATATATACCACACTTCTTCTGGTGAACATATAACACTTGATTAAACATGGTAACTCCCGCCACACATATACAACACACTCCTGTAAAACATATCATACTTGATTAAACAAGGTAATCCCTGCCATACATATAAAACATACTTCTTCTGGTTAACATATAACACTTGATTAAACATGGTAACCATACCACACACATTCAACACTTCTTTTTGGGAACATATAATACTTGATTAACCATGGTAATCCCTGCCACACATATACAACACACTACTACTCTTATACAATGCACTTCTTCTTGTGAACATATAACACTTCATAAAACATGGTCATCCCCGCCACACATATACAACACACTTCTTCTTGTGAACATGTAACACTTGATTAAACATGGTAACTCCTGCCACATACATACAATACACTTCTCCATGTGATCATATACCACTTGATTAAATTTGGTAATCCCCGCCACATACATACATCACTTCTTCTGGCGAAGATATAATATGTGACAAAACATGATAACTATACCACACACATACAACACACTTCTTCTGGTGAACATATAACACTTGATTAAACATGGTAACCCCTGTCACACACATAGAACACACTTCTTCTTGTGAACATATCACACTTTATTAAACATGGTAACCCTGCCTCACATAAACAACACTCTTCTTCTTCTTGTGAAGATATTACACTTCCTTAAATATGGTAATCCCCACCATACACAAACAACTCACTTCTTCTTGTGAATATATAACACTTCATTAAACATAGTAACCCCTGTCACACACATACAACACCCTTCTTCTTGTGAATATATAACACTTTATTAAACATAATAACCCTGGCACACATATACAACACACTTCCTCTTGTGAAGATATTACACTTCCTTTAACATGGTAACCTCCTACACACATATACAACACACCTCTTCTGGTGAACATATAGCACGTCATTAAACATGGTAACCATGCTACACACATACAACACACTTCTTCTTTACACATGATAAATGGTAATCACACCACACATATACGATACACTTCTTCTGGTGAACATATAACACTTGATTAAACACTGTAGGTAACAAGAGTTCTTGAAGAACAGTGGAGCACTGGAAATGCAGTTGATGTAGGACTCACTTACTGTTTTATGAAACTAGAGTTCATTTTTTTTTCTTGGGGGATGGAACTCTCAAGTCTGTGTTCCAAGCATACTGTGTTTTGCACATAGCTCTGAACAAGGCACTTTATTTCGATCATAAAGTGTTGATATTTTTTTTATTTTTTCCATGAAAACATTATTTCTGGGTACTCATTAGAAGCAGCTCCGCAAGGCGTTTCTAATGAGCACCGACAATATATGGTGTGTGTGTGTATATATATATATATATATATATATATATATATATATATATATATATATATATATATATATATATATATATATATATATATATATATATATATATATATATATATATATATATATATATATATATATTTCTGGATACGCTTTATCTGAAGCATGTTTCCAAGTGTTATTTCCATCTGATCTCCAGATCAACATATTAAAACAATGAAAATGACATCCTAGGAAATTTGTATGTGCGTATGCGCTAGGGGCAGATGCCGGAAGTTCTGAGGGTGTCCATTTCCATTTGATCAAATTACCGTACTTACTCTAATTGTATTCGGTCAGGCAGGCCTGAACGAAACAGTGTAGACCCATATCAGACGCCGCAGAGTGTAGCGTCTGATCGGGGTCTACAATGTATGTCACTCATCCAGTTAGTTTACACACATTTCTAGATAGTAAAAGGGACTTCTTGTAGAGAGGTATAAGGTAAAAAGTGAAGGGTGTGAATATTTAGGGTAAATACGAGATCCCAAATTTATCAAATGTATCCAAAATTTCCCACGAAAATGAAATTTTGCGTCAAAGGGGACCTCCGACCTCCCCGTCCCGCTCTGAATCCACTCGTTGTGTGTGTGGTTTCATTTTTATTACCTCCCTTCAACTACTGAGCGCGCAATTTCTGAAGATACTAGTTTTTTTTCTAATACAAGTTAACTCCCTTCAACCGTATCAATGAATTGGGTTCAGTACATTGACTTTCTCCGTTTTTACTAATTGAAGGTGCAGCAAAGTAACAGAAATAAATAAATAAGAATGGGGTGGGTTTGACTTACTTCTGTTTGCCAGGAATATTTCGATAGAGACACTCTGCAGTAGATACCTTCGGGAGAAGATGGCGCGAATCTCGTTAAAATTCCACTTTCCATGGCAGTAGTCAATATACGACAGCACCTGGAAATATACACGATAATTCGACTGTAGTAGACAACATTCTATTTCATTGTTTATTTTTCTCGAAAAATAAGTCTTGACGTTTCACGTGAATCGTCTGCTGATTCACATAAAATGTCGACATACCTTCTATGAAAATTTAAATAAATAAATAAATAAATTAGTACTAGATTACTAAATACGTTACCCTCCATAAATAAAGTCGATTATAATAATTATTATTATTATTATTATTATAAATAAATAAAAATGTCGTCTGCTGCAGGTGTCATTAGCGCGTTAAGGGTTTAACATTTTATAGTCAATGTACGACAGCCCCTAGAAATATACACGACAATTTGTTTTTAATTCTTAAAGGCTCCATATTCCTCAAAAATAGACATTTTATTAACACAGAAAGTTTTCAAAAATATTAATACGATCATAAAATGTGGCACCTGACAGCCTGTAAAATTTCAGTTATAGTCTTTCGTTTTTTACACTGGATCAAAAATAAAATGATTTTTTTATCATATCTCTGAATTAATGTTGCCAATATTAATTCAGAGATACGATAAAAAATCATTTCATTTTTGATCCAGTTCAGAAACGAGAGACTAACTGAAATTTTACAGGCTGTCAGGTGCCACATTTTATGATCGTATTAATACCATAAGCAATTTATCAAACCTTTTTTGAATAATAATAAAAAAAAAAAAAAAAAAAAAAAAATGTCTATTTTTGAGGAATACGGAGCCTTTAAAGAGCCAAGTAAAATTCATAGCAGACGATATTCTATGTTTTTATTATTATTTTATTTCAAACAAAATTAGATTTTACGTTTCACGTGAAACCTCTGTTTGGATTTTGTCTTAACTCTTAAAGCGCCAGGCAAAATTTGTAGCAGACGAATTCTATTTTTTTTTTTTTTTTTTTTTTTTTTTTTACTTTCATAGAAAATAAGTCTTGACATTGGCATATAGTCAAACCTGTCTTAACGGCCACTCACTTCTCTTAAGAGGTCACAGTTTTTTGGTTCCTTTAAAAGCCAAATAAGTGTAAATGTGTAAAGCAAGTACCTATCTTAAGCCACCACTTTTTGGCTTTCCCCTAGGTGCTTGCTCAACACGGGTTTAACTGTATATATATATTAAAATGTGCGATAAAAGCCGAGGAGCTTACTCGATATTGCACACTTACTCGGATGCCTTCTCATATTACCGTTACATTACGTTGCTTTAATGACGTCGTAATGCAGTGACGTCACGCCAAACCTTGTCACGCACACTGGTAGAATTCGCGTTTTTGTTATGTTTTAAAGGTAATTGTTTATTGTGTTGGGGTTTAACGACACGTCAACCCTTGTGGGTCATTTTGTGTCGTCTCCCAGAGAAAGGGAGAAAAGAGATAGAAGAGATAGTAGAAGAGATGAAAGAGAGGAACAGGGAAGAAAGAGGAACAGGAATGAAAGGGAAGAAACAGAAGAAATAAAAACACTCCCCCTCTACCTTTACCTACTTCAACGATAGCAGGCCTTGCCCAACTGTAAGCCAATATCAGTTGGACGCCCCGGTGACACAAGATACATGACACCTTCGCACCACCCGACCACCCCCTGTTTTAAAGGTAAGAAACACCGGGAAACGAAATAAATATCTATAGCTATACAATAAAAGGGTTATTATACTGATATTGGTGAATACTGTCCCTCGATGGGATGTCTATTGACGCTCGCAAGCTCGCGTTCTTCGATATCCCAGCTCGGGACAATATTCACCAGTATCAGCCTGAGTGCAATAACCTCAGGCAATAACCCTATAATATAAAAGTAGCCTTCTGCTGCAGTTTGCAATGGCGCGTTAAGGGTTAATATTTTGTAGTCAATTTACGGCAGTACCTGGCATTCTATTGATTTTTGTTTTTCAGAGAAAATATGTCTTGACATTTCACGTGAATCGTTTACTTGTCTTCCCATTCACAGAGATGGATCTGAGCGATTAGTGGAAACCCAGTCAAGACGCCGCTGTATCTTATTATTTGGTGGTATTTTATTTCATATACTATTTTGCAGTAGACACATGACATTAATTTCCATCTTTATGTTTCAATATCATAAGACATTTATAGACATGAACGTCAACTGACCATTACGTAACATAGGGAACACTGAAAGTTCAATTCAATTAAAAAAAAATCAAAACAAAACATGGGAATTCCGTGCTACGTCATGGTCAGTTCCTTATGTCACACGGGAAATACTGAAATTTCAGTGCAAAACAAGAGAATCCCATGCTACACCATGTTCAGAAAAGATTCGTTTTTCTGTTTCTTCCCAGAGATTTTATCTTATAACTTGTTACGTAACTATTTTGCAATGAAGTGAATAAGATTTTATCTATTTTTTTTTCATAGCCACAAACAATAACATACCACCACAATAAAAAACACCTTATCGTGAAATGCGAAAACTCAGATCAGCCTGCGCATCAGCACAGTCAGCTAAGAAAGTTAAGATATTTTCAAAATGCTCTCAGTCTAAAGCTCGACTTTTCCATTGTGTCAAATGGAGAAAAGGTAGAAAAAATGTTTATAAAGTACATTAAGACATATTTTTGCAGTGTCAAAGACTGAAAGCAATACCAGAACAAATTCAAATACGGTTTAAAAACTGAAAAAAGAAATCTGAAAATTCGCTGAATAATGTATACCCTTGCATACCCCTATCTTCACTATACATGTACATTGTGGGAGAAACATGGCGGTCCACATTATATAGACCGTCACTTCTTACCATGCTTGTCCTAAAATTTGAAAAAAAAATCTGATTTACTACCTCTTGATGTGTCTAAAATAGTGCTGGATGAGTGGCAAACAGTGCAGACCCTGATCAGACGCCTCGTTCTGTGGCGTCTGCTTTGGATCTACACTGTTTGCTCAGGCCTGTCTGTCTCCATATTTAGGGTTATTACGGTAGTACGGAATCATAAAAGGGTTGCCGAATGAGACTTGTTAACATAAAGTTGTGATCTACACGCACATCTGCAACTGACCGTACGCAGTTCGCACACACGGTAAGGTACATTTTTCCAGTGCTTTTCACGATCCGTTTGCTACTTTCTAAATCTGACAAAGATGTGATAAAATTATTGTCTTAGTATTTGTTACTGCTCCGATAGCACTTTAGGAAAGGTCATGGACTGGTCCATGTATTGCTCAACGTTATATCTAAAACAAGTTTTCGCTTTCACAAGAAACTTGGTCCACGCTTAGCACACATTGTGTGCTAAGTGTAGACCAAGCTTTTTGTGAAAGCTAATACTTGTAGAAATAATACTGAGCCAGGGAACAGCATTTCCTACAAGACTGCATGTGCGCCCAGCGAAAACAGCCTTCGTAGTCCGCCTGCAGACGCTTTGGCTCCTTGGCTACCCACAGCATTACGAAAACACGCCTATTCAAATATATTGAAAATTTTACCACCAAAAAAAAAATGATTTTTTTTAAGATAAAAATTCTGATATTTTTCATATTTCTGCTCAAAACATAGATTGTGGGTACTCGTTAGAACCGCCTCGGTGAGGCGGTTCTAATGAGTACCCACAATCTTTGTTTTGAGCAGAAATAAGAAAAATAATATATACCCCTGTAAACCCCAGTTTTACTATATAAAAATGGGGTTTGAGGGGGTCAAAATTATATAGGTATGTTTTCGTGATGGAGAGCCCTGCAAACACTGACTCTGATCACAGTCTTCGCTGGCCGCACATGCAGGCTTGTAGGAAATGCTTTGCTCCAGCAAATATGATAATACACTATTTTTGTGGTGAAGAAATGATAGAAGGCCCACTTTGCGAGCGCCAATCATGAATAAAAAACTTACTCTCCATGCGCCTCACATGGTGCCCAGTATTAGCGCTCTGTATGGAGGATATAATTTTCAGAAAACGATCTTCTGAAATATTTTCTTATTTTTCCCCAGAAAATAGGTTTTGACACTTAATGCAAACTATCTCATCAGGAGACAATTTGCATGACTTGTCAAAGCCTATTTTCTGGGGAGAAAATAAGACAAATATTTCAAGATGTCGTCTGCTGAAATTTTTACCCAGCATGCTGAGAGTTAAAAACGACGTCTGAATCTAACATCGGTTTGCATTTTTATGTCCATGTATTCTTCAAGTGAAACGCAATTATTTCTATAACCTATAACACGAGATGCCCAAAACTAGAAGCTGTCTAATTATTTTCGCATTATTTTGATATGATTTAAGAAAACGTGGTTTGGAAGTGAAGATGACGAATGTTCGACGCCGAAAAATAAAAAAAAGAATACGTGCGTCGGGTCCTTCAAATACTTGAAAATGATACTCAGTTGTGAAATGCAGTGATCAGGTGATAGCTGGTTATTATTTTTCCGTGATTTTAAGTTTAATATATTGCAGCAGACGACGTTCTGAAATACGTTCTTGTTTTCCATTGGAGACAATTTGTATGAAATGTCAATTCCTCTTTTCTGAAATAATAATAATAATAATAATAATAATAATAATAATAATAATAATAATTATAAATAAAAAAAATAAAAAATGAGAAAAAAATATCACCAAGTTGTCGTCTGCTGAATTAGCCCAGAGTGGTAAGGGTTAAAAAGAACTCTGCCGCTTCACTCTGTGTCAAAACTTCTATTGACTAACATGTATTTTAACGCTTAGCAATCTGGGTAAAAAGCTCAGCAGACGACATTTTGAAATATTTTCTTATTTTTCCAAGAAGTCAGGCTTCGCATCTCATGCAAAGACAATTTGCATGAAAAGTCAAATCCTGTTTTTCTTCGAAAAGTAACTTGAGAAAATCAATTTACCGTCTGTTGAATTAGCCCAGAGAGCGATAAAAGGTTAATATTGAGGATAAGACGACATTTGTTGTTTTTTTTTTTTTTTTTTTTTTTTTTTCAAATTATCCCAGTTCTTTTAGACGATTTTTCAAGCTGGGCATTTTTTTTTCCTGATGTTAAAGTACATATGGGTGGATATTTTATGCGATTTGAAATTCAAGCTCTGTTTCTGGAAAAAAAAAAAGGTACAAAGGCAAAACGTTATTTTAAAATGTCATCCGTTACTATTTCAGTCCAGCAATTATAAGTAAACGCGGCGTCTGATCTGGGTCTACACTTTTTGCCACTCTTCCAGCAATTTTAGACACATACATAGGTAGTAAAATAGACTGGTTCAAATTTAAGGATAAGTATATTAAAGAGTGAAGTTGTCCGGATATTTAGTGTAAATACGGTAAGTATATAGGGTTAGCGGGGGAATGATAGTGGCAATTAAGTACGGGACCACCCTGCGCAATGTGGCAAGGATCACCACTATTCGTATTTTCGTATTTGACGAAATGAAGAGACTTCTGGACAGGGCTGCGCGGACGCTAAAGCAAGCCTACGAAAGTTTTTTTTTGTTGTTGTTGTTGTTGTTGTTTTGTTTTTTTTACAACATTTATTCGGGTTTGTCGATATATGGTAAATAAAAATAACTGGCCCACAGTGTATCCATAATTTAACTGAATAAATATTGTGAGAAATTTGATATATAAAAGTAAATAAGAATAAATAAATGAAGAACGTAGCGGGAAGTTTGATAAAAAATAAATAAATAAATAATTTGAATCTGAACTTTTTGTTCAAATATTTTCTAAAGTTTTCTTTCTCTTTTTTGTGGGGAATTTTCACTTCACAGGATACAGCCTTTTTATTCTCATTAAATTAGGAAATGAACACAAAAAGTCGATAGTAAATTTTTAGTTTTCCCGAATGTATTCTCGTCTGATAGCTATAGGATATAAAATACATCTCCCAATCACGCAAAAATCCAACAGAATTGAGACTTATTGTCATTTCTAATTCCCCGGATACGCTTGGTTACCATGGTAACGGAATAGTTTGTCCTGACTTGGAACTAATTGGCTGTTTTCAGCTCGAAGACTGATGTGCTGTCAGAAACGGTTAGGCACTCGGTTATTTCAGTTTCACAGACCGCTGATCTATGGTAGAGAATTAAGTTTGGAATACCAATAATGATGAAATGGACATGAAAATTAACATGACTGTCAGAAGAAAATTACACTGTTTCTTATTTATTTATCTATTTATTTATTTATTTATTTATTGCTGTGTTAACCCTAAATATTGGGACACCCAAACTCCTTACCATACTTGCCCTAAAATTCTAAACAAAATCATTGCACTACCTATTTGTATATAAAAACTGAGATGAGTAGCAGTGTAGACCCTAATCAGACGCTGTGATCTGATATGGGTCTGCACTGTTTGCACAGGTCTGCCTGTTCCAGTACTTCGGGTTATTACGGTAGTTTATCTATTTATTTATTTATTTATTAGTGCCTAGTGTCCCAAAAACTGGAGCATATACAAACCGTGTAGACCCAGATCAGACGCCGCAGACCGCGCCTAATCATGGTCTGCGATGTTTGCATTTAAGATAAAAATTCTCTAAAAGGGCATAATAAAATAAATTAAAGGAGAATCAATCCCCTTATAAACTGGAAAATTGATCTGTGCAAAGAGAGAAAGAGCTGTCCACGGGCATTAACCCTTGAATCGCTGAGCAAAGTAGCAGACGGCATTCTAAAAATCATTTTTATGAGCCAATACGGCTTCATATTTTATGTAAATCGTCTGCTTGGCAGACGATTCACATGAAATGTCAAGCCGAATTGTCTCTGAAAAATAAAAATAAAAAATATTTCAAAGTGTCGTCTGCTGTAGATTAATGTGTAAACGGAATAAGAAATTGACGGAAATTTATGTAGATGTATCAAACGAAACGTTGTTTTCGTATACATTTGTTTTCGAATTTTGGAAACTGTAGAAGAGGTTGTTGCGCTCGTGTAAAAACACCCTTTTTTTGCGTAACACAGCCCACCGTGTATTTGATGGCGTGCCGTATATTCCCTAAATATTCTGACACACAAATCCCTTACCATACCTGTCCCACAAATTCAACAAGCCCATTTGACCACCTTTAAATGTGTCTAAAACCTACTGGATAAGTGGAAATCTGTGTAGCCCAATGCGGTCTAACACCAAACTATAAATAGAAACACAAATTACAATCCTCGTTATACCGACAATCAATACAACGACAAAATTCGTTAGAATGACAATTTGACTGTCACGAAATCTTCACTTAAGAGGTAACAATTAGTCACAAATTATGCAAGAATATTGTATTTAATACTTTAAAGAAACATATGTTTTGGATATTTGTTAGAATCGCCTCAGTGAGGCGATTCTAACAAATATCCAAAACATACATTCTATGAGGATATCAATCTGCCATTAAGTATTCTGTACAACAGCAAATTCATTTTAATGGCAACGTCTTTTGGAACAAATAATGTCGTTGTAACAAGGGTTCACTGAACTACGACTTTGAAAAGCATGTAACTTGACGGCGTAGCGTATTTTCCCTAAATATTTTGATTTTTTCCTAAATACCTTACCATATTTTTTTCTAAAATTCCAACAAACCCTACCTGTAAACGTGCCTATACTGCTGTATGAGTGACAAACAAAACAGTCATTAGTCAGAAAATATAAATAAACTAGTAACAGTGTTTTATGAGAAAACCGATGTCCCCTCGCCAATAACTTTCAGTTTTTCTATTGCGTGACCTTGAAAATTATGTCAAGGTCACCAAACTCTAATCAGTTTTTCTTGTCCTAGAAAGTGTGACGCCGACGCCAACGCTAGTGCCGACGCCAACGGGATTCGCACCAATAACAATATGCTCCCCCCCCCCCCCACCCCTCTCCCCTTTCACCTGAATTGTGTCTGCCGCAGCTTTAAGGGTTAAAGTTATGTAAAAACATACGGTTCGTGATATTTAAAATTTTAATCTATTAGAACAAGTTTTATCATATTCTGTCTGTGTTCTTCTGCAGTAATATTTATGCATGGCACAAAACATTCCCGGTAAGCTGATAGAAATTAATTGCTTCCATTTGCAATTTTTATTTGATTGTCGTGTACTTGATGAATTAATATTACTGCAACCGTCAGAAATATTTTTTATCTGTCAGAATTCCGCAATTTCCTTATTAACAAAGTACACAAATTTCCGACTTTATGACGAGTTTCGCTGCCGTACAAAACGATTCTCCGGGAACGAACGTCCCTTGAGGGCGATCATTTTTCCGGTTTTTCGAACGCTGAGGTGATACATTTCAATCTACTGGCTTCAAAAGTGCTATGGAAACGATCTGTCCCGAAGATAATTCATAAATATTTGATTAAGCAAAAGTCAACAGTGAGCATTAATGGGCAAGTCTGTTGGTTTAATGCCAGCCTCCCTTTCGGGAGAAGAATTAATAGAATTAACTCGGAGGCAATCATTGCTCAATCTAATTATAGTTTAATAATCAAATAAAGGGCTTTATTTTACCATGTTTCTGCGGTGGACTGCTCTTGAAGTACGGGTCATTAATTCCGGGAAAATGGGGTCTTCACAAGTTTTGAGTTCCAGCAATTATACTTAATGCTTCTGTTCTTGAAGTTTGATTTTGTTAACTTGAAATTAAGCCCTGACACGTGAAAAGGTGACTTCGGGGTAAAACCAAACAGTACATTACGAAAACATGCCTATTCAAATATACTGAATTTTTTTACCACCAAAAAATGAAAATTTTCAGATAAAAAAATTCTGATATTTTTCACATTTCTGCTCAAAACATAGATTGTGGGTACTCATTAGAACCGCCTCGACTCGACGAGGCGGTTCTAACGAGTACCCACAATCTATGTTTTGAGCAGAAATAAGAAAAATAATGTAAACCCCTGTAAACCCCAGTTTTACTATATAAAAGTGGGGTTTACAGGGGTCACGTGATGCAATATCCAAATCAGCCAGCGGATATATAGTCTGATAAAGGAACTTTGCTGTATTTCATGATATTCTACACAGGGATGAGAATAGTCACTAATAATCAATCCCGAAATCTAAACATTCAATCCAAAAACTACTAAAACATGTATTTGTTTTCTTATTTCTCGATAAAAACATATGTTGTGGGTATTTATTAGAAGCGCCTCCAAGGCGCTTCTAATGGGTACCCACGACATAGGTTTTTATTGCGAAATAAGAAAATTATTATTGCGAAATAAGAAAATTATTATTGCGAAATAAGAAAATTATTATTGCGAAATTGCGAAATAAGAAAATTATTATTGCGAAATAAGAAAACTATTATGTGGATACTCTCTCTTTGCTGGAGGTATACAACTAATAATTAGTTTAATAATTAGTTTTTACAGTTATTTTAGACATATATTAATCCAAATAACTACTTTTGACACTAAAGGATGGTCTTGTGAACCAGTGTAATAGTGAAATTTCATGCTTAAAATGAAAGTGCTCAATCCTGAAATCATGACATATCCTGAAGTTTCCAATCCCTGTCTACAGTATCCAGTGACGTGAAGGTCCTGATCAGACTGCGCGGATGCAGAGGCCTTCGCGGTGCGCATATGCCCGATGACACGTTTTCCCATGGCGCGGCCAAATTGTAACCCGATGAGACTCAACATGAGAAAATATACCTTCTGACATGTGCGCACAACGAAGACTCTGATCAGACTGCACATCTGCGCAGTCTGATCAGAGTCTTCGTTGTCCGCATGATAAAACTTTTTCATCATTGGGTAACCAGAGTGCGCCTACTGAAGATTCTTTACTGTAGGCGGATCTGAATGTTCGCTGGGAGCACATGTTCGAAGGTACGTTTTCTGACGTTGCGGCACATTTAATGTTTGTTGGGTAGGGTGAGAGGTCAGATTCCGCCTGGATGACTGAACGCAAAATTATCAAAGAAAAACTCGTAATTTTATGGAAGGAATCGGATCAATGTCCGTTAGTGAACTGAAATGCGGAACTGATGAAAATAATATTTCCCTTTCATTAAGTTAACAACAGAAGATAGAATAAACTAGTAATGGTGTTTTCAGAGAAAAAAAAAAAACGTGAATTTTCAGTTTTTCTACTGATGTGACCTTGGAAATTAGGCCAAGGATACCAAAATCTAACCAGTTCTATGTTATGTCCCAATTATATATCGATGAAAATTGGTAACAATCCAACCACTGGTTCTCAATATATTGTGCAGACAAGAAAGACGCCGACGCCAACGCCAATGCCGACGCCAACGGAATCCGCACAAAAATCAATACGTCCGCCTCCCCGTAGGTTGGGGACAAAATATATAAATAAATAAGTAAATAAATAAATAAAAATAAATATTTCAAACCGGCAAGAAAGGTTAGAAACTCCAGGAGAGCCCGATAAATAAAGAATTGAGTCGGGGTATATTATTTCCTACAAGACTGCGTGTAAGCGAAGACAGATCAGCTTGCGCAACCAGTCTTCACTGTCCGCCAGAAAACGCTTTGGATACATGGTTGCCCATAGAGTGCCCCGCGAAGACAGATAAGCTTGCATGGATGCGTAGGTTATTACGTTGTGTACAGACGAACAGACTGATGATGTCATTTGCTGTTCTTTTTGCTTGAAGACCTGCCTTTCCCCTTGTATATACACTGTAAAAAGATCCCGTACATTTTATGGTAAATATTGGCAACTGGTTGCCAGTACATGTACGGTAAATTTTAAGGGCGCCTGTAGATTATTTACAGTAATAATTACGCATGATAGGGCAGTGTAGGGCAAGGTAGGTAACATATAGGACATAGTAGGTATGTGAGCTATTTTTTTAACAGTGATAATGATCACATTTACCCTAAATTTTCGGACACCTGAACTCCTTACCATACTTGTCCTTAAGTTTGAACAAGTCCGTTTCACTACCTGTAGATATGTCAGAAACTGCTGGATGAATGGCAAACAGTGTAGAACCTGAGCAGACGCCGCACCGCGGCATCTGATCAGGTTCTACACTGTCTGCCATTCATCCAGATCTGCGGCATTTGATCTGGTCTACACAGTTTGCTCAGGTGTGTCTATCGGATTTCTAATGGGTAATTATGGTATATCATTTAATAACACTCATTTTCACTGAACCCAGGAATAAAATAAAATGCCAAAATATTAACCCTCAACGCTTAGCAATCAGGATAAAAATTTCAGCAGACGACATTAAAAAAAAAAAAAAAAAAAAAAAAAAGAAGAAGAAGAAGAAAAAAAAGAAGAAAATTCTTATTTTCCCCAGAAAACAGGTTTGGGCATTTCATACAAATGCAAATTGTCTCCACTGCAGACAATTTGCATGAAATGGCAAAAACTGTTTTCTGGGAAAAATAAGAAAAATATCGTCAACTTGTCGCCTGGTGAATTAACCCAGAGAGCAGTAAAGGATTAAGCGCTAATCACAACTACTGGGCAGTCAACATTTTTTAGTGAATGGGGAAACTTGAAAATAAAAAGTGAGCGAGAAATACGCGACATTTATTTAATTTATTGTCAATTAGCGACATTTCTTTAATTTATTGTTTTAATTATTAGTTACTTTACTGTTTAATTATCTATTGTTTTATTTTATTTCATTTTTGTTCTTTTAAGGAAAATAGACAAAAATGTTTTAACCTATAAGGCATAAAAAAAATTACACCAGACGACACACTAAATTTATTATTTTTCAGAGAAAAGATAAGACTGCATTTCCTGAGAATCGTCTGCTGGTGTGACGATTCATATGAAATGCCTATAAGATAAAATTCTAAAAAGAAACGGTTAAACACATATACCAAATTGAAGCAACTATACATGCACATAGACACATACAACATTCCAAGGTTTCAGAGGTGAAACAGTGCAAAGACTTGATTTAACCACAAAAAGCTGACCATTGATTGATTGAGCTATAACTATGCAATTAACGTTACCACCCACAGTCTAACGTACGTTGAAATATTTTGACATAAACAGACGTCGTGAGAATACAACGTTAACCCTAGTCCTGCTGAACCAGGATATGTCCTACCTTTGCAAACAGTGTAGATCCAAATCAGTTGGCTTCTAAAGAAGCCAACTGATCTGGATCTGCACTGTTTGCCATTAAGTATGTGAATTTATATCAACAATCTGGATCAAGTAATCTGATTGGCTGAAAATTAGAAATGGTTTTGGCATCTAAATTTATTCTGCAGGACAAGGGTTAAGACGCTAGCGCATCTTTTTTTTATTATTTATAGACCGCATATTTTATGATTTGTCATTATTAGGCTGATTTATTTTGTCCTTATTATTTGAGCCGCGCCATAAGAAAATTGGTCTTCGGGCATATGCGGACAACGGAGGCCCAACATCCGCGCAGGCTGATCTGAGCCTTCGTTGTCCGCATATGAGGCCTTCACTGTCCGCTAACAGAATCATTGGACACTATAGAATGTATGAATGGAGAGCAAAGGCCCGGATGATATTTTGCACATGCGCAAGAGGATCCGAATATGCGCATTTTGCGCATGTTCGAATGACTTTTTTCGCTTGACGCGGCCCATCTGCGATCGGCTAAGGTGTCATTTCATACTGTATTTTACCTTAAGTATTGGGACATACATATCTGAGAAAACGATGAAGACCCAGCTCCCACGCAGCAGAATGCGACGTCCGGTGATAGTCAACACGTCTTGCAACTCATTCAAAAATTTTAGGTAGATTAACAAATAGTAAAATGGACTTGTTCAAAGTATGACATATAGGGTAAAGAGTTAACCCTTCTGCAGCAAACGATACTATTACTGACCGGCGCGCGAATCGCGCCGGTCTCTTAATATAGCTTTGGATTTTTACATATGGAAGACTATTTGATTAGTTAATTGGCAAACAGTGCAGACCGTCAACCATTTTTCTTTAGGATTATCTAAATCACAAAGCCTGACATACCTAAAATCGAAATTAGAATCTTTCAATATATGGGGTGGGAGAGTTCATTCAGTTTACAATGTGTTGTTTGTTTGTTTTTTTTTTTTGTTTTTTTTTGTTTGTTTGTTTTATACGATATCATATGGGCCGCGCCATGCGAAAACATGTCTTCGAACACATGTTTTCAGTGAATGCCTAGATCATCAGTCTGCGTATTCGCGCAGTCTGATCAGGGCATTCACTGTCCGCTAACAGACTCATCACTATGGACCCAATAAGCACTCTTTATAAATCTATAGCAGGCCGTTATCGGCCCATCAGGGTAGCTGACAGGCCGATAACGGCCCACTATAGATTTATAAAGAATGCTAACTGGGTCTATAGTATCCGATGTCTGTTAGCGGATAGTAAATCTATAGCGGGCTGTTATCGGCCCGTCTGGGTTGCTGACGGCCCGCTATAGATTTATAAAGAATGCTAGCTGATAATGGCCAGCTATAGATTTATAAAGAATGCTAGCTGGGGACATATTAATGGAGAGCAGTTGTCCGGATGCGATTTTGCGCGTGCGTGTGATGAATCTGAATCCGCATATTTTGCGCATGCTCGAAGGTACGTTTCCACTTGGCCCTGCCCATATGAGCCAGTCACCTTTTTTTCATCTATTTCTGTAATCTACTCTGCTGGAAATGGTCTAAATGACTGTCATGTCATGATATAACCACTACCCATCATTCACCTGTTGCCACAAAGGTTTACCGAGTCACGAGGCAGATATAATCCCACGTTAACCCTTTCACCCCCGAGTTTCTGATGTGGACTCTTCCAACTTTGGATTTGGACAGGTCGATTATTGTAAATCGGCATGTCAGTCACAAATCAAAACTGAAAGGCAAACAGTGTGGATTCTGATAAGAGGGCTCGTTACGCCTCGTCTCATCTGGATCTACACTGTTTGCGAAGGCGACTGTTTTGGTTTACAGGACTGAAACTGATAACCCTAAAACAGCCTCGCAAAAATGTAGATGACATTCTCAAAAAATTTTTTAGAGATAATCAGAAGAAATTAAGCGAATCCT
Source organism: Anodontia alba (assembly GCA_964016985.1). Lineage (NCBI taxonomy): Eukaryota > Metazoa > Mollusca > Bivalvia > Lucinida > Lucinidae > Anodontia > Anodontia alba. Next base: position 45,324,003 of record OZ024826.1, read on the forward strand.
TTCCTTTAAAGTAGACCCCTTAGCGGAAGGGAGGCAAAAACAATATTGACAAGGTTGTCTCCCCTGAAAGTGTTCCCAATCCCCTTAAAATGATGCAGCTAGTGCCACAGAAGCAAAAAGAGAGATTATATATTTGTGTCCGCACAGCCTGAGAAAAAAAAGCACAAAGGATAAAAAAAAAGTGTATTTCATGCAAAAGGGACAAGAATGAGACAAAACTTCTGGAAACGCCCAAATTTCTTTCACGAAAATAAATTCATGAAATACCTTCCCATATATTTCCTTTCCCTTTTTGGTTTCTTAATTCTTCTTTATAGATTGCTCGACAGACGATTCTCGTGAAATGTCAAGCCTTATTTTATCTAAAAACAATAATTAAAAAATATTTTATTCAAAGTATCGTCAGCTGTAGTCATATCTTGCTGCGTCTTCAACATTCCATAAGATTCCAATAAAAATAGTAAACGTCCCGGTTCCTTTTTCAGACTGACATAAAACTACTTTACTTAAAATGTCAAATGTTCTCAAGATTTTTCCTCTCCTTAATCTGAGTAATAGATATTCATCTTGCCAATTATCACGGCAATAAAAAGTGGCTAATGTTGAAGATTTATATTTGGTTGACCATAGATGTGACAATGTTGACACGTGACACTTATCTCGTATCTACCAATTTTTCACTTGTTAATGGATAAAAAACCAAATGGCATGTTTTTATTTAATTTATACGTGTCCTACTTCCCCTAAGTATTCGGACAGACAGGCCTGAGCAAACAGTGTAGACCCAGATCAGACGCCGCAGAACGCGGCGTCTGATCAGGGTCTACACTGTTTGCCATTCATCCAGCAGTTTTTAAATACACCACAGGTAGTTAAATGGATCTGTTCAACTTTTAGGATAAATATGGTTAGAAGATAAGCTGTCCGAATATTTAGAGTAAATAATATGTAAATGAATCATCACAAGCATGACAATACAGCTTAACCATTATAACTTGCAAAAATATCCTTGTACGTCCGTTCATACGTGTTATAAACGCATGCAAACACGGTTTGCGTATCTCCATCAAGGTTTTGAGCTGACCCTGTCCATGCTGTCTGTCCACAACAAAATTAAAACTAATCCGGCTTACGTATGTATGTTTGTTCTGATATTTAAAATAGCCGCAACGTCAGTCTTCGTTGGGTGCACATGTAAGAAGGTTTGTTTGTGTTGAGATTTTACGGCCCAGTCAACCCAATGGGGTCATGTCGAGCGCGGTCAGTTTACCTAACCACACATTTACTGGGCAGGCTTAGTCCTCTAAGCGGTTAACCAGTATTGTGCACATTCTTTCGCCAGAAACTGCCCTTCTTGAATCAGCGGAACGGAGAGAATGACTGTAGAAAATATTTCGTGATCAATCTCCACTAAAGAATGTTATATATGAAGGTACATTTTCTTACGTTGAGGCTCAAATTTATTTCTGGTACTCCGCAGGGTGATACAGGCAACCAGCCTCCCCAAAATAAAACTAGCCCCAAATTATTTAGTGTCCCGAATGTCCGAGAACGGAGAAATATGAAACAAAAAATATTCCAGAATTATCACCAAATACTCCTCCGTAACTCTTTCCCCGCTAGTGGCGACTCTTGTCGTCTGCTGATAACCTTTGCAAACAGTTTGGACCCAGATCAGGCCCGACAAAATGTCGGGCCTCATCTGGATCCAAACTGTTTGATACACTGAAGGTATTCCTTAAAGTTTTTTTTTTTTTTTTTATGAAAAAGTTAAGGTACTTCTGAAAGATTTTTTTTATGAAAAAAGTTAATCTTAAAAATCCACAGACGAAGAAGAAGAAGAAAAAAAAAAACAACAAAAAAAAAAAAACATGCAAAATACACAGTTAACAAGTCCTCTTATATATTGCAATGATTTCTCAAATAGACGTTGAAAATATCTTAATAAATATTGAACAGCATTTTATTATTTTAAAATAATGTTTAGTATTTATTCCAAATACATACATAACGGCAGCGTTGCGATGATACGGTAACCGGGTATTGTTAACGCTAAGTATGCTGGGTAAAAACCTTTAATAGCACACGACATTTTGAAATATTTTTCTTATTGTTGTCCAAAAAACAGGTTTTGACATTTAATGCAAATTGACTCCTTTGAAGCCTGTTTTCTTGGAAAAAATGATACAATATTATCAATTTGTCCTCTGCTGAATTTGGGTGATAAAGTTTAATCACAGCATAAATGGATCATGAATATTTCCTTTCAAAACAGCGCCATCCTGCAGACATGAATCGGATTTCAACAAAATTTAACGTCAAACAACAATCAATGGCGACGCCTTTAGTTAGTAATCGTATTGAGATGACAACAAGGATTGGCCAAAAGGGTAATTTATATTCCTCAAATTTTGGTCACATTTTTAAATGCGCTGACAAAAACCTTACAGAATATACTTTTTTTTTTTTTTTTTTTTTTTGCTTGTTTTTGTTTTGGCGTTGGTATATATATACTTTTTTTTTTGTTTGTTTTTGTTTTGGCGTTGGTTTAGCCCGGCAGAATTGTAGCAGGCGACATTAGAAAAAAAAAAAAAAAAAAAAAAAAAAAAAAATCAGAGAAAATAAGCCTAATTATTTCTGAAAAACAAAACTATTTCAAAGTGCCATCTGCTGCTGCTATTATATATCGCTTCCGTCAAAATACGTGGAACATTCGCATGATTTTAAGTTGTTATGTTTTGAAAACATTTACTAATATGTACATGTATATATAAAATACGCGTATATTTTCTTCAGAATTTATGCAAAAGGGGTCATGCAAAAATTCTTAGAAATACAAAGTCAATTTTCAGAAATTTAAAAGCTGTAGGCCCGGGAGAAGGCCTAATCGTACTCTTCCAGGACGGCTGTTTCTATTGATTCCTATGTGAAAGCAAAAGCCTGATATCTTGCTGTAAACTGTATATAATTTTGGCCATGAAAATCTGATCAAACTGAAGAAAAATCGAATACACTAAACAGACATCAGCAACAATTAGTACAGATAAAATAGCGCAGATAAATCGGCAATCATCAAAGTATTTTGTCTAAAATGTATCAGACATGGTCATCTTAATTATTGATCTCTAATCACCACGTGCTCATCGTAATCTGATCGGCGACCTCTGGAGCGACTAATAGAGACGTAATCTTCGACAATCTCCGTCAGCCTCGTAATGAAGTTACCACGTGACCGGAGTCTGCCTAATGAACTGTAAGCACTAGCTGCGGTTTCTTTTCATCATCGCCTCGCCCAATTAACCACTCATAAATACAAGAATATCGCAACATCAGATGCTCTTCCCTTGTGCAATTTTGGGCCAAAAGAACAGATGCAGGTTGGAAACAGGTTTGGTAGATTACCTTTTATTTCATAAGAACACAATTTTGGCTACAAAAACACATAACAAAACTCTGAAGCAACAATAAAAACCAGCGTTTATCTATTGGCGCATGGCTACGTAATGCATGTAAAAAATATACAATCAAAGACGTCCATGGCAGATTTAGGATTATTTAACAGGGAGTTGGAGCCAAAATTTCTCATTGGGGTTGGTGTTGATCAAATTACCGTATTTAGCCTGAGCATTCGGACAGGCTGGCCTCAGAGAGCAAACTGCAGAGGCGTTTGATCTGGGTCTAGATTGCTTACCACCCATACAGCAATTTCAGAGACATTCACAGCAAAACGAAAACATGCCTATTTAGTTTTGATCGCCTTTATATAGTAAAACTGGGGTTTACAGGGTATACATTATTTTTCTTATTTCAGCTCAAAAACATAGATAGTGGGTATTCGTTAGAACCGCCTCGCCGAGGCGGCTCTAACGAGTACCCACAATCTATGTTTTGAGCATAAATATGAAAAATATCCGAATTTTTACCTAAAAACGTTCAGTTTTTGGTGGGGAAATTTTCAATATATTTGAATAGACGTGTTTTCGTAATGGGTAGCAAAATAGACTTGTTCACGTATATGGTAAAGAGTAAGGAGCTTGAATATTTAGTGTCTTTAGTTGATTTTTACTGCCCAGTCAACCCATTAGGGTCATGTCGAGCCAGTCAGTTTACCTAACTACACTTTTCCTGGGCAGGCTTAGTCCTCTAAGCGGTTAACCTGTATTTGTGCACATTCTTTCGACAGAAACTGACAACAGCCCTTCTTGAATCAGCGGAAGACAGAGACTGGCCGTAGAAAACATTACATGATCTACGAACGAATGTTGCCGGACCCGGCGGGGATTGAACCCGCGACCTCCCGATCATCAGTCGGACGCGCATCCGACTGAGCCACCGAGACCGGCTTCAATACGGTATCCAAAATTAAGCAAATTTATCCTAAATTTCCCATGAAAATGAAATTTTGAGTCAAAGAAGGGTTCGACTGAACACGCGAACCCCTCTGAATCAGGCCCTGAAGTATTTTTTTTTATTATTATTATTTTGCAATGACACAGGGCTTGCGAAAAGAAACAATACCAGCAAATCTACTGCCACATCTACATTTATTTTGAGTTCCTAAAGAAACAATGTGAGCTGAGAATGTGAGAAACACATGTAACGATTCATATGAAATGTAAAGCATTATTTTCCCTCATCATATAAATGTCAAGTTCCTTTTTTTCTCGAATGATGTATTTAAGGATACAGAATTTTGAATTGCCCTTCAAGATTCTGACAATTGCCCTTAAAGATTCTGACCGGACAGCAGATATACACACGCACATGCTGATTTGGATTTTTGGCAGACCTGTATTTCCTACAGTATCTTTATTGCGGGAGCTGGCCCATCTGTTGCAAGTGATAGAGGGGTGGGGGGATGGGGGTGGGGAGGTGGGGGTCTCATTTAGAAAACACACCTATTCAAATATATTGAAATTTTCACCACCAAAAACTGAGAGTTTTCAGATAAACATTCAGATATTTTTTCCTATTTCTACTCAAAACATAGATTGTGTGTGCTCGTTAGAATCGTCTCAGCGAGGCAGTTCTAACTAGTTCCCAGAAACTATGTTTTTGAGCAGAAATAAGAAAAATAATGTATACCCCTATAAACCCCAGTTTTTTACTAGATAAAAGGGGTTTAATAGGGTCAACAAGCTCTTGGGTCAAAATTATATAGGTATGTTTTCGTGACGCTACAGAACCTTTATTGCGGGAGCTGGTCCATCTGTTGCAAGTGATGATAGGGGCCTGCAGGCCATCTCTCACCGTCCGCAATATCACATGACATTAATGACGTAAACATCAAAGGACCACAGCCTCAGACCGGAGGCCATTGCATGCTTCGTTACATCCGATGATGTATTGGTCCGTTAACTCTATTAGATCCAGATTAGCTGCACCTCTGATCTGTCCACCACTCAGTTGGTACTAATTTACCAACAACGCTACTTGCAACAACGCCACTGGAGGAAGGAAGTGTGTGACCATACTGTTTTGTCCCAATCCTATACTTTCTAGACGTATTATCGAGAAGTCAAATGGACCTGTAGACAAGTTGGGATACGCAGAGTAGGGAGTTAAGTTGTCCGAATATATAGGGTATTTTTTTTTTTTTTTTTTTTTTTTTTTTTTTTTGATTTGGGTTTTACGGCCCTTTCAAGAATATTTCACTTATATCGAGCCGACCGTTCATCGAAGGTGGGCGAAAACCGGAGTACCCGGAGAAAAACCAGCTGACCATGCGTAAGCAATATAGGGTAAATACGAATGGCTAAAATGGCTAACATGTAGACAATGATCCTCTAGGGACAATTAGCTCTTAAAGCGCCATGCAAAAATTGTAGCATCGACATTTCATTTTTTTTTTTCCATGTAAACAAGTTTTGGCATTGCATGAGAATCGTCTGCCAAGCAGACGATTCTCACGAAATGTCAAGACTTCTTTTCTCTCAAATAATAATAATAATAATAATAATAATAATAATAATAATAATAATAATAATAATAACTGTCATTTGCTACAGCTGGAATTGGCTCTATAATGGTAATAGTAAAGGTATCTCATTGCCATCACGAAAACATGCCTATATTATTTTGACCCCCTTAAACCCCACTTTTATATAGTAAAACTGGGGTTTACAGGGGTATACATTATTTTCCGTATTTCTGCTCAATAACATATATTGTGGTAGACTAGCTACTAGTCGGATATCAATATTATTTTCACCAATCAAGTATAATTATTAATTTACTTGATGAACTAAGGGCCATCTACTATTTACTGCTTGCCTCACCTCTTTGATAGCAGCAACTAATCTTGGAGATATCAGAGACCAACTATTAGAGACTGGCTATACAAGATGTCATACATAAATTTGAATCAGCTTATAGTTAGGAGTGATAAAACATGACATCAAGGTCTTGGAGCTAGTCTAATATTGTGGGTACTCGTTAGGTGGGTACTAACGAGTACCCACATTCTATGTTTTGAGCAGAAATATGAAAAATATCCGATTTTTTTATCTGAATTTTTTTTTTTATTTTTTGATGGCAAGATTTTCAGTATATTTGAATAGGCATGTTTTCGTAATGCTTGCGGCCGTTGGGGCGGTGTGAAGTAGGACTATCTTCAGGCATGTCTGTCCGAACATTTCGGCTAACCTTTTCAGTCCTGCAGACAAAACAGATACTTCTGCAGAGTAGATCCAGATGAGACGACTCGTAATGAGCCGTCTCATCTGGATATACTCCGTTTGCCATCCTGTTTTTGTATATTTACTAGCACCCCTATTTGTAACAGTGGACATATCCAAATTCAAAATAGGAAGAGGCCACTTTAGAAACTTAGGGATGTATGAGTTAAATTAAATACACACTGCTGATAAGGCAATCTCTGATCTAACTGCCTAGTAACATCAAGAAACATCAAAGATGAAGTCGATGAACAATATCAATGACATGCTAAACAAACCCAGAGATAATCACTTACAGAACTGTGAACTAATTACGGACAATGATAACCGAAAAATGTGGAACCGCGCGGAAACTGGTTCCTGCGGATCATCTTGGTCAATTATGTTTTGAACTGAAAAGCAAAAAGTTGATACAGTTCTGGAATTGGGACATGTCACAAGTGCTTTTTGCGCTGTGTAGTGCGACCCTGCTAACTATCTACAGGAACATATCGTAAAATGCATCTGATCTTGCTCCACAAGGTTTGCTTGAAGGGAATGGATATATTTTCAGTGGAGGCAACTACACCGTATGTCAAAACTGTTTTGACTCCCTTCTGAAAAGGGATCTACTCTAAAAGAAAAGAATTTGCGAGAGTAAATTCTTTCCTTTTAAAGTAGACCTGTTTTTTCGGAAGGGATCCGGTGTGCAGGAAAGCAAATAAGAAGTCATTAAAGTTGTCTCCCTTGTAAAAAATGGTGGAAAATCTATCGAAACTACCAATTTCCTTTCAAGTATTTGGCAAGTCACTGACAGCAGTAACGGTATGGAAATGCGACGTTATCACAAGACATTTTTACGAGTGCCGTGGAATATTTCGTCTCCACGCTGTCGGACAGGGCCGCCACAGTTTTGACCAGTTTGGACATTTAGCTCGTCAAACCTACCACTAATTATTTTCTTAGGCAATTTTATGACCAACAAATTCCCTATCATATATCTTAATATCACTTTACCACTAATAATTCATCCATCATGACCACGTAATCACCTCAAGGCGTTACTGGCCAACCATCTTGTTCAATACCTGTCCAGTTTTAGTCCAAATTTTCAAATTTCATACCCGTTGCGTTAATAGGGGTAACGTCCATCTGATAAATTGTTATTGTTTTTGCGTGTGGACGGTCGCCGTGTGAGACATTAGGCCTTCAAAATATTATCGCCCAATAATTATTTTCACTGTCATTGTGGTTTACGCCAAAGCCAGTAATCGCGCCTGTCATAAGAAAACCGTATCCCAAATGCGGACAGCGAAGGCATTGATCAGCTTGTGCGTCCGCGCAGGCAGATCAAGGCCTTCGCTATCTGCTTACAGAATCACTGGTCATTCTAGAATAATTCCAGCTAAACAGGCTTGCACTAATTTAGAGCTATTTGATTGGCTTGGTGCAAATTCAAGACGTGTCATTACGAAAACATGCCTATTCAAATATACTGAAGATTTTACCAGAAAAAAAATGAAAATTTTCAGATAAAAACTATTATTGGCATTTTCATATTTATTAGCAGAGAAAATTTCATGCTCAGCTGAGTTGAGCATGAAAAAAGTTTTATAACCTCGGGGCCTGGTCTTATTCAATTTGTAAATGATTTTCCGGTGTTTACACAGCAATAAAATCCACAAAAGTGAAATTCTATCCTAAAATACATCGAATGACGTCTGGATATGCAGGCTGATTCAGGAGTTCGTTGTCCCCATATGCAATAAGGACCTTTTTTCTCATGGGAGGACTCAACTCTGCCTTCAAAGCATCATCGTTTCATGATTACTTTCCCTGTCACACGGGCATACTTCAAGGTGAACCATTGCACCTTCAAAATATTATAGCCGTGTGATTATTTCGCCTGTCAGGAAAGGAATAAAGATATCATACGTGGCAGGCTCCGTGACAACATGCCAATTTTTAAAATACTTCCATTCATCAAAGAAGGCCTGCAATATCACAAGAATGCCAACAATACGAACTTTACACAGGCTTTCAAAAGAAATACAAATATCCATTTGTCTTTCTCCTCTGTTTCAGTTTTAAAGACAGAATATAGAAAAAAATAGAACAGAACAGAACTTTATTAACCTTTGACAGTATCTGGGCAGATTTAACAGGCGACAAAATGTCGATATATTTTTTCTTATTTTTTGGTTTAACAGTTAATGACAATTATTTCCTAAGGACGCGAAACTTTTTCCCAGGAGACGACATTTTGAAATACATGTTTTTTTCTTATTTTCCCCAGAAAAAAGGCTTTGACATTTCATGCAAATTGTCTCCTTAGGGAACAATTTGCATGAAGTGTCCAAAACTATTTTCCGGGAAAATTAAGAAAAATGTCATCAGTGTGTCATCTGTAGAAGTAGCTGTGTTTCATGATGTCTTTACTTGTACCCTAGATAGTTTGCAATAGAAAAGAAACAGTTTTAAACAGATTCTATAAGGATTCTATAAGGAATGACCCTTGAGAGCAATGAACATAAACAGCTTAAAGAGTCAAGTTTTCTGGGTCAGACTAGCTTTTTTTTTTTTGATTGTTGTTGCTGTGTGTGTGTGTTTTGTTGTTGTTGTTTTTTGTTTTGTTGCGTTTTTTTTTTTTTTTTTTTTTTTTGTTTTGTTTTTTTTTTTAAATTCAGTGTATATCCATTTGATAAATTTACATCTCTTCCCTGCCATTCATTCATCCACTTGCTATTATCATTAGAAAAGTTGGACTAGAAATGGACATCTAAGAATCGACCAAAATTTGAGTATGCCAACATAATACAGATATCCTTGAATCTGCGCCATGCGAACAGCGAATGTCCAGACCAGCCTGTGTGTGCGCTGGCTGGTCTGGATTTTACTATTCACCAAAAGAAAATGTTGGTTTTCTCACAACTAGTCTCGCTACCTATTGGTGGTCATCTGTCCTGAGGCGTTAGGTGGACATGCTCCCAAACATAAGCTACCTGTCACTGAACATTGTTGTAATGATGGAGAGTCGTGTCCCGCTCGCGCCACTCTGTCTGTGGTCAAACCATCACTTTTATTTGTACGCACAAGTCCAGCTGTGACATTATTGATCATATAATGTACTCGACTCAGTGCGCGAGCCACTTTTGGGTTTTACGGCGCACGCGCACAAGAAAGTCCATATTATAGAGCCTGGGAAAGAAATTATATGCGTCGCGCCATGCGAAAACGTGCCTTAAGGCATATGCGGAAATCGAAGGCCCAGACCAGCCTGCGCTGATGCGCAGGCTGATTAAGGCTTTCGCTGTCCGCAAACAGAATCATTGGATATTAGAGAACGTTTCGATGAAGAGCGAATGCCCAGAGAAGACTTTGCACGATGACGTGAACCCGCACATTTTGCGCATGCTCAAAGGCACTTTTTCGCTTGAAGCGGCCCATATAGTTATATATGCTGAAGATACACGGTGAAGTTTAGAAATCATAAATTACCAGTTTGTTTCTATGAAATTTCCAACCTTATGTATATGTCGGAGATGTTCGAGCCTATATAAATAACTCTTGAATCTTGTGAATATTCACGAAATATAAAATGGCTTTAAAATTACGAACTAAAAATTACAAGTTACACTACAAGGTGGACTTCCAGAATTTTGCAAACTTAAAACCGTTTTTTTTTTTTTTTTTTTTTTTTTTTTTTCAGTTAGTTTAATACTTCTGGCAACTTTTTTTTTACTGTATAAATCTGTCACATGCCTGATAAACAAGATCTTTCTTCATTCTCCATATTGTACGGTGAAAATGTCAGTAATTACACGGCTATAGATAATGAAGGTGTCAAGATATTTTTTTTCTTGATTCTTTCCAAAAATATACATGTATATAGTAGGTACTCATCTGAAGTGCCTCTGCAAGGCGATTCTAATGAGTACCTACAACATCTGTTTTGCTGAGAAATAAGAAACCATCCATTGTTTTGCTTATCTGGAGCTCTGGCTAAAAAAATATACATTTAAATTGTTGTGTTAACATAGTGTGCAAAGAGTGAAGGCCCAGATATTCGCACCATTACGAAAACATGCCTATTCAAATATACTAAAAATTTTACCACCAAAAAATGAAAAAAAAATTCTGATAAAAAAATTCTGATACATATTTTTCATAATTCTGCTTAAAACATAGTTTGTGGGTACTCGTTAGAACCGCCTCGACGAGGCGGTTCTAACGAGTACCTACAATCTATTTTTTTAGCAAAATAAGAAAAAAAAATAATGTTTTATATCCCTGTAAACGCCAGTTTTGCTATACAAAAGTGGGGTTTAACGGGGATCAAAATTACATAGGCATGTTTTCGTAATGCAGTCTGATCAGGGCATTCTGTATTCAACAACAGTTTCTAAGACAGAATTCATTTATTCTGTAAGCCAGCCACGAAGACCTTGATCAGACTGTTCGAATGAGCGGGCTGATCTGGACCTTCTTTGTCCGCATTTACCATAAGAGCCATTTTCATGCGTTGTGTATATTGTAGACTGGCTCCAGTCTCCAGTGACTAAATATTTTTCTTATAATCCTGTTTGATAATTCCTTAAAATAAATAAATAAAAAAAAAAAATATCATGACTATAATGGCTGGTCATTAGTGACCAGCCCTTTATAGTCATGATATTGCTTTGGTTTTATTTTAGTGGATTATTAAACAGATTATACTAGAGACTGGAGCCAGTCTAAATATATTGTTGTCTCCCTTCATAGGATAAGTTCACTTACTGCTTAATAAGATACTTATTCATTTATCTTGGGGTGGGATGAGTGATCTAGACCGTCTTCGCAGGGCACCCTGTGGGTGGCCAAGGACCCAAAGTCATCTTCAGACGGAAAGTGAAGACTGACCTGACTGCATGGATGCACAAGCTGATCCAAGTCTTCGCTAGGCGCGCTCGCAGTCTTGTAGGAAATGCTCATATGCAGCCAATACCCTTGTTCCTTTGGTTTTCGAGTTCCTATGAGAATCGCACGCAAGTATTTCATATTCCCATACAACTAGGAAACGCGTTGACGTTTTAAATTTATAGCGGTCATAAATTTCTTTTGAAGTAATACAGCGGTCATCTTGTGGAATTATTGTCACGAAATAAACTTGTCAAAATGCTACCTGCAATAACGTGTAATCCAGTTGCAAAGAGCAGCCGAACATTTTTATTTCATTACAAATTGCCCGAAGAAAGGCGGCGTCTCTAAAATCTGTTTGATGATTCGAATTTCCTTAATTAAAATCCAATAATTCGTAATGATCGAGGAAAATACCCATTATGGGTTTAATATATCCAGGAGTAAAAATAAAGAAAGAAAAAAAAACAAAAACTTTTGTATAAATGTGTATAATCTATATATCTATGTATGTGCTTTAACTTTACCTTTCACAAGGTAAATTAGGCAGACGACAAATCGATGATACTTTTAAAATTTCATACAAATTGTCTTATAACAAATTAGTGATGTCTTTCTTATTAATTGTCTCCTTACAAATTGGTGATTTTTTTTTTTTTTTTTTTTTTTTTTTTTTATTATTTTCCCCACAAAAAAAAAAAAAGCCTTGAGATCTCAAGGCCTATTTTCTGGAAAATACGTAAAAAATACCGTCTGCTGAATTTTTTTTTTTTTTTACCCATCCTGCTAAGCATCAAACATACTATGAATAAAACTGCCAGAACATACAAAAATTATAGAAATATGATATACATAAAAAGGCTAGGAAAAGACCAAAGTAGAACCTTTTTTTTTTTCTCTTCTTCTACTAAAATTCAATACACAGCCGATCAAAATCATTATTATGTTTCAAAAAAGACTTAAATTTTAAAATCAAATATTTTGAGTTATTAAGATTTCAGTTTCAAGAATCCTAACCTACCCTATGAGATTTTATTGTACAAAACTACACGGATTTTGTTTTAATGGTCCTAAACAGTGATTGTCATCAGAAGAACTTAAGAAAATGTTTAAAACACCTTTTTTATATTTAAATTTGATATATTTCGTTTAAGTTAAATAAATTTGAAAAAAAAAAAAAAAAAAAAATGTTTCCAAGAAGGTCTGACTGACCGAAACCAAATGAATTCTGTTTTATCGATATATGCCACAAACGGAACACATGAAAACAGTGTAGACCCAGATCAGACACTATGGAACGCTACTTCTGATCTGGGTCTACACTGTTAGCATTTAAATGCACGATTTCTTGTATAAGAATAATAATAAATAATCTAAACCTTTAAAGCCAGACTGAGAGATCTGCATGTACAAAAAGACTGGTAGAAGAGTCCACTGGGGATAAATGGGTTAAACTGAGTGTTTAAAATGTGTTTGATGTCAGACAGAATATGCAGAAATGAGATAGATTTTTTGGCTAGATTACCTGAGCAAAAGTGTAAACCTAAATCAAACCGCTCCTGAACAATTTCATCAGAACTTCACCACCAAATCTATGATATTGCTTGTATTGATATATTACAATGCTTGATTAACAATATATTTTTCACACGTCTTTATTTCGTGATTGAAATCATTGTAACATCAGAAACGCATTTTTATAAAACTGATCTTTTTTTTTCTGATACTTTTTTCCTAGCTAAAACTGATACTTTTTTCCGATACTTTTTTTCCTGATACTTTCTTTCAGATTACCATTTAGGACATATACGGTACAAACTTCGATAAAAGCAGTCAGTTTCAACAAGTAAGGTGTAGTGGTACACTTCCAAGGAGACAACGCTGTCGAAATAGTTTTTGCTCTCCTCTGAAAAGGGGTCTACTCTAAAATGAAAGAATGGGAGCAAATTCTTTTCTTTTAGAGTAGACCCTTTCCAAAAGGGGATAGGTGTGCAGGAAGGCAAACAGGAAGTCACAAAAGTAGTCTCCCTTGTGAAAAACTGCGGAAAATCAACTATACGGATCCTCAAAAGGACTACGCGGACACACAAGTCGATCTAGGTTTGCGCATCGCAAAAAATGGGACAAAACCTTTTTGCTCTCTGTGAGCCGTAACGAGCGCCCAGGAAGATTCAGATCAGACTGCGCATTCGCGCAGTCTGATCTGAATCTTCACTGGGCGCATTCTGGATAGCCAAATATGGAAAGTTTCTTCATGCAGACAACGAAGACTCATTAGACAGCGCAGATGCACAGGCTAATTTTAGTCTTCGTTGGGCACACACTTCAGAAGGTACGTTTTCTCACGGTGAGGCGCATATAATTAATCAATCAAATTTTAACATGTATCTAATCCATAAATGAAAACTTTAATTTTTTCTCTTTTATGGGAAAACTTATTAACGTCACGTGTGTCAAAACACTGAATCCATCAAATAAGGCAGTTACTGAAAACAGAGCGGGATGACTTTCAGCTTATAGCAAATATGGACCAAGAGTAGCCTGGGCGTCCAGGAAGTCGACCAGAGGTCTGTTTTGACTGGTCAGCGTCTTTGTACATGTTATAATGTGAGTGAACAGCTAAGTATTATATTGCTTGGGATCTTCAGCCCATATTGGTATCTTGGGAAAATCAAGCCCTGCTTAAACCGGTACCGGAAGTGTGTGTGTGTATAGCGGGGATGGGGGTGGAGTGGGGGTGGGGCAGGTATAATGAAACCTTCAAACTACACTGCTTTTACATGAAAACTCTAAATCAAAGATGCCAATTTATATTCTTTTATATGATCTTTGTTTCCAAGGATAGCATGTACAGATTTTTATTTGAAAATAATATTAACTTTATTTCAAAATTTGTCTTCGTCTCTCCTGTATTTTGAATTTTGAACTCGAACTCTCCTACAAGGCCCAAGTCATCACGAAAACACGCCTTTATAATTCTGACCCCCTCAAACTCCACTTTTATATAGTAAAACTGGGGTTTACAGGGGTATACATTATTTTTCTTACTTTGCTTCAAAAACATAAATTGTGGGTACTCGTTAGAACTGCCTCGCCGAGGCGGTTCTAACGAGTACCTACAATCTATATTCTGAGAAGAAATATGAAAAATATCCTATTTTTTTACCTGAAAATTTTCCTTTTATGGTTGTAAAATTTTTTCATATATTTGAATAGGCATGTTCTCGTAATGTAAAGCTTTGCTGCATGCCCAGGCCATATTAAACACACAAACACAACAGTATCAAAAAAAAAAAAAAAAAAAAAAAATGTGTTAAACTGAATAAAGTTATTTAATAAAAATGCATTTTATTACTTAAATTTTATTATTAACCTTTACCGCTCTCTGGGCTAACTTGACAGAAGAAAAACTGATGATACATTTTCCCCAGAAAACAGGATTCTGACATTTCATGCAAATTGTCTCCAATGGACCACGTGTCAATAACATCATGAAAACTCCAATCTGCACGAAATGTCAGATCCTATTTCTTGGGAAAAAAATAAAAAAAATATCTCAATATGTTGTCTGCTGAAGAGTTTTACCCGGGGTGCTAAGCGTTAAAATTACACTGTTACACAATGCTTCTACACAATGTACTGTTTCATATTCAGCTGGGTTTTCATGATTTTGTTGACACATGGTACAAGTTTGGGAGATGGCTAACCTTTCAACCCCGAGTTTCTGAAGTGAACTCTCACATCTTAGAATCAGGTCAGAACCATTGCTCCCAATAGTGGTCTCGGTAAAAACTCGAAACAGAATGGCAAACAGTGTAGATCCTGATGAGACGGCTCATTTTTAGTCTACAGATTTGAAAGGGTTAAAGTGATAATCACAACTGCAGCAGACGATAGTTTGTATTTTTTTTTTTTTTTTCAGGGAAAATAAAACATTTCTTGTGAATCATCCGCCTAAGATTCTGGACGTCAAGCTTATTTTCTCTGAAAACAAAAGAAAATAAGAAACAATGCACTACTGTCCACAATTTGCTTGGTACCTTTAAACCAAAGCCAATCAAATGCATACATGTCTTTGCACTGTTATTTTAGCGACAAGTGGTCGGGTACCAACGTCATTTGTGACGCAATGTAAAACACCTTTGTCACCTTATTTTAAAAAATGGTCAAATTTGTGGTACATAAATTTACTTTTGGTCAGTACTTGTCATCTCGACAGGATTACTTACTGAAGGCGTCGCCAGAGAGCGGTTTTTGACGTTAGTTTTTTGTTAAAAATCGGATTTACGCCTGCAAGATGGCGCGGTTTTGAAAGTCAAAATTTATGACGCACTTGCGTTGTGATTAAGTACGCACGGCCACCCTTTCATGGCAGAGCTGCCGTTGTTAAACTAGATATGTGTATTTGTAAATCACCATGCCCCAACCATATGTCTGTCCCTACAAAATGCCAAACTTGGGACATAACTCTCATAAAATCAATGTTTTTTTGTTGTTTTTTTTCAAATGTTGATCAGGTGATCTACTCCTTAGCCTCTACAAGTCTACTAAACATCAAAGCCCTTTCTGATATACCATGTACACAAGGTAAAGTGTAACGAAGGAATTAACGGACGAACGCACGGATAAAACAAAAGCATTATGTCCACACTCCTCCCGCAACTTTTTCAAGGTTGGGGAGGGCATAAGAATATGGTCATCATCTGGTACAAATTTGCACTTTGCACTTTTTGCGTTAATTAAGCCAGTTGTTAACCCATTTATGCCGAGTGGACTCTTCTACCCACATAAATTAGAGGAGTCCATTCGTCATTTAAGGGGTTTCTGCTTTGTCTTTCTTTAATCATTTTTACAGAACTTGCTGTATCTTTTTAGGGAACAGTGTAAACCCTGATCAGCTGCCGCACTATGCGGCGTCTGAGCTGGGTCTGCAGTGTTTGCCTATGTCCCTCTTATCTCTTATGGGACGCCAAGCTTAAATGGGTAAAACAAAAGAAAACATGTCTTTTTTGTGGCACATTTATTGTATTACTTTAGAGACATGTGGTCGGGTGCCAACGTCGCTTGTGACGCAATTTAAAACACTTTTGTCACTGAATTTTAAAATACGACCAAATTTGTGGAACATAAATTTTCCTTTTGGTCAATGCTCGTCATCTCGATACGATCACTTATTGAAGGCGTCGTCATGGAGTGTTTTTGACGTAAATTTTGTTAAAAAATTAGATTCACGTCTGCAAGATGTCGCGGTTTCGAAACGCAAGATTTATGAGCCCCTTGCATAAAAAAATTAATCTTAACCATTCTATTACAAATTCAGCAGACGACAAATTCGTGATATTTTTCTTATTTTCCCCAGATTGTTCTAATTTTTCTAAGAAAATATGCTTTGACATTTGCATGAAATGTCAAAACCTGTTAAAGGAGACAATCTTTGTTTGTGTTGAGGTTTTACGGCCCAGTCAACCCAATGGGGTCATGTCGAGCGCGGTCAGTTTACCTAACCACACTTTTACTGGGCAGGCTTAGTCCTCTAAGCGGTTAACCAGTATTGTGCACATTCTTTCGCCAGAAACTGACAACTGCCCTTCTTGAATCAGCGGAAGGGAGAGAATGACCGTAGAAAATATTTCATGATCAATCTCCACGAAAGAATGTTGCCGACCTCGGCGGGGGTTGAACCCGCGACCTCCTGGTCTCCAGTCGGACGGCGCATCCAACTGAGCCACCGAGGCCGGCACAAAGGAGGAGACAATCTGCGTGAAATGTCAAAGCCTGTTTTCTCGAAAAAATAAGAAAATAATTCAAAATGTCGTCTGCTGAAAATTTTACCTCCTGCTAAGCGTTAACAACCCACGGTCACAACATCGCAGCGCTGTAGTTCTGCATACATACAGAATCAAAAATAAAACATTATTTTAAAATAATATCATAAGTTCAATATTCATTAAAACATCTTCAACACTGCTTTCAGGAATTAATAATAATAATAATAATAATAATAATAATAATAATAATAACAACAACAATATTGATTGTGTTGGGGTTTAACAACATGTCAACCCTTGTGGGTCATTTTGTGTCGTCTCCCAGAGAAAGGGAGAAAAGAGGAGACAGTAAAGGAGGTGAAATAGGGGGCCAGGGAAGAAAGAGGAACAGGAATGAAAGGGAAGAAACAGAATAAATAAAAAAAAAAATCCCCTCTACCACTTAACTGCTACAAGGATAGAAGCCTTGCCCAACTGTAAGCCAGTATCAATTGGACGCCCCGGTGACGTAAGATACACGACACCATCACCAGACCCGACCACCCCTAAAAATAATAATAATGATATAAAAAAAAAAAAAAAAAAAAAAAAAAAAAAAAAACAATAAAAACAACAATAAGTGGCCCGATCATATAAAATATACAATATGAATCAAATTTCTTTTTTTTTACTTTTTTTTTTTCACAAAAAAAAAAAAAAAAAAAAAAAAAAAAAAAAAAATGATCAGACCTTTCTTGAAATTAGCTCTCCTTGATTATCTAAAGAAACTTACAAATCCTTAATTTCAGTGAAAAGCAATAAAAAATAAAATAAAATGTCATGTTGTTGCTATTGAAACTCGGTAAGTTGAATGTAAAATTTTTGGCATTTGACGTAAACCACGGTAACGCTGACATTTTGATTTATTTTTAACTTGAAGAAGGTGCTAACCTTTTTTAAACACCAACGTAATAAATAATAAATGTCTCATTTTCAGACCTTAATTTTCTACTTATGGTCATAAAAATGTCGATGAGGAGACACTGCTGGAATGCAGTCTCTAGAAAGTTAAAGGAAAGATGCTGAAAAAATGAGAGACAGAAAAACACTCTCTCTCTCTCTCTCTCTCTCTCTCTCTCTCATTCAGAATAAATGAGAGAGAGAGAGAGAGAGAGAGCTCATGATGGCAGATAAGATCTGAAAGTTAAATTAGAACAAATATTGCTCCGTTCTGGACACAAAGAACAGGTTTTGTATGACTTCTAGCCCGATTTGTTTTCTTTAAGATAAAAACTTGTCATTAGATTATCCTCATCAATCACGTTGTTATCGCTATCGAGCCAAAATCGTTACCAATAATCGATCATCCAATCATCGAAACTTGTTTTTGTACCAATATTGACCCAATGTTATCTACATCATCAACCCGCGACAATCAACGAGACAATTTGTTTACGTTTTCTTGTCAAAAGTCCTAACTGTCTAAATAAGAAATCAATCACAAAACAGAATATTAGATAACAAGTGTTATATCTTGCTAAATCGACAATTGATGGCCTTAGGCGAATGAATGCTGCAAGCAAAGGAACAAGTTTTTTAGTTTTTTTTTTTTTTTTTTTTTTTTTTTTTTTTTTTTGTTTTTTTTTTAAACAGAAGACTTTTCCTATTCTCTTTCTTCTTATTTTTTTTATTATTACTACTTCTACATTTCTACATATAGTCTAATGCCTACATGTACATATAGCAGACGATATTCGTTTCTGGCGAAAGAATGTGCACAATGCTGGTTAACCGCTTAGACTAAGCAAGCCTGCCCAGTAAAAGTGTGGTTAGGCAAACAGACCGCGCTCGACATGACCCCATTGGGTTGACTGGGCCGTAAAACCTCAACACAAACAAACAGACGACATTTTGTGTGTGTGTGTGTGTGTGTTTTTTTTTTTTTTTTTTTTTTTTTTTTTTTTGTATTTTTGTTTGTTTGTTTGTTTTTCGTCTGTTTGTTTTTTCGCAAAAATAAGACTGGGAATATTCTGCCAGACAGAGGATTCATATGAACTGTGAAGCATAGTTTTCTCTGAATAATAATAATAAAAAAATAATAATAATAAAAAAATAAAATAAAATAAAAATGTCGTCTTCTGCACAATTACCAGTTATAATGAAACCAGTAATAATGAGTTAACACTTCGCATGCTAAAATTTTCAGCAAACGACACTTTAAAACATTTTTTCTTATTTTTCTTTTTTTCTAGAAAATAGGATTTGACGCTTCATGCAAATTGTCTCCTAAAGAGACAATTTGCATGAACTGTCAGATCCTATTTTCTAGGAAAAATAAGAAAAATATCATCAGTTCGTCGTCTGCTGAATTTGTAAGCGTTAAGTAAGAACAGTTTATTTAGATGTAGAGCGATTTATTTCATGTTTATAAACATAACAAAAAATACTACACAGCAGACTTTTCTAAACGAAAAACTACAAAAAAAAAAAAAAAAAAAAAAAAAAAAAAAAGCAATACAGAAAATCCACGCAGAAAATTTCCTGAACCCCCATTTCTGAAACTGTTATCAAACAAACAGGACATTAGAACAATTGATGTTCAATAAATTAGTTTCCGCTACAACTTCAATACGATACGCAAGTCGAACGTGGTCCTTCTGCGCCGCGAAAACCCATTATAAGAAAACTGTTATCATTTTCCTGCATTTCCAACGACAAATATGATCAACTAAATGGCCATCGGTTAATTTTAAGGTTTAACTAGAAACACGTTTCGAAGCGACTTATCAAAAACTGTGTCTGTTGCAAAGTTCGTCTGCCAGCCTGTATCCGCAAGACTATTCGTCACGTGATAAGAATCTGAATATTTCGGTTCGGATGGTTGGAAGTGCCATAATGCACGCGCAGATATACTGCAGTGCCATCTTCGCACCATTAAAACCTGTCAATTTAAATTGTAGTACTTTATAAATTGGTATAATTGACATTTAATTAAATGTCTACTTGAAAGTTGTCTGATTTTCAGGAAACAAACAGAAAAAATAATATGCAGACACGTTCTATTTGTTCTATTTTGTCTGGACAGAGATGGGGTATCAGGTAAATATTTTCTAATTTATTTCTCCATGAAAACATATGTTGTGGGTACACATTCGAAGCGTCTCGGCGAGGCACTTCTAATGAGTACAAACAACATATGTTTTATGAAGAAGAAAGAAAACTATCAATACTTTTTGGATGAAGAAAGCGCACGGTATCAAGTGCAGAACAAAACTTTTTCAGTTGCATTTTCCGTGACTAAATTAACATCACACAGGCTTTCTACCAGAATAAAGTCTTTATTATGCAAACTAAATTTTCTACTGTTGTTGTTTTAAGGAAATGAAAATAAAGAGCATTTAAAGATTTTCCGACTTTAATTTTGAAATATTTAATTTCAAATTTAAATACAATTTTCAAACCGATTTAAATTTGAATTTCGAAAGTCTCTTTTTCTTTTAATCTCTTGTAATAAAACATTCAGAATTTCATTTCCCTTGACCAAGCATTTATTTGCAATTGCTTTCAATAGAATGGCTAATATACAATATTTTTAAAATCTTAAGTGAATGGGTAGGCTTTTGGGGACTACTCTGTCTGTCAAGATGGTTTCTGCCTCCATTCTGAAAAGGAGTCTACTCATTTCAGGAGCAAATTCTTTCCTTTTAGAGCAGACCTATGTTCAGAAGGGATTTTAAGTTAGACAGCAAACAGGATGTCGCAGAAATCGCCTTTACTGTAAAAAAAAAAAAAAAAAATGATGATGAAAACTCCAGTTTCCCATTTTTTCATCAACTCATTGTACAGTACTGTCAGTATTTTTTTTTTTTTTTTTTTTTTTTTTTTGATTTGGGTTTTACGGCCCTTTCAAGAATATTTCACTTATATCGAGCCGATCGTTCATCGAAGGTGGGCGAAAACCGGAGTACCCGGAGAAAAACCACCTGACCATCCGTAAGCAGAACTTGGCTTTCCCACAGTTCCCCGAGTTAGGCTCGAACCACAGCGGTGAGAAACCTAATGGATTAAGAGTCAACTCTCTTATCCACTAGGCTACGGGGGCCCGCCTGTCAGTATTTACATTAGAACACAAATGCGGAATTAAATTAGATAAGTAATTATAGTTTCAGGAGACCCACACTCGTCTTGGTCTTCGCTTTTCATATGGTGAAAGCTCGATACAACGACAGCATCTGTTCACAAAGATGTTGCCATTAAAATGAATTTGTCATTGTAAAGAACAAAGAACCCTTAATGAGCAGATTATGTAAAAATGGCCTTGCTTTATTCTTATTTCCTCATAGAACATGTTTTGGATATGTTAGAATCGCATCAACGAGGCGATTCCAACAAATATCCAAGCCAAAACATGTTTCTCGAAGTAATAAATGCAATTTTCTTGCATAATTTCTGATTAACTGTCGCAACTCGTGCCAGTCAAATTATATATAATTACAACGAATTTTGTCGTTGTATCGAATGTTGGTATAATGAGGGATGACTATATGCCAGTCTGACCTTTTCCCATATGAGCACTGCATTCAAGATTTGCCCCATGTGTGTTCTCAATATGAAGCCATTGATGGTGGAAGCGCGTGCTTCCTAAGTCAAACATGATTCCCACGAACATACATCAGGAAGTAAATTTGTCCAGAACTTTCAGCAATAATTGCCAATCTCAAAGAATGATTGACAGGGAACCCCTGCGAGACTGACAAGAAACCCCGTACATGTGTCTGTTCACATCAAGAGGTTGAAATAGTTTCTGTATCAGGTATCAATGTTTCATTTCTAAAATATTTATCATTTGTGATATCTGGGCTTTATGCTCATATAATAATATTTTGACGGAATAAGAGCCGACGTAAGGCTGTTAAACGACCGTAAAGCGATTTTACGACGATGAGATTGGAACAGCTCCGCGTGAGTTGCCTTGACAACAGATAACTGCTGAGAAACGTCAGCTTCATACTGAGAATTTGAAATTACACAGAGATAGCCTTTAACTTTTACTTCCCCAAAACAGCGGGTAAATTTGTCAGCTTTCAAATGCCAAAATACTCTATAAAATCTGGTTTCATTTACGTGCGAGGTTTCTACGAGAATACGGTTAATTCTAATAAATGTCAGCTTCACATTATCGCCAGAAAACCAATTTTAATATTCCTATTTATTGATACCGCAGGAATATGTGGTTACAATATTAACATTTGTCAATTCCTGTCAGCGCAAACGAATTTGTTCATCAAATGTATATTAACACTGTTAGCATGCTGGATAAAATTTCTGCAGACGACATTTTGAAATATTTTCTTACTTTTCCCAGAAAAGAGGCTTTGGCATTTCACGTAAATTGTCTCCAATTTGCATGAAATGTCAAAGACTAGTTTCTTGAAAAAAATAAATAAAATCAGTTTGTCGCCTGCTGAATTTGCCAAGAGAGTCTTAGATACAACAGACACGACCAAGAAGTTCAAGAATCCGAAGCAAAATAAAACAAAACAAAAAAAAAAAAAAAAAAAAAAAAAAAACATATAGGGGACTGGATTTCCGCCATTTTTTTTTACAAGGGAAACACTATTTTTTCTTAAAAAATAACCACAACAAACTCATCAGATTCTTGCGCCTTGGGGGTTTTGTGTAGGGCTGTACACTGTAGTAATTCACGTCTTCCTGTTTGTTTTTCTGCCTACCATTCAGGGAAAAACAAAAACAAAAAAAAACAAAAAAAAAAACAAAAAAAAAAAAAAACAAAAAAAAAACGATAAAGTGTAATATAAGGCCAGTCAATGTAAAAGCATGGAAGCTTCTAAAATGTCACACAAACCTACAACACCATTTTTTTTTTTTTTTTTTTTTTTTTTTTTACGACTTTTCAGTGCTCTATGAGCTTTGCAAAAATAAGGGAAAAAATGGTGGTCTCAATCATATATGATGGACATTTTTTTTCTGGTCAAGTTTTAGGTCGCGATTAATTTAACCAGGACACACTTTTATTTTCATAGTTTTATCGTCTGCGTCTGAATAGTGATTACACCAGCGCCCTTTGCTTTAACCTGCAGTTTTGTTATCCTCTCCTAATTGGTTGTGTAATGAAAAGTCTGGTTCATACTGTTGCAGACGAGATTTTTTTTTTTTTTTTTTTTTTTCAGAGAAAATAAGTCTTGGCATTGCAGGTGAATCGGCTGCCCAGCATATTGACTCCTACTTGGCTGAGTAATGAAAAGTCAATTACTTCTTAAAAACGTTTATAACCACTGTTTTTTTTTTGTTTTTTTTTTTTTTTCAATATATATTTTTATTTGAGACAAATAAGGCTTGACACACTGCATGTGAATCGTCTGCCTAGGAGACGAGTAATAATAATAATAATAATAAAACTGAATGTCGTCTTCTACAATTTTGCATAGTTAAGATTGCAGAAGGCACGCGACGAGGCGGGGAAATATCATTACTCCCTCCTGCAACCTACTCTTTTATCTAAATTCATTTTAACGCTGAGCTTGCTGGGTAAACATTTCAGCGGACGACATCTTGATCTATTTTTTCTACAAAGTAGGATTTGACATTTCATGCAAATTGTCTCCTACGGAGATGTGAAATCCTACTTTCTGAGAAAAATATCATCGATGTGTCGTCTGCTATATTTGCACAAACAGCGGTAAAGTGTAATCTAATGAAACCGCATAATGGTGCCGTCGGTATTGCGCGTGTCTGGCGGCATAGTGTTCTGTAGCAGCAGCAGCAGCAGATATTACCATACTTACCCTTATTATTGGGACACCTTAATTCCCGGCCGCATACTTCTAAAAGTTTTGTACAAGTCCATTTTACTACCCGTTGATGGGTCCAAAATACCTGAATGAGTCGCAAACAGTGTAGACTCTGATCAGACGCCGCGTTCTGTGGCGTCTGCTCTGTCTACATCGTTTTCTAAGACCTGTCTGTCCCAATACTTAGGGTTTATACGGTAGTGGTTAAATTGTCCGATGCCTTGCTTCTGACTGTCACACTAAAACCCTAACCTACATTGTAAAAAAAAAAATGTGGGCGGAAAACTTCCTATTTATTCCATTAATATTAGTTTTTTGGAATCTTTTCTTCCCCTAGGCACAGAACAAATCTGGTAGGAAACTAATAATTTGTTATTTCAATTTTATTGATAAAGCTGCTATTGGCAGCAACATGCTGAAAACAGTCCCCGTTTTAAAATATCTCCGCCCACATCATTTCATAGTGTGGGTTGGGGTATAGTCCACTTGGAGAAGGGAGGCAAATACATTCTCAGTGATTTAAATACAGTTTGGTTCTGTTGAGTCCCAAGGACTCACATCATTGAAATTCATTGAGTCCTATGATAAAATCATGAGTCTGTAATGTATTTTAGAGCAGATTTCTACTGTTTCTTGTGAGGTCAGGGACTCGCTTATATACAATTTGTGAGTCCCAGAGAAAAATTATGAGTATATGAAGCGGGACTCGCAGGTAAAAAAATCATTGCATTCTGGCCAGAATGAGCTCCCTTGAAGGTAGTTTTCATCCGGCTTACGTCATATATTTTGATACCCTTGTATAATGCTTGTTTTCTGTAATTTGATGACCACCGGATTTTGTGGGATTACTTATTTTCGTAGATGTAAATCTTCTGGATTACAACCGAGTCTCCTTCAAGCCTATCAGATACCAGAATAATTCATAACTGAACATCCTCTTCCATAATACATTCATGGATTATTAACGTTGGCTTTGTGGTTAAAATTTTCAGCAGACATTTAAAAGTTATTTCTTATTTTTTCCCTGAAATCAGGCATTGAAATTTCATGCAAACTGTATCCAAAGGAGATAATTTGTATGAAATGTCAAAGCCTATTTTCTGAGAAAATATACATATAAAATATCATTTTGTTGTCTGCTGAATTAGCCCAAAGAATGGTAAAGGTTAAAGGAATTTTGATGGAAACAGGATGGTTTTGAAATAAAATCCAATTAATGTACATTTCAGACATGGTTGCTCTCTTGCGTGAAACAACATGGTTAAAGGTTATAAGTCCTAACAATAAGGATGATTTAAGAGTGACTGCGGCGACATGCAAAAATCAAACATGTGCGAATGGCAAAGGTCGCATGCGAGACGAGACCTGTCTGGCCAGGCCGATCTGGGTTTCTGCTTTCTCGTATGCGACGAGATTCAGTTTTTGTCATAAAGCTTCAGAGCTTATTTTTCATGCATTCGGCATTATGCCGAATGCATGGAAATATAAGCTCCGAAGAAATCAGAAAAAGCCGCATTTGATTATGTGGAATGCTAAAAAATAAATGTGCTTCACAATTGAGCAGGAGGTTTCACATCCTTATGGCCTATCTATATCAAGGTGATGACATTTTAATATGCAGGATTTTTTTATTTTTTATTTTTTTTTATTTTGTTTTTCATTTCGTCTGTGGCGTTTGCTTATTGGTAGGATCAACGAATACCCAGATCAGAATGTGTCTGTACATTTTTACTAAACATCACGAAAATACACCTACATAATTTTGACCCACTTAAACCCCAATTTTATACAGTAAAACTGGGGTTTACAGGGGTATACATTATTTTTCTTATTACTGCATAAAACATATATTGTGGGTACTCGTTAGAACCGCCTCGGCGAGGCCGTTCTAACAAGTACCCACAATCTATGTTTTGAGCAGAAATATGAAAAATATCAGTTTTTTATCTGGAAAATTTCAGTTTTCGTAATGATTTATCAGAGTTCGAATGAGCCGCAACGTGAGAAAACGTACCCTCGGACATGTGCGCCCAGTGAAGATTCAGATCAGTCTACGCATTCGTGCAGTCTAATTACAACTTCGATCCTAATAATACCGCACTGTACCAAGTCAGAACCTTCACTGGGCGCATTTTGGATAGCCAAGGATGCGAAGTTTCTTCATGAGGACAACGAAGTCTGATCAGACTGTGCGAATTCGCAGGCTGATTTGAATCTTCCTTGGGCGCACGTCAGAAGGTACGTCTTCTCACGTTGCGGCTTAACTATTCCATCCTACCCGCTCTAGCTGTCCTGTCATCAAAACTTATTGGTTGAAAAAAAAATAAAAGCAAGTTATCTGGAGTTAGGCCTTTGTAGAAAGTATGTGACGACAGGAGCATCAGAGTGGCGGCGAGTGCCAGCCAAAATAAATGGCCTTCGTTTTCAAACAAGTGGAACATAGCATACATATTTTCCTAAAATCAACATATTTATCTTCGCAGTAGCCGTCACGGTGTTTACAAATTATTGAGTCGGACTGACCTGTGATGCCTTTTGAATTCAATTCATACTCGGTTTGTATTGTTCGCTTGTTTGTTTGTGTTCAGGTTTTACGGCCCAGTCAACCCAATGGGGTCATGTCGAGCGCGGTCAGTTTACCTAACCACACGTTTATTGGGCAGGCTTAGTCCTCTAAGCGGTTAACCAGTATTGTGCACATTCTTTCGCCAGAAACTAACAACTGCCCTTCTTGAATCAGCGGAAGGGAGAGAATGACCGTAGAAAATATTTCATGATCAATCTCCACCAAAGAATGTTGCCGACCTCGGCTGGGGTTGAACCCGCGACCTCCTGGTCTCCAGTCGGACGGTTCGCTTGTTTGTCAGCATATCTCTGAGTTAGTATTAGACTGGCTGTAGTGATGAGCTCTTGACTGGCTTTATTCGTTTCAGCATTTGTCTTTTTTGACATTCATTCTAGCAGTTCCTGTAGCCATTTACGCCAAATGGATTCTTCTATCTTAATTACACATATTTGAACACGTTCATTTCAACAAAAGGAGTGTCTGGTTAGTTTTTATTGTTACCACGTTTACAGAAATTCCAGTCCGAAATGCAAACAGTGTATACCCAGATCAGACACCGCAATCTGCGGCGTCTGATCTGGGTATACACTGTTTGCCAATGTCCCTTTTAGGGGACACTAGGCATTGAGGGGTTAACGAAAGGCCAAGGTATCAGAGTCGAGGCTTTCAGTAGAATTATAAGTCTCTGATCAGAGTCGTTGGCCACCTCAGAAACTGAGGGATGGAAGGGTTAACTGAATCCCTAGTTGTTTTAACGCTTAGCATTCTGGGTAAAAAATTCAGTAGACGACATATTCATTACACTGTATTTCTAATTGTTTTTGTCATAAAATAGACTATGACATTCATTCAGTATGTCAAAGTCTATTTTCTCCTTTGAAAACAAGTTGCATGGTATGTCAAAGTCTATTTCCTCCTTTGGAGACAAGTTGCATGGTATGTCACAGTCTGTTTTCTCCTTTAGAAATAAGCTGCATGGTAGGCCAAAGTCTATTTTATCCTATGGAGACAAGTTGCATGGTATGTCAATGTCTTTTTCCTCCTTTGAAGACAAGTTGTATGGTAAGTTGCATATGTCAAATTCTATTTTCTCTTTTGGAGACAAGCTGCATGGTGGGTCAAAGTCTATTTTCTCCTATGGAGACAAGTTGTATGGTATATCAACATCTATTTTCTCCGTTGGAGACAAGTTGTATGGTATGTCAAAGTGACATCTATTTTCTCCCTTGGAGACAAGTTGCATGAAATGTCAAAGTCTATTTTCTTCTTTGCAGACAAGTTGCCGGTATGTCGAAGTCTATTTTCTCCTTTGGAGACGTTGCATGGTTTATCAGTCTATTTTCTCCTTTGGAAACAAGCTGCATGGTATGTCAAAGTCTATTTTCTGGGGAAAAATACGAAAAATATCATCAGGCTGTCTGAATTTGCCCATAGCATGCTAAGCGTTAACCATGTTTTGCTCTCACACGTACAAAAATGTAGGCGACCCCACTCGGCAAAAGTCCATCATCCCTCTCCAGTAGTACAATATACAATACAATACAATATACTTTATTAAGACAAACTCAGGTCATGCACATGACATACGATGAAAAGAAGAAAACGAAGAGAGAAACATAATAATGATAAAGGCAATACAGTGACAATGTAAGTTTGTTTTGGAAAAGCATATAGTCTACTTTTAGAGTAAAAGATCACTGGACTCTTTTAATAAGCATTTTCGCAAAAATGCAAACATTACGCAGTTGGATTTCATTTTCGCAGTTCAACATTTTTTTTTTTTTTTTAATTTTAACACATTGGTAGATGTATAATAATACTTGTTTATGTATTTTTGTCTTTCAGTCTTGAAAAATGGACAGATTAGTACGTAATGAAATACCTCCCCTAGTTCGTGTATGTTACATAAAATGCACTCTCTGTCATTTAGTTCGAATCCGAGCCAGCGATCGCGTTCGCAAGGAAATCTGTGGTAACCTGTCCGGAGTAGTACTTGGAGCGATTGCTGCAGTTGGGAGTCGTTCGCACATGATGTAAGGTGCTTCTTAACTTGGCTGTAGTCCATATTTTCAGACCCCACACGGATTCTATGGCTGATCTGACGAGAGTTTTATGTTTGCCACTGTTTAACGCCCAGCATGGTGTTCAGATATCTGTCATCTCTAGCATAGTTCTGCGGAGATCAGTATAATTTAGCAAGGATAAATGGCACCCTTTTATTCCTGAAATTGTAAGTCTACACCGAGCCGCCCCTCCCATTCACTTAGCCATAATCTCGCGGAATTGCTGCAATGCCTAATAAATGTATGTCTCCATTAAAAACGTTTGACAATCGGCCAGTTTTCTAGTTAACCCTTAAAGTGCCAAGCAAAAAATATAGCAGACAACATTCTTTTTATTATCATTATCTTTCGGAGAAAATAAGGCTTGATTACCATTTGTTGTTGTTGTTGTTCGCCGGGGAAAAGAAATCTATCATTAGAAATGTAATAACCAAAGGGCAGCTTCCTTGAGAACATTTTGTAGTTTTGCAAAGCTCTAAATCTTTCTTATTTCTTAACCGATTTTCATAAAATTTTCACCGATTTAGGGTCTTTATATCATTTAATGTGCATTTTCCTTTAACGATTACCACTCTCTGGGCAAATTCAGCAGACAAAAAACATCGGCGATATTCTTATTTTTCACAGTAAGCAGAATGACAGTTCATGTAAACTGCCTCCAATGGAGACAATTTGCATGAAATTTTAAATCCTATTTTCTGAGGAAAATAAGAAAAATATTTCAAAATGTCATCTGCCGAAAAATTTATCCAGAGTGAATAAATCAGTAATGTTTATCCGGTCCTTTCCGTTACGTGCATCTGTCTCATTCCTTACAATTATTACCTAACTGTCTTTTCAAGTTTGATATCAATACAGGTTATTTTAGCGAAACCAGATTTTCACTCTTTACTTTTTGCGTTTGTTCGCAGCTACCAAAATTCGTGGCCTGGAGCCGTACAGCAATTTCTGCACGATTTAACCTCATTTATATTATAATGATCCAGCGACTCCGGTCAGTCTCCTGTATGTTTAGATATTATATATATAAATATACAATAACAAATATTGAATTTATTTTCAACCAGTATAATTAGGCCGTGCCATGCGAAAAAGAGCCTTTGAGCATGCGCAAATGTGTGGATTCACTTCATTCTGCACATGCGCAGTCTCATCCGGGCATCTGTTCCCTAATGAAATATTCTATAGTATCCAATGATACTGATGGCGGACAGTGAAGGCCATGAACAGACTGCGCATTCGCATAGTCAGTGCGCAGTCTGATCTGGGCCTTCGCTGTCCGCACATGACCCGAAGGTACAGTTTCGCCAAATGGGGATCAATTATCTTGTGGACGGAAGTTGAAATAGTTCATAGTGGTTCGGCTGTCACCAATCAGAGTTCGTGTTTACTTTGTAAATAAGCAAAATTACTAAGGTAGTGAGTGGTATCTATTAGTTGTATGTTACAAGTACACGCCATCTGTTTATTATCAGAGAATATAAGAGTTGGCATTTTCTGTTTTGAATATTAATGGATCAAAACGTGACGACGTGACCATGACCGAAAAAAGTGACCACTTGTTCGTATGTTACAAGTACACGCCGTCTGTTTATCATCAGAGAATATACGGGTTAGCATTTTCTGTTTTTTTGTTTTTTTTTTGCTTTTTTTTTTTTTTTTTTTTTGTTTTTTTTTGTTGTTGTTTTAATATTTTGGGCCAAAAAGTGATCATGGACGACAAAAATGACCACTTGTTCGTATGTTATATGTACATGCCATCTGTTTATCATCAGCGAATGTAAGAGTTGGCATTTCTGTTTTTGTAAATTTGGAGGCCAAAAAATGACAATGAACGACAAAAATTACCAAGTGTTCTGAAAGAAAAACGCCGTGCAATATGAAAATAATAAATGGTAGACTGGCTCCAGTCTCCAATGACTAAACATTTATTCTTATAATCCTGTTTGAT
Source organism: Anodontia alba (assembly GCA_964016985.1). Taxonomy (NCBI): domain Eukaryota; kingdom Metazoa; phylum Mollusca; class Bivalvia; order Lucinida; family Lucinidae; genus Anodontia; species Anodontia alba. The sequence goes on from OZ024826.1 coordinate 45,354,694, forward strand.
ACATCCACTATAATAAAAGCAGGATAATATACTATCAGAACAGAAAGTAGAAGGGAAGTTTAGTTTCATTTGATTCTAAAAGCATTTTTATGCAGTCATCTTTGATTCAATATACTTATGCCAGTCCAACCTAATGGCAGCATTACGCTAAACTTGTGCCCCGTTTCTGAAAGCTGACATATGAGATGGCAATGGCATAGTACAGCATTTCTTACAAGATTGCATGTGCGCCTAGACTGGCTCCAACCTCCAGTGACTATTTTTTTTTTTTTTTTTTTTTTTTTTTTATAATCCTGTTTGATAACCCACTAAAATAAAATCGAAATAAAATCATGACTATAAAGGGTGGTCACTAGAACAGCCTTTATAGTCATGATATTATTTTGGTTTCATTTTAGTGTAATATAAAATAAAACCGAAATAATATCATGACTATAAAGGCAGTGACCAGCCTTTATAGTCATGATATGATTTTGGTTTAATTTTAGTGTATTATAAAACAGGATTATAGGGAAAATATGTAGTCACTGGAGACTGAAGACTGGAGCCAGTCTACATGAGCGCCCAGCGAATTAAGACTCGGAAGCTGATTGTAATCAGTCTTCGCTGTCCGCCTGAAGACGCTTTCGATCCTTGGCTACCCATAGAATGCCCTGCGAAGACCGATCAGACTGTGCAGATACGCAGGCTCATCTGAGTCTTCGCTGGGGGGGGGGGATGGTGGTGGGGACGAGGGGCACGTGCGATCTTGTAGGAAATGCTGTGACCAAGCTCATTTAAGACCACACTAAACAAAACATACCTATATAATTTTGACCCACTTAAAACCAAGTGGCATATAAGCCACTTGCTTAAAACCCACTCCTATATAATAAAACTGGGGTTTACAGGGGTATACATTATTTTCTTATTTCTGCTCAAAAACATAGATTATGGGTACTCGTTAGAACCGCCTCGGCGCGTGGATAATTCCTTTAGAACTCGTTTTTTTTTTAACGAATTACCACGTTACTTTGTGACAGATTTTCCATATCAGTCAAACATTGTTGATTATTCTTTATGTAATGTATGAAAACGCCTGGCTGTAGCCAGTGAAAACATACAGTTGCCGCTGCTTTTTATTTTTTTTTTTATCAGCCTACTAAAGTTTAAAACGTCAAAGAGAGTAAGATAGCTGCAGTTGCTGACGGAGATTTAATGATTCATTTAATAGCGCAAATTAAAGCAACCATGCTGTAATTATCAGTAAAGAGATATTTCATGAAGCAGCGAACAATAAGCAGCGGACCGTAATAAAAGTTTATATCGCAAACATAATAGATCCTTTTGACCCTACCCTTATCGAGGCCCTATCTAGACAGTCGATCTTGAAAATCTGAATATCGGCCCATCAATCTAGCATGTCAAGCTAAACAGGATCGTATTGCCTCCTAAAATATGGCCACCAACGATAGAAACCACGTAAATTATAAACTGGATACCTACAACCAGCATCTGAAGACTTGTATTAACCAATAAATGTCGAATTAAGCCTTTACAATGACACAAATAGTGATGAAATTACAAGCATTTTTACATCTTTCGGCAACTGCAGCTGGGTTCGTTTGTCTCTGTGTTGAATAACCATGCTTCATTTTTTTTTTTTTTTTTTTTTTTTTTTTTTTTTGCCTTTGCATTTCTTTTTCGCCTCTTGGTCGCAGCAACGATCTGCCACTCTAATGTTTAGTGCGAAGAGTCCAAGGCAAACGTAAATAGACGCTCCGACCCTTTGGTCAAGATATGTGTTTGGCGATGCACCGTTCCTTGCATTGATGTCATACACTGATAAACATCATGTCCTGACAGCGAAAAAAAAAAAAAGAAAAAAAAAAAAAAGATGTAACAGCGAAAGTGTCATTTCCAGATAAGACACTTTTTTCAACCAAAAAATGTTCACAGTTTTCTTATTTCTCCATGAAACCATATGCTGTGGATAACTATTAGAAGCGCCTTCCCAAGGAGCTTCTAATGAGTACCCACAACATATGTTTTCATAGAGAAGAACAAGAAAAATATTTACCTGATACTCATATTTTCTGGAGCTATGAAGTGATCTTGTTAATCAAATGAACCTCGACAAGTGAAAAGCTGTCCCCGGGACATATGTCTAGAGGGGTGGAGAATGCTATTAAATGTTGAGTATAAGCACGGTGATCTACACCGTTCTAAGCAATTTTCCAGCATTAATTAAGAGCGCTATTTCCAGAGTTTTATTTATTAATACATTGTATAATCCTGTCTCAGACAACCATGAAAATCCCTACCCCCCCCCCCCCCACCCCCCTTTACAGATTTCGCATTTTAAACACAAGCCTTTTCCAGAACGACAATGTAAATAGGACCCCGTCAACCACATTCACATATGGAGTGTCTGGGCTGATCCAGGTCTGTACTGTTCGCATGAGCCCCAAAGACATATTTATGTCATGTACAAAAAAAGGGTTTGAAAGTAGTGGCATGCAAACAAAAATGTATTGAGGAAACCCGAGTTTTCAGTTGCTAGTAAAATAAAATCCTTTTTGTATCTTATTTTATATTTTTGGCTGCTGTTGTCGATTTATCCAAAAAATTCTTGTCATCGAAGTCTAAAAGTCCGCAATTTCTGGTGGATACCCGAACTCCTGGTTGACCCTAATCAGGTTGCAAGTAGTCCTGGCAGACCTTGGTCAAATATAATACGAGATACGGTACACTTTTGCTTTTCAAGGCTCGTTTTTCATGCGTATAATATGCTGTGCGATATATACTTTTTTTTTTCCAATGCTCCTATAACTCGTACATGCAAGTTTTCTTCTTTACCGTGTATAAACGCGTATAATACGCCGATACGATATAATACGCGATACGATACACTTTTTCTTTCCAATGTTCGCGTATAATACGCGATACGATACTTCTTTTCAAAGTTCGTAAAACGCGTCCAATTCACTTCTACTGAACAATGCAAGAGTCATTACAAATACTTTTTTCTCATTTTTTTGTGCTGTTCGGTAAACATTGTCCCGTCATTCAATTATTAGAAGCTCATTAGGCACAAAATCATAACACTTCTGCCTGACATGGAAGAAAAGCATACAAATGGAAAACAAAGTTTGATATCCCGGTGTAAGTGAAAATACGCCTGATGACATAGGCGACCAGCGTAGACCCAGATCAGCCTGCGCATGTGTACAGACTGATCTGGGCCTATGCTATTCGCCGCAGTGTTGCAATCTTTGAGCTGCGCGCATTATGTTAAAAAAGACAACAGTAAAACTGCGCAATCGCAGGCGAAACTGAGTCTTCCCCGGTTTCATATGAAACACAAGCTCCTTTCCTCCTTGAAAGGGGTCTAATGGCAAACAAATATCAATATAACTACAATAATGGGACGTTCTCTTGGAAAATCAACATTATCACATGTAACAGGGACCAAAAATCGAAGACTCAGAGTAGTCCGAGTGGGCTAGTCAGGATCTTCGCTATTCGGAATACATATTCTGTAATGCTATGTTATCTTGTAGGCGAACGGTGTGTGCTCTGAAAAATATGACCAGCGCGCATGCGTTTGGAATAATGCGGATTTTCTGTGGGGAAATCTCATATGAACTGACTGATATTGCCATTGGGATTGAGAGATGAATTACCATTTTATTATCAAATCATAATTTGAGCCTCAACGTGAGAAAACGTACCTTCTGACGCGTGCGCCCAACGAAGACTCGAACCAGCCTACGCATCCGCGCAGTCGGATCAGAACCCTCGTTGACAGAAGAAACTTTGCATCCTTGGCTATCAAAAATGCGCCCAGTGAAGATTCTGATCAGACTGCGCGAATGCGCAGTCTGATCTGAATCTTCACTGGGCGCTCATGTCCAAAGTTACGTTTTCTGAGTTTCAAATCATAATTTCATTATATTTCCAGCCATCGTTTCTGTTTCCGCTGGAAGGCAGGAATCTATAGAGAACTTGGTATATAATCAAATAAAGCACAAAGCGTGACACACATTTTGGTTAGAATATTTGTGTAGAACATCATAAAATCCTGGAAATTATCCGCGGGCGTGTAACTACTAAATATAAAGGGTGATGTATATGAACACATAGTTGATCTTGAGTTGCTTCCTATTTCAATATAGCTGAGCCACGTCCAGCAGAAAGCTCTAATCACATCAGTAGTAGATATTTTGATTTTTTTTTTTTTTTTTTTGTATTTTAAAAGAAAATAAGGCTTCATATTTCCTGTGAAGCATGTGTGGATCGTGTGTCTAGGAGGCATTGAATGTCATGTCTTATTTTCTCTGAATTATAAAATCAGTTTTAGAATATCGTCTGTTACATATTTGCTTAGGTTTTAGGGTTCACATAATTTAACATATTGATACGGCATTGCAACTGTATCATGACCATTAATCCTTGTCCTGCTGAACCCGGATATACCCTGCCTTTGCAAACAGTGTAGATCCAGATCAGTTGGCTTCTGAAGAAGCAAACTGATCTGGATATACACTGTTTGTCATTAAGCATTTGAATTTGTATCAACAACCTGTATCAAGTAATCTGATTGGCAGAAAATTAGAAGTGGGCTTGGCATCTTAATTTATTCATCAGGACAAGGGTTAATATATACTTGTAGAACTGCTCTTTTCTGATTCAATGCAAGCAGAGGTAAGCACAAGGAAAAGTGATATTGCCTCATCTCCACATCAAACGACTTAAAGCCGCTATCCATCACCAAGCACCACCCGGCTCACTTTTATAACTCCCCACCCCCCGCCCCACACACACACAACCCCCACTCCCCCACACCATAAAATACGTCGGGTATGTATTAGTAAACCTACTAAAATCATTTCAGTCCGAGCTTGGTTTGAACTCATGACTCAAAGGTAACGGTCTTACAAATAGACCGTGCTCAGACCAGCCTGTATACTGCATCAATGGACAACAAATGGTCTATATACTGAGAACTGGGCCAATTTAAGCGAAGCCGGCCTCGGTGGCTCAGTTGGATGCGCCGTCCGACTGGAGACCAGGAGGTCGCGGGTTCAACCCCCGCCGAGGTCGGCAACATTCTTTCGTGGAGATTGATCATGAAATATTTTCTACGGTCATTCTCTCCCTTCCGCTGATTCAAGAAGGGCATTTGTCAGTTTCTGGCGAAAGAATGTGCACAGTACTGGTTAACCGCTTAGAGGACTAAGCCTGCCCAGTAAACGTGTGGTTAGGTAAACTGACCGCGCTCGACATGACCCCACTGGGTTGACTGGGCCGTAAAACCTCAACACAAAAAAAAAAAAAAAAAAAATTAAGCGAAAATGTGCCTTCGAGCATGCGCAAAATATGTAGATTTACGTCATACTGCACATGCGCAAAGTCTCGTCCCGGCCTTCGCTCTCCACAGACACACTCTGTGATTTCCAATGATTCTGTTAGCGGACAGTGAAGACCCTGTTCAGGCAGTGTGGATGTCGACACTTTTTCGCATGGCGCGGCCCATCCGATTCTGTTCAACTGCTCATTGACACTTTTTCTCTTTACATTCCAAATGATTTTTGTATCTGTGACATGGCTATTCGCATACCATATTCGACCTAATTACCGCACTATGCACTTAGGTCTTTCAAAGTAACTGGGAAAACTTGTAGTAAAATATGTATCCACCTTCTAAAAGTAAGCTTTAAAAACAAGATCAGCAAATGACTTATTTAATGGTTTTTATGTGATGTTTTGTGTTTTGTTTTTCTGATTAATTTTCTTTATTAAAGCATATGTAGTGGGTACTCATCTGAATTGCATCGACAAGTCGATGCAATTCAAATGAGTACCCACAACATATGCCTTTATATAAAGAAGTAGAAAAAAAAAGTGCACTGGCGGTAATCTGAAGACTATGGAATTGCTTGACTGTGCGCTTATAGGGGTATGTGCGGTAGTTAGGTCGAATACGGTATATGCAATAAGATCCTTCTTCACCTGACAAGCCAAACTGGAAACCACCCCATTTTCTTGACGGCCAGGGATTCAAAGATCTCCAGTACTGATGTGTCACTTTTTAGATTTATCTTATTCATGAATATTAAAATCATGTTATGTGTTAATTTCATCCGACCACCCAACTCGTAAATCATATTTTAACAATTTTATGGGGAAATATGTCAACTTATCTTCAGCCTCGTGGCGCGTTAGCATACTTAAGCAATAATTTTTGTGTACTTTAAATGACACTTCCATATATTCTAAGAATAGATCGTTATATTCTAAGAATAGATCGTGTAGATTTCAACCTGAGCGGTCTCCCAGTCTTACACACAATATATAAAGAAAGATAGAATTCCGCTCAAAGCTGCTAGTGGCATGATGCATGTTATATTTTTCATTATTCCCCATGAACAGACTCCATCAAACCGAGTCTGTTGTTTTTTTTGTTTTTTTTTTTGTTTTTTTTTTGTTTCGATTTGTATTTCCAAAGAAACCCTACTTCGAAATATACGAGGGTGAGCCAATAAGTAGCCAGCCTAACTATTTCCGGTTGAGATCCACCTCTTCTTTTTCGATGTAATTGCCCTCTAGTGTGATGTACAGACCAACGGTGTTCAAGTGCCAAAAGCCCAGAATTGAAAAAGTCAGGATCCTTTCCATTGACCCACTCCTCAACTGCCGTCACGACTTCTTCATCAGACCGGAAATGAAGTCCACGGATATCCTTTTTCAAGTTTGGGAATAGGAAGAAATCGCTTGGAGCTAGGTCAGGCGAATAGGCAGGATGTGGTATTAATTCATACCCGTTTCGCTCTACAGCATCCATTGCAACTTTGCAGCAAAACACACTTTAAAGAGTTTACCTCGGCGTTTTTCACGAATGGCGGTTCTAGCTGGTCTAACAAGTTTGCATAGTACACTCCAGTTATTGTACTTCTCTTGGGAAAAGTCCAACATAATAACGCCTTTTGCGTCCCAAAATACTGTGGCCATCACCTTGCCAGCAGATGGTTGCGTCTTGAACTTCTTTGGCCTCGGGGACCCAGGCCCTACCCACTGACGACTCTGAGCTTTATTCTCTGGCTCATAATAATGAGCCCAAATCTCATCTACAGTCACCAGACGCAAAAGAAAATCATCTTTTGACCTAAAACGCTTCAACAAGGCGCTGCATACAGATGCTCTGGTTGCCATTTGCTCATCGCTAAGAGATTTAGGGACCCAACGGGCTGTTAGCTCGCGCATACCTAAACGATCATGTAAGATTGTTGAAACGCTACCATGTGAAATGCCTAATGCCTGCGCTATTTCTTCCATCTGAATTCGCCTATTAGAGTATACCAGATCCCGAACTTTTTTACACATTTCTTCGTCGGTGGCATCCAGTGGGCGTCCAGACTTGGCTTCATCTTCTATAGACGTTCTACCGCGTTTGAATTCCCCTACCCAGAATTTAACCTGAGCATAAGATGGTGCAGAAGACCCATAAACATCGGTTAACACGCCGTGTATTTCCTTGCCTGTTTTACCTTTTAAATACAAGTACCGAATTTCAGCACGGTACTCAACTTTAGATGAAAAGCATGCCTTTGCATCACTAGCCATATTTGACATTCAATATCTTATTAAAGAATGACTCGATCCGCGTGTGATTTTGTACCATGTATAAAATCATATATTGAAACAAAGCATGAAAATCGTGACCGTCTCGGTCCATCGGAAATGGGATAGGCTAGTTACTTATTGACACGCCCTCGTAGTAAAACTTCAATAACTCGAACACTGATGGCGCGTTTACCGTGGCTGATTCAAACTCGTTTTGAGTCATAGGAAATTCTTTCGATAGCTCAAGAAAACAAATATTTAGGGATACATTCTTATTTTATCATTTACCGAGGCGATTCTAACAAGTCGCCCAACATACCATTATATTCCAGATGATTGAAAACGCATCCCTAAACTATCCCCCATTTGCCTCCTGAACTCAAACCACCCATGATTCGAACAATTTTTTCATGGTCACAAAGATCTTCGAGCCATCAACTTCGACTATATATTGTGGAATAATACTGCCTGTTACCGAACAGACACTAAATGAAAAAAAAAAAAACACTGGCCCTGGGTCATGATTCGCTCACCTGAGTAAAACAGCCATTGGATATTTGCAGATGCCATGCAACATTCATCCAGTATGGACACATCAACTAGAGCACAAATTTGGCCGTTGTGTAAAAAAAAAGTCAAAGGTCAGCCTAGGATCATCATTTGAACAAACGGTGCCCCAGATGCTAAATACAGTATAACCTCAATGGCTCGAACACGGATGGCTCGTTTACCGTGGATGATTCGAACTCTTTTTTCGGTCCCTATAAAATTCTTCCAATAGCTCAAGAAAACAAATATGCTAAAGGATTTTTTCTTACTTTATCATAGAATTGTATGTTGGGTGTACTCATTAGAATCGCCTCATCGAGGCGATTCTAATGAGTACACTCAACATACAATCGTTGTGTATAAAAATCGAAAAGATTTCCCTAAATTATCGCTATTTGCTTCCTGAACTGGTGCCATGATTAACCCTCAGTGGCTCGAACTACCCATGTCTCGAACGAATTTCCATGGTCCCAAAGATGTTCGAGCCATTGAGGTTCGACTGTACCAAGATTCAGCATCAAAGCTTTCTTGGTTCTGGAGAAGATTCTGGTTCTGGAGAAGTGTATTTTACCATATACATGTATGGGCATGGCGGCCATCTTGTTCAATAGTGCGTAGCCATCGAACAAATTGCCAATACCCATTCGACAGAAGGCCCCATATAATATCTGGTGAAATTGGTCAAGCGATTTAAAGGTTACATGCTTTTATACATGTATATAATCCAGTAACAAGGGCATATAACCCCCGGGGACAAAATTTTAATTGTAAATAACAAGCTCTACTACTTTAAAAACACGCTGTAAGTTTCAGCCATTAGTCTTCAATACATTTTGAGAAAATGAGTTTTCAACATGTTCCCCATATAAATGTATGGGGACGGAAATCTGGCTTCGCCGTAAAAAGGTCAAAGGTCATCCCAGGATCATCATTTGAACAAACTTGGTAGACCTTGAGTCCCCAATGCTTTATATACCAAGATTTAGCCTCAAAGTTTTGTTTTTTTTTTTGGTTCTGGAGAAGAAGATTTTAAGTGTTTTTTTGTTGTTTTTTTTTCCAATGGTACGGAACCATTTGAACAAATTGTCAATACCCCTTCAACAGAAGTCCCCTAGTGAAATTTGGTAAAAATTGGTCGAGCGGTTTCAAAGATGTTTAAAAATCACACGATTTATACATGTATATAAACCAGGGGCAAGGGCAGATAAAAAAAACCCAAGGGGACAAAATTTTGATTGTAACGAAAAGTTGTTCTACTTTTATCATACACTGTAAAATTCAGCCATAAGTCTTTAAAACATTTTGAGAAAATAATTTTTCAACATCGGTACAAAAGTACAGGGACGCAAATTTGACCTTGCCGTAAAAAGGTCAAAGGTCAACCTAGGATCATCATTTGAACAAACTTGGAAGACTTTGAGTCCGCACTGCTATATACAAGATCTAGCCCCAAAGCGCTCTTGGTTCTGGATAAGATGTTTAAGTGTTGTACGGCATATTGGCACGGCGGCCATCTTAATTAATGGACCGTAAACATTTGTACCAATTTTCAATTCCCTTTCGATAGAAGGCTCCAGATGAAGTTTGAAAGAGTTTGGCCAAGGAGTTTCGGAGGAGAAGTTCAAAGATGTTAACGGACGGACAGATGACGGACGGAGAGAGATCCCAACAGCTCAGCCTGAGCCTTCCGCTCAGGCGGGCTAAAAAACTCGGACCAAAAAGGCTGACTTATTAATAGCTTCTCACTGTTCCCTGGACCAGATTCGCTTTATGCGTGACACTGATCGTGAGAAACGCTAAATTTACTGAAAATCAGGATAGTTTTCGGGTTCTCCGACAATACTTTCCGAGGTTCTCCGAAGATCAGGATACTTTCTGGGGTAATCCGGGTTCTCCCATTTCCAACGCAATTTGACCATATCTATCGCATGTCGCCACCGGCGTTAAATCTCAAAAGTACCCCTACTTTCTCCCGGAAGGAACTGATATTTACAAACTGATATTTGTTGTAAACACACACACGCAGAGAGGGAGAGAGAGAGAGAGAGAGAGAGAGAGAGAGAGGGGAGAGAGAGAGAGTTATTGTTTAACGACGCGTCAACCCTTATGGATCATTCATTTTGAGTTGTCTACTAGCGAAAGAGGAGAACAGGGACTAAAGAAAGAAAGAAATAGAGAAGGATGAAGCAAAAAGTGACTGACAATGGAGCGCTGTGGTGCAGTGGTAAAGCATCGGACTCGAGATCGAGAGGTACCGGGTTCGATCCCCACTAACTGCAAGTGTTGTTTCCTTGAGCAAGAGACTTTATCCACATTTCTTAGTACTGGTTTCTACCCAGGAAAAAAGAGGGCCACATGGAAGATTAGTACTAGATTACTAAATGTGTTACCCTCTATAAATAAAGTCGATTATTATTATTATTATTATTATTATTATTATTATTATTACAATGCAGAAAGAGAACAAATTTGAAATGGCCCCTCCCCCACCAGTTTCAAGTACAGCAGGCTCTTACCAGCACCCTCACACCCAAGATAAAATTATAAACAAACATCACTACACGCACTAACAAAACCGACAAACATCCTAGACCCAGTGGTTCAAAACTAACGATGTCGTTAGTTAACGTATCGTTAAAACTTTGATCATTAAATATGGCATATACACTAATATTTTTGATGAAAGAATGTGAGTAGCTTTTGCAATTCACATTTTTTTCAGCAAAAATACCTGTGAACTGGATACAGTCAAACTTCAATGGCTTGAACATCTTTGGGACCAAGGAAATTTGTTCGAGAGATAGGTAGTTCGAGCCAATGAGATTTAATCATGGTGTCAGGTCAGGAAGCAAATGACGATAATTTAATGAAATGTTTTCGATCTTCAACAAAATAATGAATGGTATGTTGCGTGTACTCAGTAGAATCGCCTCGATGAGGCGATTCTAATGAGTACACACAACATACAATCTCATAATAAGAAATTTTCTCTCAATATTTGTTTTCTTGAGCTATCGGAAAAATTCTGTAGGGACTCAAAAATGAGTTCGAATAAGCCATGGTAAACGAGCCATCGGTGTTCGAGCCATTGAAGTTCGACTGTATTGTACTTACTAGAACAGTTAACGTTTTGACCACTAACGAACTCGTTAAGCTAACGATGCTTTGAACAACTGGGCCCTGAAATCAAGCATGCTAAAAACATGGAATCGTGTTTGTTTCTTCGATCTTCTTTGTTGTCTTTTCTGCTACAAAATGCTTTCAATGGTTCAAAAGACCCTTTTCAAACTCAATCATTACATTAGCCCCATGATCGAATGATGATACACAATTTAACAGTGGGTAATGGAATTATTAACAGCGCGACATTGACTTCATTACAGATCGCCGCAGTTGTGCATGCTAGTGGAAAATACGACAAATTCGACTTGAAACGTCATTATTACAAGTCCGCTATGCGGAAAACCGACATTTGTACTATATTGTTTAAGCCGGCCTGCGTACCGGCACAGTCTAACAAGAGGCTTCGACATGCGCTCCACGCATCATGCACGTTTGCTGTACTAAATATACGAACAGCGAAGATCCAGGCCAGACTGCAGTCTGGCCTGGATCATCGCTGTTCGCATACGGGGAAATGCCAGTTTTCTCGGCGCACGTTTAATTAGTTTATAATGGAGAGGGCAGGCTTTTAGAATTACATTAACATCTGTTTCTGTGGATGTCCCCAAGCTTTTTGCAACTGGAAGAAACAATACGTAGAGCAACCGGGGAAAATGTGAAGGAAAAAAAAAAAAGAGACAGGCATGCATTTTATACATATATACAGATAATAATAAAGCTCACGCTGTATTATGTCTAGGTTAGTAGATTTCATCCATATATACCTTATCTGCGACGAGTAAATTCCCCATTTTAAGTTGTTTTGTTTTGTTTGTTTTTTTTTGTTTTTTTAAGTTTTTTTTTTTTTTTTTTTTTTTTTTTTAATCACTGGTACCGAGTTTGGTCATAAAATTGACGATTAAAATCTTCAAATAACACACATAAACACACACGTGAAAAAACTATGGTTCGCGCTTGTGTACATTATTATTTTTTTCTCCCGCTACCAAAACTTATTTATTTATTTTATTTTTTTTTTTATTACACCTATTTCTTTTTTCAGAAGCGTTATACAATTAAGGCATTGTATAAATGACATGTAATAGGCCCTCAGAGTATGCGTGCGTGTGTGCGTGTGTAATCTAATACTAAGAAGGAAGATTTTGACACCTATTTATTTATTTTTTATTTTTTTTTTTTTTATAAAAAGGCATTAATTAGTGTACTGTTGTCGATATCAATCTCTGCGGTTTTACTGTATGTTAGTGGCTTAGGAACACGGGTTAATGACAGGTTGGTAACGCCCCAATTTTTCCTCGAGTGTACAAGGATGCATTAGTCATTATATTACTTTGGTTTTATTTCAGTGGATTATCAAACAGATTATTAGAAAAAAATATTCAGTCACTGGAGACTGGAGCCAGTCTACATGCGGGCCCAGCGAAAACCAGCCTGCGCTGTCCGCTCGGAGACGCTTTGGATATCTGGCTACCCCCAGTGTCCTGAAAAGACTGATCAGACTGCGCGGACGTGTAGGCTGATCTGAGTCTTAGCTGGGCGCGTATTAATTTTGTAGTAAATGCTGAGCCCCTCGGCTCAAATCAAAGCACTGAGAGTACTAATGGGGACGGTTACGCAGTTGAAGATCCTATATAAAGAACAACCTTGTAATTTGGGCCAGCGTACTACAAAACCTACAAGACCCTGTCTGGCCAGGAAAGACTGATCAGCCTGTACATCCACCCTCTGTGGATAGCCCGGAGGCTGTACAAGGCACATGCGGTAAGCCATGACTCTGTTCAGACTGCGCGAGTGCGCAGGCTGATCTGTCTTCGCACAAGTCTTATAAAAGGTTTTGACGTGCGCTGGCTCACTTTCTATTTCCTTTATCAAATTTTAAAGAGTTTTTGACACAAATGTCAGAAAGGATTTTTCAGGTAGGTTTTAAGTGAATTTTACTGAAATCTCAGTCTGACTTTCCTGTACATTTTAGCTGCGGCACGAGAAATAGGCTACGATGTCATATATGAACAGAGAATGTCCAGATCAGCATGTGCATCCACGCAGTCTGATCAGAGCTGCTACTTGTTGTACGTACGGCAAAATTTCGCTAGTACGACCACTTGAAAATAAAACCATTCCGTTGTTAACCCTTAAACTGCCATTCACAGCAATTGTCGTCTGCTTTATCATCTGCCTGTGATTTTAAAAGTCATTTTTGCAAACAGTGTGGCCCCAGATCAGACTGCTCCTCTAGGAGCAGTCTGATCAGGGTCCACACTGTTTGCCTGTATGCAAAAATAGGTTTGAAATTTTGCAAGAATATTCACCAGACGCAAGAGCTTATTAGATTTGATTGTGTTGGGGTTTAACGACACGTCAACCCTTGAGGGTCATTTTGTGTCGTCTCCCAGAGAACGGGAGAAAAGAGATAGAAGAGAGAGTAGAGGAGATGAAAGAGAGGGACAGGGAAGAAAGAGGAACAGGAATGAAAGTGAAGAAACAGAAGAAATAAAAACATTCCCCCTCTACCCTTACCCACTACAAGGATAGCAGGCCTTGCCCAACTGCAAGCCAATATCAGTTGGACGCCCCAGTGATGTAAGATACACAGCACCTTCGCACCACCCGACCACCCCCTGAAGAGCTTATTAGACAGCTGTCTTATATGCTACTTGGCAGACGACATAAACAGACGATATTTTCAGATGCAGGTTTTCTTGGCATTTTAAGGGTTAAGCTTTTGCCAGTCCCAAACGGGGGTTTATCAGGTATGGAGGAAGATTAATCACCATATAAGATGCGAAGATGCGTCATGTTTAGAAATACTGTAGACAAAACATCTAACTATGGAACTGATGCGCTTTTAGGGGAGACAACTCTGTCAAAAGTGAACTTGTTGCCGTCTGAAAAGGGATCTACTCTATAAGGAAAGAATTTACTCCCAGGGAAGCAAATTCTTTCCTTATAGAATAGATCAATTTTCAGAATGGGTTTGGCCTGCAGTTAAGCAAACAGGAAGTGACAAAAGTTGTCTCCCTTGGCGAAAAGTTGCGAAAACTCTACCAAATATATCCAGTCTCCATTAACTCTTTCGGTGCCAAATTTTAGACGACATTTGTCGTGGGTTTTTACAAAGTATCGCATGGAAAGAAGTTTATATGTAAAGTTGAAAGACTGAACGTCAAACAGCGTAGATCCAGTTCTCATCTGGATCTATGCTGTTTGCAAAAGCCTATCATTATCGCCTGTGGCAATGAAAGAGTTAAACAACAAATAACTTCAACCTACTTCCTTTATATAAAAAGAGTTGTTTATCAGAACTGGTGCTAAATGCTAGGGTTAACCCAAGAAAATGACCTTGGAGTATATAGGTCAGGGTCATAAAATGATACAGCAGTGTTTGAGTCCCTGTTAGTGAGGCAGTGTATGCCAGGTTTGATTACTGTAGGTTATACAGATAATCAGAAATGGAGCTAAACGCTAGGGCTGACGTAAAATATGATAGCCATTCGTCCGTGAAATATAGGTCAGGGCCCAGTTGTTCAAAGCGTCGTTAGCTTAACGAGCTCGTTAAGGGTCATTTCGTTAACTGTTTTAGCGGATTCAATATACAATATTTTGAAATTTTTTGCTGAAAAATGTGAGTAGCTTTTGCATTTTTTCAGCAAAAAATTTCAGCATATTTGCGTATCTCTCAATTAAAATTTTAACGAATCGTTAACTAACGACGTCGTTAGCTTTGAACAACTGGGTCCTGAGTAATAAAATGAGTCCGTATTTGGGAGAAAGTACATGCCATGACAAATGACTGCAGGTGTTGGGCTAAGCTCTACGGATGACATAACATGGGGTAAACTTAAGTCGATAGATTATGAAATATAGGTTATGTTCATATGTTTCAGTCCATATTAGGGAGAAAATGTATTCTAAGTTAACATGTGTTAAGTTATTGACAAATGGACCCGACCGCTACGATTGACGCAAAAAATGAAGGTCGGACGAACAAAAAACCGGACATCTCCATCGCATCTGCTTGCTAAAGCCGGTGCGACAAAAACAGAATGGCAGTGTATATCCTGATTAGACGGCTCGTTGCGAGCCACCTCATTTTGATCTGCACTGTTTGCAAAACCTTTTGCTTGGATCTGCAGAGCTGACAGGGTTACTGCTACTCCCCTTTTTAACACATTATATAAGCCCTTTAAAATAGTAATAAATAAACTGAATTTTGTACGTAACATTTCACCTTTCTTTCCTTTCTTCCTTTATTCCTGTATGCACTGGTGTCAACAGCGGTATCATGAAAGAATTAGGCAATCCGAAACTATATTGGAAAACACCGTGACACAACAAATAATTTAAAACATCATAAACTTCTGTTCCATGCAGAAGTACTAGTGTCATTAACAAAATGACATAATTTATATGTTTAAGTGTAGTATTACCCTCCACCATGAGGATCTTTATTCAGGATACATTATTTTTTACTTAATCTTTATACCATTCATTTGGATAATTCAGCAGACGACAAACAAGATATTTTTCATATATTCAAGTTTACCCTGAAAACAATGCAAATTTGCATGGAATGTCAAACCTGTCTTCTGGAAAATGTTTTACCCAGCATGCTAAGTGTTAAAACAAAAAACAACAATTGAAAAGCAACGCAACGATTATCAATCCGCCAGTCAACGCATCAAGAAAGATACTCCATTGTTCTGCGGATTTTTTTTTTTCTTTGTTGTTATCTTTTTATTTTTGTTATTTTATTATTTTTTTTTATTCCGATTTTTTTTTTTTTTTTTTTTTTGCCCATCAATACTTTGTAAAGTATCTAGCGATTCAGTCCGCAAACCGTGGCCTGGCTCAGCCCGCATCGATAAGCAGGCTGAAATCGGCCTTCGCACTCCGCTCAAGCGTGTGGTGCTTTTTCTCTTGGTGTCCGACATAGATATGTTTTCATTTTAATTCTGCAATTCTACCCTAATCTTTTCATAATCTCTTCAATATGTTCTCTCAAACTGTGCTACTTTGACAGTTATTAATAAAGCATATGGGATGATAAGTGGATAAAAAAGGCAGGGTATTGAGCGACATGAAAATTAATACGCTACCAAAGTGTAGTTCCATTGTCAACGAGGTTGAAGCATGTTTCGGTGCAGTATGCCTCGATATGTCGGCATCGTGTTGCTGTATTATTAATAAACGCCCACTTCTGCTAAACGACAACACTCAATAATTCCCACAATATCTTCAGTCTCACATTCCACGTCAAAGGACGCGCTTGATTTTTAGTTCCCAAAAGACAAAAACTGTGTTCTGTTAAAATGTTACTATACAGAGTTCGCTTGGACGCATTTGATTCTGAGTTCTAAATGACTGGAACTACGTTTTACCAAAATAAAAGAGTCGGTACATTGTTCTTGTCGTCCCAGTACGAATGCATGAGTTATACCTTCAACTGGACTAAGACGGGCCTCCAGTACCAGTTCGGAACTCTAAATCATGTGCGCCTTCTAAGGCGCGCTTTATTTAGAGTTCCGAACTGGCCATCAGGCGCACTTGATTTGGAGTTACGATCTGGTACCGAAGGACTGTCTTAGTCCTGGTGAAGGTAATAAAATCCTTTCAAGCTTGAAGCTGTAGAAATGGGAAAATCTCCATACATTAACGCGTGTCTTTTTTCCTTCAGTATATGTGGTTGGAATCAGTGGATACGCCGTTCAACAATAGTCTCCTTCCAACAATAGTCACTAACCAAGTTTAGCACTTTCACAGAGAGCTTTTGAAATTGACTTTTCCAGCTTTGAATTTCGACATGGCATATCCAGGTTGCAAATAGGCTTATCTGTCAAAAATCAAGAAATGACTGGAAATTGCCTACATCGTGAAGAGAGGACTCGATATGAATCATTTCATTTCATTTGTGTCTACACTGTTTGAAACATTATATATATATATATATATATATATATATATATATATATATATATATATATATATATATATATATATATATATATATATATATATATATATATGGTTTGTAGGGCTTACATCACGAAAACATACCTATATTATTTTGACCCCATTAAACCCCACTTTTATATAGTAAAACTGGGGTTCACAGGGGTATACATTATTTTCCTTATTTCTGCTCAAAAACATAGATTGTGGGTACTCGTTAGAAACGCCTCGGCGAGGCGGTTCTAACAAGTACCCACATTCTATGTTTTGAGCAGAAATATGAAAAAATATCAGAATTTTTATCTGAAAACTTTCAGTTTTTGGTGGTGAAATTATATAAAATTGGAATAGGTGTGTTTTCGCAATGAATGATTCGTCTAGTTCGTTTTCATATCTAAGGGATAGGAAACAAAAACTCAGTTGTAATACCGCATACAACGTTAAGCGAACTTGAGCGTTTAAATGGTGGGTTTAAGTCAGATGGGTATCAAATGTTTCTCACTTTATATGGCGCTTCACAGCCAGCTAATGAGAAAAGGTCTTGAAGTAATCATTTGGGATGCTTCGGATTTCATTCTTGTATCATCTGTGTCTCTTGCGCGGACACATGATATCCCTATTTGTTCTGCCTCAACAGTCCGGAATAACAACTGATTTCAATATAAATATCCGGTTTCGTAATGTGACAAAGGTGGCATACACTGCAGACGACATCGCAAGAGGCTTGACAGTGACTTTTAATGTGACAGAATTTTCTATAAATGCGATGGATGAAGTTTCCTTGTACCAAGGAACCATTTATTCCACAGTGAGTGAGTCCATCAGAACACAATGGTACTGAAGGTCCCCAATGCCAAAATGTTTTAAAGTGCCAAGACATATTTGTAGCAGAAGACATTTTATTTTTTATTATCATTTTTCTGAGAAAATAAATTCTGGAGATTCACATGAAAGCAGGCGATTCACAAGAAATGTTTGTAAAAAAATTGTAGCAGACGACATTTCATTTATTTTATATTATTTTTTTTTCAAAGAAATTGTCTTGATATTTTGCAGACGATTCACATGAAATACCATGACTTATTTTCTGTGAAAGAAAACAAAAAAAAAAAACATTTGAAAATGCCGTCTGCTACTTGTGGTCAGAACATCAGAACAGTGGTCAGAACATCAGAACCCATTGTCAAAATGTCTCAAAGTGTCGAGAAATATTTGTAGCAGACGATATTCTATTTTATTATTATTATTTTTCAGAGAAAATAAGTATTGATATTTCATGTGAATCGTCTGCAACTTAGCAGACGATTCACATGAAATATCTAGACATTTTCTTTGCGAAAAAAAAATATATGAAAATGCCGTCTGCTGCAGTTGTGATTGGCGCTTGAACTTTCAGTTTTGACTTAATGGGAATAGATACAATTTTTCAGGAGTCATATCTGCCAAAATTGTTATTAATAATAATAATAATAATAATCGACCTTATTTATAGAGGGTAACACATTTAGTAATCTAGTACTAATCTTCCATGTGGCCCTCTTTTTTCCTGGGTAGAAACCAGTACTAAGCAATGTGGAGAAAGTCTCTTGCTCAGGGAAACAACGCTTGCTGTTAGTGGGGATCGAACCCGGTACCTCTCGATCTCGAGTCCGACGCTTTACCACTGCACCACAGCGCTCCACATTCCCTTCCTTCTTCTGATCACGGGTCTTCCCTAAAAGGAAATTATTATTAAGAGAAACTATGGCTTGACATTCATGTTATAATCATGAGTCTGCCCAGACATACAATTTCACATGAAATGTCAAGTCTCAGTTTCCCTCTGAAAAAAAAAAAATGAAATGTCGTACGCTACAATTTTTCTTGGTACTGCGCAGATCGTGTACATATAACATATATAGGCCATAGAATGGGAAACTTTGTAGCAGACAACATTCTGTTTGTTTTTATTATTATTATTATTATTATTATTATTAAGCACAGAAAACAAATCTTAGCGTTTCATGTGAATCGTCTGTTTGTCGGACGATTCACCTGAAATATCAAGACTTATTTTCTATGAAAAATGAAAAAACAAAATAATAATAATAATGTCGTCTGCTACAAATTTTGCTCGGCGCTTTATGCGTTAAACCAACTAGCGTCCGACGTCTGGTCGCCTCCTAAATCCCCGCTTAGCTAATCTGGTAGATCTAGTTCGACTAAGTTACTGGCCATTCTGCTGACCAACACAAGCGGAAGAAACCAACCGATCACTGAAAACATAATCACATCGAAAACTAACAAACCCTAAAAGTAAAGATTACAGACATAATAACTACTATTTACTATTCTTATTTTCCGCCTGTTTAACCTGTATTTATTTGGCAGTTGTAAAAAGTTTACGTATCTTACAAAAAATAGATACAAAATACCTTAACTTACACCAAAAATCTTAACATACTTCTGTGAAGATTTAAGAGGAATGGATACGATTTCAGGGGAGGCAACTCTGTCAAACTGTTTTTGACCCCATTCTGAAAAAGGGTCTACTCTAAAAGAAAAGAATTTGCTCCCCATGGGAGCAAATTCTTTTCTTTTAGAGTAGACTTCTTTTCAGAAGGGGCCTGGCGTGCAGGATGGTAAACATAAAGTCACAAAAGTTGTCTCCCTTGTAAAATGGCGGAAATGCACCATACGTATTTAGTCCCCTTAATGGTCAAAAGAGAGGGCAATCCCTAGCTTTGATTTCATGAAAATTTACCAGTACGCCAGCGCTCATGTACGAGTCCGAACTGGTTTCATCCAGCAAGCATATAACATTGAAACAATGTCGTTTCAACGCTGACGTTGAATCAACGATGTTTGTCCAATGGCAGTTACTTAACTAAATAGTCTGTAAGTTGTTGCTGTTGTTTTTAAACTTGACACTAGATACGGTCCGGACTTGTTATGAAAATGTTTATTCACTTATTTGAATTTTCACATTTTTGATTCGATGCATTTAATTTTTATGAATATTTCTTTTTTTTTTTCCGAGATCGTCAGTCAGTCAGCTACTGTTTTTTTTTTTTTTTTGTTTTTTTGTTTTTTTTTTCTCGTGTTGATGTATGGACGCGGGTCTGCTTAGAAACCGTCCTTTTCTGGGCAGTTTAGCATCAGACAAAACATAATCTGGTTTATACTAAATGATAATAATAATAATAACTAGATTGCACTGATGACACTCCATTGCAAAAGCTCCATGTTCTACTGTTGCTCTCGCACACCCTTACCACGTATGGAAGTCAGGTAGCAAGCTTGGTCAAATTCCGCCCTGTGGTTTAGGAGGTGATGGCGTGGGAACGGACGGACGGACGGACGGACGGACGGACGGACGGAGGCGTTCACAATATCCCCAGTCGCTAATGCGTGGGGATGGAGGCGTTCACAATATCCCCAGTCGCTAACGCATGGGGATAATAATACTTTATGATATAACGACAATAATTTCATAAAATTGTAATTCACATTAATTTCTCCACACATAAACTTGCACACGCGCGCGTACGCGTATGCACGTGTGTGACCAGTCTGCAATCTGCAAAAGTTTGAACGGCAACATTTATCAAGACATCAACCGTGTCTGAGAGACAGAAATGATGATGATAATGATGATGAATATGAGTATGATGATAACGACGATGATGATGATGTAATGTCAAAATAGCGATAAGTACTGTTTTACTAGTTTATTATTATTTATTTATTTATTTACGAATAGCAAAACAAAATAATTTTAGCACAAAACACAAAAATAAAATATCAAATGCATCAAATTAATTCTAAATAACGAACTATAAACCCCCGAGTCATTTCATTTTTGTTTCATTACAAAAACACGCCTGTATTCAAATATATTGAAAATTTTACAACCAAAAAAGGAAAGGTTTCAGATAAAAAAAATTCAGATATTTTTCATATTTCTGCTCAAAACATAGATTCATGGATTGTGGGTACTCATTAGAACCGCCAGCAGAAATAAGAAAAATAATGTATACCCCTATAAACCCCAGTTTTAATATATAAAAGTGGGATTAATGGTGTCAAAATTATATTATGTTTTTGTGATGTATGCGAACGAAGAACGCCCAGATCAGCCTGTACATGATAGGGCCTACGCTGTCGGCTCGATTTTTCGCAAGACAATCTGATACCAGAATTAAGCTACAACTTGAAATATTTTATAGTATCTATTTTAAATCAAACAATCAATTACGGGACATCAAAAAGAATAAGAAGCTATATATGATGATGCTGTTGAACCGTATTTCTCACGTCAACAATGCTATATAATCAAAATAACATTGCATGAATTTCAAAGAAATAAAATGTTAATATGTCAGAACTCGTCAAAAGGAAGATGACAGTGTCCACCAAAATAATAATGATACTAATAATTTCAGTTTAAGATAAAGTTTCAGCTTGTATTTAAATACTACTACTACTACTGGTACTACTACTACTCCTAATAACAATATTAATTTCAGATTAAAATACAGTTTCAGATTTTAATCAAATAATAATAATAATAATGCTATTATATTTATCCTAAATATTCGGACAAACAGACCTGAGCCAAACGTGTAGACCAAGATCAAACTGCTCCTAAGGGGGTGCTGTCTGATCAGTGTCCATACAATTTTCTCTCAATATTTTAGACATCTAATCAGATACTATAAAGACCTTGTTCATATTTTAGGATTTTGAATAACAGTCATGTACTTCCAAAACGGAAATTGTCTATAACACTTTGTATGCTGGGTAAAAATTTCAACAGACGATATACTGAAATAATTTTTCTTACTTCTTCCTAAAAAATAGGATTTGACATTTCATTGTCTCCTTAGGAAACAATTTGCATGAAGTGTCATATCTTACTTTCTAGGAAAAAAAAAAAAAAAAAAAAAAAAACATCATCAGTTTGTCGTCTGCTGAATTTGCGCATAGCATTGTTAACATGCCCATTTTGTACTTATTTAAATTCTGATCAAATAATAAATATTTTCAAATCTTTAAACTGGGTAGTAATTTTGAACGTATAAAACCAGACACTGAAAACTGACTATGTATCATTATTAATGTCTGGAACATAAATAAATAAATAAATAAATAAATATTATTTATTTATTTATTAATTTATTTCCGAACCACACATTTATTTATTTATTTATTTCCAAAGCACACATGATGCAATAATTTCATATGCTGGTGCATTTAATAAAGCAAAGAAAAAAACGTCAAATTTAGTAATGATTTTAGAATAATAAAGTTAATTAATTTTCTATGCATTCTTTTTCTATTTCTTGCTTTTTTTTTTTTTTTGTTTTTGGTCAAAGTTCGTATCATGTTTCGTTTTCACTGCGTTATACATTAAAGAACCTAAACTTAGTATTTCGTTCGCTCAATTTGAAAACCATTATCCCAAGTAGAGAATTAATAACAGTGCGTTCGAATATTCTGCAGTTTAAATCTAAATCCAAGGCGTCTAATATAAAAGAAACAACACAAGTTGACTAATAATTTTAATTTCTTTAATATATTCCACAACTTGTTTGAATAAAATCACGGCAGATAACTTATCGTTCTTTGCTGATGATGTGTGTTCTAGAGCAAGTTCTCGGTTGTGGCTATGAAAATCCCGTCGTTAAATGAGCAGATAATGTCACTGTAACACTAGGGGGTCCGGGCTGATATAGGTTCACATCTTTAACGCTTTACATGCTGAGTAAAAAAAAAAATCAGAAGACAACATTTTGAAATTTTTTCTATTTTTTTTTCCCAGAAAAAAGATTGACATTTCATGCAAATTGTCTCTTAGGAGACAATTTGCATGAAATGTCAGGCCTACTTTCTGGGGAAAATATTGTTAAAATATCATCTGCTGATTTAACCCTGAGAGTGATAACGGTTAAAAGAAACATGAATAATTTTCCAATACAACCAAAACAAAATCCGATATCATTCTGCCCTCTCTGCCAAGGAAAAAGAAAGTAGGCGGGGACTAGACGGAAAAGGCGGTATTATTAGACCACAGCAAATTAATTCTACTCCAATGAAAATTTAGCTGTAGCCTCGGGCTGGTTGTCGACTAAGTGCTGATTGGTTCGTTGTAACGCCGCGTGATTTACTACAACTTCTCGCGTTTATAGAACTTGACAAGCGGCGCCTACTCAACAATATCATTTCTGTGCAAGTGTTTCTTAATAAGCGGAGGTTTTGCAAATGAAGACACACTTGAGTTAATGTGATCGCACGTAAGATTACGGAAATAAATGTAAAAGTCGCAAGCTTGACCAAGGACAGGAACAGACATTCATGTTTTAATTGTGTGTAAATCGTAATCTATGTAAAACGGTATGTTTTATCACGATATGACGAAGTCATAAAGGTGTACAAACGTTTGAAACAAATTCAAGAGCGATCACACGGATCTTTAGTGGATGTTTAAAATAATAACAACCTAAAAATTGGATTTTAAAGAAACTTATTTTACACGTGAAAATGCTCCTTGACGGTAGCTCCCCAGATATGATGCAACAGCAATCAAAGATCCTGTTTGAACTTAATAAATATTACAATGAAAGAGTTCTAACACGTCAGAGTGGGGTCGTTAAGACAATTCGAGAGGTTTGCAAAGTGGTACAGGACGTTTTAAAAGAAGTTGAAGTGCAGGAACCTAGGTTTATAAGCAGTTTAAATGAAGTCAACGGAAGGTATGAGGGCCTTGAAGTTATTTCGCCGTCAGAATTCGAAGTTGTGTTATATCTTAATCAGATGGGAGTGTTTAACTTTGTGGACGACGGGACAGTTCCGGGTTGTGCAGTGTTAAAACTTAGTGACGGACGTAAACGTTCTATGTCATTGTGGGTGGAGTTCATAACGGCGTCGGGCTATTTGTCAGCCCGGAAAATTCGGTCAAGGTTTCAAACTCTAGTCGCACAGGCCGTAGATAAATGTAGTTACAGAGACAGCGTTAAGATGGTTGCCGACACGACGGAAGTGCGACTCCGGATCAAGGAGAGGTACGTTGTTCAGATCATTCCAGCGTTCAGATGCGGCGGCATATGGTCACGCAGTGCGGCGCACTGGCCCGTACCACACGTACCGTGGCCGAACCCAAACCTAGTGGCTGAGGTGAAAACGGAAGGTTTTGATCTTCTGTCCAAAGAAAGTATTTACATGAAGGATAAGCAGAGCGCTGCTGAGGGTGACGCTTGGGTGATGAGTTTCAAATATGCCGAGGACAGACTCTTATTCGGCGGCTGCCGCCGTAAATGTTTAAGCATACTGAAAGCTTTAAGGGACCGACATCTCGACGTCCCTGGCCAGCCCGTCGTTAGCTATCACTTGAAGACCCTTCTCTTGTACGAATGTGAGAAGCATCCGCGGGAAGTGGAGTGGGACGACACGTGTTTAGGGGATAGACTCAATGGCATCCTCCTGCAAATGATCTCGTGCTTACAGAACAGGAGATGCCCACACTATTTTCTCCCCAATGTTGATCTGTTCAAAGGAAAATCCACGTCGGCCATGGACAATGCCGCCAAACAAGCCTGGAGAATACTACGGGAACTGTTAACAAATCCAAAAAGTTTAGAAAAACTTTAACACAGTGCTAGAAAAAATATTTAAAACCTTTTCTCATCCTTAAAGTATTATCTAGGTCTCGCCAAGCGAAAATGGGCCAATATGACATATATGAATACTAGCCAGCGCATGACAAAACCTATAAAGTGGCATGTGCGCCCAGCGAAGACTCAGATCAGCCTGGGCATCCGCCCAGTCTGATCAGAGTCTTCGCTGTCCGCATGAAGAAAACTTGGGTCCTTAGCTACCCATGGAGCAAATGGTGAAGACTCTGATCAGACTGGGCGGATGCCCAGGCTGATCCGAGTCTTCGCTGGGCGCACATGCCATTTTGTAGCTGGCTCATATGAAAGGTTCAGACCAGTCACTGCATATGCGCAATCTGATCTGGGTCTTTTGCTGGGGCAAGGACTGACTATTCTGTTATAACAGGGTTATCATTAACTCCGAAGATGCAGTCCTGGGCTCAAGTTTGGTTGTTAGGACTATTTTTTGGAGAAATTTAGTAAAATGACACAGTAGGACTCCTACATTTTTAAGAAAGTTACTTCGGGACACCAATATTCTAAATTCTAGCGAGAACCCAGTATAGTAAAATGAACAAGGAAAGTCCAGATCAGACTCTGCAAATGCACAGTCTGATCTGGACTTTCCTTGTTCGCATATATAATACCCTAATATAACAGAATAGACGTTTGATTTGCGCAATGGGTCCTGGAAGACTTATTTTCGCTTGACGAGCCCAAATTTTTGAAATTTGGATTATTGTTTGGTGCAACATTAGGATTCACACAGATATCTGGATTAGTGTCGATTCTTTGTGAACTACCGCTAATTTTATTTATTAAATCATTAAACGGTATCAATATGTTTACATCATTTCTGTTCAAAAAGGGATCTCTTTAAGATCCGTACCAATGCCAAAATTTTCAACTTCTAGTCTGCTAAATTACAGCAGAATTGTCTCTGTAGCAAATATACAGATACTCTCTCTCCATCCCCACCGTCGAAAATAAAATTCGTTCTGAGTAACAGTATTTGATTCAATGAAATTTCAAACCAAAGCAACAACCTTACTCCTATAGTGCCAATTTAATTGTATCAGACGACATTATATTATTATTATTATTATTATTATTTATTAATATTATTCTGCGAAAATAAGCTAGGCTGACTATTCACATGAAAAGGTAAGCCTTATTTCCTCGGAAAAATAATAAAAAAAATATTTCCTCGAAAAAAAATAATAAAACATATTTAAAAAATGTCGTCCGCTCCATTTATAAAAGGCACTTTAGGGGCCGAAAGAGGCCAAAAGATTCAGGCCATATTTTATGAAGAAAAAAAAAAAAAAAGTTCTGCTGACTTTGCAGCAAGCTAGAAGTTAAAAATACAAATGTTTAACGATGATACATGAATGATTAACACTTTATATAGTGCTAAGGGCAAATTCACCAGACGACAAATTGATAATATTTTTCTTCTTTTTTTTTTTCACAGAAAATAACATTTGACATTTCATACAAATTGTCTCCTTAGGAAGACAATTTGCTTGAAATATCAAATTCTATTGTCTCGGACAAAAAAAATAAGAAAAATATTTGAAATGTCGTCTGCTGAAATTTTACTCAGTATGCTAAGCATTAATTCTGATACGAGATACGTCCGATACAGCATTACGAGAGTATTGTGATGATATATGAACTGTTTCTCCTGAAGGATAAATGTAGTTTTTAACGCTCAGCACGCTGGGAAAAATTCAGCAGACGACAAACTGACAATTTTTTTTTCCAGAAAATAGGATTTGACATTTCACGCAAATTATCCCCGTAGGAGACTAGTTGCATGAAAAATCATATCCTATTTACTGGTAAAAAAAAAAAATCTTAAAATGTCGTCTGCTGATTTTTGTACCCAGTATGCTAAGCGTTAATCAAACAATAGATGAGCAATTTCAAAATCCAATTTTTACCAAAGATATGATGATGACAAATGCTTGGAACACATGTTCAGGTTCTCCATTTCACAACGGTCGAGTTCCAGATAACTGATCCAATATAAAAGGAGTTTCAGACTACTGAACCAGTCTAACGAACATTCAAAAAACAAGTTAAGGGGTCTTGCTAAGACAATTCAAAGAAGTACAACAGCGTACGTTGTTGTGGAAAAATAAGAAAACTTGGGGGCGTTTCTATCTGGAATATCGCAGTTTGTCTGGAATACTGACTGCTAATGAAAGATAAGATAAAGTCATATTGTTCAACAGAAAATAAATGTGTTCCTTTATCCGTGAGTGCAGTGACCATGGTTATGTTTACATTCCAAATTAACAGCATTAGTTTTCTTCAATACCTGAACCTGAGGTCTCAACCTATTTCCATCTATGTCTACAGTTCCAAAAGTAAGTACTGCATCGCTGTAGATAAGTTGCCTTTTTTTTTTTCCATTATGAAAACATGCATATTCAAATATACTGAAAATTTTACCACCACAAAAAGAAAATTTTCAGATAAAAAAATAAGATTTTTTCCTATTTATGCTCAAAATATAGATTGTGGGTACTCGTTAGAACGGCTTCGATGCCCACAATCTATCGTTTGGAGAAAAAAAATGTATACCGCTTTAAACCCCAGTTTTACTATACAAAAGTGGGGTTTAAGGGGGTCAAAATTATATAGGCATGTTTTCGTGATGCACTCCCAGTTAGTGTTCTGATTAAATCTATATCGGACCGTTATCGGCCCGACAGTCCGATATAGATTTAAGCAAAATACTAACTAGTCTCTTATTCCAGAGCTAAGGAAACTTGGAAAAATATTTTTTTAGAATTAGTACTCCTTATTTTCATTAAAACTTTCTGCAAACCAAACGTGGAATGAAACCGAGATTTCTATATATTCTATACATATGATTTATGCTAAAATGTGTTATCAGTTTAGTGAATTTTTAATTTACAAAACATCAAAGTTTGGTTTAATAAATTAAAATACTGCTATTTCTTTTCTTCCATTCGTTCAATCTATTCTTTGTCATGAGATCATATAGATTTTCCCCCTAATTTTGGTATGTCAACAATAGCAAAATGAATATCGTGAATGGCTGTTATTAAAAAAAAAAATACAAAGGAAGCGACCATATTTTAGTAATAGTCAATTTCAATGAAATATAACAGGGTGATGTTACACTTATTTTAAATTATCAACAGGAGTGGTTCGGCACTTCGCCATTCGCGCACACAATATTCCAACTTTATGAAAATTTAAAAAAGGAATACAAGATCTTGGTGCCAAGTGGGATGGTTAACCCTTAAAACGCCAAACAAAGTCCGTAGCAGACAGCATTCTATTTATATTTTTTTAATTATTTTTCACAGAAAACAAGTCTTAAAATCGGCAGATATTGTATGTCTAAAAAAGAGACCATTTCTTGAACGTTTAAAAAAAAAAGGATCCTTTGATCCCGACCTACTGTATATGCTGATCTGGCCCCGAGGTTATAAAACTTTTCTCATGCTCAACTCAGCCGAGCATGAAATTTTCTCTGCTAATTTAATAATATGAAAATGCCAACAATAGTTGGCATTTTCATATTTATTAGCAGAGAAATTTTCACGCTCAGTTATGTTTAGCAAGAAAGAATTTTTTGGCATTGTTAGTGATTTGAGATTCATTAGCATGAAAAATTTCATGCTCAGTTGAGTTGAGCATGAAAAAGTTTTATAACCTCGGGACCTGAGCTTACGGTATTATCTGGGGTTTTTGTTGTGCCCATGCATATACTTTTTTTTTTTCAATTTGTGTGCCATGGAATAACGTTTCTCGGAACATAGTACCTCAATTTTGGCTACACGTGTTTCTGATTTAACAAGGAATTTGGCTTGCAAAACATAAAATATCGTCGAAAGAAACTAGATTTTATCTGCAACTCTTGATGGAATTTTCTGAGGTCATAAATTTAAATATCAATTCGCACTACAAAAACACACGTAGCTCAGTAGACCCTCAGCAGAGTATAGATATGCGTGATTTAACTGTCACTGCTCTCTTAGGGCTAATTCAGCAGACGACAAATTTATAAAAGAAATCTTATTTTTCCCAGAAAATAATGTTTTTAAATGCAAATCCATTTCCTGGGAAAAATAACAAAGAGAAATATTTCAAAATGTTATATGCGGAAAATTTTACCTAGCATGGTTAAGCGTTAAAATTTAAGAACCATGCCCTGTGGTCCGACAGAAAAGAGATGTACTAACCGCAAATTTCTAAATAATACATGTGTTTTACAGAGACGATTTTCTTATTTCTCCATGAAAAATGTTACGAGTCTAGCTTGATACCAAAACATACGTTTTCACCATAAAAAAGAATATATATTTATTACAAGTATTCAGAGATTAAAATAGTTTCAGTCAGAAAAGCCACATTTTAAAGTTTATCTCCACAACCTGCGAATTAACGCACACCACTCTTGCTAAAATTTTCAGCAGCCAACATTTTGAAAGATTTTTTTTTTATTTTTCTCAGGAAACAGGATCTGACATTTCATGCAAATTGTCTGGGTAAAGTAAGCAAAATGTCGTCAATTTGTCGTCTGCTGAATTAGCCCAGAGAGACGTAAAGGTTAAACCCTACCCTGTTCTACTCTGCTGGGGGTCTGCTTGGTTTGCAGAAGTTCACCAGATAAAATACATAAGAATTATGAACATATATTTTTTCATGCTTGTTTCACCTTTTCTGTGTATATTTATTATGAAATAAAACTTGTTGTTATGTGAAACCAGATTATTTTGTCAATTTCCCACAATTAAACTCTGTGCACAAGGAATTAATATATGTTAGCAGAAAACATACTAAGTATCAGGCCTAAACATATTGTTTGTTCAGGGTAAATCCTACGTAATTAGTTGTTTAGGTGAAATCATCTTTAAAGACATTTACCATAAATGTTTAACTTTATTTTGATTCTAGTTTGGTAGAAATTTTGGAAAGAAATTGGATTTCTTGCATAAAACATAACTGCCCCAAACCCTACCCTTTCCAAATTTCTAGGGTATATTGCCCTAAACAAACAATACTTTTAGACCTTAATATACATGTTATGTTAAAACGTACCTTTGGGGTATATGGGGACAGCGCAGTCTGATCAGGGCCTTCGCGGCCCGCTTCATGATAGAATCATATGATAATGAAGATTATACTGAATATACCTAGCAAAGGAAGTGATAGACAATGGCTGATTTGAATCTTTGCTGTTCGCATTTGCCCCGAGAACCCTCTTCAGATGGTGTAGCTAATTTTCCCCACTTTTGTCAGAAAATAACGTTTAACATTTATGTAAAAATGTCTCCTTCCTTAGGGAATCCCATCCCCACCTTTTGTCGAAGGAAACTATTTATCCTAAATATTCGAACTGTCAGAAACAGTCTTGGCTAAAATCAACCGCCGCAGAACGTGTCGTCTAATGAAGGTATATACTGCTTCCAGCATTTTTTTAGACACACCTGCATGTAGTAGAATGGACACCATTAAATCTTACGTACTTTCCCCAAAATTTGAACAAGTCCATTTTATTATGTCGATGTATCTAAAAACTGCTGAATGAATGACAAACAGTGCAGACCCTGATCAGACGCATTCTATGGCGTCTGATCTGGGTCTAGACTGTTTGCTCAGGTTTGTTAGTCCGGACATTAGGGCAAGTACAAATGCCGTATTTAAAAAACAAGGAAAACATGTTTGTCCTCTATGTGTGGTACACGGACGTTATTTTCAAGTTACTTTGCCCGAAGAAAATTTATGTGAATGAATGTTACTTGAGTCAAATTTGTGAATATACAATAT
Organism: Anodontia alba; assembly: GCA_964016985.1. Taxonomy (NCBI): domain Eukaryota; kingdom Metazoa; phylum Mollusca; class Bivalvia; order Lucinida; family Lucinidae; genus Anodontia; species Anodontia alba. The sequence goes on from OZ024826.1 coordinate 45,385,368, forward strand.
GATTACGTGGATCAGTAGCTATTTATACATTCTAGATATTATCGCCGAGATTTCATTGTCATAAATTGTAAACAGAGTCTGATAAATAGCTAAAATCTGCATAATCATGCATAATCATAGTAACAGCCGTTCGAAAAAAAAAAAAGTAAAACAAAAACTGTGCATACAGCCGGTAAGATGCATTTTTAGCTGGTGTCCGACGAGGCTTAGTACTCTTTTCATTGGTCATAACAAGGCAGTATTTACAGGAACTTTCTTTTTGACTTTTTTTGCATGAAAACACACAGTCTATCGAATTGTTATGGAAGACTATTTGATGTGATTTCTCGTTCTCCACAAACATCATGTTGTGGGTACTCATTAGAAGCGCCTCGGCGAGGCGCTTCTAATGAGTACCCACAACATATGCTTCCACTGAGAATTCAGAAAAGTGATCCAAGAATTATTATGAAATACTCTTCCTTAACGATCCAAGAATTATTATGAAATACTCTTCCTTAACAAGTTAACTGTTGCAGGTACACAGTGAAATCGTCTCTGTATTGCAAAAATAACAGTCAAATAAGAAGTTTTCCGAATGATCACCTTAATAATCTTCTTCCTTACCAGTATCAGAGATTACCGGATATACCCTAAGTATTTGGACCAGCCTTAGCAAAGTGTGTAGACCCAGATCAGTAAATAGATTTGTTCATATGGTAAGGCGTTGAGGTGTCTGAAAATTCGGAGTAAATAAGGCATGATTTTCATATTGCGCCTCTCCCCCACAGAAAAACAAGACCTGGCATTTCTTTTAAGACGTTTAGCACCGACATATGCTGTCATATTTTCAGAAAAAAATATTTTCAAGAATAAAATTCGCATAAATCGCGAAGCCTTATTTTCTGTAAAAAAAATGAGAAAACTATTTTTAAAATGTCTGCTGATATTCAAACAGTATGTTTCGTCATTCGATATTTTATGTCTTCTTGTGGGTGGTTGGGTGGTGCGAAGGTGTCATGTATCTTTTGTCACCCGGGGCGTCCAGCTGATATTGGCTTATAGTTGGGCAAGGCCTGCTATCCTTGTAGCAGGTAAGGGTAGGGAGGTGATGTTTTTATTTCTTCTGTTTCTTCACTTTCATTCCTGTTTCTCTTTCTTCCCTGTCCCTCCCTTTCATCTCTTCTGCTATCTCTTCTGTCTATTTTCTCCCTTTCTCTGGGAGACGACACAAAATGACCCACAAGGGTTGACGTGTCGTTAAACCCCAACTCAATCAATCAATGTCTTCTTGTCTTTTTTTTTCATATTCTTAATATTCGGATACCATATCTCCTGAAGTTGCCATGCTTGTCCTAAAATTTGAACAAATCCATGATGTATCTAAAACTACATGTACATTTAGTAAATTCCGGGCATTACAACCTCAAATATTAAGTTGAACGTAAACGTAACATCAAATGAAAAAAAAAACAATAATAATAATCGTTCATTTGACAATGGCATGCAAATAAATGTAACATTAAATGAAATAATTATTTCATTTAATGTTGAGTCAAAATACAGTCGTCACATGAAATGAAATAACTCCTTCATAATCCGTGGGACTTAGCTGAGTCAATGTTTGAACTCCGACACGATTCAAGTCGGGCTCATTTGATTGTCGACCAAGGTTTTTTTTTCACTTAATGTCGGGGCAACATGCAACCGACGTTCATGTTAGAACTAAATGTGACGGATTATGAATCCGCACAGTCTGATCAGTCTTCGCAGGGCACCCTGTGGGTAGACAAGGATCTAAAGCGTCATTAGGCGAAGAGCGAAGACTCTGATCAGCCTGCGCGGATGCTCTGCCCGGCTTATTTGATATTTTCCAATTTTTTCATACTGCTGAAAGTAGGTTTCAGAAGTTTCAGAAATAATATTAATATTTTTTGTACAACTGTTCAGGCATTTTCTTCATAAACGCTTTGTGCTGGATAAAAAATTCTGTAGGCAACAGTCCGAAATATTTTTAACACACACGCACACAAAATATTGTTTGATACTGCAAGCGAACTGTTTCCGCATAAAGCATCGAACCCTATTTTCATGAGAAAAGAAATGAAATTGATATATTCAATTTGTCATCTACTGAATTGGCCCAGGGACGGCTAAAGCTAGTTCAACTAAATGTTTCTGGTACAAGAAGGTGTGTGAAACCCCGACTCTCTCCCACCCCGAAATCCTAAAATTCAGAAAGAGTGCGTTACAAGAAATGGGTAGACGGACATTCATGCATCATGCACTCTGGGCCTAGTGAACCGTATGGTAAAGTCAAAAGTTCGAAATACATAAAAAAATAACAACGAACCATTAACCTTTACCGCTCAAGGGCAAATTCAGCAGACGACAAACTAATACTTGTTTCTTGCTTTTCCCAGAAAATTGGTTTTGACATTTCATGCAAATTGTCTCCTCAGGAGACAATTTGCATGTAATGGCAAAGCCTATTTTCTGGGTAAAATAAGAAAAATACTTCAAAATGTCGTCTGCTGAAATTTTTACCCAGCATGCTAAACGTTAAACACTAAGTTTGAACAATTAAACATGCATTCAATCGTCTTAAATCATAATAAATCATGGAATTCGATCACTATTAGTCACCAGATAATGCATGTACCACAATAAGGCTAAATGCCGTATTCAACCTAATCGTTTGTTTGTGTTGAGGTTTTACGGCCCAGTCAACCCAATGGGGTCATGTCGAGCGCGGTCAGTTTACCTAACCACACTTTTTGGGCAGGCTTAGCCCTCTAAGCGGTTAACCAATATTGTGCACATTCTTGACCTAATTACTGCACATACCCTTATAAGCGCACAGAAAAGCAATTTCGTAGTCTTCAAATTACAGCTCGTGTTCTTTTATCTAATTAGGTCGAATAGGTAAATACATTTTATTCGCAAAAGGCCTATAGGTCTATGAGCTACACTCAAGACAAAAACAGTATACTCAATACCTGTATAAACATGTTAGTGCAATTATCGCAGACCCAGGTGAAACTGCTCCTAGGAGAGCAGTTTGATCAGGTTTAGCACTACACGTCATTTAGCCGGAAGGTCCGATAAAGCGCATTGTAGTGAAATGGAATGAGCCAAACTTTTATTTTTAGACAAAACGCGCTGTGATAGAACAGCTACATAGAATTTCGGCACAGACCTTGAAGTGACATTAGGTTAATGACACGGTCGTTTCGTCTAGCTACAGGTATAGCCACCAGTATGACTGACGATCGTTTCGATAGGTACAGGAATGAAATCAAGTATGACTAACAATCATTTCGTCTTGCTACAGGAATGTCATCCAGTATAACCAACGATCATTTCGTTTGGCAACTGAAATGACATCCATCATGACCAACCGAAGATCCTTTCGTCTAGTTACAGGAATGAAATCGCGTATGACCAACAATCATTTCGTCTAGCTAAAGGAATGGCATCTAGTATGACTAACAATTATTTCGTCCAGCTACAAAATGACATCTAGTATGACCAATACTCATTTCTTCTACATGTAGCTACAGGAATGATATCCAGTATGACTAACGATCATTTCGTCTAGCTACAGGAATAGCATCCGATATGACCAATGCTCATTTCATCTAGCTACAGGAATGGAATGCAGTATGACCAACGATCATTTCGTCTAGTTAAAGGAATGATACCAACGATCATTTCGTCTAGCTACAAAAATGACATCAAGTATGACCAAAGCTACAGGAATGACATCCAGTATGGCTAACGATCATTTCGTCTTGGAACAGGAATGATATCCAATATGGTTTAAGATTATTTCGAATAGCTACAGGAATGGCATACAGTATGACTAACGACCATTATGCCCCCAACAACAAGGAAGTTGGATGGGCATATTGCTTCTGGCTCGTTCGTCCGTCCGTCCGTCCGTGCGTCTACGTGTTATGCTTTTTGATGCATAACATAACTTCTGAACCCTGCATGCTAGGATTTTGAAATTTCATTACATGTATATGGATTCCTCACGACAAAATAGCCGACGCATATTTTTTCTTATCAGGATTATGCCCCTTTCCTGAGTTATGGCCCTTTGAAGAAATTTGAATGAAATCTTGTCAGCAAAATTTCTCAAAAATTATTGAAGCTAGAGCCTTGAAATTTGAGGAATAGATAGGTAGCAATGAGTAGAGGATCCAATTAACTTTAGAATAAATTCTGAAAAATCTTCTTAAGTTATGGCCCCTTGTCACTTTGGGCATTTTTACATTGCAGCTTTTTGATGCATAGAATTTGATTGATTGTGTTGAGGTTTTACGGCCCAGTCAACCCAATGGGGTCATGTCGAGCGCGGTCAGTTTACCTAACCACACGTTTACTGGGCAGGCTTAGTCCTCTAAGCGGTTAACCAGTATTGTGCACATTCTTTCGCCAGAAACTGACAACTGCCCTTCTTGAATCAGCGGAAGGGAGAGAATGACCGCAGAAAATATTTCATGATCAATCTCCACGAAAGAATGTTGCCGACCACGGCGGGGGTTGAACCCGCGACCTCCTGGTCTCCAGTCGGACGGCGCATCCAACTGAGCCACCGAGGCCGGCCTTGATGCATAGAATAAGTTTTGAACTGTGCATGCTAGAGTTTTGAAATTTCATATATGGATTCCACATGAAAAAAAAGGCTGAAAGGGTTTTTTTTCTTATCAGGATTATGCCCCTTTCCTGAGTTATGGCCCTTTGAAAAAATGTGGATGAAATCTTGTCAGCAAAATATCTCAAAAACTACTGAAGCTAGAGCCTTGAAATTTGAGGAATAGGTTGGTAGCGATTAGATAACCTGATTAACGTTTGAATGAATTCTGAAAAGAACTTCTTGAGTTATGGCCTTTTATCATTTTGGGCATTTTTACATTGCACACTGATGCATAGCATAAATTTTGAACTGTGCATGCTAGGGTTTTGAAATTTCATATTTGGGTTCCTCGTGAAAAAATGGCTTGACACGTGCTTTTTTTTCTTATCAAGGTTATGTGCCTTTCCTGAGTTATTGCCCTTAGAAAATATATCGATGAAATCTTGTCAGCATAATATCTAAAAAAAACTATTAAAGCCAGAGCCTTGAAACCTAGTGAACAGATTGTTAGTGAGAAGTAGATGACTTGATTAACATTTGAATAAATACTGCCGGATACTTCTTGAGTTGTGGCCCGTTGTCAATTTGTTTTTTCTTATCTGTCAGAATCTTCTTGGCAGAGTAATGCCCCTTTTCAAACTTAGGCCAATGAAAATCTTGTAAGCAAAATATCTAAGGACCCACTTGAGTCGGGCTCATGAAATTTTTCAAGCTGTTTGGAACCAAGATGAAGATGACCTGATCAAATTTTGGTCGGAGTTATGTTCCTTTTCAACTTTGGCATTTTGTACCGACAAGCATATAGTTGGGAGCATAGTGTTTTACAAATAAATTTCTAGTTTCGTCTAGCTACAGGAATGACACCAAAAATGACTAACGGTCATTTCGTCTAGCTACATGAATGGCATACAGTATGACCAACAATCATTTTGTCTAGGTACAAGAATGACACACAGCATGACCAACGATCATTTTGTCTAGCTACAGGAATGACATCTCGTATATGATCTACAATCACTTCGTCTAGCTACAGGAACGACATCCTGTCTGACTAGTCTAGAAAAGACATCAACTATGACAAACGATCATTTCGTCTATCTACAGAAATGACATCCAGTATGACTAACAATCATTTCGCATAGCTACATGAATTACATCCAGTAGGACAAACAATCATTTCGTGTAGGTACAGGAATTGCATCCAGTAGGACAAACAATCATTTCATGTAGGTACAGGAATTGCATCCAGTAAATCTTATAATCAATTCGTCTAGGTACAGGAATGGCATCCAGTATGACTAACAATCATATCGCCTAGCTACAGGAATTACATCCAGTAGGACTAACAATCATTTCCTGTAGGTACAGTAATGGCATCCATCAAGACTTATAATCATTTCGTCTAGGTATAGGAATGACATCCAGTATGACTAACGATTATTTTGTCTAGCTACATAATGACATCCTGTATGACTAACGATCATTTTGTTTAGCTACAGAAATGGCATTTAGTATGACTAACAATCATTTCATCTAGCTACAGGAATTACGTCCAGTAGGACCAACAATCATTTCGCCTAGGTACAGGAATGGGATCCAGTATGACTCACAATCGTTTCGTTCAGCTACAGGAATGGCATCTAATATTACCAACAATCATTTCGTCTAGGTAAAGGAATGACATCCGGTATGACTAACAATCATTCGTCTGGCTATAAAAAGACATACAGTATGACTAACGATCATTTCGTATAGCTTTTGGAATGACATCGAGTATGACTAAAGATTATCTCGTCTAGCTGCAGACTGACACACAGTAAGACTAACGATCATTTTATTTAGCTACATGAATGTCTTCGAATATGACCAACAATCATTTCGTCTAGCTACAGGAACGGCATCCAGTATGGCCAACGATCATTTCGTCTAGCTACAGGACTGGCATCCATTTTGACTAACTATCATTTCGTCTAGCTGCAGGAAGGGCATCCAGTATGACTGACGATCATTTCGTCTAGCTACAGAAAAGGCATCTAGTATAACTTACGACCTTTTCGTCTAGCTACAGGAATGGCTTCAAGTTTGACTAACGATCATTACGTCTAGCTACAGGAATGACACCCAGTATGATTAACGGTCATTTCAGGTAGCTACAGGAAAGACACCCAGTATGACTAACGGTCATTTCGGGTAGCTACAGGAATAATATCCAGTACGACCAATGATCATTTCGTCAAGGTACAGGAATGACGTCCAGTATGACTAACGATCATTTATTCTATCTACAGAAATGACATTCAGCATTACTAACGATCATTTCGTCTTGCTACAGGAATAACATCCAGTAAGACTAACGGCCATTTTGTCTAGCTAAAGGAAGTAGGACTAACGATCATTTCGTCTAGCTACACAGGATGACATACAGTATGACTAACAGTCATTTCGTCTCGCTACAGAAATGACATATAGTATGACTAACGATCATTTTGTCTAGCTATAGGACTGACATACAGTATGACTAACCATCATTCCGTTTAGCTACAGGAATGGCATACTGTATATGACTAACGATCATTTCCCCTTGCTACAGGAATGACATATAGTATGACTAACGATCATTTCTTCTAGATCACAGTAATGGCATTCAGTATGACTAACGGTCATTTCATCTTGCTACAGGAATGACTCCCAGTATGACCAATAGTATTTTGTCTTGTTACAGGATTGTCTAGGTACAGTAATGATTGTTTTGCACACCTGAAAGCAACACATCCGCAAAATAAGGGAAGTAAAATAACTGACTTAGTTTTATAGGCAAACAAATTAAGTGTGAGAGCGGAATATTCATTAATAACTTAGCTTACTGAATTTCAAACTCTAAATGGGATCGAAGTGGCACAATTAATATTTCTCATGTACCGCTTAGAGTAGATTAAATATAGTTGGACCGCATCACGAGAAAATGAATATTCCGAGTATAGAGACATTGCGAGACATTGTCCCCATTCCCCGTTTCTCCACAATGCCCTCCATAGTAGAGTGAACCCTCGTTACAACGACATCATTTGTTCCCAAAGATGTTGCCTTTATAATGAATTTGCTGTTGTAAAGAATCCTTAATGAACAGAATGGTATGTTAGATAGACTTTGCTTTATTCTTATTTCCTCATAGAACATATGGTTTGGATATTTGTTAGAATCGCCTCTTTTCTTGCATAATTTCACATTAACTGCAATCTCTTGAGCGAAGGTTTCGTGACATTCAAATTGTCATTATAACAAATTTTGTTGTTGTATCAAAAGACGGTATAAAGAGGGTTGCATGTATACAGTGAAAACACTTCAAAACAGGGATATAGTGGGTCTATTATTGGCGGATTTTTAGAATTTTGTACTGTTTAAACCAACTTTTCATTGTGCTATATTGGTTATTTTCAGCATTTTTTTTTACTACATAAATGTGTTTGGGTTATGATTTTTTTCAATTTTCCACAAAAAAGATATTGTGGGTACTTTTTAGAAGCGCCTCGCAGAGATGCGCTTCTAATCAGTACCCACAACATCTGTTTTGTGATAATATGAGTAAATATTAGTTTTGTTAAAAACATAGGCTTATCTGGAACAATGGCTAAGAAATGTACAGTTTACATTTTTATGTGTTAATAGAAGTGTCCAAGCAGTCCAATCAGGATATTCGCCCTTCGCCTGCGGAGGCTACAGTATCCAGGTAAGCGACAAAGGAACTGAACATACAGCACCATTCACTTATGCGGTAAAGTCCCCTTTAACCTGACAGGCGCACTTTTCTCTCATACAGCCGAAATTATATTGTTGTAATGCAATCCGCTCTTTATACTAATTATATGCTTCGAATCTTTGATGTAGGACATATAATACTTTGTTAAATAATATTAATAAATCTTTCACTTATCATGAAAATCCATGGTTAACATTCCTCGGGATTTCCTCTTTATTTGGTGTTTTTTACAGAGTGGGTGAAGGTGTCCCTTGCTTCCGGAGGATCCTGCGTCTCATGACATATTTATATAGTAAAAAGGGGAACCAGGGGGAGGAGTGGTGGCGGGGTCTAGAAATTATGAGCAAGTTCACGTCCTGATCACACAACTGTAGCAGACGACAATCTGACTTTTTTTTTTTTTTTTTTTTCAAAGAAAATAAGGCTTGACATTTCATGTGAATCGTCTGCCTAGCATGAATTACGCATGCCCAGACCAGACTGGTTCAAAGACGTCGTTAGACTGGTTTTGTCTTGGAAAAAGGTATAATGCCATCAAAAGAACAGACGCGTGCTTCCAATTAAACGATGTTTTCAATTTGCTAACAAGTACCGTAAAAATTATACGGACAATATGAAGCAAGTGGCGTAGCGAAGAACCCGGAACTGTTGCCAACTGGCCTGATCCACGAGAAACTGTCCTGTATGATAAGCCAATAGATAATGATATGGTCTTTCGTCTCTTTCAACAGTACAGTCGACTCCCGTTATCTCGAACTCGCTTATCTCGAATAACCGCTTATCTCGAAGTGAAAATCTGGTCCCTGTTTTAACACAGAGATCTACCAACAGGCAATAAAATATTGTGGAAAAGAGGAGAAATTGCTCCTTAGGAGCAATTTCTCCTCTTTTCCACAATATTTTCAAAATGTCTCTAACTTAGGAGTCAGATTACATATTCATTCTGTTAAAGGTGGTTGTTTGATTAATTGTTTTTCTGAGTCCGCAAATCTGATATGTCGAAGTACGGATATCTCGAACTGTTTCATAGAGTCCCTTGGAGTTCGAGATAACGAGAGTCGACTGTATTTAAGTCATATCGAGAAGCTGGAAGTGTGATGGTGAAATGCTCTGTGCAATGAAACGCCATACTGTCATGAGCTGAATTCCATCTCCAGCAGGATTCGAACCCGGGACCACGTGATCCGAAGTCGGGAGTACTAACCACTCGAACATGTGCGCCCAGCGAAAATTCAGACCAGACTGCGCATTCGTGCAGTCTGATCAGAATCTTCACTTGGACGCATTTTGGATAGCCAAGGACACCAAGTTTCATCATGCGAACAACAATGACTCTAATCAGAATGCGCGGATGCGCAAGCTGATTTGAGTCTTCGTTGGGTGCATACATGGGAAGGTACGTTTTCCCCCGTTGAGGCTCACGTCCTTGGACTTGCGCTGGGCATAGAACTGAATTCGAAAAAGTATTAGTAATGAGACATTATCTTGTGGTGCCTATTTACAGATTGCGGTAAATTATACAGATCAAAGGAACTCCATCGTATTATGTGCGTACGGCCGCGTGTCTATAATTAATACAAGTCAACCGAATTGACCTAAAATAATGAGGACTTATATTCTGAACTGTTGTCGACAAAATTTCTAGATATGGCTCCTTTCAAACTCCAAAAATAAAATATAAATTTAACAGTTTGTTTCCATTTGTCAGCTATTTGCCTGTTTTACGAGAAGCGTTTCTTTCCTTTTTTTCTGTCCCGGTTTCATCGCTGTCCGAATTGTATGCAATACACATGTCTGAATTGTTGTTTGCGTGCACACACACACAAAACAAAATTAAAATAAAATTATTCTATTCGATTCTCTTTTATTCGTCTATTCTGTTCTAGTCTACACTGAAACAAGTGTACAAGAGTATTAACTGTTAACTGTATTGATGCATGGAAAATTCACACACACACACACACACACACACACACACACACACACACACACACACACACACACACACACACACACACACACATCCCGACTTGGAAGCATATGAGAAGACGGACATCAGACCAGAACAAGAACTGAAATAGGGACCGGCAACATTTACGTCATACAGAAACATCGATGGTCGTAACCAGCCAGCGAATCAGTCGAAATCAATGTAGCTGGGTTTTCATAAAAGTACTTATGTAGAATAGAAAAAAAAAGACTGGCGGAAAGCATAATTATGAGCTCCTGACTGATGCAGTAGTTACAAATTGTATTTCATCAAATGAAACTATATGTTGATAAACAAGTTTATACGTTCGTGGGGAAGCACGTGCCCACGGTGTTTAAGCACAGGTGTATTTCATCGTAACAGGTGTAATGTTTTCCAGAAATGACTGACAGATTCAGAAACAGCACACACAGAAATGGGCCACGTCCAGCGAAAAACTGCCTTCGAACAAGCGCAAAATGCACAGATTCAGATTCATACCGCACATGCGCAAAGTCTCATCCGGGCAGTTGCTCTCCATTGGTGCATATTGTAGTGTAAAATCATTCTGTTAGCGGACAGCGAATGCCCTGATCAGACTGCGCAAGCTGATCTGCGCCTTCGTTGTCCGCATATGCCCGAAGACACAATTTCGCATTGCGCGGCAACGACTAGAAAACAAGTAAGTTACAAATTCAAATGGCGTTGATTCAATTCTGCCTACGGAATATAAAGGCTCCAAAGTAAATTTTAAGTACTATGTCGTTCGCCATAATGATTGTAAAAAATTCAGTTGTAGAATATGCGAAGTCTGATCGGGTTCTGCGCAATTTTGCGTACTTTTAACGCAATAAGGTACATTTTCTGTCTATCAAATATCAGAGCATGTTATTTCATAGCGAATGCGTGGCTACATGCGTGCGGTATTATAAATTAAGAAGGTAAATAGAAGAGTTATTAATATGCCAAGGCTGGATGATTGGCAGAAGAGTTTCAACAAGTATAATAATTAGTTAGAGATTACCGAGGAACAGATAGTTAAGAAGACTTTTTTTGCTGCTTGTAACATTGAAGGTTGATTTAAAGTGGAAAGGATACATTTTCAAGGGAGACAAATGTCAAAATTGTTTTGCCAACCTTCTAAAAAGGGTTTACTCTGAAGGGAAAGAATTTGCACCCTAGTGATCCTAGTGGCATTTGTGAACAATTTACTCATTATGTGTTCCATCTCAAAACCACTTCAAGCTTTAGCACTCTGTAGGCTAAATCATCAGATGGAAATTAGCGATATTACATTACGAAAATACGCCATTTCAAATATATTGAAAATTTTAGAAACCAAAAAAGGGAACTTTTCAGATAAAAATTCTGATATGTTTCATATTTCTGATCTAAACATAGATTGTGGATACTCGTTAGAACCGCCTCGGCGAGAGGTTCTTACGAGTACCCACAATCTATGGTTTTAGCAAAATAAGAAAAATAATGTATACCTATGTAAACCCCAGTTTTACTACATAAAAGTGGGGCTTATGGGGTCAAAATTATATAGGCATGTTTTCGTGATGATTTTGTCTTACTTTCTGTGAAAAGAAAATCTTTAAACTAGAAAAGGTTTTTTTTAAAAAAAAAAAAAAAACAACAACAAAAAACACACACACACACACACAAAAAAAACAACAAATGTACCCCCCCTCCCCCCACAGCCCCCCCCCCCCCCCCCCCCGCAAATCCCGCTAGAGTTGTCATTTTTGTGCGCAACGCCATCTCGTCCTGTTCTACATTTGTACTTAGCATCATCAAAATATTCCGTAGGGTATTCGTGTTATAGAGCGGAGACAAGAAATCAAATTCAAACAAAAGGGGAGATAACTCCAAAAGTAAAAAAAAAAAAAAAAGCCGAAATTGTCATTCTTGTATATGACATGTCGTCTGTTCCTGTTCTTCATTACTACCAAGTATCATCAAAATATTCCGACAGATTGTTCGACTTACATAGCGGACACTTAATCAATGCATAATCAGTGTCAAATATAACAAAGGGAGATAACAGCAAAAGTAAGGAAGGAAGAGTTGTCATTCTTGTAGGGAACACGTCGCCTTGTCCTATTCTACAGTTCTACAAGGTACCATCAAAATATTCTGAAAGATATTCCAGGTACAGAGCAGACGAGATATCTATTTCAAACAAAACAAAGGGAGACAACTCAAAATTAAGGAAGCCAGAGTTGGCATTCTTGTACGCGACACGTCGTCTGGTCCTGTTCTACATTTCTACCAAGTATCATAACATATTCCATAAAATATTCCAAAGGGTCTTTGACTTACAGAGCGGACACGAAATAAATGGATAATTACTGTCAGACATGAGAAAGGGAGATAACGCCTATAGTAAGAAAGGCAGAGTTGTCAGACGCCACACGTCGTCTAGTCCTGTTCTACATTTCTACCAAGTATCATAAAAATATTCCAAAGGGTCTTCCAGTTACAGAGCAGACGAGAAATCTATTTCAAACAAAACAAAGGGAGATAACGCCAAAAGTAAGAAAGCCAGAGTTGACATTCTTGTACGCGAAATGTCATCTGGTCCTCTACATTTCTACCAAGTACCATAAAAATATTCCAAAGGGTCTTTGACTTACAGGGTGGACTCGAAATCAATGGATAATCAGTGTCAAATATAACAAAGGGATATAACGCCAAAAGTAAGACTGGCAGAGTTGCATTCTTGTACGCGACAAGTCATCTGGTCCTGTTACATTTCTACCAAGTATCATAAAAATATTCCAAAGGGTCTTTGTCTTACAGAGCGGATACGAAATCAATGGATTATCATTGTCAAATATAACAAAGAGAGATAACGCCAAAAGTAAGAAAGGCAGAGTTGTCACTCTTGTACGCGACATGTCGTCTGGTCCTGTTCTACGGTACCATTCCAAAAGGTATTCGAGTTACAGAGCAGACACGAAATATTTTTCAAATAAAACAAAAGGTGATAAAGTAAGAAAGGCAGAGTTGTCGTTCTTGTACGCGACACATCGTCTGGTCCTGTTCTACATTTCTACCAAGTATCATCAAAATATTCCAACGGGTGTTCAAGTTACAGAGCGGACAAGAAGTTTTACGCCGACGCCGTCGGGATCCGGCCCCAAAACAATGCCCCCCCCCCCCCCACCCCCCTTTGGTAGGGGGTGACATAATGTTGAAAAAGAGTTTTAAAAAATGTTTAAAGAGAAACGATGTGTTGTTGAAGGTGGGTGTAGGTCAGAAATGTCAAGCTCAATTATGAATAAAACACATTCATGCGTTCTTTGACTATAAATTTCTGGACTTCAAACTTTTATACATTATTTTGTATACTTGCGTTTCTTCTTAGTCATTTAACCTTTACCACTCTCGAGGTTGATTTTGCAGACCGACAAATTAACGATATTCACCGCCAGCCCCACTCCCCCAGAAAATAGGCTCTGACATTTCATGCAAACTGCCTCATTAAGGTAAAAATTGGCATAAAATGTTGAAGTCTATTTTCTGGGGAAAAATAAGAAAAAAACATATTTTCAGAGAAAAATTAAGAAAAAAAAATCAAAATGTCGCCTGCTTATTATTTTTTTACCCAGCATGCCGAGCGTTAAATGAAAATCGTGATCATATAATTAACCAGTCAGGTCCTGGCTTTTATTTTACAGTCACTGTTATATGGAATGAACTTAAGCTAGCTACCTTTAAATGTCACTTCGACTTGTACTTTCATCGTTTCTTTGACTTCTGACATTGATTTATATCAAATAATGACGGAATGAACATCGTTTTTCTTGACACTAAATGTTAACTCTTGTGCTGCTGAGCCCGGATATGTCCTGCTTTCACAAAGAGTGTAGATCCAGATCAGTTGGCTTCTGAAGTAGCTGCACTGTTTGTCATTAAGTATGTGAATTTGTATCAACAGCATAAATCAAGTAATCTGATTGGCTGAAAATTAGAAGTGGGTGTGGCATATTAATTTATTCAGCATGACAAGAGTTAAGTTGATATACAATAATTCAGGTAAAGTTAACATACATTCTTTTTGCTTTGCTTGTTGGTTACAGCTTACGGCACTTATTTATTTTATTTCTTTGTTGTTTTTGTTGTTTTTGCTTTACCTACAAGAACCCACGAATAATGGCGGACACAAAATACAGCTATAGATAACTTGTTGAGTCATATGTTTGTTAATTTTGCATCAAAATCTTAGCTTAATCTTTTCATCCCGAGTTTCTGAAGTGGACTCTGACCTTTGAATCTGCTCTGAACAGCTCTTCCAAGTAGGGGTTAGTCAAAAAATCAAAACCATCACAAAAACATACCTATGTAATTTTGACCCCCTTAAACCCCACTTTTATATAGTAAAACTGGGGTTTACAGGGGTATACATTATTTTTCTTATTTCTGCTCAAAAACATAGATTGTGGGTACTCGTTAGAACCGCCTCGCCGAGGCGGTTCTTACGAGTACCCACAATCTATGTTTTTGAGCAGAAATATGAAAAATATCAGAATTTTTATCTGAAAACTTTTCAGTTTTTGGTGGTGAAATTTTCAATATATTTGAATAGGCGTGTTTTCGTAATGATAATGGCGAACAGTGCTGATGTGATGGCTAATAATGATCCATCTCATCAGGATCTGCACTGTTTGCGTTCTGGTTTAACACGACAACCCTTGTGGGTCATTTTGTGTCGTCTACCTGAGAAAAGGGAGAAAAGAGTTAGAAGAGACAGTAAAGGGGATGACAGAGAGGGACAGGGACGAAAGAGGAACAGAAATGGAAATGAAGAAACAGAAGAAATAATATAAAAAACAAAACAAAAAAACATTCCCCTTCTACCCTTACTATTACCTGCTATAAGGATAGCAGGCCTTGCCCAACTGTTAGCCAAGATCAGTTCAACGCAACGGAGACGTAAGATACACGACATCTTCGCCCCACCTAACCACCCCTCTTTAGGGCTGAAAGGGTTAAGTAAAACATATATAATAATATATAATCATTTCGCAGGGGACTTGTTATGGAGGATAACTGGATGAAAATTCTAGGATGATTTGTTCCAGTTGTGATACTCATTAAGACGCCTCGCCAAGAGACCAAATTCCCATTAGAATGGTTCCCTTTTCAGAAGGGAATTGGAGAGCAGGAAAGCAAACAAGAAGTCACAAAAGTTGTTTCCTTGTGAAAAAGAGGGCCATGATGGTCCTATATCGCTCACCTGAGCAACTAGACAAAGTGCCCAGTGGGGCACGTATACCCCTGACCAGTGCTACCGCCAGCTTTTAAAGAGCACAAAGTATGTAGCTTTGACTCTGGAGATGGCAGTTATATGCTTTATGTTATAACATTGAAAAACTTCAATCACATATAATATGAAGCCCTTGACCTCAAAGATCAGGCACAGGTGCAGGGATTGAGCTTAATAAAACTTTAGCCCTATAACTATCACCATATACTAGTGAAATCAATCAGTCTTTATAATATAAGCAAAAATGACATTTGTATGAAAAGTCTGTGACCATGACTTAAAAGCCATGCCCCAGCTTGGGGATGGTGCCGAGAAAAACTTTAGACCTATATATACCATCATGCTTAATATTAATGAAACCAACAAAAGGGGTTTCATAATATAGCTAGTTTCATAATATAGCTATATAAATTTTAATGAAAATTTTAAGGTCACCTGCCTACTCAATGCCCTCTACATATCGGTAAAGTATCACAAAAATATCTGAAAGAATTTTTAGAGTTATTGCCCGCACAAGATTTAAATAACCAAGGGAGAAAACTGCAGAATGGAGTCAGAAAGTCATTCTTGAATGTGATATGCCCACTCAATGTCCTATACATACTGGTGAAGTATCATGAAAATATCTTAACATGTTTTAAAGTTATGGTTTACACAAAATTTTTACAATTCTGGAGACAAGGGGAGACAACTCATGGACCAAGTCAGTTAGTCTTTCTTGTACCAGACACCCTACCAAATGCCCTCTACAACCTGACAGTTTCACGAAAATAGCTCAAAGGGTAGTTAGGAGTTATGGGGTGCACAATAATGCATTTATGGACAGACAGATGGATGGATGGATGAATGGATGAATTCCATGCTGATAGCTATATCCCCTAAACTTCTCGGTAGGAGGATAACGAAATTCAACAAAAGGTCTTGATGGTATAGCTATATAAACTTAGATGCATTTTTTTTTTTACTTTTATATGAAATTTCTAAGTCTGTGACCTTAACCTCCAGGCCATACCCCGGGATGGGGATGATGCTGAGTAAAACTCTAGATCTATATCTACCAACATGTCAAATATAGATGAAATTCCTCAAAGGTTCTTGATGGTATAGCTATATAAACTTAAACACAAAAAAACTTTGACTTTTTTTATAAAAATCCTAAGTCTGTGACCTTGACCCGAAGGTCACCCCCGGGGTGGGGATGGTGCTGATAAAAACTTAAGACCTATATCTACCATCATGCCAAATATGAATGAAATCCATCTAAGGGTCTTCAAAATATGAGGTCTTATAAACTTTAACGCAAAAACTTTGACCCAAAGATAAAACTAAAGTATGAACAATTAATGCTTCAAAGGACGGACGGACAGACGAAAATATTTCTTGCTGATAGCTATATCTGCTCAACCGTTCAGTTAGGGGATAATAAAATTTAATAAAAGGTCTTGATGATATGGCTATCTAAACTTAAACGCAAAAATTTTTACTTTTATATGAAAATTCTAAGTTCGTGACCTTGTCCTCGGTCACACCCGTGTGGGGATCATGCGGAGTCAGACTCTAGGCCGATATCTACCAACATGTCAAATATAAATGAAATTCCTCAAGGGTCTTGATGATATGGCTATATAAACTTAAACACAAAAAAACTTTGACTTTTTTATGAAAATTCTAAGTCCGTGACCTTGACCCCAAGGTCACCCCCGGGGTGTGGATGGTGCTGATAAAAACTTAAGACCTATATCTACCATCATGCCAAATATGAATGAAATCCATCAAAGGATCTTCAAAATATGAGGTCTTATAAACTTTAACGCAAAAACTTTGACCCTAAGACAAAAATAAAGTATAGACGAATAATACTTCAACGGACTGACGGACAAACAGATTCCTTGCTGATAGCTATATCAGCTCAACCTTTCAGTTAGGGGATAATGAAATTTAATAAAAGGTCTTGATGATATGGCTATATAAACTTAAACGCAATTTTTTTTTACTTTTATATGAAAATTCTAAGTTCGTGACCTTGACCTCGGTCACATCCAGGGTGGGGATCATGCCGAGTAAGAAGCTAGGCCGATATCTACCAACATGTCAAATGTAAAATGAAATTCCTCAAGGGTCTTGATGATATAGCTATATAAACATAAACACAAAAAACTTCGACTTTTTTCACGAAAATTCTGTGACCTTGACCCCAAGGTCACCCCGGGTGTGGGGATGGTGCCGATAAAAACTTTAGACCTATATCTACCATCATGCCATATAACGAAATCCATCAAAGGGTCTTCAAAATATGAGGTTTTATAAACTTTAACACAAAAACTTTGACCCTGTGACTTTTTTATGAAAATTCTAAGTCCGTGACCTTGACCCCAAGGTCACCCCCCGGGGTGGGGATGGTGCTGATAAAAGCTTTAGAACTATATCTAACATCATGCCAAATATGAACGAAATCCATCAAAGGGTCTTCAAAATATGAAGTCTTATAAACTTTAACGCAAAAACTTTGACCCTGTGACGGAAAGACGAACGAACGAATGAACGAACGAACGTACGAACGAACGAACGGACGAACGGAAAAGCGAAAACTATATACCCCCACATACTTCGTATGTCAGGAGTATAAACAGACTATTGAAATTTCATCCAAATCTCTGCTTTAAGATTTTTGTATATATTTATGTTCAAGAGTACACGATGGGCCTATAAAATGGAGCAGCAATGCGATATATGGCAAGTAATGCCTCATTTTTTTATTCGATCTTCAAAATTTCTCTATAGATATATAGGGAAAATGAGCGCCGACCCCCACAACCCCCTCGGCGGCCATGTTTTTGGACGAATAATGATGGCTTGAACAATCTTGGTAAAGACTCTCCAAATGCGTTTCTGCAAATTATATTGAAATCGGTCCAAATTATATTGAAATCGGTCCAGTGGTTTCTGTATAGATATACGGGGAAAATAAGCCCCGCTCCTGGCGGTCGTGTTTTTTTTTTTTGTTTTTTTTTTTGTTTGTTTGTTCTTTTTTTTGCCAATCAGGATAGCTTGAACAATCCTGGCAGGTGGTCATCAAAGAAACATTTCTGCTACATTATATTGAAATCACTTCAGTGGGTTCTGGCAAGAAGATTTTTTAATGGTTTATAAACAGGTATGTAGGGATAATAAGCCCCGCCTCCTGGTGACCACATGTTTTGATGACTCATAATGGCTTGAACAATCTTGGTAGCGGGTCACCAAACATACTTATACATTTCTGCTAAATCATATTGAAATCGGTCAAGTGATTTCTGACAAGATTTTTTTTTATTTTTTTTTTTAGTTTTCCATATAGTTATATATAGAAAATAAGCCCAGCCTCCCTGGCGGCCATGTTTTTTGATGAATCATGATGGCTTGAACAATTTTGGTAGAGGGTCACCAAAGGAACATTTCTGCCATATTATATTGAAATCGGTACAATGGTTTCTGACAAGGTTTTTTAAAGTTTTCTATACAGGTATATTGGGAAAATAAGCCCCGCACCCTAGCGGCCAAGTTTGTTGATGGCTGGAACAATCTTGGTGGCCGGTAATCAAAGAAACATTTCTGCCAAATTTTATTGAAACCGGTGTCAGAGATTTCTGACAAGAAGATTGTCAAAGTTTTTTCCATATAAATATATAGGGAAAATAAGCCCAGCCCCTTTCACCCAAGGAACATTTTTGCCACATAATATTGGTATCTGACAAGAAGACATTCAAAGTTTTTCTATATTGATACAGTCGACTCTCGTTATCTCGACCTCGCTTATCTAGAATAACCGCTTATCTCGAAGTGAAAATCTGGTCCCTGTTTAACATGAAAATATAACAACAAGGAACGAAATATTGTGGAAAAGAGGAGAAATTGCTCCCAATTTCTCCTCTTTTTCAAAATATTTTCAATATATCTAATTTCAGGAGTCAATTTGAAATCTGGTTGTTCGATTTATTTTACCTCAATTCTGCAAATCTGATATGTCGAGATACGGATATCTCGAAGTATTACAGAGAGTCCCTTGGACTTCTAGATAACGAGAGTCGACTGTATATTGGGAAAATAAATCCCGCCCCATAGTGGCCATTTTCTATATAGATATATAGGGAATAATATAGGGAATAGACTCCCTGCCACCCCCACCTCCCCCAATCCCCGTGCGGCCGTTTTTTGACGAACCATGATGGCTTGAGCAATCTTGGTAGAGGGTCAACAAACATTTAAAAGATTTTTAAAGCTTTTTTTTTCTTTTGGTTGCCATGTCAACAGAATCCTGTATGGATTCCAATTCTTCGAACAATATTCAGTCAGTAACACCCAAGAAGCTTTCCTATTCCTGTGAAATTTGGTTAAAACTGGCTCAGTGACTTCGGAGATGTCATTTAAAGGAATTGTTGACGGACGGACAGACGGACGACGACGGGCGGTGAGTAATCACAATAGCTTCCCTTGAGCCTTTGGCTCAGGTGAGTTAAAAATGGCGGAAAACACCAAGGGCTAAAAAACTGAATGTATACTTATTTCAGAAAATACCAAGTGTATCCAGTCCCCTTTCTATTTATCCGACAGTGCTAGAAAATCTGCGACGTCGTAGCGACTCGAACGACGTACAGTCAACCCTCTTTATACCGACACTCGATATAACGACGAAATTCGGTATAATGACAATTTGAATGTCGCGGAAACTTCACTTATGAGGTGATAATGAGAAATTATGCAAGAATATTAAAATTTCAAGCAACATATGGTTTGGATATTTGTTAGAATCGCCTCAGTGAGGCGATTCTAACAAATATCAAAAACATAATGTTACATGAGGAAATAAGGATAAAACAATGGCTTTCTTACATATCATTTTGTCCATTAAGGATTCTTTACAATAGCAAGTTTATTTTAATGGCAACACCTTTGGGAACAAATGCTGTCGTTGTAACGAGGGTTACTGCTTTTGCGATGTTGTGGTGTTTTATGGGAAGGCATTAAAACTCACACAAATCTATAACGATTTCCAGCCATCTATTCCAAAAATATTTCAGACAGGCTGCAATTCTTCTATATTTAAAATATTCCTTGGCAAGGATGGAGGTGTGATCTATTGACATAAGTGGAGACTAAGAGGTGTGGAACTTGCAGATAGCGCGAGCTGGTCGGATAATATTCGTCATATGAGCAATTCCAGATTTCTTACGTAATTGGTCGGCGCCATATCTAATTACCTGTATTAACGAGAAACAACATTGCAAGTTCTTGATTCCAATCAGCCATCAGGCTACGCCAGACAAAATCATATTACTGGCCGATAAACTTGAGCCGCCACAAGAAGTTATGCACTTTATCGCAACTGCGGATGGAACATGCATACGTGCATGGTCCGTATTTACCCTAAGTATTCGGACAGAAGACAGTGCAGACCCAGAGCAAACGCCAGGGATCAATTTTAGCACTTGCTAACTTGCTAAATGCTGGTTAATTTCCTCAAAAAGCAAGCTGCAATTTCCATCACTCGCTAATTCTAGCAAGTTGGAAAGATTCTCTTCAATTGGCAGAACCTGAGGCATTGTTGCTGAAGTTTTGCAATTTCTTTTCCAAAAGCAATGATGATATTTTTCTTATTTTTCTCAGAAAACCGGTTTCGACATTACATGCAAATTGTCTCCTATATTTCCCAGAAAACAGGTTTTGACATTACATGCAAATTGTCTCCATAGGAGACAATTTGCATGTAATGTCAAAACCTGTTTCTATGGAGACAATTTGCATGTAATGTCAAAACCTGTTTTCTGGGAAAAATAAGAAAAATATTTTAAAATGTCTGCTGAAATTTTTACCCAGAATGCTAAGGTTTAAAGCCACATTTAACAGTGTTTATGTGTGAAAAAGCAAGTTTGCTGAAAGGTTTAGCAAGTAAAAAATAATGCCACTTGCTAATTTTAGCAAGCTGTCAAAAAAGTTAAATTTGAACCCTGCAAACGCCACGTCTGATAATGAACTACACTATTTGCTACTCCTACAGCAGTTTTTAGATAATCAGGTAAGGAGTTAAGGCGTGCGTCAGTTTTGGGCAAAACGAATGACTGATTAAGTTGGGGTTTAACGACACGTCAACCCTTGTTGGCCATTTTGTGTCGTCTCGCAGAGAAAGGGAGAAGCAAGACAGAAGAGAGAGTAGAGGAGATGAAAGAGAGGGACAGGGCAGAAAAGAAAATGTATGAAAGTGAAGGAACAGAAGAAATAAAAACATCCCCCCTCTACCCTTATCTGCTGCAAGGACAGCAGGCTTTGCCCAACTGTAAGCCAGTATCAGTTGGGCGCCCCAGTGACGTAAGATACATGACACCTTTGCCACTGGGCAAAACGATGTGCAGTTGTAAAACAATAAGCCACGCCTATTTCATTTATTCTGTATATAGGCCTATATAGAGCACACTTGTTCCTTCTGCATGTAGCTAATAACTTCACAGTCACATCCTTACCATTTGCATAACTTATGTTCTGTGTTTGGGAGAGAGCTCTCTAATATCTCCAATCCCTTTGTATCACACACACAGGCATTTAGACCGTGACCAAATGCTTGGAGAAAGGTAAAGCTTGGCCTGCACGAGCAGCAAAGATCCCGACCAGCATGCGCATCCACGCAGTCTGGTCGGGATATCTGCTGTTTACATTTACATTCTACGTATCTTGTAGAGAGAGCAGACATTTTAGACCACGGCCAATAAAGAATGCTTGTCCTTTCCCCGTGCAAAGTGGTTCCATCTCGCATGCATGTACATAAATGGTTATGCACCAATGGGTAGAATCTCTCGATGCATTACCAAGGGCGTCAACTTGGTGATGTAACAGGGTCACTTGCTGTCTTTATATCCTAAAAGCCCCTGTTGTATTGTATTGCGGTGTATTGTAATGTATTACATTTCATTCTATTCATTCATTTTCGTTTCATTTAAAGACATCTGCGATATTTAGACTTGACTGCAAGCCAGCGATGCATGGATAACTAGCACGTGCATGCGGACTAACCATTTTCTTGGTCAGTCAAATTTACTTTTTCATGCGACGGTAGGTTGTCAACCGTCCATATTATGGAATTAGGTCCTTACTGAATTATCGCTGATTTAGGACATACAGTTTCTTGCAGTACGGCTTGATCCTAAAGCGGTAGACAACCTCTACACATCACGAAAACATACCTATATAATTTTGACCCCCTTAAACCCCACGTTTATATAGTAAAATTGGGGTTTACTGGGGTATACATTATTTTTCTTATTTCAGCTCAAAAACATAGATTGTGGGTACTCGTTAGAACCGCTTCGGCGAGGCGGTTCTAACGAGTACCCACAATCTATGTTTTGAGCAGAACCAGCTCGCAAACAGTATAACAATGCTATACACATAGCCGCGACATTACGAAGAATGCATAATGCTGCGAAAAATCACCGAGTAAATATGTCTATTTTAGCACTGCCTTTTACCAAAAATGCGAACTCCATAGGTATTCTGCTTGTTGTAAAAACTTCGACCAATTATACTGAAATTATTAGTATTATTATCAACATTGATGGTCGAAACCATCATATGCCAGTGAATTTGGTGCACTAAATGACCATTCTAAATTGCATTAAACCTGGTTAGTCCAACAAGGTTTCGTAAAACTAGTTACTGACGAAAAATATAAGGGTTAATTACGGTAATTCTTGCTCTCAATTTTTAAATCTAAAAGCCCTATATTTCCGTTAGCGTATGGTATATATCAGCCAGATGTCGACAAGTGGAAACACATAAACGTCCAGTTTCATAAACTGAAGATGACATATCTATTCTCAAATTGCCTATGAAAAACACTGGCCCGAGACATGGTTTTTTTGTGGTAAATAAACACTCAGCTATTAATCATGTTTTAGGTAATAAAATATGCAGTACGTATCATTCCCGGTGTGTGTCTGCGATTTACTGTTTTGTTTCCACTTGAACTGCAGCTTGCATTAACCTACTTATGCCTAACGTCCCTCCCCTAAAAGGGATATTGGTAAACCGTGTAGATGTTGATCAGACGCCGCGTTGTGCGGCGTCTGATCAGACTCTACACTGTTTGCATTAAATACAGGATTTTCTCTAAAACATGGTAATAATAAAACTCAACAAGACAGCACTTCTTCTGGAAATGAATCTGTCCAAAGTATTAACCCTTAAAGCGCCAATCACAACTGCAGCAGACGACATTTTGAATTTTTTTTTTTTTTTTTTAATTTTTCAAAGAAAACAAGTCTTGATATTTCATGTGAATCGTCTGCCAAGCTTGTAAAAATAAGGAAAATATTTCGAAATGCCGTCTGCTCTTACAGTGAACCAGAAATGAAGCCAAACGATGTGATTGGAGCAAAGATGATAGTGGAATGAATGGGAGGATTGAAAACTAGAAGGCTTATGCCTCGCACCTGCTCACTAACGCATTCTGCGGAGTATGATTCTTGTTTACAGTTTGACCAGGCGTGCCTGTCCCAGATGTCAGAGAAAAGACTACGAAAAAAAAAAAAAAAAAAAAAAAAACAACTTCACGACACTTTACATTAACCCTTAAAACGCCAAGAAAATCTGCATCTGAAAATGTCGTCTGGTTATGTCGTCTGCTGCATCTTCTTGCAAACTTTTCTAACTTACATTTTGCATATAGGCAAACAGTGTGGACCCAAATCAGACTGCTCCTGAAGGAGCAGTCTGATATGGGTCCACACTGTTTGCAACAATGACTTTTAAAGTAACCGGCAGAGGACAAAGCAGACGACAATTGTTGTGATTGGCGCTTTAAGGGTTAAGATGAACGGATACACTTGGTATTTTTTTCCGCCATTTTGTAAAATGGAGACAGCTTTTGTTACTTCCGGTTTCCTTTCCTGCACACAAATGAGGTCTACTCTATATTGGGAGTAAATCATTCTTTTAGGAATCAACCACTTTCTTGAACGGAAGCCAGAATATTTTGACAGGAGTTCTCGCCCCCTGAAAGTGTACACTATCCATCCGCCTTAACCCTTTCAGCCCTTCAGACCAAACTAGATACCTGTACAAACAGTGTAGATCCTGATGAGACGGCTCATCTGGATCTACACGGTTTGCCATTCCGTTTTGGTTTTTGACTGACATCCCTATTTGCAACAATAGACAGGTCCAAAATCAATAATGGAAAAGTCCATTTCATAAATTCAGGGTGGAAATGGTTAAACTCCAGTGTTATTGGCAACATTGACAATGGGGTTAACCATCCGCAGAGCCAAGAGCATTCTTGGCCATTGTTATAAACTGCCATTTAGTCACAGGAAATTACCCATGAACATTATAAATCGCTTATTTTTCAACGTTTAATGGTCTTTATTTGTCCCAGTTATGGCCAAGTAATATAAATGATTTAATGCTGCAAAGTTCCATCCAGGACGTGCTAGTATAATTATAAAGGAATTTAAAG
Organism: Anodontia alba; assembly: GCA_964016985.1. Classification (NCBI taxonomy): domain Eukaryota; kingdom Metazoa; phylum Mollusca; class Bivalvia; order Lucinida; family Lucinidae; genus Anodontia; species Anodontia alba. The sequence goes on from OZ024826.1 coordinate 45,410,480, forward strand.
AGACAAATACAGGTTAATTAAAAAAATATCTTTGATGTTCATTGTAAGAATGTTTCAAACTTGGTGTTGGATTTCCGCACAAGGGGTTTAATTGCAGCAAAGTATGTTGGTGTTCGGTAAAATGCCACGGTCAAAATACAAAATATATGTGTGACACTACCTTTCTTGACTATTGCAATAAACCATCTATAAGTTCATCAGGAAAACATGCCTATATAATTTTGAACCCCTTAAACCCCACTTTTATATAATAAAACTGGGGTTTAGAGGGGTATACATTATTTTTCTTATTTCTGCTCAAAAACATAGCTTGAAATTAATTCTGATATTTTTATCTGAAAATTTCACAGTTTTTGGTGGTGAATTTTTTAATATATTTGAAAAGGCGTGTTTTCGTAATGTCTTCTGGGGCTGAGGATCAGGACCAGGCTTAAGTTAAGGTAGACCTTAACTTTGGGGACTGAGATTTCTAACGCACATTTAACATAAAAAGCTGATTTTCAACGATGAAACAAATAAGTATATTTCGATATAAACCCTAAACTACGAGGGCAAGTCAATAAGTAACCAGCCTATCCCATTTCCAATTGACCGAGACACCCAAGATTTTCATGCCTTGTTTCAATACATGTTTTAGGCCTGAGGGCAAAATTGCACCCTTATCGTATCATTCACTCATAAGATATTGGATGTCAAACATGGCTAGCGATGCAAAAGTAAGCTTTTCGTCAAAACTGAGTACCGTGCTGTAATTCGGTACTTGTATTTGAAAGGGAAAACAGGTCAGGAAATACATTGCCAGCTGACCAATGTTTATGGGTCTTCTGCACCATCGTATGCACAAGTTAAATTCTGGGTTGGGAATTCAAACGCAGTAGAACGTCTTAAGAAGACGAAACCAGGGCTGGACGCCCATCAGATGCCACCGATGAAGAAATGTGTAACAAAGTACAGGATCTGGTGTACTCTGATAGGCGAATTAAAGTGGAGAAATAGCGAATGCATTACACATTTTATTTGGTTTTTTGTTTGTTTGTTTGTGTTGAGGTTTTACGGCCCAGTCAACCCAATGGGGTCATGTCGAGCGCGGTCAGTTTACCTAACCACACGTTTACTGGGCAGGCTTAGTCCTCTATGCGGTTAACCAGTATTGTGCACATCCTTTCGCCAGAAACTGACAACTGCCCTTCTTGAATCAGCGGAAGGGAGAGAATGACCGTAGAAAATATTTCATTTTACTTGGTAGCGTTTCAACAACTTTACTGATCGCTTGGGTATGCACAAGCTAACAGCCCGTTGGGTCCCAAAATCCCTTAGCGACGAACAAATGGCAACCAGACCATCAGTATACAGCGCATTGTTGAAGCGGTTTAGGTCAAAGGAAGATGATTTCCTTTCACGTCTGGTGGCTGTAGATGAGACCTGGGTCCATTATTATGAGCCAGAGAATAAAGCTCAGTCGCCAGAGTGTAGGGCCGGGGTCTCCGAGGCCAAAGAAGTTCAAAACGCAACCCTCTGCTGGCAAGGTGGTGGCAAGTGTATTTTGGGATGCACAAGGCGTTATTATGTTGGACTTCCTAGCAAATAAAGAACAATAACAGGTGCGTATTATGCACATTTGCTCGACTAACTGAGAATTGTGATCCGTGAAAAACGCCGAGGTAAACTCTCCAAAGGGATTCTGCTCCAACAGGACAATGCGAGAGTCCACACTTGCAAAATTGCAATGGATGCTGTGGAGCGGAATGGGTAAGAGCTAATACCGCACCCCGCCTATTCTCCGGACTTAGCTCCTAATGACTATTTCCTATTCCCAAACTTGAAAAAGGATATCCGTGGACGTCATATCCGGTCCAACGAAGAAGTCGTGGCGGCAGTTGAGGAGTGGGTCAGAGACAAGGACCCTGGCTTCTTCAGTTCTGGGCTGATGGCACTGGAACACTTTTGGTCCAAGTGCATCATTCTAAAAGGCAATTACATCGAAAAAGAAGAGATCGATCTCACCCAGAAATAAGTTAGGCTGTTTTTTTTATTGACTCGTCCTCGTATTCATAAAAGCTGAAACTTACTTATTTCATGCCTTAAAATTTCAGACCGCAAATTAAGGCACACCTTAACTCTAAGGAACAATTATAAACCTATGCCCTGATCTCTACTACAGAATTCACAACTCAAATAATACCGTACTTACTCCAAGCATTGTGGTGGACATACCCAGTCAGCATTCTATGTAAATCTATATCGGGCCGTCATCGGCCCGTCAGGGTAGCTGACGGGCCGATGACGGCCCGATGTAGATTTACGTAGAATGCTAGCTGGGTACCTGAGCAAACAGTAAGAACCAGATCAGACGCCACAGAACGCAAACGCAAACAGATACGTTATTTAAAGGATCAGAAAACAGGCGTTCACCGCTTTGAAATAAGAAGAAAACCCTAAATTCTACAGAAAGCACTCAAAAACCCCTAAAGACGGTGATAAACAATTAGAAAAATCAACTGACGCCCTGGTACACATAGTTCTAGATACGGAAGGGCTATACACACACATATCATTTATCTTATTTGGCCAGGAAAACATATGTTGTGATACTCATTAGAAGCGCATCAGGGTTTTTTTTCATGGAGAAATAAGAAAAACATCAACACTTTTTGACAGAAAAAAAAGCTTTATCTAGGGCTATGGGTATAGAATGTCAGCTTGTAGACATTCTCATATCCTGCTGGTATACACATGTATCTTAATAAATATTACATTAGTCAATGTCATTGCTAACATAGAAAGATTCTGGCAAAATGAAAATTTGTCTTTTAGAAATTTCCACGTCTATTATAACCGTTTCACGTTTTACCAATAAGAGTTGGTTGGTTGGTTTGGAGTTTAACGGCCCAGTGAACACTGTTAAGGTCATGTTGAGCCGGTCAGTTTACCTAACCACACTTTTCCTGGACAGGTTTAGTCCTCAAGCCTAATTATGCTAATTCTTTCGCCAGAATCTGACGACTGTCCTTCTTGAATCAGCGGAAGGGAGAGAATGACAGAAAATATTTCAAGGTCAATCTCCTTGAAAGAATGTTGTCGGATCCGGCGGGGAACAGTAAGAGTATCCCTATCAAATATAAACGGAAACAATGCAATTTAGTTCTTGGCCAAAAGCTTTTTTTTTTTTTTCAAATCCTAAGAGAGAGAATAGGGCCGTGTTTTTTTTTTTTTTTTTTTGGTTACATTACGGTTACGTTTTCTGTCCCATATATATATATATATATATATATATATATATATATATATATATATATATATATATATATATATATATATATATATATATATAAACTCTAAATCGACAAATGAGCTACAACATAAGAAAACCTACTGATCTGAGTCTTCACTGGGCGCACATGTAATATTGTAGAAAATGCTGTGTCCCGGGTTATACCTCCGTGTCGCCATGCGACTACAGACTATCTAATCGGTCTAGCATCTCTACACTGCTTACCGGTTTTTTATCTATGATAAGCACGAAATATATTGGAGTATAATTGTTTGCAATGTCTTATCAATTGCTCCCCTATCTTAAATTAATCCAAGACATATATTTCCATAATATGCCTAGGCATTAAATATGTTTTATGTTCCGTTAATTTTTTTACCCCTCCTGAAAGGACCTACTCTAAAAGGAAAAGAATCTGCTTCCATTGGGAGCAAATTCTTTCCTTTACGAGTGATCCCTTTTCGGAAGGGGATTGACTGGCGCTCAGGAAAAAATAAAAGTGCTGCAAGCTCTGCACCATGCCCGCCACTGCACTTGTATGAAGCAAAAGCCATAATTCTGTCAAGAATGAAATCACAGGGAAGGTGCATTAGTCTTTCCCTAAATATAGATTTTCAACCATTTTCAAGATATAGAAAGGGCACAAGTATATGACTGGGGTCACTATTTCCAATGTCCAAAGGGTGGTAACTCCAAAATCTGGTACTTCAGAGTTATGGTTCTTGTGTTCTGCACATCATATCATGGTGATATACATTTGCATAAAGTTTCAAGAAAATATCTCAAACAGTTTTCAAGTTACGAAGCAGACAAATAACTTACAGAAATCACTTTTTTCAATATTCAAAGGGCCATAACTCTGGAAGTAGGTTAAGCAGAGTTACGGTTCTTGTGTTCTGCACCTTTTCTCATAGTGCTTAATTTGCATTTGTGTGAAGTTTTATCAAAATATCTGAAACCGCCGTGACATCCCGGATACAAAAAGCTGCCGCAGATTGACCTAAATGACCTTCAAGTAGTTCGGGAATCAGTTCATGCGATGCAGACGGTGAGCAGCCTATGTCTTCTGATGCCTGTAAACAACGAAGCTATGAACCGAAAGAAAGAACAATTTACATAAAATTAAAATGTAATGGCACACGAAATAATTAAGAATATTCTTGTGTGTGTGTGTAGGAGGGGGGGGGGGGGGGGAGGAGGGGGGGGGGGGGGGGGGGAAGAGGAGTAGTCACTTTTTGAGGGCGGAGGATTCACCTATTTCAAACTGCATTGAGCCTATAAGTATTTTCATTTTGGTCAGTTCTTAATACTGTCCTCTGTGTTACAGTGGCCTACGAACGGACTCGGGTTTGAGTCTCATCGGTTACCTTTTGTGTGTGTGTGTTTTGTGTTTTTTTTTGTTGTTTTTTTTTTGTGTGTGTGTGTGTTTTGTGTTTTGTGTGTGTGTGTGTGTGTGTGTGTGTGTGTGTGTGTGTGTGTGTTTTGTGTTTGTGTGTGTGTGTGTGTGTGTGTGTGTGTGTGTGTGTGTGTTTAATTTAATAAACATTTTTAGCTGTTGTTTTCTTTATTTCTTTGTTTTTCTTTTACTATGTTTTGATACTGTTTAACCTGCTAGCAAAAGCAGTACTTCAGTGCGATCCAAATCATTTTCAAGGAAAATCAAAAACAACATATTCTTATGGGCAATGGCGTTAAATACTGCCTTTTTTTCCTTCTTTCTTGCGTTACGTCTAAACCTCCGAGGAGGACACAGACGGTGTACATCGTACATTCCGGCTTGCAGGATGAAGGCCTACAAGTAACCAATTTGAATTACCGTAGGGTTCTTTAACCTGCACAGGGTGTGACTCCCTGCACAGAGGACCCGATCCAAAGGACGGCACACTATTTTCATATCATGCCTGCAAATGACATGAAGGAAAGCGCGTGTTCGGATACCGAAAATTCCCTTGCCTAAGCCTGGGATCTATCCCGATACCTCTAGCTCTAGAGGCCAGTGCGCTCACAACTGAGCTACATCGCTGCCTAAAATACGCGTTTATATACGTCTGTTATGGAATAAATGCATGTTTTTGTTTGTTTTTTTTTTGTTTTTTTTTTCTTGTTGTTGTTGTTGACAGGCAACACAAAACTAAAATATGTGAATGTTGTTTTTCACGCACAGTCAGATACTTGATAAGTAACACATTAAATCCAGTCAAACCTTTCATAGTTAAAATCAGTCAAAACCACGTATTATTTCAAAAGGAAAAAAAAACAAAAAAAAAAAAAAAAAACACGTATTATTTCAAAAAAAAAAAAAAAAAAAAAAGAAAACAGTTTTGTTTCCATGGCAACGCAAATTTTTCTTAAGTGATAACTTTTTTTTCATTCCAAATGGTCATCCGGTGCTTGACAATCAAAATGAAAAAAAAATAATAATAGAATTCCATTTTAGGCGGAATATATTTAGTAAAACTATGTGTTTTAATGAGAAATATTCGACTTCTTTATTGCCATGGCAACATAATTTCTGTGTCATACTGATTTTGTTCGTAAATTTGTGTTCAATATTTGGCAACTGTGAAACTACCAATGGATATGCTTTTCAATTACATAGTTCTCAGATTGCTGCCATGAAATTGGTTAAAAACAATTTTACAATACAACATGTAGCGTATTATTGTTGCCATAGCAACCATTACAGTTGGATTTTCAAACTTATTTTTGTTGTTTTTGAAGATGTCCCGTGTTGACTTATATTTAGAAAAGTATTCATCAATATGTTATATAGGGCAGAATTTTGTCATTCGTGAACCAATCCCTTTTGATTTATATCCTAGTCTTTAGCCTACAGGTGAACACAGTATAGGCAGGCTCCATCGTCCGCTCTCTTCGAACATCTCAGAAACTCCTGGGTCAATCGAAATCCAATGTCATATAAAGCCTCAAAGGCATTTGGGGAACAAACATTGTTAAAATGATCCAATCATGTCATCAGGGTATCCGCCTTGACCATATACATTGTTGTATCTAGAGGGGGACACGGGGCTATTTATCCACCTAAAAGCATGAATGGGACAAGGGGCCTAAATGACCCTTAACATTATTAAGTCGTGTTGCTAATATTTAAGGTAATAGAATCCCTTAAAATAGGTGATGGCCCTTTAACAATGGTTATGGGGCCGAAATGGCCCCATCATTTTGGCCCTAGCGGCAACACTGCATATATGAACCCGATCCCCGGCCGAGTCATAGCAGTCTTTAACAAGAGCTGTCGTAGGACAGCGAGCTCGCCTGCTGGGGTACATTTTATATTGTAACATTTTTATCATTTAGCCATATAATATAGGTCACACTGACCTAGATGTATTTGTATGTAAATCATTTTGTCACATAGATATAATAATCGAGGTATGACAATTCTCCCTGAAATAGTAATAAAAATAAAAGGCAAAATCACTGAACCATGAAATTTAGGTCAGTATTCAAGATATAAGGCAAAATCACTGAACCATGAAATATAGGTCACAATGACCTAGATATAGTAAGTGGTCATTCATTGGGTCACATGGAACTAATATCCCAGGTGTGACATTTATCCAACAAATAGTATTCAAGATATAAGGCAAAATCACTGAACCATGAAATATAGGTCACACCAACAGAGATATATTTTGACGTCAATAATCGGGTCACAAGGAACTAATATCCCAGGTGTGACATTTATCCAACAAATAGTATTCAAGATATAAGGCAAAATCACTGAACCATGAAATATAGGTCACACCAACAGAGATATATTTTGACGTCAATAATTGGGTCACAAGGAACTAATATCCCAGGTGTGACATTAATCCAACAAATAGTATTCAAGATATAAGGCAAAATCACTGAACCATGAAATATAGGTCACAATGACCTAGATATAGTAAGTGGTCATTCATTGGGTCACATGGAACTAATATCCCAGGTGTGACATTTATCCAACAAATAGTATTCAAGATATAAGGCAAAATCACTGAACCATGAAATATAGGTCACACCAACAGAGGTATATTTTTATGTCAATAATCGGGTCACAAGGAACTAATATCCCAGGTGTGACATTTATCCAACAAATAGTATTCAAGATATAAGGCAAAATCACTGAACCATGAAATATAGGTCACAATGACCTAGGTATAGTAAGTGGTCATTCATTGGGTCACATGGAACTAATATCCCAGGTGTGACATTTATCCAACAAATAGTATTCAAGATATAAGGCAAAATCACTGAACCATGAAATATAGGTCACACCAACAGAGATATATTTTGACGTCAATAATCGGATCACAAGGAGCTAATATCCCAGGTGTGACATTTATCCAGCAAATAGTATTCAAGATATAAGGCAAAATCACTGAACCATGAAATATAGGTCACACCAACAGAGATGTATTTTGATGTCAATAATCGGGTCACAAGGAACTAATATCCCAGGTGTGACATTTATCCAACAAATAGTATTCAAGATATAAGGCAAAATCACTGAACCATGAAATATAGGTCACAATGACCTAGATATAGTAAGTGGTCATTCATTGGGTCACATGGAAGTAATATCCCAGGTATGACATTTATCCAGCAAATAGTATTCAAGATATAAGGCAAAATCACTGAACCATGAAATATAGGTCACACCAACAGAGATATATTTTGACGTCAATAATCGGGTCACAAGGAACTAATATCCCAGGTGTGACATTTATCCAACAAATAGTATTCAGGATATAAGGCAAAATCACTGAACCATGAAATATAGGTCACAATGACCTAGATATAGTAAGTGGTCATTCATTGGGTCACATGGAAGTAATATCCCAGGTGTGACATTTATCCAACAAATAGTATTCACGATATAAGGCAAAATCACTGGACCGTGAAATCTAGGTGACCTGGACTGTAAAATGTAGGTCACCATGACCTTCACTCTCTTACACTTAAACTGATGTCACATAGTTAGCTGATGTATAACCAGTTGTGTCTATAACCTGTAGGCATATAAGATTTTACAAATGTGTCCTAGATTTTGACCCCTAGCCCCACTCCAAGGCCCACCCTGAGGTATGAACCCAGGGGATGTTCTTTTGGAATCTCAGAAGACTCCTCCAGGTACCCAAATTCTAAATATGAATTCTCTATGAGGAGTGAAAGTCAAGATATAAGAATTTGAAAAACTTTAACACAGTATTACAAAGGTGTCCTAGATTCTGACCCCTAGCCCCACCCAGGGGCATGAACCCAAGGGTTTATTCTCTTGGAATCTCAGAAGACCCTCCAAGGTACCTAAGTTCCAAATCTGATGCCTCTGTGAGGAGTGACTGTTGAGATATAAGCATTTGAAAAACTTTAACGCAGTGTGACGGGAACGGGAACGCAAACGCAAACGCAAACGCGGACGACCGGGGTGACTACAATAGCTCTCTTTGTACTTCGTACAGGCGAGCTAAAAATGGTATTAGCTGCTCTTTCGTTTGCGCTCAGCATTGAGAAAGCGTTACTGGTCGGTCCGATGTCAGTATAATGTGACTGGGTGGAATATCATGTCATGTGTCCGCGATATGACTGAAGGACTGTTGAAAGTGAATAAAATTTAAAAAAAATAAATAAATAAACCTTAGAACTTTATTGTATTATTATTTTTTATTATTATTATTTTATTTTTTTATTTTTATTTTTTCAGGTTGAAATCTGTCCGATGGATTAAAATTTAATGCCATACTCGCGCGCGCTTGCGCGGGTCCTTTTCTAGTACATTCCATTCTAAAAGAATGGCCTTTGAAAGCAATGACCATACTCACAGAATTGAAAACAGCTTAATCCTTCTTTGGCGTCTGATCTGGGTCTGACTGTTTGCTCAGCCTTATCTGTCTCAATAATTGTTGGTTTGGAGTCAAAATAATTAAGGTCATGTCGAGCCGATGTCTGTCTCAACAATTAGAATTATTACGGTAAATCACTTGTGATAAAAATACCCATCATTGCCCTATGAAATTCATGTCGAATATTTGCATCGCCGCCGGGATTTCTTGTGATTAACGAGAACAGGAAAAGAAAGCAGTTATACTGAAGGCAAGTTTCAGCAATTAATGTCAATTAATTTAGTTTCCATTATGACACACAAAAATATGGCAAAATACATCATCTATATACCACCACGCTCCTTCGTTGTTCGCAATATAAACTTCAGCCTAGGCAGAGCATTTCATAATTGAGCCAGCGCACGACAAAACCTACAATAAGACTTGTTCGACCAGCGAAGACTCAGATCAGCCTGCGCATCCGCGCAGTCTGATCAGAGTCTTCGCCGATCGCATGTGCCTTCTACAGCCTCCAGGCTATTTAAAGAGGGTTGAACGAAACCTTTGCCATACTGGGTGTTGTACAGGCTGATATTTGCTTGTCATACAAGTCTTATTGTAGGTTTTGTCGTGCGCTGGCTCAATATAAGTTTGCACGTGCGCCCAGCGAAGACTCGGATCAGCCTGAGCATCCGTGCAGTCTGATCAGTCTTCACAGGGCACACTGTGGGTAGCCAAGGATCCAAAGTGTCTTCAGGCGGACAGAGAAGACTCTGATCAGCCTAGCTCGGATACGTGAGCTAATCTGATTCTTCGCTGGGCGCACATGCTATAATTGAACCAGCGCACGACAAAACCCCAACAAAATGCATGTGCGCCCAGCGAAGACTCATATCAGCCTGGGCATCCATCCAGTCTGATCAGAATCTTCGCTGTGCTCTGAATGGATAGCTAAGAACCCAAGCTTTCTTCACATGCGGACAGCGAAGACTCTGATCAGACTGGGCGGATGCCATTTTGTTGGTTTTGTCATGCGCTGGGTCATATGTCTTGTATGAAATGCTGTGTCCCGGCTCCTTCTATATAGTTGATTTGCTTTTCCGTTGGGTTGTTTGTATGACTCTTGTATTGTTTGTATACTCTTCCTATTGGCGTCATTTGTAGGCAATGTTCCGCGAATAGAGCTCTTCCAGGACGTGTTTTTTACTATTTTATAGTGTTACGAGGGATGTTCGAAATGAATTGCTTATTGTCCTCTAGCCCGATATCCACGTGGGGCACGATAAAAACCAATACATACCTGTATAGGGCTATTCAATATCTACACAATGGTGTATAAATGTACATGTTAGACTAAGTGTATGACAAAAAATTTGCCATTTGAATACACGCAGTTATTGACCACTGCAGTAAAAATGGTTGGTAGAAGCGTCGACAAAAAAGACGAAATACGGGCTTACATCAAAGCTCGCTCAAAACTTGGTTGTTCTTTGAAAAAGCTGATGACTGAAATTTCTACTGCTTTTGGACCTTCTTGTGTGTCTTATGACACAGTTCGGCGGTGGAAAAAGAAATTTGAGTCTGGTGTAGAGTCCATCAAAAATGCACCGAAATCAGGTAGGCCAAAATCTGCATCTCGTAAAGAAATCGTTTCCAAAATTAAGGAAATCATTGAAGGAGATGCCAGATTTACAGTTCGTGATATTGCACGAAAGGTAGGCATATCACTATCAACGGTTCACCTTATTTTGAAGAAGCATTTGAAAGTCAGAAAGATTTCTGCTAGATGGGTGCCACATCTGTTGACTGACGAGCAAAAGAGGCAACGGGTTAAAGTGGCCAAAAAGCTGCTTCAAATGTTTCCAAAATATGACTAAAAGCAGTTTGCCAATGTCGTCACAGGTGATGAAACCTGGGTCCATTATTTTGAGCCAGTCAGAAAGGTTAGCAATAAGATCTGGGCCACTAAACACAGCAAACGCCCAATAACTGCCAAACGTTCTTTGAGTACAAAGAAGGTTTTGTATGCAATCTTCTTCTCTGGTGAAGGAGTCGCAATAAAAGTGCCAGTGAAAAAGGGCAAAAGCATCACCGGAAAGTACTACAAAGACATAGTACTGAAGAAACTGAAAAAGTATTATCAGAAACGACGCCCTGCCACTAGTTTTAAACATGTCCGTCTTCTACATGACAATGTTCCAGCTCATACCTCCGCAATAGTTACGGCGTTTTTGAAGAAAGAAAAAGTAACTGTTTTGCCTCACCCCCCCGTATTCCCCAGACCTTGCCCCATGTGATTTCTTTTTGTTTCCGAAATTGAAAGCATTCCTTGCTGGGCGGAAATACCAGTCCCGACAGGCACTTGGATCTGCCATTCATCAGTACCTTATTACTGTGCCCAAATCAGCGTACCGTGACGCCTTCAAGAAGTGGATACATCGGCTGAAACTTTGCATTTCTAGCCACGGGGAGTACTTCGAGGGCATGAAATGAGTACTTTTGGGCTAACTTGAAATTTGAAGTCTCCAGATAGAAATAAGCAATTCATTTCGAACATCCCCCGTATATTGACGAACACTGGGCAGACTACTACGCTAGGAAGGGCCCAGTCCTAACGTTCTAAGGAATCGTTAGCTTACAATGACAGAGCTGTTGGTTTTACTGAATGATTAAAAAAGAACTATCTTAACCCTTATCATGCTGAATAAATTAAGATGCCGAGCCCATTTCTAATTATCAACCAATCAGATTACTTTATTCAGATTGTATATATAAATTCACATACTGAATGGCAAACAGTGCAGATCCAGATCAGTTGGCTTCTTCAGACGCCAACTGATCTGGATCTACACTGTTTGCAAAGGCAGAGTATAACCGGGTTCAGCAGGACTAGGGTAAAGAAGTATTAATACACTTTCGGGGCAGGTAGGTCTTTCAAAATTGGTTTGCATTTTTTTTTAAAAGAAGTCTGCCCTAAAGTGAAAGGATGGATCTATACTTTTTGCCAAAAAATAAAATAAAAAGTAAAATAGACTTGTTCAAATTTTAGGAGAAGTATGGAAATGAGTTAAGGTGTCCCAATATAGGTAATAAATAGGTCTATGCACATGTATACAGTCAGAAAACAGACACCAAGTGTCTTTCCAATGCACGCAGATAACTGAGGCGCACCATCAGAAACACATTCGGATATGTGCGCCCAGCGAAGATTCAGACCAGCCTTCGCATACGCAGTCAGACAAGAATCTTCACTGAGCACATTTTCGATAGCCAAGAACGCAAAGTTTCTTCAAGCAGATGCGCAGACTGATATGAGTTATCATTGGGAGCACATACAGAAGGTAAGTTTTCTCACGCTGTAGCTAAATTCTTGGCATCCCTGTTTCTCTGTGCTCAACCCTTTTACCCTGGATTTCCATCCTTATATTTTGAAGCATCCACTGTTGCAAATAGATGGGCAAGTCAAAATCACAAACAGAATGGCAAATTCTGCATATCCTAATGAGACGGCTCGTCACGAGCTGTCTCATCAGGATCTACACTATTTGCATAAGTATATGTTCTGGTCTACAAAGCTGAACGAGTTAAAAGCTGGATCAATGAAAGCAATCTATAAATGCAGCTATCCATTCTCATTTCCCAAAGCCCCTACTCTCTGAAATACTGACTACGACAGTTGTGCGTGTTTTCCCACTGCAATGCTTAGAGTGTGCCTCGAAGTCTAACAGCGAAGCTACATTAATTATAGCTTGTCGATTCTAAGAATGATGGAGTAGCAGAAAGTGTATTTAACTGGCATTTGGTTTTATATGGGAAAAGCGGATATACCGACATCTAAAAACCCATTGCATTCTGGTAAGCTTATTTACACCCAGGGAAACCCGATATCGGGATATCGGAGGTTGCGAGATTTCGGAGGTAAACAAATGACGTCATCCAGCGACAGGGTATGTATTTATCCATTTTTTTATAGCTTATATCTTATTCATTTGATAAAAAAGCTGAGTTGCTCGATTTAGAGACATAATAATGAATATGTTAATGCAAATATTTCCTTTCTCAGCTACTTTGTGGAGGTGAAAACGGCATTTGAACCAAGATGATCTATTTTTCATCTCAGTTTTTGCCTTTTCGACGGCTACCAGCCCGATCATGGTAAATGACATGTTGGTTTATTATTGCCCAAGGATGGAATTATCTTCTCTTCGACTGTCTTCATAGTTGTTTCAGTTTATCAACAAAAAATAATGCCCCCGGATGAAATTTAAAGCAAGTACTAGCGAAATTTTGGATAACGGAATATTCGGAGGTACAATACATATGGTGCTGTAGATCTCGGAGGGACTGTTGCTGGATTTCGGAGGCACTGAAAATTGACGGAGTGAGTTCTGTTTAAAAAAGCAATATAAATTAAAACCTGCCTTTAAATATGGTGCTAAGCCTGTGTGCAAATACTAGTGTCTCTTTTTGTAGCAATTTTAATAGGGTTTGATTGGTTTGAAGGAGAGTTTAATGTAATAATATTACTAGAACCAATGTCATTACGTTTAAGAACTTATATGCAATAAAACAGCTTTTCGCTGCAAAAATGATGTTCTGTATGTGAACGTGATATTTTCCTACCTAAGTTTCGATTGAAATGCTAATTTTGGAAACTCGTAAGAACCGCAGCGCCGATGCGGTGCCAACGAGTGCCATCAGATCAGAAATAATAAACGTAACGTTACCACTGTAAATCTATGATATATCAATTATTCATAGCAATATCCCAACTCGGCACAATATTCACCAATATCAGTACAAAAAATCTATAATAAAGTCAACAACAGGTGCTTATTCGTCCATCGGGCTGACATTTGTATATCTAATTACAAGAATCTATCTATTTTCTTATACTGAGTCGTTCATATTTGACCATTACCTGAGTTAGGTGGGTCGCTTAATTTAGAATTTAGCAACAACAACAACAATAATAATAATAATAATAATAATATAATCACACGATGAGCCTGGTAAATAGTTCCTTTAAAATCTGTGGAATCCAGTTAAACATTCAAAACAAAAAGAAAACACCCATATGTCAGTCATCTTGAAATCTTATAATGCCCTTAACTCCCATCATTTTAACGGAATTTCATCAAATGTGCATCGAAATCCAAATTTTACAATGTATAGTTTAGAACTATACTGTTCTTTGCTTGTATTCTCCTTGCGCGTACAACCGAAAGTCCATATCAGAGAATCTTAATTGCATTTTTTTTATTTATGTAACGCTCCTGATTTTTAATGCTTGTCGGCAAACTGTCTTATAAGAACTCCTCATGTGGTGTTACTTAACATTGTTGTCTACAAATCTTTATGGACAGTCCGCTTATCTAGGTTTTTAAGCAGCAGCCAGAAAAATTACACATTCCCCTGTAATCCCATTTTCCTAATATAAGTGAAATTTACAAGGGGTTTTCACCGCATAAATTTGCTAGCGTCATATGATAATTATGAGTTGTATCGAGTTGTATCGAGGAGACCTTTGTCAATTTCATTTGCTATCAAAAGAAAACATTACTGATTTTGTAACGTGTTCTTCCATATGCGCTGTGCGTGCGTGTGTGTGTGTGATTGGGGATGGGGGTGGACAAATTCATTTCAAAATCAAGCAGATGGGGTTGGGGGGGGGGGGGGGGTAGAGTTGGCGGACGTAGCCCCCATTGTGGACAAATTATTTAAAAAATCAAGCAGACTTTAATCGAAAACACAGGTTACACCCCTAATTTTCGCCTCTAAATCGATATTTTCTGAGCATTTGCACGCCTCCATACGGTCACACTATCCCCATTTCAAAACCCACGGGCCTGGGTTTTTAAGCCTAAATTAAATGTAAGTGAAAAATCCATGGAGTGTCTGACCGACCAAACGATGAAACGAGACCTTTACCCCTTTCGGGCCAATTATTTTAAAAATCATGCAGGTTTGGCCATAAAAGCACTTTACATTCCTTAATTTTGCATCCCCCATCGGCATTTTGTTGGCATCTGTGTCCCCTTTAAGAATAGCCAAGAATTCACACACCCGCCCCTTTCATTTCAAAAGTCTGTGTATAGGCCTGGAAACTCACCAAAGGCATAAAACGTTGTGATGTACAAATATGAAAACACGCAGAATGAAATTTTCAGGTCTTAAAAAATACAAACTTTTCAGAAAGAAAAAAGTTAATTTTCGTATAATTATTATTTTTTTTTTCATCGAGGCGGTTCTAACAATAACCCGCAACCTATGTTTTAGAGCAGAAACGACGTGGTTCTTAAGAGTACCTCAATACATATTTTAGAGCAGAAACAAGAAAAAAAAAAAAAAAAAAGATTTAGTCCTGCAATCCCCACTTTTTCTATGTGAAGTCGTGTTTGTTACCGGGGTTTTCATCACGAAGGCTGGTTATCTTGATGCTGGTTATCTTGATGTTTTATCTTGATACGTCTATGGCACATTATTTCATTTATTCTTTGCCAGTCTGCATAAACGCTTTGTTCGCTTGCTACATGCTACTCCTGACGATTCAGGTAATCGTCTTCAACATATTAAACCAGGCAAGATCACGTTTCAGAAAAGATGTAGGCGTTTTAAAAAGAACACAAAATTTACTTTCCTCCGATATCCCGTTAACCAATATAAATCTGTCCTCCGACATCCCTGCATCATACCTCCGACATCCTGTTACCAATAAATATGACAACAACCCTAAAGAAATCTAAAAAATCTGCCACTTTAGTAATTTTTTCACATCTGCTATTTCTTGTATAATTTATAGAAAGATTCTAGATTATACAGACATACATACTCAGTGAAAAAGCTTTACAGGATAAAAGCTATAAACAATTGAAAATGGAATTTGGGTGAAAAACAATGAAATTTCCTTTTCAAACGTGATTTTGAATAAATAGGAGGATACTTTATATTGAAATGCCATTTTCATATATTAAACTATTCAACTGAGAAAATATAGGTTACGTTGCTTATCCTCCAGAAGCACTTTTTTGATCATTAAAAGAGGATAAGTACATACACTGTCGCTGGATGACATCATTTGTTTACCTCCGAAATCTCGCAACCTCCGATATCCCGATATCGGGTTTCCCTGGGTGATTTAGTAAACGACATTTTGAAGCCATGTTAGCAAAGTATAGGGTTCAACACTGCATGCGAATTATCTCCCAACTGTCCCTTTGGGAGACAATTCACATCCAGTGTTGAGCCCGATACTTTGTGGGACACTTATAGATTCTAACTGGATCTACCAGAAAGTATTTGGTGGCACACTATTAAGGCAAATTCGAAGAAAAACCTGTGAGGAAACACTGAATTCATATCTGGAAACGAGGCCAGATGCCCGACGGCTTTACATGTCAAATAGTAACGAAGAAGCCTAGAGAGAGCCACGATTACAATCACAGTGCATAGCCTACCAGCGAAGACATCAAGAGGATGAGTAAACAAACTATAGTATAACATCGATGACTCGAATACCGTTTACCTCGGATGATTCGAACTCGATTTTGAGTCCATAAGAAATTCTTCCAATAGCTCAAGAAAACAAATATTTAAGGAAAAGTTTCTTATTTATCATGAAATTGTATGTTGCGTGTATTCATTAGAATCGCTTCATCATACCATTATAGTATAAAAGATCAAAAAAGACGAAGTTCCTAAATTATCACCATTTGCTTCGTAACCTTGTGCCATGATTTAGCCTCAGTGGCTCAAACTACAGATGTCTCGAATAAACTTCCATGGTCCTAAAGATGTTCGAGCCATTGTGGTTTTACTGTACAAAGCACAGCACACACTTTACAAACCAACGAAAAGCGCAGCAATCAGCCCTTTCTTTCCCACCAATGTGGTCACAATCTTAGACAGCAATGCTAGCATCGGAACAAGAAAACATGATTTCTACAGGTTTGTAACTTGACACTTCCTCCATCTATGTGACAGCTACAACTTTGCAACAGATTTTGTGGCACTATGCACTAGACTTGATACACGAAAATTGATTGATTGATTGAGTTTGGGTTTAACGACACGTCAACCCTTGTGGGTCATTTTGTGTCGTCTCCCAGAGAAAGACTTATGACATTAATCTACCAGTTTACCATACAGTTGAGGGCATAGTGTTTTACAAAACCATATTTCTTGTTTTCGTTTCTTTCCGAGACACCTAACAGAAACATACGCCCGAAATCTGCAGGAAGTTCATAAAATCCAAAATGTAAGTTAGTAATAATTAGATAAATGGACTCCCGGTGTTGAGTAGTGGATGGAAATGTCTGCAATGTACAAAAACTACACTGCTAATAGAGGAAACATGAGCAACCACGTCAGAAAACGTACCTTCGGACATATGCGCCCAGCGATGATTCAGATCAGCCTACGCATTCACACAGTCTGATCAGAATCTCCACCAGGAGCATTTCAGATAACCAAGGATGCAAAGTTTCTTCTTACGGACAAAGACGACTGATAATACTGCGCGTATGCGCAGGCAGATTTGAGTTTAAGTTGGACGCATATATCATAAGGTACGTTTTCTTACGTTGTGACTCATATGTACCTTTCATAAAGATTTAATGCATCGTCTGGCATTTAATAATTATAGCAGGATATACATTACAGAAAGCTGTCAAACTTGGAAAAATGCAGGGCCCAGTTGTTCAAAGCGTCGTTAGCTTAACAAGCTCGTTAAGGGTCATTTCGTTAACTGTTTTAGCGGATTCAATACACAATATTCTGATATGTTTTTGCTGAAAAAATGTGAGTAGCTTTTGCATTGAAGCAATACACATTTTTTTCAGCAAAAAAAATCAGCATATTTGCGTATCACTCGATGTAAATTTTAACGAATCGTTAACTAACGACGTCGTTAGCTTTGAACAACTGGGCCCAGAACTTTTACTATTAGCCCACAAGCCGCCAATCACAACTGCAGCAGATGACATTTTTTTTTAATATATTTTTTTTTTTTTTTTAATTATTTTTCATAGTATATAAGTATTGCTATTTCATGTGAATCGTCTGCCAAGCAGACGATTCACACGAATTTTGATAAATTTTCCCTCATGAACAGTCTCAGAATGGGGCGTGAGGGTTGTAACAGGGTTTCATTATCCCTCATGAACAGTCTCAATATCAAGTATCTGACTGTGCGTGAAAAGCAACATTCACATATTTTAGCATATTTTTTTTTTTAATTATTTTTCATAGTATTTAAGTATTGATATTTCATGTGAATCGTCTGCCAAGCAGACGATTCACATGAATTTTGATTTATTTTCCCTCATGAACAGGCTCAGAATGGGGCGTGAGGGTTGTAACAGGGTTTCATTATCCCGCATGAACAGTCTCAACCAAACCCAGACTGCAGTTTTCTATCTTTTGTTTAGAAATGTGTTTCTAGGACCCCAATTTAATAGTAGCTGTCGTTAAGTGTTTGCGTGGAGGACGTAAAACGTCATATGTCACCCCGTACGTCACGTGTTAAATGACTGTGCTGATATTATTAAATTTATTAGTCCTTTAAGACTACTGCGGTCATACACAGTTCCTCAAGGCGCCACTAGCGGGCGAAAGGGATATTACAGTTGTTCATTCTCCAGGCATGTATTTAACCCTTTCATCCCTGCAGACCAATACATGTCCTTTGTAAACAGTGCAGATCCAGATGAGACGGCTCGTCAGGATCTAGTCTGTTTCCAATCCTGTTATTGATTTGAGACTGAAACCCCTATTTGTAAACAATGGATGTGTCCAAATTCAGTGATGGAAGAGTCCAGTTCAGAAACTCAGAAGTGTAAGGGTTGAACTATGGTTTTCCGTGCACACAACGTTTGTATTAATCACCAAGGACTGCAGATTTAAACGAAGATATCATGAAAACCACGGAACTGGCGACAGCGGTCCATATTATTGTTAAAAACACGAGGCGGTATAGGGTCTTTAAAATAAGTCGCTTCCTAACAACGTAATTATCAACATCAAAGTCTCGTCCCTTTGCTGAAAGCTTGTCAATCAAAAACCCACAGAGCTACCAAAGACGACATTGTTGCAGAGACGCAAATGAGCAACTTTCTATTCCAATTAGTTGTCTTGTCAATTAATTTATGCGACCGTCTCTCCGTACAATAAACCGCCCTGGGCTATGTGCCTCATAACTAGACGATAACACATGGAGAGGCACTTTCAACGACAATGCACATAATAACTACGGCCCTCAAAGAATAATACAATAACTAAATCAACAAACTACAGGACAACTAATAAACTGCCGCTACTGTTTATTTTTCAATAACTGTGATAAAATTGGGATTTTCTTTCAAACAAAGCTCTCCAAAAAACGAGGCATGCAAATAAGTTCATAATGGTATCGTTTCGAGAAACACGCATGTATTTGAGGGCGGATGAAGTTAACAGAACACACGGCAAGACAAATATACTCGCGGTATTCATTTCTATTATGGGTCTAAAAGAACCTGTGGAACGTGTTATTACTTTAACATGCAA
Source organism: Anodontia alba (assembly GCA_964016985.1). Taxonomy (NCBI): domain Eukaryota; kingdom Metazoa; phylum Mollusca; class Bivalvia; order Lucinida; family Lucinidae; genus Anodontia; species Anodontia alba. The sequence goes on from OZ024826.1 coordinate 45,430,121, forward strand.
TGACAAAAATATCAGTCTTTGTCATTCTTGTCAAATGTCTTGGGAAGTTGACGGAGTACTATTCTGGTATGTTAAAACACGAAAACATGCCTATGTAATTTTGACCCCTTAAACCCACTTTTATTTACAGGGGTATACATTGTTTTTCTTCTTTCTGCTCAAAACATAGAGTGTGGGTACTCGTTAGAACCGTCTCGCCGATACTATTCTAGCGAGTACCCACAATCTATGTTTTGAGCAGACATATGAAAAATATCAGAGTTTTTTATCTGAAAATTTTCAGTTTTTGGAAGTGAAATTTTCTATATATTTGATCAGGCGTGGTTTCGTAATGCGACCAGTGACTACTAAGGACCCGTTAGCATCTAAGAACGAAGCTAAATGACGAGTCCTTGGTTACAATAATCATTATGACCACAGCTCATGGATGACATAACGAGACTGACCACAGTATATGCGGATGATGCATTTAATCAGGGGTATCATAATTATTTCAGCTATTGGCGTATTGTGACAACGTGAAGAAAACATTTTTCTGTCATTTCAGGACGGTCGTCGAAAGTGGATATGATCAAGACCATAGAAGACGCATGAGGAAAACGAATTTGTTTAAAGTAGAATCCAGATACAAAAACCCTGATTGTGTCCATCTGTCTGAAACGGCGAACAAGACTGATGGTTTAGTGCACTGGCAGAAAGCTAGAAAATATTTAGCCTGTTATCAACTGGCTATGCAGTATGAAATAACGTTTCTGGACAGCAAACAGTAATATTTGTCGGACTGATGACGATGAGTCATTTGCGTCAAAACGCTATATTAACTTTTTTGTTGGACTGAAACTGCCGCAACCAACATACTGAAATAAATAAGATATGCAATTCGTAGAAATTGGAAATCACAATCTTTGAAGCATTACCAGATTAAATAAGGTTTAAATCAACTCAGCGAGTTTACTTGAAAACAAGTAATTTCAGTGAATATTTTGCGGAACACAGATTTTTTTTTACAGACATAAGAAATTTTCCAGAGTGAAAGTTAACAGTAATAAGCTTATTTGCTTTTTTTTTTATTGTTGTTGATTGCTTTAATTATTACAAACGATTTTTTTTTGTATATGTTTTTGACAAACAAAACGGTATGCAGAATTTGTTTATATTGCGCTTAGCGATACAACAGTGGCAATGGCGTTGACTGGTCAGTCTGATTTACCGCGGACTAATACATCGTGTCACAACAGTTACGTCAATCGGGGTTCATCCGAACCTCATTACGTCTTTGTAATGGGAATCTAGCTTGGTGCAAAACGTAAATGGAGCATAGCGCAATATGGTTGAACACATCAAAGCAGACCAGAGTGCATACACGGTTAGTACGTATACGGTTATACGCTGGACTAGACCTGCCCAGGAAAAGTGTGAGTACATTAATTAACCAGCTCGATATTACCTTAACAGTGTTAACTGTGCTGCAAGACTACAACCTAAACAAACAAACGTATACGGCCATGCAACCAGTTGTCTAGGAAAACAAGTTCAATCTGACCTTTCCTAAAAAAAATCACAAAACACGGTGAACAGTACTGCTACAGATAACAAGCATTTGTCAAAACAGATATTCGCTACAAGTACTCCGAAGTGAAAGTTACCGCACGATTCACCATTCTCTGTCAATCACAGGTTAAATCAAGCTTGAAGCTGAAATTATGTTGGGCTGTTAGTAATCATAAAGCAATGTGCAGAAAATTAGATACTTTGATACAGAACAATACGCCACGTTTAACTGATTAGAAAGCTACAGCGGCGGCAGTAAATGTCACAGATAAAGCAAGGAGAGAGGAGGTTTCCGCAGCTGTTGAAGAGGTAATTTTTTGGCTGAAATTTCATGTTTTTCTTCTTGATTTTTTACCGTAACATACGTTCTGGGTACTCATTAGAATCGCCTCGACGAGGTGATTCTAATGAGTACCCATAACATATGTAACGGTGCAAAAATAACAAAATATCTCGGGAATTTCTCTTTTATCTGGAGAGTCTTTTTAGACTTTTCAAGAATCGATTCTATCAGAATGATTTCTGCTGCTCCATTGATGAAAATACCTGGAACGGGATTGAAAATATTTTCCGCAGATTTTTGTGTTTTGGTGTTTTATTTCTAATCAATAGCATTTTATCACTAGGTTCGACGGTAAGATGCTAGAAACATACAAACCAGGGATTCGTCCGCGACGACGACGACGGTTTGGTGTTTTACGTTTCTTTCAAAGTATTTAATTCATATCGAGACGACGGACAATTAAATGCTCTGTGTAATGGAACACCGTACAGTCATCAGATTACTACGAAAGACCGGTAGTGACATTTCAACTGCATTAATTCAAGGTTTCAACTTCACGAATTCACGATTTCAGCTTCACGAATTCACGATTTCAACTTCACGAATTCACGATTTCAATTTCACGAATTCAACTTCACGAATTCAACTTCACGAATTCACGAATTCAACTTCACGAATTCACGAATTCAACTTCATGAATTCATGAATTCAATTTCATGAATTCCACTTCACGAATTCAACTTCACGAATTCACGAATTCAACTTCATGAATTCACGAATTCAACTTCACGAATTCCACTTCAAGAATTCAACTTCACGAATTCACGAATTCAGCTTCAAGAATTCACGAATTCAACTTCAGGAATTCAACTGTTGAATTCCTGAAGTTGAATTCGTGAAGTGGAATTCGTGAATTCGTGAAGTTGAATTCGTGAATTCGTGAAGTTGAATTCGTGAAGTGGAATTCGTGAAGTTGAATTCGTGAATTCGTGAAGTTGAATTCGTGAATTCGTGAAGTTGAATTCGTGAAGTGGAATTCGTGAAGTTGAATTCGTGAATTCGTGAAGTTGAATTCGTGAATTCGTGAAGTTGAATTCGTGAATTCGTGAAGTTGAATTCGTGAAGTTGAATTCGTGAAGTTGAATTCGTGAATTCGTGAAGTTGAAATCGTGAATTCGTGAAGTTGAATTTGTGAATTCGTGAAGCTGAAATCGTGAATTCGTGAAGTTGAAACCTTGAATTAATGTAGTTGAAATGACACTACCAGTCTTTCGTAGATTACTTCCGCCTCTAGCGGGAACCGAAACTGGGACCTCGTGATTCAGTCTTTGGTCGTTAAAATACTAAAGGTTTGAAAGCCTGGCTACTTTCTTTTCAAAAGTCAGACTTGTCCACTCGCATCCCATAGTTGCGTAATAACCCAAAGCAAAAATAATCGTTAGCCGATGACATGGTTTGGCGCAGTCTGATCAGTCTTTCCTGATCGCGTGTGCCATCTACATAATTTCAAGATTCCAAGAGCAAATGTATATCCTCAGAACACAAGCAAAATGCCTGTAAAGTTTCAGAGCTGTGGGAGGAGTTATGCTCACAAGGTACCTACTACTATATGCACTTTAATAGTAATGAAGCACGAAAAAGGTCTATGTTAAAAGTTAAAAATGGAAAAAAAAAATTAAATAAACAAAAGTAATTTCAAGATTCTGTAAAAAGCATATGCATATCTTCAGACTATGGTTAAAACATCTGTATAGTTTCAGTGGGAATGATATAAAACTGTATGAGGAGTTGCACTCACAAGGTACCTACTAAATATACACTTTCATAGTATTGAAGCACGAAAAAAAGTCTAAGTTAAAAAATTATTTCAAGATTCTGTAAAAAGCACATGCATATCTTCAGATCATGATTAAGGTACCTGTGAAGTTTCAGAAGGATCGGTATAAAACTGTAGGAGGAGTTGCGCTCACAAGGTTCACACTACAAACTCGGAACCATGCAAAAAAGTCTAAGTTATAAATGTGAAAAAAAAAGTAAAAAAAAAAAAAAAAAAAAAAAAACAAGAGGCCCATGGGCCACGATTCGCTAACCTGAGTGACATGGCCACTGCAGACATGCAGATGTTATGCAACATTTTTCCAATCCTATCATCGCAACTAATGAAAATATCATCATTTGAACAGTTCTTAGTTTTGAAGAAGACTATATGGGGCCTGACAGTCAATGGAGCATGATCATTTGAATAAACTATCAATCACATTTCAACAGAAGGATCAATGTGAAATTTGGTGGAAATTGGCTAAGTGGTTTCTGAAGAATCGTGATTTTATACATGTAAACAGCACAGTGGCAGGGAAATATTATAAATATAAACCAGATGATGGCCATCTTAGATTTCCAATCAGAACAATTTTAACTATTGTTGATCTACAAGTCACTTCGATACATTCAATATAAATGTATATGGCCCACACAAATAGGGAAGCAAATTTGACCTTGGAGGCAAAAAGGTCAAATGTCAACATAGAACCATCATTTGAGCAATTTTGGTAGATCTCCTGTCCCCCGTAATTTGTGCAAAGATTAGGACCCAGGGCTTATTTGGTTATGGAGAAGAAGATTTTTAAAGGTTTTTACCATATATGGGCATGGCAGCCATTTTGATCAATGGACCATACCCATTTTAGCAATCTTTCATTCTCCTGCCCACGGAGGCTCCGCATGAAATTTGAGCAACACTGGCCCAGAAGCTTCAGAGGAAAAGCCATTTGAAATTATCAACATTTTGTCCATACAAATGTATGGGGCCCATACAAATGCATACAGAAGCAAACTTGACCTCGCCGTAAAAATGTTAAATGTCAATGTATGACAATTATTTTAGCAATTTTGGTAGACCGCCCATTCCAGATGATATATGCAACGATTCAGCCACAAGCCATCCTCGGTTTTGGAGAATATGATTTTTAAATGTTTTTTCCCATGCAAATGCATAAGGAAGCAACTTGACTTTGCCGTAAAAAGGTCAAATGTCAATGTATGACCATTATTTTAGCAACTTTGGTAGACCCCCTGTCCCTGATGATTTATGCAAACATTCAGCCCCAAAGCATCCTCGGTTCTAGAGAAGAAGATTTATAAAGGTTTTTACCATATACGGGCATGGCGCCCATCTTGGTCAACGAACCATGACCATTTTAGCAATCTTCCACCTACCTAAGGAGGCTCCATATGAAATTTGAGCAAAATAGGCCCAGAGGCTCCAAAGGAGAAGTTGTTTGAAATTCTGAACATGTTTCCCATACAAATGCATAAGGAAGCAAAATTGACCTTAACGCAAAAAGGTCAAATGTCAATGTACGACCATTATTTTAGCAATTTTGGTAGCTCTCCTGTTCCCGAAAATATATGCAAAGAGTCAGCCATAAGGCATGCTCGGTTTTGGAGAAGAAGGTTTTTAAAGGTTTTTCCCATACAAATGCACAGGGAAGCAAACTTGACCTTGCCGTAAAAAGGTCAAACGTCAACGTACGACAATTCTTTTAGCAATGTTGGTAGACCTCCCGTCCCCGATGATTCCTGCAAAGGTTCAGCCCCAAGGCATTCTCGGTTCTGAAGGAGAAGATTTTTAAAGGTTTTTACCATATATGGGCGTGGCGGCCATCTTGGTCAATGGACCGCGACCATTTTAGCAATTTTTCGTTCCCTCACCCTAAGGAGGCTCCATATGAAATTTGAGCAAAATTGGCCCAGAGGCTCCAGAGGAGAAGTTGTTTGAAATTCTGAACATTTTTCCCATACAAATGCATAAGGAAGCAAAATTGACCTTACCGTAAAAAGGTCAAATGTCAATGTACGACCATTATTTTAGCAATTTTGGTAGCTCTCCTGTAAAGATATATGCAAAGATTCAGCCATAAGGCATGTTCGGTTTTGGAGAAGAAGATTTTTGAAGGTTTTTCCCATACAAATGCATAGGGAAGCAAACTTGACCTTGCTGTAAAAAGGTCAAATGTCAACGTACGACAATTCTTTTAGCAATTTTGGTAGACCTCCCGTCCCCGATGATTCCTGCAAAGGTTCAGCCCCAAGGCATTCTTGGTTCTGGAGGAGAAGATTTTTAAAGGTTTTTACCATATATGGGCGTGGCGGCCATCTTGGTCAACGGACCGCGACCATTTTAGCAATTTTTCGTTCTCCCACCCTAAGGAGGCTCCATATGAAATTTGAGCAAAATTGGCTCAGCGGTTTCAGAGGAGAAGTCGTTTGAAAATGTTAACGGACGGACGCACGGACGGACGGACGGACGGACGAAAAGTGATCACAATAGCTCATCCTGAGCAGAGCTCAGGTGAGCTAAAAAAAACAAGGATTCTGTAAAAAAACATACATATCTTCCGACCATGATTAAAACTCCTGACAAGTTTCAAAATGATCGGTCCAAAATTATAGGAGAAGTTGCGCTCACAAAGTACTTACTACATATACACTTTCATAGTACTGAAGCATGAAAAGTTAAAAATGTGAAAAAATTGAAAAAAAAAAAAAAAAAAAAAAATTCAAGATTCTATAAAAAGCACATGCATATTTTCAGACCATGATTAAAATAACTGTGAAGTTTCAGAAGGATTGGTATAAAACTGTAGGAGAAGTTGCGCTCACAAGGTTCCCACTACAAACTCGGAACCATGCAAAAAAAAGTCTAAGTTAAAAATGTAAAAAAAAAAAAGTGAAAAAAAAAAAATTTTTTTTAAGGATTCTGTAAAAAGCACATGCAAATCTTCTGACCATGATTAAAACACCTGTAAAGTTTCAAAAGGATCGGTCCAAAACTATAGGAGGAGTTGCGCTCACAAGGTACCTACTACAAACTCGGATACACTTTCATATTATTTGGGCATGAAAAAAAGTCTAAGTTAAAAATGTGAAAAAATAAAATAAAAAGTTATTTCAAGATTCTGTAAAAAACACCTGCATATCTTCAGACCATGATTTAGACACCTATGAAGTTTCAGAAGGATCGGTATAAAACTGTAGGAGGAATTGCGCTCATAAGGTTCCACTACAAACTGTTCCACTACAAACTCGGAACCATGCAAAAAAGTTTAAGTTAAAAATGTGAAAACGTGAAGAAAAAAAAAAAAAAAAAACTTTAGGATTCTGTAAAATGCACATGCATATCTTCAGACCATGATTAAACACCTGTAAAGTTTCAAAAGGATCGGTGCAAAACCTGTAGGAAGAGTTGCGCTCACAAGGTACCCACTACAAACTCTGAACCACGCATCACGCACCTCGCACCACGGAAAGCCGAATAGCATGTTTCCTCGCTTTTCTTCGAAAAGGCGGAGGACAATATTTTTTTTCATCGACTTCCTCTCGTTTGCTGTATTATTACTACACATGATACCATTGGGACTCTAAACTCAACCGCAGGCATACCGAGTAGGATCCATGCCTCAATCTGTTTCAGAAGGCGGTTTGACTATTGCTGGCTGTGATTGGGTCCAACATGGTCCACTTTGTGGTTTTCGTTAGCTCAGGCTTCAGATTGCCTTTGAGCCCTCTTTTTTGTTTCATTGTAGTTTTACGATTATTTGTGTTTACTGTTTATTGTAACGCTTCACTGATAAGGTAAGAAAGGCCATAATCAAAAAGCAAAACCTTCCGGAGGCACCGGAAGGAGAGGAGATGAGGAAAACCAATTACAAGACACAACGGCACCCTTGCAATAACCGACATACACGTACAGAAGAACTACAACAGAAGAACCGTCTTTGAACGGTCAGCGGAAACAACTACTGGGGACGCGGAGTGTGTGTGTGTGGAGGGGTGGGGATGGGGAGGGGAGGTGCTTTAACTAGTTTTAGACGATTGCAACCTTGCCCAAAATTCTGCTGTAGATCAATATTACAAATGAGCCAGTGAAAGACAAAACATACAATTAGACTTGTGTGACCAGCGAATACTCAGATCAGCCTGCGCATGCGCAGCCTGATCAGTTCGCTGATCGCGTGTGCCATCTACAGACGACAGGCTACCGAAAGAGGGATAAATGAGAAGCTTTGCCATACTGGGTGGATGTACAGGCTGATCTGAGTCTTCGCTGGTTACACAGGTATTATTGTAGGTTTTGTCGCGCGCTGGCTCAAATATGTGTTCGGTCCAAGTAGGGTCCTCTGGTACTTTCATTTATACTTTTGCATCAGTCGGATTTAATATTACGAGATACGTTTCATTCCTAGAGAGTACACGGTTAAAGAGAACGGGGATCGTTACTTACAAGTAACAGGTTTCCATCGGGTATGTATTCGGATATTTTGAAAGCGAATGAAGATGTTTACTTCATCTTCATAGCGTTTAAATCAATCGCTTCAACACAAAGAAAACATAATTGAACCGACGATAACTTAAAACCACATTATCGAAAAATTAGCAGTGTTCTACGCCACCACAACGTGGGTTTCTTGATGTTTCATTTTAAGTGGAAGATTTACAAAAAACGATGCGATGATACAATATAAACCCTATACACGTCTGTCCGGAACAAAGTATGTCATCTCCTTCTCTGTCAAATCAAAGAGTGATTCCATAAATTTGTAAATTAATATAAAACAGGGTTACACATGGTGGTTTCCGACTGTCGTTCTATTCAAGCCAGATTCACGCAACTTGAGAATAATTCTGCATTGACTTTCACCTAGTGTTAACTTCATTAGCTGATCCAAGCACCTGTGGGTGAAATCTGAGTGACAGACGTTGAAAACTGTACCGCATTCTCCGTATGTTTCAGTCAGATCCAGGCGCCACTCATATTTACTCTTTCAGTCTATTCAGACTCTATTGAATACTGAAGGGTGTTGGGTAAGGCTTGAATTTCAGCCTGATGAAAAATAGGAAAATTAGCCTTCAATTTTCATTCACCTTGAGTCACTAATTGTATATCATATTTCCGCGAGCTGTTTGAGCAGCGGGGCGTACCGCCAAAGTAGGATCTGAATTACAAGGCTGCTTCGGGTTCGAAACTTGTAATTTATTGCTATAACTTACAGTAAGAAATTGTTTAGGGTTAAATTTCATCGTTCCGATGATATATGACTTTGTTGGAAAATTTAAATTTATTACTTTTTTCTTACTTTATGACCTCGCCGTGTGTTAGCGTATGATTTGTCTTTTGATTTGTAACCTTATCTTTTGAAATTTCTCCTTGCTTTCATACCATCTTGCAATGATGAAAGGACTTTAATAAATGATCGCAATAAAAGATATTGTCACTAAATTCCATTCATTATGGTATCATTTCATTTAAGGGGAAATGATTCACTTTCAAGGGAGGTAACTCACTAAAATTATTTTCTACACTTCTGAAAAGGGGTCTAGTCTAAAAGGAACGAATTTCCTTTTAGACTAGACCCCTTTTCAGAAGGAGTTTGATATGTAGGAAAGCAAACGGGAAGTCGTGAAGGTTGTCTCCTCTGTAAAAACACTGGAAAATACACCTAGTGTACCATGCCCCTCGGCCGTCTTACATTCTGGGCAAATTCAGCAGACGATAAACTAATTTTATTCCTATTTTTCCCAGAAGAATAAGGTCGACATTTCATTCAAATTGTCTCCACAGACATAACTTTGGATATTATTTCAAACACTGTTTGTTGGGAAAAATAAGAAAACATTTCAAATTGATGTCTATTGGCCTGTTACCCAGTATGCTAAGCTGAAAACCAGATGCAGCCATTTATTATGCTTCTTTTGTTTCATTTTTAATGACAGATTTCTAGCTGTCATTTCTAGCTGGCCGAGACGCCCAAAAAACGTAGTCCGGCTTGTTTTTAGGTTTTGGCGCAGTTTCGCTCAAATTATATTTACTAGATATTTTTAACATTTTCTCGCGCATATTTGTACACATGTATTTATTTAAGTTTGAAAACGCCTTGAATAATCTTCAGACAAATGCCATTTAAAAATACAAAATGAATATCTATGTACAAATGTGCTGTAAATAAACCCATTAATCCTTAAAGCGCCATGCGAATTTTAAAGCAGACGACAGTCAGTTTTTTTCTCAATTTTCAGAGAAAGTCACGCTTATAAGTATGCCTTGTGTTTGTGTTGAGGTTTTACGGCCCAGTTAATCCAATGGGGTCATGTCGAGCGCGGTCAGTTTACCTAACCAGACTTTTACTGGGCAGGCTTAGTCCTCTAAGCAGTTAACCAGTATTGTGCACATTCTTTCGCCAGAAACTGACCACTGCCCTTCTTGAATCAGCGGAAGGGAGAGAATGACTATAAGTATGTCATCTGAATTATCTGCAAGATGATGATTCGCTTGAAATTTGAAGTCTGGAAAAAAAAAAAAAAAAAAAAAAAAAAAACATGAGAAAAACTAAAAATATAAATGACATGCGCTATAGTCGTAACAGGCACTTTAACATACCAATGGACTAAATACGTGACACGAGAAACTTGGACCGTAGCTTTCTTTGATCAGCAATATTACTGTTTAATCAGTTATCGCCGCCAGAATTTAATGCAGATTCTAAGAACATTTCAATGCCGAATAAGCTATGGTTATATATGTGTATTACACGCTTCAAAAGAGTTTTCTTCGATATTAGCGTATGGCAAAAGGTAGGTTGTAAGTTGACTGCGCAGTGTCTGGTAAGCTATTAATAGAACAGGAAACTCCATTGAATTTTGTGGAATGCGTGGTCGATAAGACAGTATATTTTGGGTGCAAGGAATTACCGGAATACAACGTTATTTCCATCAGCGTCATAAGATGAGATATTTGTTTGTTGTCTGTGTTGAGGTTTTACGGCTCAGTCAACCCAATGGGGTCATGTCGAGCGCGGTCAGTTTATCTAACCACACGTTTACTGGGCATGCTTAGTCCTCTAAGCGGTTAACCAGTATTGTGCACATTCTTTCGCCAGAAACTGACAACTGCCCTTCTTGAATCAGCTGAAGGAAGAGAATGACCGTAGAAAATATTTCATGATCAATCTCCACGAAAGAATGTTGCCGACCTCGGCGGGGGTTGAACCCGCGACCTCGGCGGGGGTTGAACCCGCGACCTCCTGGTCTCCAGTCGGACGGCGCATCCAACTGAGCCACCGAGGCCGGCAGATGAGATATTTGGGATGTATGTTTAAATCTTTCTTTGTGATATAGGCCATGTTAAATATCTGGTAAACTAATAAAACTTAAACTTTAAATTACTTGAACCTGCAAATTTCGGGAAATGCAATTACGTTTTTCATTCTGCAAAATTATACGTTTTGTCTTAACATACATGTAATTTTTTTGAAAACTACCAATTTTAGTCAGATATGTAAAACGTACACAGTTTAACATTTCATATTTTTTAAAATGTGAAACCTTTTAACAAAGGCCTTATTCAAGTAGAGATCAACCCGAAATTTCTAACTGAATCTGTCATTTCAGTGCCTTTGGCGCTTTGATTAACTTTTGAAATGTTAGCAGACTTCAAATGAATACCGGTTTTAATTTAGGCTAAATCAGTCAAGGGCAATTGTAGGATATTTCATTTAACATTTTAATACTCTCATTTTTGAGACATTTTGAATGAATAAAAAAGAGGTTAATGTTAAAATGTTAGCTTCCTTTTGCTAAATAAACGTGTATTCGTCGAAAAAATAAATATTTTATTAGTATTATTACTATTTTATTATTATCATTATTATTTGCCACGTACTTCGGGTATGTTGTTCAGCTCATTAACGCCATAGAATGCTGGGGAAAATACGTCAGACAACATTTTGATTTTTTTTTTTTTTTTCTTATTTCTAAGGATACAATTTGTATGAAATGTCAAAATCCCATTTTCTATGAAAAATAAGAAAAAATGTAATCAGTTTTTCTTCTGCTGAAGTTGTCCAGAGAGTGGTACAGGTTAAATTGTTTGATCATTTTATTGGAAGTATTAAAACTCATAAAAAAATATATCGGAGTTACGCTTAAGGCACTGCAAGAGGGCTTGAGGGATGTTGCACAGTTCATTATCCTTCATAGCAGATTCAATCGAACCCAACCTACTTTATTTGTTTCAGTTAAGGTTGATCATAATCAGCCTTTTCATTAACAGTAGGTAGTAGGCCAAATTGCCTGCTATTCTTCCATCATGGCCTGAAAGCCTTTATAATCTATATCCCCATTCTCTGGGCAAATTCAGCAGATCACACCGATATTTTTCTTATTTTTCCCAGAGAACAGGCGTTGATATTTCATGCAAATTGTCTCCTCAACGGACAATTTGCAAGAAATGTCAAAGCCTGTTTTCTTGGAATAATAAGAAAAAATATTTCAATACGTCATCTGCTGAAAATTTTACCCAGCCTGCTAAGCATTGAATCGATCATTTGTAAATCTCTATAGTAAATATCTCTTCTTATGGACTTGCGCCTCCCACTTCCAAACTTAATGAAAAGGATGCATAATACAACTGCCCTGAAGTATAAATATTATAAAGATAGCAAAAACTTTTTTTTCTTTCTGATGAAAGTACATTTAATAAATGAAATAAAAATAAATAGTCCGTTAACTCCCAACACATGACAAGCGCTTGGAGTCAATATTCTTGGCAATCAGAATGAAATATTAAGACACTATGACATAAAGACGTTTATCGAGTCTTCATGCCAACTGCATAATACTATATTGTAACATGTCAAAAATGTAACATTAATTGCACAGTGAATGATCCATTGCACAATAATATTATTATCACTTACAACACCTTATACGCTATGAAATTAACATTTTAATTCACAAAAGTGTGGCGGTGAAAGCAACTAGTGTCGGAACATGTATCCTTTATTTCCAGACAGCGAGGTGTCTTTAAGGGTGAAACAATGGTGGCAGTCTAACTTTATCATAAAAAAACTGGACATTTTAAGTGTCATAAACCAGTTGCGATAACTCAGAAGAGTATGTTTAACCCTTGTCCTGCTGAATAAATTGAGATGCCATGCCCCTTTCAAATTTTCAACCAATCAGATCCAGATTGTTGATATAAATTCACATACTGAATTCTAAGAAGACAAAGATCTGGATCTACACTGTTTGCAAAGGCAGGGTATATCCGGGTTCAGCAGGCAAGGTTAATTTCAAATCAACGAAATGACTGAAAAGGCATTCGGGTGATTGTTACTTATCTATGGAATACCATATTACGGGGCGGGTTTTGTATGCAATTTCACATTACTGCACGGATTTTGTATGCATTCCACATTACGACGGACTTTGTATGCAATTCCACATAACGAGGCGGATTTGTATGCAATTCCACATTAAGAGGCAGGTTTTGTATGCAATCCCACATTATCAGGCGGAATCTGTACGCAATTCCATATTACGAGGCGGATTTTGTATACAATTCCACATTCAGAGGCGGATATTGTATACGATTCCACATAAATATGCGGATTTTGTATGCAATGCCACATAATGAGGCGGACTGTGTATGTAATTCCACATTACGAGGCGGAAGTTGTAAGCGATTCCACAAACGAGGCGGATTTTGTATGGAAAGCCACATAACGAGGCGGATTTTGTATGCAATTCCACATTACGAGGCGGATTTTGTAAGCAATTCCATATTACGAGGTGGATTTTGTACGCAATTCCACATAACGAGGCGGATTAGGAGTTTGTACGCAATTCCACATAACGAGGCGGATTATGTACGCAATGCCACATATCGAGGCGGATTTTGTATGCTATTCCACACAATGAGGCGGATTTTATATCCATTCCACAATTCTAGTAGAGGTTTTACTTTTAAGATTCGTATATATGCATATCCCTAGACTTTTAATAGTTTAATATCAAATGAATGTCTGTAAAAGCATTCTGGTTATTGATACTTTTGTATGAAATACCATATTACGAGGCGAATTTTGTTTGCGATTCTACATTTCGAGACAGTTTTTTTCGACTGTTTGTGGATGCTCAGGACACTGGCAATAAAGAGTTAGTGCTTCTTATGGTGAGTGAGATATTTGCTATATGTTAAACTTGCCACGTACTAAAGGATCTTGTCATCACCTATTCCACAACATAACAATTTACAAACAACGGCTATAACATGCAACAATCATCAATCTTTTAATTTTGTTCAGCGCGCTTCTTCCCTTTCTTACCATTTTAATTTACTATACAAATTTACTAATGTAAAAAACTACACCAGATAATTAAAATAGATCAAAATCGATTAACCCTGTAACTTCCTTAAACAATTCATCAAACAATTCATTCACTCCAATGATCCTAAAACAATAACTAGTATATGTAACTGTCTGATAAACTTCTTTTTTTTTTATTTACTTTATTTGACTCTACCGAATCTTCATGTAGACGTCAGGCAATGTGCACAGTGTAATAATTTTCATGTGCTATACGGGTTATAATATTAAAAAGAAACTATGTGGAAGTGATACCCTGTCAGAAGAGATAGCTCCATGAAAATTTTATTTGTCCCCTTCTGAAAATGGTCTAATGGTCTAACGGCACACAGGCCATGAAACCAAAGAAAAGCAAAGGAACCAGCTCCCTCTTCAACCAACAAGGTGATCATAATACTAAACATTTCAATAAAACTATGAAGAGGACAAAACATGAAAAAAGCCTCACAGCATTACGAAAACTCGCCTATTTAAATATATAGAAAATTTCACCTCCAAAAACTGAAATTTTTCAGATGAAAAACTCTGATATTTTTCATATTTCTGCTCAAAACATGGATTGTGGGTACTCGTTAGAACCGCCTCCTCGCCGAGGCGGTTCTAATGAGTATCCACAATCTATGTTTTTGAGCAGAAATAAGAAAAAAAAATGTAAACCCCTGTAAACCCCAGTTTTACTATATAAAAGTGGGTTTTAAGCGGGTCAAAATTATATAGGTGTTTTCGTGATGGCAACAGCCTCAAAAAGAACCAGCAACACCAGAACCATCGCCTTAGACCGGTCGGTAGTAAAAACTACCTGAGATGGGATTTGTTAAAACGATTTTACTGATTCCAGGGCCCGAGGTGATAAAACTTTTTTCATGCTCAACTCAGCTGAGCATGAAATTGGGCCTGCTAATAAATCTCTAATTACTAACAACCACAAATTTTTCTTGCAAAATATGCTCAGCTGAGTTGAGCATGAAAAAAGTTTTATAACCTCGGGGCCAGATCTTCACTCTAGGTTCAAATGTTGTAAAAGTACAAATGATTGTTCAGCTCAATCAGTGAAACATCACAGAAAAAAAAAAGAAAAAAAAAGAAACAATCCCTGTAGACCAATACAGGTGTTTTTGTAAACAGTGCAGATCCAGATGAGACTGCTCCTCACGAGCCGTCTCATTCGGATCTACACTGTTTCCAATACTGTTACTGATTTGTGACTGAAACCCCTATTTGTAACAATGGATGTGTCCAAATTTAGAGATGGAAGAGTCCATTTCGGGGCTGAAAGGGTAAAACTATGGTTCTCCGTGTATGCAAGGTTCGCAGTCGTCACCATAGGACTACAGATTTAAATGAAAATATGTAAATCAACTTTAATCACTAAGTTAAATCATCTCAGGCACTGGCAACCAGAGCTTAAGAAAACCAATAGTTTAATCATGAAGGACCCGGACAAAGAACAAAGTTGCATGAGGCAAGTGGTTATGAACCTGACAAATACACCATATCATTTGAACCCTAGTCCTGCTGAACACGGATAAGCGTCGATCGAACACTCAAATCAGCCTGCGCATCCGCACAGTCTGATCAGTCATCGTTGTCCGTATGAAGAAGCTTTGCATGCTTGGCTATCTAAAATGCGCCAAGTGAATATTCTGATCAGACTGTGCAGATGCGCAGACTGATCTAAATCTTCGCTGGGTGCACCTTTCCTGACATTGCGGCTCGTACCTTCCCGACATTACCTTGCCCTGCGGTTTTTCTGCTATTATCAGGATCGATCGAAGCCAGACTTGCAAATGTAGCAGTCAGATCCTATTTTCGAAAACATCCCTCCATGACAGATTGAATACGACAGTTGCATGTTCGCTGAATCTTTAATCGCGTAGTCTGACACTAAAGCCTAATACGAACTGATTTAAGGTGACTATACACACTTGGGAGATTTTCTGCCATTTTTACAAGGGAGACGATTTTTGTGACTTCCTGTTCGATTATCTGCGCAGCAATACCCTACAGACAGTGGGTCTACATCAAAAGGAAAGAATTTGATCCCAACAAGAGCAAATTCTTACTTTTTAGTGTAGACACCCGGGCTTTTCTGAAAGGAGGTAAAACCATTTCGACAGTTACCTCCTCTGTAAGTGCATTCATTTGAAAGTAAGCGCAACATATTAACCAATATAACATTTTCACCAACATGACATTTTTACAAACATAACATTTTCGAAACTACTTGACTCCAATCTACCGAAATAGTTTTCTTGGGTACAATTAGAAGGAGCAGCTGTATCTGCCCTTAAGCCCATCATTTTCTCTAAATAAACCCTGGGCACTGTAATTTTGATCATTTAGTCACAGGCTTTTACTCTCACACAAAATACTTCTTGTGGAAAAGAAGTTGAGCCACAACGTCAGAAAACGTACCTTCGGACATGTGTGCCCAGCGAAGCTTAAGATCAGACTGCTCAGATTCTTCACTGGGCGCAGTTTGGATAGTAAAGAATATAATTACAGTCGAACCTCGTTATCTCGAACTCGCTTATTTCGAATTACCGCTTATCTCGAAGTGAAAATCTGGTCCCTGTTTTAACATGAAACTATGACAACAGGTAACAAAATAATGTGGAAAAGAGAACTTGCTCCTCTTTTCCACATTATTTTATAAAGGAATCAAATTACATATCCATTTGTTAAATAGTGTTGTTCAATTTATTGTTTTCCTCACTCTCTCAACTCTGGTATGTCGAGGTACGGACATCTCGAAGTATTTCAGTGAGTCCCTTGGAATTCGAGATAACGAGAGTCGACTGTATTATTATTATTTTCTTCATTTGGACAACGAAGACTGATCAGACTGCACGGATGTGCGGGCTGATTTGAGTTCGTTGGGCGAACATGACAGAAAGAACGTTTTCTCACGCTGTGGCTCAGTTTAGTCGCTTCAGAGCCTCACAGGTTGCCAGTGATGGCAGGTTACAAAACTTGTCATGATGAATAAATTAAGATGCCACGCCCACCTATGATTCTCAGCCAATCATATACCTTGAGCCAGATTATTGATATAAACATAGAAACTAAATGGCAAACAGTGCAGATTCAGATCAGTTGGCTTCTTCAGAAGCCAGCTTATCTGGATCTACACTGTTTGCAAAGGCAGGGTATATATGGGCTCAGCAGGACAAGGGTTGAGCCGAATTAGCTTCATGTTCTGGGTATATTTAGGTTTACCTGAACAATTTGGACTGGATTAACGATCATTAAAGGAACATAAATGCTAAAAGCCTTCACTTTACAGGGTTCTACATTTCGAAATCTCGTATCTGATTTCGGTAGTTTTATTTAATTACGTTCTAGCCATAAGTAGTGTTATTAACCGCTGTTAACCCTTTAAGTGCTAATCACACCTGCAGCAGACGACATTTTGATTTTGTTTAAATGTTTTAGAGAAAATTTGAAGGCGGTATATGTGAATCGTCTGCCAAGACATAAATTTCACATGAAATACCAAGTCTTATTTTCCCTCAAAATAACAAAAAGAAAAAAGAAATTTAGAACGTCGTCTGCTACAATTCTGCATAGCACTTAAAGGTGAACGCGTAGCACTTTTAGAGTAAAAATTTCAGCAGATGGTGTTTTGATTTTTTCTCCAGAAAAAAAACAAACTTTGACACTTCATGCAAACTGTCCTCTTGGAGACAATTCGCGTAAGGTGTCAAAGCCTATTTTCTCGAAAAAAAAAAAATATTATCAACGCCGAATTTGCCTCAAGAATGGCAAAAATCCAACGCAGAAAGGTCAACGAGCTATGATGCTATGAGAGAGTAAGCCCGAATTCTGATGTAATTAACCTTTATCATGCTAAATAAACTAAGATGTCACGCCCATTTCCAATTGTCAGCCAATCAGATTACTTCACATATTGAATGACAAACAGTGTAGATCCAGATCACTTGGCTTCTTCACTGATCTGGAGCGATACTGTTTGCAAAGCAGGTCATATCTGGGTTCAGCAGGACAAGAGTTAGTATGATACTCGGTGTCTCATCCAACAGACCCACCCACTCCTCAATGGACTGTTGCGTGCGAGACCTAAATTCAGTTGATAGTACGTTCATTCGTTCGCAGTTTCTTTTCTTCAAATGACCGCAGTGGATAGTAGTACCAGGCTGTCTGCGCGCAATGTTACGAATATGAAATCTTATAACATTTTGTCCTATGGATTATAAACAGTCTACAGTAAGCTCCTCTGTTTCGTATACCACAATAAGAAATATATTCGCAAAAACAGGCTGTTTTAGGCTGGGTATCTGAGCAAACTGCTTCTTAGATCATCATTAAAAGAGCACCATTAAGGAAGGAGGCAACTCTCTCAAAATTGTTTTTTCCTTCTTTCCTGAAAGGGATCTACCCAGAAGCAAAGTTGTTCTTCCCTTGAGAGAACAATGTCCATAGTGGTCCTTTACGCTCACCTGTGCTGAAAAGTAGGTCAAAGTCACTCAATATCTACAACATTCATTAATCTAGAGGACATAAATCCAAAATATGCATGTCCTCCACATCTGCAAGTTTAAGGAAGAGCCAATTAAAACTGATGGAGCTATGCAGCAAAGACGGTTAATTATATGTGTTTTTAGCAATCAAGGGATGCAATTCTATCTATCAGATTGTGTAGGTTTCCAATTTTTTTCGAATTTATGCAAGACTTCATCCATGTCCACCTTATCTGCAAGTTTCAGGATGATCCAATCAAAACTGAACGAGTTATGCTGATGATAAAGTCAAATATAGGCTTTTCCAAAAATCAAGGGGATGTAACTCAAAGACAAATGATCCGGTCTGGCCTGGTTTTAAACTCATCCGAGATTTCATCCATGTCCACCTTATCTGCAAGTTTCAGGAAGATCCGATCAAAACTGAATGAGTTATGCTGACGACAAAGTCAAAGCGAGGCTTTTTCAACAATCAAGAGGACATAACTCTAAGATTAATGGCCCAATCTAGCAAGTTCGTCGAACTCATTCGAGATTTCATCCATGTCCACCTTATCTGCAAGTTTCTGGCAGATTCTGTCAAACCTGAACGAGTTATGCTGATGACAAAGTCAAACAGAGGCTTTTTCAGCAATCATAAGGGATGTAAATCTAAGATTAATGATCTGATCTGGCCAGGTTTCGAACTCATCCGAAATTTTATCCATGTCCACCTTATCTGCAAGTTTCAAGAAATTCCGAACAAAACTTGTTATTCTGATAATAAAGTTTTCAGCAATCAAGGGACGTAACTCTAAGAATAATGATCCAATTTAGCCAGTTTCAAACTCATTCAAGAGTTCATCTATGTCCACTTTATCTGCAAGTTTCAGGAAGATCCGATCAAAACTGAACGAGTGATGCTGATGACAAAGTCAAACAGATGTCAGCAATCAAGGGGGCCAATTCTAAGATTAATGATCCGATTTTACCAGTGTTCGAAATCATCCGAGATTTCATAGATATCCACCTAAACTGCAAGTTTCAAGAAGATCCAATCTAAATTGAATGAGTTATGCGGACAAAGTCAAAAAGAGACTTTTTCAGCAATCGAGGGAGGGCGTAACCCTAAGACTAATAAACCGATTTTGCCAGTTTTCGAACTCACCCGAGATTTTATCGTTATCCACCTTATCTGCAAGCTTCAGGAAGATCCGATAAAACTAAACGAGTTACGCTGGCGACAAAGTCAAACAGAGGCTTTTTCAGCAATCAAGGGGACATAACTAAAAAATTAATGATCTGATTTCGGCAGTTTTCGAACTCGTTCGATATGTCATCCATGACCACTTTTTTATCTGCAAGTTTCAGGAACATCCGATCAAAACTAAATGAGTTATGGTGATGACAAGCATTTTCCCATTGTAAGTCTATGGGACCTTGCTATGCCATACCAACCAGTTTTCATTGGATTTCCATGAAAAGCTATTGTCATCGGTGCCCCGCCAGAGGCATGCTATAGATGAGAAATGATTGAGATCAGCCTGCAGACTGCCGGGCTATAACTTGTCAAAGGTGTGGACGGACGGACGACGGATGGCTTACCATCCTATAAGCTCCCCTGGAGTCTTCGGCCCAGGTGAGCTAAAAAATCTTTTCTCAAAGTGTAGACTACTTTTCAGAAGGGACTCGGTGTACAGGAACGCAGGAAGGTACAAAAGTTTTACCTTGTAAAACAAGTGGCGGAAAATGTACCGAGTGTATCTGGTTCCCTTTTAACCCGAATGATTCAGGCGGATTATTTCGTCCGTCCCTCGCTCCACATAATCCTCATTTATCTATTTCTTTTCCGCCTTCTCTGGGAGACGACAAGATGACCCACAAGGGCTGACATGTCGTTAAGCCCCAACACAATCAATCTATTTTATATTAAAAAATAGTGGTACTGAATGATAATTTAAGTAGACGACATTTTGGTATATTTTTCTCATTTTTCCCAGAAGACAGGCTTTCACATTTTATGCAAATTGTCTCCTAAGGAGGCAATTAGCATGACATGTCAAAGCCTGTATTCTGGGAAAAATAAGAAAAATAGCATCCATTTGTCGTCTGCTGAATTTATTCATAGAGTAGTAAAGGCTGGTTTACAGTATAAATAAAGTAATTTGAAGCAATTCATTTTTAGACCAAAACTCTAAAATGCACGCTGATGTACAAATGGTGTTTATGACATGAATGCAACTGTACATCAATGCATGTCTCTATAAAACTTTATTGGGCAATAAATGTTCCATTACATACTGGTTATTATAACAGAATAAAATATAGCACACTTTAAAATAGTGGGGCATGAAGTTTTATCAACATAAATTATTTTGAAATAATCCGTATAAAAATTACCTTGTTTACATCATTCAGAAGTTCCTTTTATGTAAACAATGAAAACAACAACATGCTTTCAAAATGCATTCTTTACAAAATACATTTACAGCGCCAAGCAAGTGTTTGTATCAGACATTCTAATTTTTTTTTTTTTTTTTTTTTTTCAGAAAAAAGCGAATCTTAACATATGTGAATCGTCTGCTTGTCAAACCTTGTTTTCTCTGAAAAAAAAAAAAAAAAAAAAAAAAAAAAAAAAACCGTCAAAACTGTCGACTGCTGTAGTATGTGGCGGCCGTAAAGTCTACTTTGAAGAATATATTTTCTAGTCCTTTGTGTATATAAGAAATTAGAATTCCGCTCAACACGCGGCTAGAGGGCATGTGCAGTGTTGCATTTTACATTAATGTTCCACAACAAACTCAATGGCTAAAAATGTCGTGAATCAGAACAACTTAAACTGCAATTGGCTATAAACATGCACGTGGCTATATCATAAGCACGAACATGTCCTTTGTTTTGAAATTCCGGTCATTTTTAACACCACGTGAATAGACAAAATGCATGACCCTTGAAAGCAATGTACACAAAAATAAAAATGAAATAGTTCTGTTTTCTCGACCAATTAGGCTCACGAACGACCCTCTTATAAATTTTCAAAAAATCAAGAATAGATTCAATGATCACAAAAAAGTACACTATAGTGAGGTATAGAAAGACGCTTTACTACAGTACAACCTCAATGGCTCGAACACGGATGGCTCGTTTACCATGGATGATTCGAACTCTTTTTTCATTCCCTACAAAATTCTTCCAATAGCTCAAGAAAACAAATATTTAGGGTTTTTTTTTTTTTTATTTTATCATGGAATTGTATGTTGAGTGTACTCAACATCCAATCATTGTATTGAAAATCGAAAATATTTCCCTAAATTATCGCTATTTGTTTCCTGAACTGGTGCCATGATTAACCCTCAGTGGCTCGAACTACCCATGTCTTGAACGAATTTCCATGGTCCCAAAGATGTTCGAGCCATTGAGGTTCGACTGTACATAAAAAGTTGAATAAAATAAACTAATTTCGTTTAAACTTCAAGGTTCCTAAGAGCATCAGTCAAACAGATCAATCTTTAAAATGTTTTTAAATCGATCTTGCACATCTGTTTGTATTACTGAGACCGGTACACCTTTCTTCATTCACGCCTACCTAAGAGCATATATTTGAGCATCAACGTGTGAAAATGTACCTACTGACACGTTCCCGTCGCTCTAACATGAAAACCTAGCCAAAATAGAGCAGCCTGTCGTCTTATCAGTGTTCGCTTAGCACTCTGTGGGTAGCCAAGGACCCAAAGCGTCCACAAAAGGGCAGTAAAATTTCAGTTAATAAAAAAACATGAAACGATTATACCCCGCCACTATTACGTGACAACTGTCAAAATCTGACGAAATTTGTCCATCAGCAATCCCAAGCTAGATATCCACAATATCAATGTACATAGCAAGTCTGGTGAAATTCTATTGATATTTACTCAAGTTATCGTCCGGATATGAAAATACGGACAGACGGATGACAGACGGACGGATGGATACACGTACGACCAACGCGAAACCATATATAAAAGGCCACGTTGCCGTTCGTTTCCACACCCAAAGCAGAATCCACAGGAAATCGGATTCAAATGACAATCGTTTGAAACTAACGGGCAAACGGACAGACGACGGGTTGCTATACGTGCCTTTAACTCTTTCGGTGCCAAATTTCAGACGAAATTTGTCGTCTGCTTTTTTTTTCTTTTATCTTTTTTTTTTTTTTTTTTCTTTTTTTTTTTCCTAAACTATCGCATGGAAAGATGTTTATATGTAAAGTTGAAAGACTGAATGTCAAACAGCGTAGATCCAGATGAGACGGCTCATTATGAGCCGTATCATCTGGATCTATGCTATTTGCAAAAGCATATTATTATTGCCTGTGACAATGAAAGAGTTAAAGAATCAGTTATACATACAAAACAATAAACATAAAAAATACCAGACTGGAACGAATTCATATTATTATTTAAGGGGAATGCATACACTTGGTAGACTTCCGCCATTTGTGACAAGGGAGACAACATCCGTGACTTCCGTTTTGCTTTCCTGTACACCTCTCCCCTTCTGAAACGGGATCTACTCCAAAAGGAAAGAATTTGCTCCCTTAGAATAGATCCTTTTTCAAAAGGGAGAAAAAGCAATTTTGACAGAGTAGTCTCTCTTGAAAGCGTAACAATTCTACACCCCAAGGGGAGCAAATCCTTTCCTTTTAGAGTAGATCCCTTTTCAAAAGGGAGAAAATGCAATTTGACAGAGTAGTCTCCCTTGAAAGTGTATCATTTCTACTCCCTAAGGGGAGCAAATCCTTTCCTTTCAGAGTAGATCCCTTTTAAAAAGAGAGAAACGCAATTTGACAGAAAAGTCTCCCTTGAAAGTTATCATTTCTACTCCCTAAGGGGAGCAAATTCTTTCCTTTTAGAGTAGATCCTTTTTCAAAAGGGAAAATACGCAATTCTGACAGAGTAGTCTCCCTTGAAAGTGAATCATTTCTACTCCCTAAGGGGAGCAAATTCTTTCTTTTTAGAGTAGATCCCTTTTCAAAAGGGAGAAAAGGCAATTTCGACAGAGTAGTCTTCCTTGAAAGTGTAACAATTCTACTCCCTAAGGGCAGAAAATCCTTTCCTTTTAGAATAGATCCCTTTTCAAAAGGGAGAAAAAGCAATTTTGACAGATTAGTCTCCCTTGAAAGTGTAACAATTCTACTCCCCAAGGGGAGCCAATTCTTTCCTTTTAGAGTAGATCCCTTTTCAAAAGGGAGAAAACGCAATTTTGACAGGGTAGTCTCCCTTGAAACTGTATCACTTCTTCTCCCTAAGGGGAGCAAATTCTTTCCTTTCAGAGTAGATCCCTTTTCAAAAGGGAGAAAACGCAATTTTGACAGAGTAGTCTCCCTTGAAAGTGTATCATTTCTACTCCCTAAGGAGAGCAAATTCTTTCCTTTTAGAGTAGATCCCTTTGCAAAAGGGAGAAAACACAATTTTGACAGAGTAGTCTCTCTTGAAAGTGTTTCATTCTACTCCCTAAGGGGAGCAAATTCTTTCCTTTTATAGTAGATCCCTTTTCAAAAGGGAGAAAACGCAATTTTGTCAGAGTAGTCTCCTTGAAAGTGAATCATTTCTACTCCCTAAGGGGAGCAAATTCTTTCCTTTTAGAGTATATCCCTTTTCAAAAGGGAGAAAACGCAATTTTGACAGAGTAGTCTCCCTTGAAAAGGAATCTACTCCCTAAGGGGAGCAAATTCTTTTCTTTTAGAGTAGATCCTTTTTCAAAAGGGAGAAAACGCAATTTTGACAGAGTAGTCTCCCTTGAAAAGGAATCTACTCCCTAAGGGGAGCAAATTCTTTCCTTTTAGAGTTGATCCCTTTTCAAAAAGGAGAAGCAATTTTGAGAGAAGTCTTCCTTGAAAGTGTATCAATTCCACTTAAGTGAAATACAATGCAAAATAAGTATTTTCAACAAGAACTATCACAGGACAGGGTAGCTCGCCTGATTTCTCGCTTGTCCATCATATGAAAGGTTTTTACTGCATATAAAACGCAGTGTAACGTTAATGGGAACGAGAACGGGAGAGCGGACGACTGGGTGACTGCAATACCTCTGCTTGCACTTATTACAGGCTAGCAAAAATTGCTTATTCGAAATATCAAAATGAACACCATGCCATGTACTTTCTTGCGTGACTACGATGATGGTATTTTAATTAGCTCTTCAGAGGAAATTAGTGGAAGTGACTGCGTTGCGCACAGGGACATATGAGCATCCGGATAAGGAAATATATGACGCGCCATCACGCTACTGTAGAAAATAATGATAGAAACACCGAATATGATCGAAAAGCAGATATCCCCTGAGAACGTAGTGGAATGAGAACATTCATGATTCTGACAATGAGACGGGAAAAAAACTGGCCGAAATATAAATAACTGAAACTATCAATAATTGTTAAAATGGAAACAAATACGCTGGAACCGGTTTATAAGACGAGTCATTATAAGACGGTTCGGATATAAAATGGTTTAAAGGTCTGTATCCAAACAAAATGTATAGATTATTTAGAACAAGCAAATTCAATCGGGAATTTATGTCCCCGCCTTATTTTATTTGAGCTGTTAACGATGAGTAAGTTAACCAGAGGACCATTATCCTGTATCACTTACCTACGAGGGATGTTCGAAATGAATTGCTTATTGTCCTCTAACTCGATATCCACGTGGGGCATGATAAAAACCAATACATACCTGTATAGGGCTATTCAATATCTACACAATGGTGTATAAATGTACATGTTAGACTAAGTGTAAGTCATAAAATTTGCCATTTGAATACACGCAGTCATTGACCACTGCAGTAAAAATGGTTGGTAGAAGCGTCGACAAAAAAAGATGAAATACGGGCTTACATCAAAGCTCGCTCAAAACTTGGTTGTTCTTTGAAGAAGCTGATGACTGAAATTTCTACTGCTTTTGGACCTTCTTGTGTGTCTTATGACACAGTTCGGCGGTGGAAAAAGAAATTTGAGTCTAGTGTAGAGTCCATCAAAAATGCACCGAAATCAGGTAGGCCAAAATCTGCATCTCGTAAAGAAATCGTTTCCAAAATAAAGGAAATCATTGAAGGAGATGCCAGATTTACAGTTCGTGATATTGCACGAAAGGTAGGCATATCACTATCAACGGTTCACCTTATTTTGAAGAAGCATTTGAAAGTCAGAAAGATTTCTGCTAGATGGGTGCCACATCTGTTGACTGACGAGCAAAAGAGGCAACGGGTTAAAGTGGCCAAAAAGCTGCTTCAAATGTTTCCAAAATATGACAAAAAGCAGTTTGCCAATGTCGTCACAGGTGATAAAACCTGGGTCCATTATTTTGAGCCCGTCAGAAAGGTAAGCAATAAGATCTGGGCCATTAAACACAGCAAACGCCCAATAATTGCCAAACGTTCTTTGAGTACAAAGAAGGTTTTGCATGCAATCTTCTTCTCTGGTGAAGGAGTCGCAATAAAAGTGCCAGTGAAAAAGGGCAAAAGCATCACCGGAAAGTACTACAAAGACCTAGTACTGAAGAAACTGAAAAAGTATTATCAGAAACGACGCCCCGCCACTGGTTTTAAACATGTCCGTCTTCTACATGACAATGCCACAGCTCATACCACCGCAATAGTTACGGCGTTTTTGAAGAAAGAAAAAGTAACTGTTTTGCCTCACCCCCCGTATTCCCCAGACCTTGCCCCATGTGATTTCTTTTTGTTTCCGAAATTGAAAGCATTCCTTGCAGGGCGGAAATACCAGTCCCGACAGGCACTTGGATCTGCCATTCATCAGTACCTTATTACTGTGCCCAAATCAGCGTACCGTGACGCCTTCAAGAAGTGGATACATCGGCTGAAACTTTGCATTTCTAGCCACGAGGAGTACTTCGAGGGCATGAAATGAGTACTTTTGGGCTAACTTGAAATTTGAAGTCTCCAGATAGAAATAAGCAATTCATTTCGAACATCCCTCGTAAGTATTGAAGCAGGAAAAAATGAAGCTAAAAATGTGGAAAAAATAAAAAAAAAATAAATAAATAAAAAAGCATAATTTCAAGATTCCAAGAGCACATGTATATCCTCAGACCACAAGCAAAATGCCTGTAAAGTTTCAGAAGCATTTGTTTAAAGGTGTGGGAGGAGTTGTGCTCACAAGGTACCTACTACTATATGCACTTTAATAGTACTGAAGCATGAAAAAAGTCTATGTTAAAAGTTAAAAATGTGAAAAAAATTTAAAAAAAAAAAGTAATTTCAAGATTCTGTAAAATGCATATGCATTTCTTCAGATTATGGTTAAAACATGGTCTGTATAGTTTCAGTGGGTATGGTATTAAACTGTAGGAGGAGTTGCACTCACAAGGTGCCTTCTACATATACATACACTTTCATATTATTGAAGCATGAAAAAAAAGTCTAAGTTAAAAATGTGAAAAATTTGAAAAATTTTTTTCAAGATTCTGTAAAAAGCACATGCATATCTTCAGACCATGATTAAGATACCTGTGAAGTTCCAGAAGGACCGGTATAAAACTGTAGGAGGAGTTGCGCTCACAAGGTCTCCACTACAAACTCGGAACAGTACAAAAAAGTCTAAGTTCAAATGTGGAAAAAGTGAGAGAAAAAAATAACTTAAGGATTCTGTAACAATTCTACTCCCTAAGGGCAGCAAATCCTTCCTTTTAGAGTAGATCCCTTTTCAAAAGGGTGAAAAAGCAATTTTGACAGAGTAGTCTCCCTTGAAAGTGTAACAATTCTACTCCCCAAGGGGAGCCAATTCTTTCCTTTTAGAGTAGATCCCTTTTAAAAAGGGAGAAAACTCAATTTTGACAGGGTAGTCTCCCTTGAAAGTGTATCACTTCTACTCCCTAAGGGGAGCAAATTCTTTCCTTTCAGAGTAGATCCCTCTTCAAAAGGGAGAAAACGCAATTTTGACAGAGTAGTCTCCCTTGAAAGTGTATCATTTCTACTTCCTAAGGGGAGCAATATCTTCCGACCATGATAAAAACACCTGTAAAGTTTCAAAAGGATCGGTCCAAAACTGTAGGAGGAGTTGCGTTCACAAGGTACCTACTACAAACTCGGAACCATGCATCACGCACCATGGAAAAGCGAATACCATGTCCCCTCGCTTTTCTTCGAAAAGGCGGGACACAAAAATGACAATTTTGAAAAATGACCATTTATGGTTCATACAGACAACCTGACCATTCATGGTCATTTTTTTTATATGATACAGACATTTTTTTTTAATCCAACATGGTTGTTCAGTAAACACGGTTTTCACTTTGCATCCAAGCAATCGTGTTATAAAGAGGATATGGTGTATATTCCACTATAATACTTTCAACTGTGTATGTCCTTTTTCGTGGCAAACCTGACACTAACACAATATTGGGGGTAGGAGAATGGCTACACTGCCAGGGAATGCAACACAAAGTAATCGCGGTATGGATATATTTGGTATACGTTTCCTTCATTTTTTTTTTTTTTTTTGCATGGGAGACTTTTTTTTTTTACTTCTTGTTTGCTTTCCTGGTCTCCAAGGCCCTTCTGAAAGTGTTCTTCTCTTACATAAAACGCAGATTAAGTCTGACATATGTTAGCGCAAATGAGTAACTTGATATGCATTTACCATATGTGCGTTGTGCAGAACTCAGGGCCTTACTTGTTCGCATACACCATGCGTTCACCCTTCACACACCTACCCCTCCAGAGTTTCTGATATGGACTCTATCATCTCTGAATTTGGACACATTCGTTGTTGAAATACTGAATGGCAAACAGTACCGCCACATTGTAGAACCTGATGAGACGGCTCGTGACGAGCCATTTCATCTGGATCTGCACTATTGGTAAAGGTACCTGTATTGGTCTGTAGGGATGAACGGTTAACTGTACTGAATCCAAACACCCAAATACGAAAGCCCTTGTCAGTCTATAAACAACGAATGTGCATGCACGGCTGATGATCTGGTTTTTGCTCTTGTCTCAATCTCGCTGATCGCCCAGCAAATTCCCAGTCAGCATTCTACGTAAATCTTTATCGGGCCGTCATCGGCCCGTCAGGATAGCTGACGGGCCGATGACGGCCCGATGTAGATTTACGTAGAATGCTAGCTGGGTTAGGACTTTCCTCTGTTTGTATAGAAACAAGAATTCAAAGGAAAGCGCTGTCGCGCCAGCCGGTGCCTGTCAGCATCATAAACGAATCAAAACAAGAACAGTGTTTTCAGAGAAAACAGATGTACACATCGCCCCACACGTCCCAACCCCGCACCAACCGAGTTTTCGATTTTTCTACTGCTTTGACCTTGAAAATTAGGTCAGGATCACCGAAATCAAATCAGTTCTTTGTTATGTCCCAGTTATATACCCAAGAAAATTTATTAGGAATCCAACCACTGGTTCACAAGATATTGTACAGACAAGAAAGTATCATGCCAACTCCAACGCCGACGCGATCCGCATAAAAACAGTACCCCCGCCCCCCTTCCCCCTCACCTTAGGTGGGGGGCATTATTCAGGTAATTCAGGTGAAGAATAAACTTTAGTCATTGGACAATGTCATGTAGATAGGTCAAGGTCAAAAAATGCTACATTATTCGAGTGTTCCAGTTGTTGAGTTGGGGAGACAGTGTATCCCAGGTTTGATAATTGCAGGTCATATTAAAGGTTAAATACAAATGGATTTAAATGCTAGGGTCGATGCAAAAACTGATCAGGAGACAAATGAACAGATGAACGAACAGAAAACCGGATGCATATATCGCATCTTTTTGTTAAAATAGGTATGAGTTTTAAACCTATAAGCTTGCATTCGACCATTTCAGTATTTACAGCACAACTGTTTTCCGTGTAGTTTAACGGCGAACCGTGCAGACCCTCATCAGACGTCGCGTTCTGCAGCGTCTGATCAGGGTCTTCACTGCTTGCCAGTCAAATGTGAGGAACATTAGGCATTAACGGGTTAAATAAAGTGCACTTTAGAAATCATGGCAGGATCCTGGGATCTGGTTACAATTTCTGTTTCATTAACACTCAGCACACTCTAGGCAAATTCAGAAAACGAAAACAATGATTACATTTTTCAAGGTTTTCCCAGAAAATAAAGTTTGACATACACCCAAACTGTCTCCCAAGGAGACAATCTGTCTGAATGTCAAACCCTATTTCTAGGAAAATGCGAAACAAATATTTCAAAATGTCGTCAGCTGACTTTTTTTACCAAGCATGCTAGGCGTTAAAGATGTCTAAACAGACATCCGGAATATTTTCTGCATGCTTCCACATCCATTCACACACCACGAAACCGGTGCTGGCGCATTAACACATTCTTAAATCATAGATGACAGAAACATATTAGGTGAAACATACGAAAACCTACTTTACATCATAAGTTAAATTCGAAGACCCCAAGATCAGCCTTCGTATCCGGGCAGCCTTGTTTTATTAATACATTCTTAAATCAAGACAGAAACGCTAGTTGAAACATGCGAAAACCTGCTTCAAGTGTCACTTATTACAAACAGAAGCCACAGGTTAGCCTACGCGACAGGATAGTCTGGTCATGGTATTTTCTGTGTTTGCTGTACTGCTTTTGTGAGACAAAGGTCAAGGTCAGACTGCCTGGATAAGCAGGCCTTTGTCCTTTTTAAAGGTAGAATCGTACGAGGGTAAGTCAATAAGTAACCAGCCTATCCCATTTCCGATGGACCGAGACGGTCACAATTTTCATGCTTTGTTTCAATATATGTTTTATACATGGGTACAAAATTGCACACCTATCGAGTCATTCTTTAATAAGATATTGAATGTCAAACATGGCTAGGGATGCAAAGGCATGCTATTCATCTAAAGTTGAGTACCGTGCTGTAATTCGGACTTGTATTTAAAAGGTAAAACAGGAAAGGAAATACACGGCGAGTTAGTCGATGTTTATGGGTCTTCTGCACCATCTTATGCTCAGGTTAAATTCTGGGTAGGGGAATTCAAACGCGGTAGAACGTCTTTAGAAGATGAAGCCAGGTCTGGACGCCCACTGGATGCCACCGACGAAGAAATGTGTAAGAAAGTTCGGGATCTGGTATACTCTGATAGGCGAATTCAGGTGGAAGAAATAGCGCAGGCATTAGGCATTTCATATGGTAGCGTTTCAACAATCTTACATGATCGTTTAGGTATGCGCAAGCTAAAAGTCCGTTGGGTCCCCAAATCCCTTAGTGATGAGCAAATGGCAACCAGAGCATCAGTATGCAGCGCCTTGTTGAAGCGTTTTAGGTCAAAAGATGATTTTCTATTGCGTCTGGTGACTGTAGATGAGACCTCGGTTCATTATTATAAGCCAGAGAATAAAGCTCAGAGTAGTCAGTGGGTAGGGCCTGGGTCCCCGAGACCAAAGAAGTTCAAGACGCAACCATCTGCTGGCAAGGTGATGGTCACAGTATTTTGGGACGCAAAATGCGTTATTATGTTGGGACTTTTTACCCAAGAGAAGTACAATAACCTGAGAGTACTATGCAAATTTATTAGACCAGCTGAGAACCGCCATCCGTGAAAAACGCCGAGGTAAACTCTCTAAAGGTGTTTTGCTGCAAGAGGACAACGCGAGAGTCCACACTTGCAAAGTTGCAATGGATGCTGTAGAGCGAAACGGGTATGAATTAATACCACATCCTGCCTATTCGCCTGACCTAGCTCCTAGCGACTTCTTCCTACTCCAAAACTTGAAAAAGGATATCCGTGGACTTCATTTCCGGTCTGATGAAGAAGTCGTGACGGCAGTTGAGGAGTGGGTCAATGGAAAGGACCCTGACTTTTCAGTTCTGGGCTGACGGCAGCGTTGGTCTAAGTGCATCACACTAGAGGGCAATTACATCGAAAAAGAAGAGGTGGCTCTCAACCGGAAATAAGTTAGGCTGGTTACTTATTGACTCACCCTCGTATTTACCCTAACTACTGGGAAACCCTAACTCCTTACTTGGACTCAATATGGTATTATTAGGTCCGAGTTTCTTACTATATTTGTCCTGAAATTTGCATATTTTCATTTCACTAACTGTTGCTTTGTCTAAATCGTAATGCTGGATGAGTGGTAAACAGTGTATATATCACTGGGACGGTCAGATCTGAGCAAACAGAGTAAACCCAGATCAGACGGGACCGTAAAACAACAAATCATCACGAAAACACGCCTATATAGTTTTGACCCCCTTAAACCCTACTTTTATACAGTGAAATTGGGGTTTACAGGGGTATACATTAATCCTCTTATTTCTGCTCAAAAACCTAGATTGTTGGTACTTGTTAGAACCGCCTCGCCGAGGCGGTTCTAACAAGTACCCACAACCTATGTTTTGAGCAGAAATATGAAAACTACCAGAATTTTTCATCTGGGAGTTTCATTTTCTGGTGGTAAAATTCTCAATATATTTGAATAGGCGTGTTTTCGAAATGAAAAACAAACATACATTGCTATTATCTATTCTATAAGCGGGCATCGAAGGAACTGGTGCGCATGCTTATCTGTCCGCATATGCCCCGAAGGCAAATTGTAATGCCATGCTATTAACAGTCAAGACTCTAAGAAGGTTCAATAGACACCCAGACGGACGAACACCTTTATACTTGCACACAAAAAAGTAGGATTCCCCGTAGCAAGCTTTAATTGGATGTGATTATGACAATTAGATAAATGGAACCCCTGCGTTCAGAAACTGGATAAATAACGTTTTTGTCTGCTGTTAAAATACAGAACCCCTAGTTACAGCAACATGTATCTGGCGGAAAGATTTTATGATTTATCGTGCGATATATGAAAGTTATGAGCCTAGTAAGTGGGTGTCAAATGGCTGTACTATTTCATTTTTAACGCTTAGCATGATGGGAAAACAAATCAGCAGACGGCATTTTGAAATATTTTTTCTTCTTTTTCCCAGAAAATAGGCTTTGACATTTCATGCTAGTTGCAATCTGCCTGCAGACAATCTGCAGAAATGTCAAAGCCTATCTGCCGGGAAAATGAGAAAAAGTACCCACTTGTCGTCTGCTGAATTTGCCCAGAAAGTGGTAAATGTCAACAGATCCAGCCAAACTTGCCACTATGCTCCTGATATCTGGATACACTCTGTAGATTTTCCGCCATTTAATCCATTTAAACCTAGCGTACCATTAAAGGGACATTAACAAACAAGCAGAACGCGGCGTCTGATCAGGGTCTACACTGTTTGCATTAAATACATGGATTTCTGTAAAACATGGTAATAATAAAAAGTAACCAGACACATCTTCTACTGTAAATGGACCTGTCTGAAGAGTTGAGGTAGAAGAGTCCACTCGGCATAAATGGGTTAATACGCGAGAGACGAGACAACTTTCGTGACTCCCTGTTTGCTTCCCGCACACCAACTCCCTTCTGAAAAGGGGTCTGCTCCAAAAGGAAGGAATTTATTCAGAAGAAGAACAAATTCTTTCCTTTTTTGAGTAGTCAGTTTCCTTCCGTATTTTTTAATCCAAGGACTCACATGTATAAAATTAGCGAGTTCCAGAAAAAAAAATATGAGTACATGAAGCGGGACTTGCAGGTAAAAGAATCACTGACTTATAATTACTCAGTTTTTAATTACAAAACATGATTTGGTCTTAAAACGACATTATCTGATCAAAAATGACGCTGTCCTTTTCAATAACATAATTCAAATGTTCGAAAAGAATACAAAATCCTAAGAGTGTCGTACTGTCGCATAAAGTAATGAAGTTACGGGACTCTTAAATTAGCGGGCTTTCAAGAGCTTGTATCCTTATAAATACGATTACAGTTTTCAAGATCTTTTCTCCCTTTTATAAACCATGTCAATTATGATCCCTATTCAACTACAATAGCTAACAATGCTGACTTGAAGTCTAAATGAGCAAACTCCATTTCAATTTGTTGATCTGTCAATTAACATATGCGACCGTCTCTGGTTAGAATGAAGTCGCCAATACGAAAGTACTTCATAGCCCTCTATTGAATACACACACGTCTTTCAAGTACTAATGAACCATAATCTACGGGTCGTTTACGAATACGAAAGCTCCAACCAGCCAACGTATCCGTGAAACCTGGCCGCTGCTTGGGGTGGAGATGGCGGAGGAAAGCGGAGCTTGTTCTTATAAAGAATCTGTGAAGTGCTAATCGGGTTGTGCATGTGAACAGGCTAATATGTCCCTTTACTTTCTGAACATGACCCGAATAACCTTTTTCTCTCAGCGCGTATCGATTAACAAAGAAAGACTGCTGTTCCGTCACAATAACATTATGATACAGGACTTAACCAAAAGATCAATACTTTTTTTGTTCAAACGGCGTTTTATCTGGTACTATGAAGCTATACACTCTAAATGTACAGCTGGCTCTGTATCAGGATTAAGCGCAAGACTTGAAGTTTATAAAACCAGGTCTAAGCCCCTAACATTTCTACTATTGACCGTTCCAAAGTTCCAAGACCGTATTTCTTTTGCAGACCGCCTTTTTCCATTTTGGCCAGGATTCGGTACCCTTTTGTATTCTTATCTAAATGTCATCCAATCCCTGTCCAGAGCCACGGTAGGGCTATGTCCTGTGATGGTGGCTTCATGTTTTTATCAACAGAACAGGTTTAAACACCCAACAGTTCTGTTGACAGGGCCAAAACGGTATTTCCTTTGCAGTCCTTCTTTGCTACATTCTGAACTTTTTTAATTCTTATCTAAATGTCATCCGATCCCTGTCCAAAGCCACGGTAGGGCTATGTCCTGTGTAGCTCCTTTTCTTTAAACAACAAAACTGGTTTAAACACCCAACAGTTCTGCTGTTGACAAGGGCCAAAGCGGTATTTCCTTTGCAGTCCTTCTTTGCTACATTCTGAACTTTTTTACTTCTTATCTAAATGTCATCCGATCCCTGTCCAAAGCCACGGTAGGGCTATGTCCTGTGAAGCTCTTGTTTTTAATCAATAAAACAGGTTTAAACACCCAACAGTTCTGCAGTGGACAGGGCCAAAGCAGTATTTCCTTTGCAGTCCTTCTTTGCTACATTCTGATCATGATTAAGTACTGTTTTGAATTCTTATCTAAATGTCATCCGATCCCTGTCCAGTGCCACGGTAGGGCTATATCCTGTGTAGCTCCTTTTTTATCAACAAAACAGGTTTCAACACCCAACAGTTCTGCTGTTGACAGGGCCAAAGTGATATTTTCCTTTGTAGTCCTTCTTTGTTGCATTCTATCAAGGTTAAGTACTGTTTGATACACTTATCTAAATGCCATCCAATTCTGTCTAGTGCCACGGTAGAGCTATGTCCTGTGACGGGTTTAAACGCCCAACAGTCCTGCTACAGACAGGGCTGTGAGTGTGCATATGTCACACATGCGAATACGTAACAAATGTGTTACATATGCGTACAATTGTACACATATGTAATAGTCACATCCCAGTTAGCATTATACATAAATCTACAGCGGGCCGTTATCGGCCCGTCAGCTACCCTGAGATTTATGTATAATGCTTACTGGGATATGTGTATGAGTGTTACATGTCGAATTTAACACGTGTGCAAATAATACGAAATATTCACATATTTTAAAATTACAAAGAAAAATCGATGCAGTTAGATTGTGTAGACCAGACGTGGCGATTGATCAGGATCTACACTGTCTGCTACTCATCACAATGAATGGTGTAAAGCCTGATCAGATGTTATAATGGCAATATGACGGCTCATCTGGGTCTGCACTTGTCTCATGTTACTTATGCTGTTTTTTTTTTTTTTTTTTGTTTGTTTTTTTTTTTGTTTTTTTTTGTTTTTTGTTGTTGTTTTTTTTGTTGGCTTTTTTCATGACATCGCTCATATACAAGAATATGTACGCTGATATCAGATTTCCATTGTCATAAAAATGATAATGTTGATTGAAGTGTAACAGTTTACACCAAAAACAGACACTGATACCTAAATGCTTCAGCTGCAATTCGCATTAGGGTCCTATTATATCCTTGCAAGGGGGTAAAAAGAACATTACTACGTTTCAAAATGATTTTGCAACAAGAAGTTTCAGTTATAGGCTATAAGCAACATAGTTTGCAGTCCTTCTTTTCTACCTGGGAAACCATGCATATCAAATGGTTGCTATATATATAACAATGCTTAATATACAGACAACAAACACGAATAATTTATGGGTTTTTGGGGGGTTTTTTATCTGTAATTTTTATTCCCTTTACCCGTTACAAATCTCTTTTTTGACCCGGGCTATCCATATATATATAACAATGCTTAATATACAGATAACATTCACGAATAATTTATGGGTTTTTTTTTTTTTTTTTTTTTTTTTTTTTTGTGTGTTTTTTTATCTGTAATTTTTATTCCCTATACCCGTTACAAATCTCTTTTTTGACCCGGGCTATCCAAAAAGATACAAAAGTAATTTCTTTTATCCATCTTACAGCCATCTTGCCACTCATCATGTGCACTATTCTCTCATTCTCGTTCATATGATTATACCTTTATAATATAAATATATATTTACTTTGAAAGAATTTATACGTTTTTATAGTAATACACGTTACATATTACACTGAACATAAACGTTTGTTCTACATATATAGGTACCAAAACATTAGTTTTGCAAGTAGGGTCATGTGTCCAATAAAAACATGAAAACTAAGAAACAAATCGGTCACGGTAATCGTTCCCGCATTATATGACGAAACAGTGACCTCTACTTCATGTAGTGGACAAGTGTTACATATGTGTATGGTTAGTACATATCATACGAACGCTTCACAGCTGCACGCAAACGTAACATGTTAACATTGCCATGCGTTACATATCCGTACAGTTGTACGCATACTTAACAATTTGTTACGTAAGTGTAAAATCGTACGCATATGTAACACATCTGTTACGTATTCGTATGTGTGACATATGCTCACACTGGGCCAAAGCGATACTTCCTTTGCAGTCCTTCTTTGTTACATTCTGATCACGATTAAGTATTGTTTTGTATTCTTATCTAAATGTCATCTAATCCCTGTACAGTGCCACGATATGGCTTTATCCTGTGACAGTGATATTGCCTGCGCAACTCTATTTTTGTATCGACAAAGCAACAGTTATGCTGTTGTCAGGGCCAAAGCGATATTTCCTTTGCAGTCCTTCTTTGTGTCGTTCTCATCCCGATTAAGTAGTGTATTCGTATTTAATGTCATTCTATCCCTGTCCGGTGCCACGGTAGGGCTATAATATGTGACTGTGATATTTCCTTTATATCATCTATATACAGTCGACTCTCGTTATCTCGAATTCCAAGGGCCTCTTTGTTTGTGTTGAGGTTTTACGGCCCAGTCAACCCAATGGGGTCATGTCGAGCGCGGTCAGTTTACCTAACCACACGTTTACTGGGCAGGATTAGTCCTCTAAGCGGTTAACCAGTATTGTGCACATTCTTTCGCCAGAAACTGACAACTGCCCTTCTTGAATCAGCGGAAGGGAGAGAATGACCGTAGAAAATATTTCATGATCAATCTCCACGAAAGAATGTTGCCGACCTCGGCGGGGGTTGAACCCGCGACCTCCTGGTCTCCAGTCGGACGGCGCATCCAACTGAGCCACCGAGGCCGGCACCAAGGGCCTCTCTGAAACACTTCGACATATCCGTACTTCGAAATATCAGTGTTGCAGAAGTGAGGAAAACAATAAATCGAACAACCACATTTAACAAATGAATATGTAATTTGACTCCGGAAGATAGAGATATATTGAAAATATTGTGGAAAAGAGAAGAATTTCTCCTCTTTTCTACAATATTTGTTTACCTGTTCTTAGATTTCCATGTTAAAACAGGGGCTAGAATTTCACTTCAAGATAAGCGGTTATTCGAGATAAGCGAGGTCGAGATAACGAGAGTCGACTGTATTTATTTCTGTCGCATTTTTTAAAGCTTACATAACACCCAAAGCCTTTTTTCTGCAGTTAAAGGTTTTAATAGCTTAACTGAAACCTAACTAGCAATATAAGCAGGAAATTTATTGTCAGAAAGCACGGTTCATGCACCTGCTGCTCCCGAAAAGCTTCTCCGATTCATCAATGAAAGTTAAGTAAATAAAGCCACCAAGACGCGGAATGTAACATCTGTCAGAGAAAGAGCAAAACAAGATTAATTTATTCTTCTTTCCAATTGGAAACATATTTATACAACTGCAAAACATTCTCTCTTTTTTCTGAACATAATATGATACACATAGTATGCCAAATAACTTCTCCTCCTACGATATAAGAACCTTTGGATAGTTCAAGAAAACAAATATTAGTGAAATTTTCTTATTTTATCATGAAAAAAAAAAATGAATGTAGCGTGTGCGCATTATACCCCTTGCAAGAACGTGTTTGTGGGTTGCGTATACTGTATTCACGTTGACCGTCCATCCGCCCGTCCATCACGTTTTGGTTTCTGCATATCTTGCTAAACAATTTATCAGAAGGCAGTCATTACCTTGCAGGACTGTTTATTGACATTTCTTGTTAGAATTGCCTCATCGAGTACACTCAACATACCATTATTTTCCAAATGATCGAAAAGGCATCCCTAAAGTATCCCCTTTTGCCTTCTGACCTGGCGCTACAACCCTCAGTAAGTCGAACTATTTATGTCCAGAGCAAATTTCTATGATCCTAAAGATGTTCGAGCCACTGAAGTTCGACTATACACAGATTATACTAAACAACTCCTCCTTCTATACAAGAATCTAGGAACTCTGCTACAGAAGATAATTCAAGAATCTACAATGTCATCATTATTACTTGAACCGCAACGAGCGAAAATGTACCTTCTAAAATGTGCTCCCCATCACGAAAACATACCTATATAATTTTGACCCCCTTAAACCCCAATTTTATATAGTAAAACGGGTTTACAGGGGTATACATTATTTTTCTTATTTCAATTCAAAAACATAGATGTGGGTACTCGTTAGAACCGCCTCGTCACAATCTATGTTTTGAGCAGAAATATGAAAAGTAACAGAAATTTTTATCTGAAAATTTTCATTTTTTTGGTGGTGAAATTTTCAATACATTTGAATAGGAGTGTTTTCGTAATGCAACCAAGACTCAAATCAGCCGGCGTTTCCGCGCTGTCTGATCAGAGCCTTCGCCGTACGCATGAAAAACTTAAGGTTCTGATCAGACTGCGCGCTGCGCAGGCTGACCTGAATCTTCGTTGGGCGCACGTTCCGAAGGTACGTTTTCTCAAGTGGAGGTTCAATTAGTTCCATACAAAAGAAACGCTGGCGCCGTTGAGCTCAAAAATGCCTCTGCAATAGAAGACATGCAGAAAATTGCAAACTTTTGGCATTTGTTACGTATTATGGTATACGACTTGTTATCTTTGACAAATAATTAGTGTCAATGTCGGCATTTTTTTAAACCTTTACAACTATATGGGCTAATTCAGCAGACGACAAATCAATAACATTTTGTCTTATTTTTCCCAGAAAATAGGACTGATTTCATGCAAAAATGTCTCCTAAGAAGAATATCTGCATGAAATGACAACCTTATTTTCTGGAAAAAAAAAACAAGATAAATTGTTTGCTGATTTTTTTACCCAGCATATTAAGCGTTAAAGACTATCATGCAAACTGGTTCCTCTGTGATTTAATTTACTAAAATCATACCGGCAAGTCGGTCCGGTCAGTAACTGGCCAAACTGTGATCAAAATGAGCACCAATTGCTTCAATCTAAAATTTTCGGAGAAATGGAAGTGTCATAAAGGGAACAGATTTATTTATGGAAAACTGAAAGCTTGCCTTTAGTAGAGTTCCAGGGAATTTACACAAGTGCGTGCGTGTGTGTGTGTGATGAATGCGATTAGTATTAAACAAAATCGCTATTGTTCTTAAACAAAAAGAGCTTAATATTCATTAAGGATAACTAGTTGTAATTGCAGAAAAACGAATACCCCACACAAAAACGCTAAAGTTACTGGCGGTACAAGGGTGCATGTCACTCTAAAGCGTTTACAGTTAATAACAATAATCATGACTGAAAGTAACAAATGATATTTGTGTAGGAACTATCCATGTACGTTGAAAGAAGTTACAGTGCGTTGATAAGGCTGTCGGTGAGGATTTCACGTCTTGATGAAAACAGCAAGAGTTGATGAAAATGGACAAGCTATTCCGCTGAAAGATTGTTAAAAGAGAGTGAAAGGACGAACAGCATTGAACGTTTAACATCATCGCTCTTTAGGGCGGCTCATTTTAATAGCCATTTCAGAAAGAGCAAATTGAACTTGAGATGTTCGCTGGGGAACTACCTGACTGATGTCTTGGAAACTTTCTATCAATAAATCCGGACACTTTCAGGGGCGACCAGCAACAAGATAATAAGCGGTCGGCTCGAGCCTGACTGCAGTTCCTGGGGTTGCAAGTTAGAATCCCAGCTCGGCCACTGAACTTTCGTGGAGACTGATCATGAAATCATTTCTAAGGTAATTTCCCCTTCCGCTGTTTCAAGAAGGATAGTTGCCAGTTACTGGGGACAGTATCAGCATATACAGTCGACTCTCGTTATCTCGAATTCCAAGGGACTGTCTGAAATACTTCGAGATATCCGTACCTCGACATATCAGATTTGCAGAATTGAGGAAAAACTAATTCGATTAATCACATTTAACAAATATGTGTGTAATTTGACTCCTGAAATTAGAGATATATTGAAAATATTGTGGAAAAGAGGAGAAAAGGCAATTTCTCCTCTTTTCCACAATATTTTTTACCTGTTTAGATTTCATGTTTAGGCAGGGACCAGATTTTCACTTCGAGATAAGCGTTCTTCGAGATCAGTGAGTTCGAGATAGCGAGAGTCAACTGTAGTACATGTACAGGTTAACCGCTTAGAGGACTAAGCCTGCCAAGGAAAATTGTGAATAGGTTAACTGACCCGCTCGACATGACCTTAACAGTATTGACTCAAACAGGACAATGTAACCACGACTACATGAATAAGAGCCGTACCTGGATATACCTCTAAGGGAGGTAATTCTGCCAGAATTGTACTGCGTCCCTTCTAGAATAGGGTTTACTCTAAAAGAAAAAGAAACTGCTCCCAGGAGAGAGCAGATTCTTTCCTGTTATTTCGAAATGTCGTCTGCTGTAACTTTTACCCAGTATGCTAAGCGTTAAGTTTGTGACCTTCAAAAGAAGTGTTTCCCAAATGGCTTTTATGTCATTTGTTTGTGTTTTAAATTTCACACCCTGGTTAAGTTGAATTAAAACGTAAAATGATAATACCCCGCCATTATTGTGTCGCGGGCATATAACTCTGTCAAAAGTGGATGAAATTTGCCCATTAGTGATCCCAAACCAGATCTCCTTTATATCAATGCATGTCCCAAATTTGGTTAAAATCCTTTGACATTTACTCAAGTTATCGTCCTGAAACGAAAATATGGGCGTGTTTTGGGCAGACTCCGTCAAAATTTGACGAAATTTGCTCATTCGCATTCCCAAACCCCGACCTCCAAAATATCAATGCACATACTAAGTTTGGTGAAAATCAATTGATGTTTACTCAAGTTATCATCCGGAAACGAGACACATGGACGTCCAATGGGAAACCATAAAACCCCGCCACTATCATGTGGTGGGGTATGAAAAGTTTGTGGACCACCGACTTTACAATAAAAAAGAAATCTGAAAGACCAAAGACCAGGGCCCAGTTGTTCAAACCATCGTTAGCTTAACGAGCTCATTAGTGGTCAAAATGTAGGCTATTCTAGCAAGTACAATATCTAATTCACGGGTATGTTTGCTCAAAAAATAAGAGTAAATGCAAAAGCTACTAACATTTTTTTCAGCAAAAATATAAGCTTATATGCAATATTTAATAATCAAAGTTTTAACGTTAACTAACGGCATCGTTAGCTTTGAACAACCGGGCCCAGTATTTTAAATTAACCACAGGTGATTTAATAGAATAAATATGAAATTCAGTTCATAGTGTTCGACTCAAAACCACTAGGAATTCATTATTAACGTATTTACACTAATCGAATCGTTTATCTCCAGTGTTATTCCCTGCAGTAATTTTCTCAAAGTCACGCAATGCTCTTTCTTCAGTCAAGTTTTATAGCGGAATATCGTGACGGACATGGTAAACCCAACTCCAGGAAGCTTTTCTTCCTTTGCATCGATTAAACCTGGGACACATTGACACTTACGATCAAAAGAGAATGAGTTATTGGCAATCGTTCAGTAAAAATTACAGGGTACTTGATTCTAAATTCACTTATTATGATCAAGTTTTTCTGATATTTGTCCGTGATTGTTCGCGTTAAATCGTTCTCCCGGTCATTAACACTTTGTTTAATCTACATGCGCAAACACTCGCATGCTTTGTGAATATAATGACCGTTATTAAGTCATTAATACAATTGTAAATAACAGTTTTCTCCAAGACTACTTTCAAGCGCTAGCTAAATTATCATTGTTCTAGAAAGTGGTTAATCAGGAATTTCACTTTACATGGTTCCGGAAGTCATTCTTCTCCTTGATTATCGATAATCGGAAACTATCCTGCGATTAAATGAATGAACTCTGAAAGAGCTAGAACTAACGTTGCCACTTCAATCGATAAAACTTCAAGTGGATCCAATTTCAACAAAATGCACAAGTAATTTGTATTGGTGTTTATTGACAGTTAAAACTGAGTCTCCCAAAGAAAAATCGACCTGAAAGGATGACTGTTATACATCATTTCAGTGATTATACATTTCAGTGGCTTGATGTACTTTACAGAATTTTCGTCACTGTTTACAAGAGAGACAACTTTTATCACTTCCTGTTTGGGTTCCTGCATGTCAATCCCTATCTGAACAGACGTCTACTTTAAAAGGAACGAATTTGCTCCCAAAAGGGGCGTATTCTTTCCTTTTAGACCCCTTTTCAGAAAAGGGCAAATTCAGTTTTGACCAAATTGCCTCTCCTGGGAGTGTATCCTCTCAGCTTAAACGGATTTTAGAATTTTCTTCAAAACTAAGACTGTTCTTAACGTAAGACCTATAAACACACGTCAAAACTACCAATGATTTGTTGAGGTTGTTTTAGCTTCTAAAAAGTCTAAGGCGCGACTTAAATTGTCAGTAGCTTTTTTAAGTATTATACGAAATGCAAGGAAAATTAAACATGCAATCAAGTAAACAGTTTGTAAAATCTTTGTTAAGACTGTTTAGAAATATCTAAAGGTTTTTCACGCGACCAAAACTGTCAGTAGCTACGATTCATAAAATCGGCAACAAAAGGGAAGAAAACTTAAGATTCCAACATATTATTATGGAGCACTACTGAGAAACGGAGCACTACTGAGACAACTGAGACAGTTTAAGGTTTTACCGGAAGTGTCAAGTTCTTTCTAGAATTTTGCACAGATTTCATTAAAGAGGAAGTTAAATTTTCATGAATATGTTTCATCTCATAGTGTCTAGAATCTTCAGCAGCCATCAAAAGTCACACACAGTCGGGAATACATGTAATTAGAATACATTTACTATATTAAACTTCTTTCTCTGCTATTGGTTTCGATATGTTGTAAAATAAAATGTTTTTGGTTTTAGATATGCGGCACGATGGTTTAGGTGAAATCGACGGCTTAGCAACCTGCTGGTCTCAATCCTGCTGTATGTCGGTGGCATAAGGTTTGACGTTCCTAATCGGACCGTAATTAGTTGGAGTCACATTCATCATCTTCCATCAACTGTACCTGACTTGTCCATACTGACGATTCAACCAGTACATAGTCTTTCATCCTCATAAAAAGACATTCAGTCCTATGTTTCATTAATTTCCAGGTAATATCATTTCAAAACAGCAAATTGTAACATCTCACTCAAATCTCAAGAAACTTTCACCAATGGTGAATTTAAGAACGTAGTATTTTATCGGCTCTTCAATTTATGCGTTTCACAGTCTTCTTTTCCATCCGTTGTCATATTCATTGCGAAAACACGCCTATTGAAACATATGGAAAATTTCACCGCCAAAAACTAGAAATTTTCAGATAAAAAAAACTCTAATATTTTTCAAATTTCTACTTAAAACATAGATTGTGGAACTCGTTAGAGCCGCCACGCCGAGGCGTTACGAGTACCTACGATCTATGTTTTCGAGCTAAAATAAGAACAAGAGGCCCACGGGCCACGATTCGCTCACCTGAGTGACATAGCCACTGCAGACATGCAGATGTTATGCAACATTTTTCCAATCCTATCATCGCAACTAATGAAAATATCATCATTTGAGCAGTTCTTAGTTTTGAAGAAGAATATATGGGCCTGACAGTCAATGGAGCATGATCATTTGAATAAACTATCAATCACATTTCAACAGAAGGATCAATGGGAAATTTGGTGGAAATTTGCTAAGTGGT
Source organism: Anodontia alba (assembly GCA_964016985.1). NCBI lineage: Eukaryota > Metazoa > Mollusca > Bivalvia > Lucinida > Lucinidae > Anodontia > Anodontia alba. The sequence goes on from OZ024826.1 coordinate 45,474,067, forward strand.
TTCTGAAGAATCATGATTTTATACATGTAAACAGCACAGTGGTATGGAAATATTATAAATATAAACCAGATGATGGCTTTCTTAGATTTCCAATCAGAACAATTTTAACTACTGTTGATCTACAAGTCACTTTGATACTTTCAATATAAATGTATATGGCCCATACAAATGGGGAAGCAAATTTGACCTTGGAGGTAAAAAGGTCAAATGTCAACATACATGTAGAACCATCACTTTAGCGATTTTGGTATATCTCCTGTCCCCCATAATTTTTGCAAAGATTAGGACCCAGGGCTTATATAGTTATGGAGAAGAAGATTTTTAAAGGTTTTGTACCATATATGGGCATGACAGCCATTTTGATCAATGGACCATACCCATTTTAGCAATCTTTCATTCTCCTGCCCACGGAGGATCCACATGAAATTTGAGCAACACTGGCCCGGAGGCTTCAGAGGAAAAGCCATTTGAAATTATCAACATTTTTTCCATACAAATGTATGGGGCCAATACAAATGCATACAGAAGCAAACTTGACCTCGCCGTAAAAAGGTTAAATATCAATGTATGACAATTATTTTAGCAACTTTGGTAGACCGCCCGTTCCAGATGATATATGCAAAGATTCAGCCACAAGCCATCCTCGGTTTTGGAGAATAAGATTTTTAAATGTTTTTTTTTTCCCATACAAATGCATAAAGAAGCAAACTTGACCTTGCCGTAAAAAGGTCAAATGTCAATGTATGACCATTATTTTAGCAAATTTGGTAGACCCCCTGTCCCCGATGATTTATGCAAACATTCAGCCCCAAAGCATCCTCGGTTCTAGAGAAGAAGATTTTTAAATGTTTTTACCATATATGGGCATGGCGGCCATCTTGGTCAACGAACCGTGACTATTTTAACAACCTTTTGTTCCCTCTACCTAAGGAGGCTCCATATGAAATTTGAGCAAAATTGGCCCAGAGGCTCCAGAGGAGAAGTTTGAAATTCTGAACATTTTTCCCATACAAATGCATAAGGAAACAAAATTGACCTTACCGTAAAAAGGTCAAATGTCAATGTACGACCATTATTTTAGCAATTTTGGTAGCCCTCCCATTCCCGATGATATATGCAAAGATTCAGCCATAAGGCATGCTCGGTTTTAGAGAAGAAGATTTTTAAAGGTTTTTCCCATATAAATGCATGGGGAAGCAAACTTGACCTTGCCGTAAAAAGGTCAAACGTCAACGTAAGACAATTCTTTTAGCAATTTTGGTAGACCTCCCGTCCCCGATGATTCCTGCAAAGGTTCAGCCCCAAGGCCTTCTCGGTTCTGGAGAAGAAGATTTTTAAAGGTTGTTACCATATATGGGAGTGGCGGCCATCTTGGTCAACGGACTGCGACCATTTTAGCAATTTTTCGTTCCCCCACCCTAAGGAGGCTCCATATGAAATTTGAGCAAAATTGGCTCAGCAGCTTCAGAGGAGAAGTTATTTGAAAATGTTAACGGACGGACGCACGGACGGACGGACGGACGCACGCACGGACGGACGGACGACGGACGAAAAGTGATCACAATAGCTCATCCTGAGCAGAGCTCAGGTGAGCTAAAAACAATGTATACCCCTGTAAACCCCAGTTTTACTATATAAAAGTGAGATTTAAGGGGGTCAATATCATGTAGGCATGCTTTCGCGATGCACACATCTTAATTTTCCTTTTGTGGCAATGAATTAAACGGTACTATATCGGAACACGACAACACTGGGTTTGTTTTAAATAGGACAAATATTCTAAAACAATGAAAATTTATGAAAATATCCATTTTAATGTTATTTCTGAGTGGCATTGAAAACCTAAACTTAGTGTTAATTTGAATTAAATTCTTCATAAATCATATGAACAACCTTCACTTGATGATTTTATATGCAAATACCGGAGACTATTCTCTCAAAACAATGAAGATGAAATCCATATTTCATAATTTCTAGCAGTTTAATGGCCTCTGTGTGCATGTGTCAGTCTTTTTAGACAGGGCAAAGAAGCGTGAATGATGATATACAATAAGTAGAGCAAGGTGGTCTCAAAAATAATATCAATTAGCCGTCTTGTTCAGACTTGTGTTATAGACCAAGGAAGAATTTACATGTGGTCGAATGGTCATTGTCCTGTAACATTTTATCTTTGCTACTCAATTTAAGATTGATTTGTGTGTCCATCTTGTAGACCGAGGCATATTCTTTTGCAAACAGCGTGGATCCAGATGAAACGTCTCATCGGATCCACGCTGTTTGCCATTCTGGTCAGGATCCACGGCTAACATCCCTATATGTTACAAGTGACATATCCAAAGTCTAAGATTGAAGAGTTCAAGTCAGGACCTAAGGGGTGAAAGGGTTAACTGCCAGTACACCTAAAATAAATATGAAGATGCCCAAGAAAGGGCCGCAATCACGGGACGCAACCTTCCCAGAAAGCATTCTTTATAAATCTATAGCGGGTCGTTATCGGCCCGTCAGGGTAGCTGACGGGCCGATAACGGCCCGCTATAGATTTATGAAGAATGCCTGCTGGGTTATCAAGGCACCGGATAATCAAGACTGACGTAAAAATGATCCCCGTGCTTCACTCTAGTTTAGTTTAAAGTTGCAAGACCTTCGGAGAAAATAGAGTACCGCCTGTGCTAGACACTGCAGATACAGTTCTGCTCTTCACCCTTTCAGCCCAGTAGACCGACGCAGATCTTTTGAAAACACAGTAGATCCTGATGAGACGGTTCATAACGAGCGTCTCATCAGGATCTAAACTACTTGCCATTCTGTTATTGATTTACTAGTCACCCTTTTGGCATCAATGAGTGTGTCCAAATGCAAATATGGAAGGGTCTATTTCAGAAACTCAGGGTTGAAAGGGTTGAACAGAATTTATAAAATCCCATCCAGCCACTTTTGTGTCTATGGTACATTTATACAGTGGACTCACTTTATCTCAAAGTCCAAGGGACAAGAATTTTCAGTATGAGATTACAGTACTTCGAGACAACAGAGGTTAAAATGTAAAGAACAAAAAGCAAAACTAAACTAGTATAATCCTTTATTAAGTTTTAATTAAGCATTAGTTTGAGTTATTAGTGTTTGAGATAACAAGAGTCAACTGTATTTCTTCCTTCCGAAGGTTAAATCCTTACATAATTTGCCTCTATAAGATTCGTAATTTAATAAATTAAACAAAATGGATAGAGTCTAACACTGCCTGAAAATAAAATCAACTGAGGATACTGTGTAAAAAACTGCACCATAGAATAAGCATACTAGTATTAAACTGCCCAATACCATACAAGAAAGTCAAAAAGAGGGATCAAAACAGAATGCAAAGAAAGATTAACACCGCACGATTAAACTTCCACCCCCCCCTCGACTTTCTGAAGTAAACATTTCCATGTTTGCTTTTGTCATAGCGATTGTTGCAGATGGGGGTGTCATTCATAAATCCAAACCGAAAAGAAAACATTGTACAACCAGATAAGACGGCTCGTGACGAGCCGCCTCATCTGGTTCTACATCATTTGCAAAGGTATATGATTCGGGCTACTGGGCTGAAAGTGTTAAAAAGAAAATAAGAATGATCAATGCCATAACGGAATTAGCACTAGAAGAATAACAAAACAATATAAGTGACAGTGGCCGTAAATTGACATTGACAATCAATGTTGTGTAAATGGAAAATTCAAAACCCGTTGCAATTGTGCACTACTGAGAGTTGTTCAGTAAATAAAAAGCATGAATATATGCAGTTTGAATATATCTTTTCCCAGTTGCTTGCATATCCCTTTGTATTTTATCAAGGACTGACGCTACAGCATGCGACGACATATATGTTGTCGAAGCCTGGAACTGCAATGCCACTCAGATGCCTAGGCGCCGCCTTCCTTCACAAAACTTTTCGAAGAAGTAACACCGTTTAAAATGACTTTTTCGCCGGCCTTTTTCTTTGCCACAATGAATCATTCCGGTCAAGATACCGTAAAGCTTCAATGACTCGAACACCGATTGCTCGATTACTGTAGCTGATACGAACTTGTTTTGAATCCCTAGGAAATTCTTCCGATAGAAGATCAAGAAAAAAATACGAGTTTAGGGAAATTACCTCATCTTATCAATAAAATGTATGTTGGTGTACTCATTAGAATCGCCGTCATCGAGGTGATTCTAAGGAGTAAACTCAACAAAGCATCATTTTTAGAAGAACGAATTGACATCCCTAAATTATCCCCATTTGCCTCCTGGCCTGGTGCTATGATTAAACCTCAGTGACTCGAACTACCCATGTCTACAATAGATGCCATTGAAGTTCGACTGTAAGTTTAATACATGTTTTATATATGTGCGACCTAGAAGGTGAGACATCACTCTTGTCTGGAGTACCGGAAAACCTAAAACAACAGTTAATGTTGGAGTTCTTCACGCTGCTATGAATTCAAATCTAATGTCACTCAAAGTCAAGCAACGGTTATAAGTACCGCCAGAAATTGAAGAGTATGTAACGCTAATCAATCAATTCGCATTACTAAAACACGCCTATTCAATATATAGAAAATTTCACCTCCAAAAATTGAAAATTTTCAGATAAAAAAAAAACCCTGATATTTTTTCATATTTCCGCTCAAAACATAGATTGTGGGTATTCGTTAGAACCGCCTCGGCGAGGCGGTTCTAACGGGTACCCACAATCTATATTTTTGAGCAAAGAAAAAATACATGATGTATACCCCTGTAAACCCCAGTTCTACTATATAAAAATGGGGTTTAAGGGGGTCAAACCTATATAGGTATGTTTTCGTGATGAGGTTTTAGCATTTATATCACTTTAACATTTATTGCAAATATAAAGACAATTTAGGCGCAACGTCAGAAAACGTACCTTCTGACATGTCGCCCAACAAAGACAGATCAGCCTGCGCATCCATGCAGTCTGATCAATGTCCTCCTTGTCCGCAGGAAGAAACTGCATCCGTGGCTATCGCAGGCTGATCTGAATCTTCACTGAGCGAACACGTCCGAAGGTACGTTTCAATTATTATAATCATATATTGTTGTTACTCAAATAAGTATCCTGAATAATAGGCAAACTTAACCTTGGCAAATTCAGCAGACGACAATCTGATATCTTTTTTTTTCTTTTTCAGAAAACAGGCTTTTGTCCTTTCATGCAAATTATCTTCTATTTCCTGGAAAAGTACCATATTCGACCTAATTACCGCACATACTCCTATAAGCGCACAGTCAAGCAATTCCGTAGTCTTCAGATTATAGCCATGGCGCTGCCTCTATGTGACTCAGTTGCCTGGAAGCGTTAAAAATCTGATCAGTCAGTCAGATTACAGCCAGTGTACTTTTTGTCTACGTCTTTATAAAGGTATATGTTGTGGGTACCCATCTGAATTGCATCGACTTGTCGATGCAATTCAAATGAGTACCCACAACTTATGCTTTTATAAAGAAAATCAGAAAAGAAAGAAAACACAATAACATCGCATATCTTTGTTTAAGTGTACCCTTAGTATAGGTGGATACATATTTTGCCACAAGTTTCCCTGTAATTTTGAAAAACCTAAGCGCACGGTGCGGTATTAAGGTGGAATACGGTAATAAAGATATTTTAAAATGTCATCAGCTGCCAGCTTGCTAAGCGCTAAAGTCGGATTTGTTTTCCCCATTCCTCCACCAAATTGATATGGCGTGGGTATTACATTTGCCAAGGTCATTAGACTCACCAAAGAAATTCTTACGAGTAGATTTACTATTCAAGATGTTTACTCAGAGGCGACTCTACTGCGTACCCACAAAATATGTTTTTGTCAAGACGATTCAAATTAGATCCACACGAGATTCAAATTTGAAAACAATACAAAAATGCTATCGTCCTAAGTCCTGGAGTATTTGTATTTGGAAGCTGACAGAAACGGGTACCACTGCTCAGTTGAATGTGGTAGACAAGCACTCATGATTGCAATGAAATGGGAAAGCCTTGATTATCTACGCCCATTGGCGTAGACAATCTTAGTTGCCACTGCTCCGGAAGCAAGGCTTTATGATGGACTGGTCCACCGCTATTGTTCCATGGACTGCTCAAAGTTATTATTACCAAATATTAGCTTTCACAAAAAAAAAAAAAAAAAAAAAATTGGTCTACGCTAGCCGGATAAGGAATAATAGATTCAAAAACCAGTCTGATCTGGCTAATATGACTGTAAGCATTTTGCACACATTTTGTCGTCCTTTTTTGCTTGATGCGTTCAACATACGAGGTGTGCCCGGAAAAGAGGCCAAAAGTCGTCTCGGTGACACAAACCAACACTTTTTAAGGTTGTCTATCGTTTTCAAAGCTCATTAATAAATGTAAAATGTCTTGAGGACATCTGTGCGTAGACTAGGCGTGAAATTACACAAATTGTTTATGTACCTTCTAGATTGTACACAACCGTTACATGTCTCAATATTAAGAAGATACATTTCCAAGGGAGTTCACTCTGACTTTCAAATAATACTCCAAAGGGAGATTACTCTCCCGAGAGATCACACTGACTCGAAAACACTCACAAGGGAGATCACTTTGATCTGAAAACACTACCAAGAGATCAGAACTGAAAACTCTTCCAAGGGAGATCACTCTGACTGAAAAACGCACTTCCAAGGGAAATCAGACTTGATTTGGGTTTTACGGCCCTTTCAAGAATATTTCACTTATTTCGAGCTGATCGTTCATCAAAGGTGGGCGAAACGCGGAGAACCCGGGGAAAAACCACCTGATCATCCGTAAGCAGAACTTGGCTTTCCCACATGTGACCCAGGCGAGGCTCGAACCACAATGGTGAGAAACCTAATGGATAAGAGTCAACTCTCCTATCCACTAGGCTACGGGGGCCCGCAAAAATCAGACCTGAAAAAAAATCCAACGAAGGTCACTTTAACCTGAAAACTCTTCTAACTGACCTGATAGAATTTACCTTACTTCTGAAAGTGGGACTACCCCTAACGGAAATAATTTGCTCCTGAGGTGAACAGACAACATCTCTTAAAAAGGGGGAAGGAAATCGTCTCCTACAATTTTGCTTAGCACTTTAAGTGTTAGTGAAAGGATTTCATAATACATTGGAGTATATTCATTCATATGAAGTAGTCCTGTCATGAGAAGGAAAGGAAAGATTTTCAAGTCGGCGTAATCTCCCTTGTAGACGATATGTCTGTTCATCCTAAATCATTATCCAAATACATTCACCTAATTTTATTACATATATCAATGTCTTGTCATAACAAAGGTGATCAGAGGTGTCTTGTGCATGTTTCAAGACAATGCCTGCTAATTACCAATTTATGAATATCTATTTAAATCAGAAGCCCTAAAATATATCCAGTGTCAAAACAGCGGCAAAAAAACTGCTTCAATTCGGCGATAAAACATGAAGAGTTATTAACCCTTGTCCTGCTGAACCTGGATATATCCTGCCTTTGCAAACAGTGTAGATCCAGATCAGTTGAAGAAGCCAACTGATCTGAATCTGCACTGTTTTGTCATTAAGTATGAGAATTTATAGCAACAATCCTGTTCAAGTAATCTGATTGGCTGAAAATTAGATGTGGGTGTGGCATCTTAATTTATTCAGCAGGACAAGGGTTAAATCTAATTTTGTCATAATCAAAATGCGTTATCTGCGTCTTGACTGACAAAATGTAGAAAAGTTACCTACATCATATACGATGTACCAGAGGACACCGCATTACTGACATTTATGAGGTCTTTATAGCTGGGAATTCATTTCTTAATATTAATACATGCCACTTTCAGTTACTGTGGCTCCTACATCATTCAAATGAGACAAGTTCATGCAATACAACTTAAGTCTATTTTTTTGGTTTTGGGCAATCGACTTTTTTGTATATACTATTAACCCTTAGAGCGCCAAGCAAAATTTGTAGCAGATGACATTCTATTTTTTGTATACAGTCTGCTCTCGTTGGCTCGACTCTGCTTATCTTGAATAACCGCTTATCTCGCAGTGAAAATCTGGTCCCTGTTTAAACATGAAAATCTAACAACACCATGCACACCAAACGAAAGAATGCGTAACCATCGGTTAAGAACGTGAAACAATTAGAGTGACATCTGGTTGGAATTCGATGACTCAAGAAAGGTAAACAAGCTTTGCATTTTCTGTATTTCATGAGCGATATAAATGTTTGAGGAAATTATTTAAAAAAAAAAAACCCGGGGAATTACATCAGCCCATTGATATCGGCGTCTGCGGAGTAAATCTCAGACCACCTACTTCACGCATATTGGCTGAATTATTTTTCCCGTGCTGAAGGTGTACCGAAAGCCATAGAAAAAACGTGTTTTTTTATTGTTCTTTATTTATAATGTTGCGCTTTGCTAGAAGTTCAATATATCATCACGCACACACGATAGACATATATGGTTATTTGTGTTATGGATATTTTGGTTGTCAGTGCAGCATTGTTGAGAAATCGCCAAGGGAACTTACAGCTCTAATGCGTAACCACCCATTTTCGACCCTTTCCGTGGCGATTTCTCGACAATGCTGCATTGACAACCAAAGTATCCATAACACAAATAACCATATGTGTCGATCGTGTGTGCGTATTGATATGCCGAACTTATAGCAAAGCGCAAAATTAAATAAGGACAATAAACATCACGAATTTCCACGTGTTTTCTATGGCTTTCGGTACACCTTCAGCACGCCAAAAATAATTCAGCCATTATGCGTGAAGTAGGTAGTCTTATTTACTCCACAGACGCCGATATCAATGGGCTGTTGAATGTAATATCACATTTTAAAATAATTTCTCAAAACATTTATATAGCGCATGAAACACAGAAAATGCAAAGTTTGTTTACCTTTTCTGAGTCATCGAATTCCTAACCAGATGTCGCTCTAATTATTTCACGTTCTTAACCGATGGTTACGCATTCTTCCGTTTGGTAAGGGTGAACACGTAACAAAATATTGTGTAAAAGAGAATTTTTGCTCCTAAGGAGCAATGTCTCTTCTTTTCCACAATATTTTCAATATATCTCTAACTTCAGGAGTCAAATTACATATGCATTTGTTAAATGAGTTTGCTCGATTTATTTTTATAATTATTTTTTTTTTTTCTCAATTCTGCTAATCTGATATGTCGAAGTACGGGTATTTTGTTTTTTGTTTGTGTTGATGTTTTACGGCCCAGTCAACCCAATGGGGTCATGTCGAGCGCGGTCAGTTTACCTAACCACACGGTTACTGGGCAGGCTTAGTCCTCTAAGCGGTTAACCAGTATTGTGCACATTCTTTCGTCAGAAACTGACAACTGCCCTTCTTGAATCAGCGGAAGGGAGGGAATGACCGCAGAAAATATTTCATGATCAATCTCCAGGAAAGAATGTTGCCGACCTCGGCGAGGGTTGAACCCGCGACCTCCTGGTCTCCAGTCGGACGGCGCATCCAACTGAGCCACCGAGGCCTAGGTACGGGTATTTCTAAGTATTTCAGAATCTCCTGGGCTTCGAGATAACGAGGGTCGATATAATATATGTCAGCGCACGATAAAACCTACAATAAGACCTGTGTGACCAGCAAACTGAGATCAGCATGTACAGCCACCCAGTCAACACTGTTCAATTAACCTAATCACACTTTTTCCTGGGCAGAATTTCCTTCTTTTGTATGTGCTTAGTTTCCAAAGGCAAAACTTTTAGATTTTTATTTTACTTCACTGCAGCTGGTGTAAGTGCCGTGTGGCGACCGTAAAACATCTCCCCGTACCCGCTTATTTCACAATAGTGTAGATTATATTTTTATTTCCTTTGGCATCAATGAGCCCATTCTGGTTACTTTACAAAAAAAAAATGAATATCGCTTTTGCAGGTGCCAAAGGGGTGGGGTTGCGTATGCAACCTCGAAAACTACAGAGCTGAAATGAACAGAAACAAACCTCCGATTTTCATTCAGTTGTGTTTTCTTTGTTTCCAAAGGCTATCTTTTAGCTTTTTGTATGACTTCACTGCAGCTGGTGTTAAGTGCTGAGTGGCGGCCTAAAACGTCTCCCGTATTTCCATAGTGCAGATTATAGTTTTATTTCCTTTGGGATCACCGAGTCCATTCTGGCTATTTTGAAAATCGGATACCTCTAAAGCCGGTGCTATGGTTGGCGTGGGACGTGAGTGGGGGCGGGGAGGGCGTATACAGCCTCCAAACTACATAGCTATATGTGAAGAGGCCTAATAAAACAGTCTCCGATTTTCGTTCTTTTGTGTGTTTTCAAAAGCAACCTTAGATAACTAATCCTCTAAACGAGCACCTTGTGCCCATATTTTCACCAATAATTGGCAATGGCCCTTCTTGAATTAGCGGAATGGGTAGAAGACCGTGGAAAGGATTTCATGACCTCCACGGAAGTTATGTGGTCGACCTGGGGTTTGAACATGCGAACCCGGGATCTGCAGTCATTACGAAAACACGCTCATTCAAATAAACTGAAAATTTTACCACCAAAACCTGAAAATTTTCAGATAAAAAATCTGATATTTTTCATATTTCTGCTCAAAACATAGATTGTGGGTACTCGTTAGAACCGCCTCGGCGAGGCGGTTCTAACGAGTACCAACAATCTATGTTTTTGAGCAGAAATAAGAAAAATAATGTATACCCCTATAAACCCCAGTTTATCTATATAAAAGTGGGGTTTAAGGGGGTCAACATTAGACGAGCCACCGACTGCACTATGGAGCCCTGCTAACTTATACACAAACCCAACGTTCGTCTCGATATGACTTAAATAATGTTAAGAGACGTAAAAAATCATCATCTAATTTTAACGTGTGTAGAAATACTGTCTACATTGAACTAAATGTAATTATTATAAACCTATGGTGGGCTGATTAGAATTACAATATACAGCAAGGAAATTATATATTCTGAATTAATTGACATAGCTATGAGTAACTGTAGACTAATGAATGTTGGCCTCGTAAAGAAGTCTCTTTTTAACTCATTTTAGACTGGAGATCCCAAAAAGCGCAATTGGTAAACAGTGTAGACCTAGATCGGTGTACTGCGGCGTCTGATCCGTGTCTATACTGTCTGCATTAACTACTGCAATTTCTATGAAATATAGTATTAACTAGAAAAAGTGTCCATAGGACACGGATGCCCCGCCAAATGCCATTCAGAAAAAGGGTTTATATGTAATTGTAACAGGTATACCATGAAGTTATTATTAAGGCCCGGACACAGTTTACTATATGGAACTAAGTCAAGGGAAGATAATTCAAAAACGAAAAACGCAAGAGTTGTCTTCCTTGTTCATGACACATCGTCTCAATGTGATGCATGCACCTGTAAAGTTCCATGAATATATTCCATATGGTTTAGGAGTTATGGCCCGGACACGGTTAACTATATGGAACTAAGTCAAGGGGAAATAATTCAAAAACCAAAAATGCAAGAGTTGTCTTCCTTGTTCATGACACATCGTCTCAATGTGATGCATGCACCTGTATAGTTTCATGAATATATTCCATACGGTTTAGGAGTTATGGCCCGGACACGGTTTACTATAAGGAACTAAGTCAAGGGGAAATAATTAAAAAACCAAAAATGCAAGAGTTGTCTTCCTTGTTCATGACACATCGTCTCAATGTGATGCATGCACCTGTATAGTTTCATGAATATATTCCATACGGTTTAGGAGTTATGGCCCGGACATGGTTTACTATATGGAACTAAGTCAAGGGAAGATAATTCAAAAACAAAAAATGCAAGAGTTGTCTTCCTTGTTCATGACACATCGTCTCAATGTGATGCATGCACCCATAAAGTTTCATGAATATATTCCATATGGTGTAGGAGTTATGGCCCGGACACGGTTTACTATATGGAACTAAGTCAAGGGGAAATAATTCAAAACCAAAAATGCAAGAGTTTTCTTCCTTGCTCATGACACATCTTCTCAGTGTGATGCATGCACTGGTAAAGTTTCATGAATATAATTCATACGGTTTAGGAGTTATGGCCCGGACACAGTTAACTGTATGGAACTAAGTCAAGCGGAAATAATTCAAAAACCAAAAATGCAAGAGTTGTCTTCCTTGTTCATGACACATCGTCTCAGTTTGATGCAGGCACTGGTAAAGTTTCATGAATATATTTCATACGGTTTAGGAGTTATGGCCCGGACACAGTTAACTATATGGAACTAAGTCAAGCGGAAATAATTCAAAAACCAAAAATGCAAGAGTTGTCTTCCTTGTTCATGACTTATCGTCTCAATGTGATGTATGCACCTTTGAAGTTTCATGAATATATTCCATACGGTTTAGGAGTTATGGCCCGGACACGGTTTACTATATGGAACTAAATCAAGGGAAGATAATTCAAAAACAAAAAATGCAAGAGTTGTCTTCCTTGTTCATGATACATCGTCTCAATGTGATGCATGCACCCATAAAGTTTCATGAATATATTCCACATGGTTTAGGAGTTATGGCCCGCACACGGTTTACTATATGGAACTAAGTCAAGGGGAAATAATTCAAAAACCAAAAATGCAAGAGTTTTCTTCCTTGCTCATGACACATCTTCTCAGTGTGATGCATGCACTGGTAAAGTTTCATGAATATATTTCATACGGTTTAGGAGTTATGGCCCGGACACAGTTAACTGTATGGAACTAAGTCAAGCGGAAATAATTCAAAAACCAAAAATGCAAGAGTTGTCTTCCTTGTTCATGACACATCGTCCCAGTGTGATGCAGGCACTGGTAAAGTTTCGTGAATATATTTCATACGGTTTAGGAGTTATGGCCCGGACAAAGTTAACTATATGGAACTAAGTCAAGCGGAAATAATTCAAAAACCAAAAATGCAAGAGTTGTCTTCCTTGTTCATGACTTATCGTCTCAATGTGATGTATGCACCTGTGAAGTTTCATGAATATGTTCCATACAGTTTAGGAGTTATGGCCCGGACACGGTTTACCATATGGAACTAAGTCAAGGGAAGATAATTCAAAAACCAAAAATGCAAGAGTTGTCTTCCTTGTTCATGACACATCGTCTCAATGTGATGTATGCAACTGTGAAGTTTCATGAATATATTCCATACGGTTTGGGAGTTATGGCCCGGACACGAAGTGGGACGTACGGACGGACAGACGGACGGACATACGGACAGACGTACGGGACGGACAGGGGTAATGCTTAATGCCCATCCGCTATTCTTCGAATAGGCGGGGGCATAATAATAAAAACTAACCAGACACCCAGCTATTGGAAAAAGACCGGTCCAAAAAGTTGCAGTAGAAAAGTCCACTCGATGTAAATTGATTAGCCCTTCACATGCTGAATAAATTAAGATGCCACACCCACTTCTAATTTCCAGCCAATCAGACTACTTGATCCTGTTTTTTTTTTATAGAAATTCACATATTTAATGACAAACAGTGCAGATCCAGATCAGTTGGCTCTTAACCCAACTGATCTGGATCTACACTGTTTGCAAAGACAGGGCATGACGTGTTTAGCAAATGAAGGGTTAATATGACATCAAAGAAAGGATAGTTCTGTATTCTGAATAAAATTCACTGGTAAATCTTGTCTTAAATCGTGCCTCTTGGGGTCAGTAAGTGGCAGAGGGATAAATACGGACAGATGTATCCAAATCCACATTACTGGTCGTCCATTTGTGTAAAGGCAAATAGTCAGTTTCTTCTTGAAACAGCACTTTATATAATTTTGAATCCAGCAATTCACTTTATAACAGCCCTTTCCAATAGTGTTTCATTTTTGTTCCATCGAGGACACCCCCGCCCCTCCCCCCAAGCACCACCACCACCACCACCACCCCGCGCTGTATTTTTATTTGGCTGAAAACAACAGACAGCCGTAAAATTTAAAACAAAGAACTTCACTGCAATAGTTTGAGATAATTTACTTACATCTGTGTGTCATGTGAGTTCCTAAATGTTTTATTTTTCACTTTTAGTATAATTTTTCCCGATGAAAAGATTCATTTTTATGTTATGAGGTAAAAAGTAAACGACCGAGTCAAAACTTCCAGGAGACCGTCGCGATCGTGGAGATAACCGGAAGATCACCGTGCGATCATGGTGACTGCTGGGCGCTCATTGGAAGATCGTTGAGCGAACTGCCCATTTTTTCATCTCTCAACCATCTCTAAACGATCGCCACCTGTGAGTGTGTTCATGGCTCTCAATGGTCTGTCTACCCAAGGGACAGCAGATTTATACAACTGGTGGTAAAATAGACTTGTTCAAAATTTCAGACAAGTTTGGTATCCAGATATTTAGGATAAATACGGGACATTGTCAGATAAAGGACTATCTAGGCCGAGCTCCATAGCGGTCAGCTTGACTGCAGATCCAGGGGTTGCGTGTTCGAACCCCAGCTCGGCCACATATTGATCATGAAATCATTTCTACTGTCATCCCCCACCCCCTCCGCCCCCCCCTCCCCACCCCACCCCCCACACACACCCCACCCTTCCGCTGATTCAAGAAGGGCACTTGTCGGTTACTGACGAATATACATGCACAAGTACTGGTTAACCTCTTAGAGGACTAAGCCTTGAAGAGCGTGAATAGGTTAACTGACAGCTCGACATGACCCTAATGGGTTGCCTGGGTCGTAAAAACCACAACTCAAGCAAACAAAGAACGATCTAGCTCACTGACTCAGTTACAAAGCAACCGATTACCTTTCTTGTTCTCCTTTCTGAAAGTTTCTTGTGTCTGACAATCATTTCTGTCACTCAAGACATTTGATTATTCTTCCAGGTATCCCGCGTAATCAGTGTAATTGTTGCGGAAATCTTGTTGATGTGAAAGTTTCAGCTCTTAGTCAAAGATACCGCCGTCAGAGTATCAAATTAACCTATCTGACGTGGACCACCGTGAAACTGGAGCGCACTAAGTATATAGCTGAGGTAACGAACATGTCATTTCTCACCCCTTGAGACAACAGATTCGTATTTTGAGGTCTGAAAATTAGGGGAATATGATCCGAAAAAGGCTACTAACTTATAATTTTTCACGTCATGAAGTTCTTGTAACGATTAGCATACTGGGTAAAGTTTTCGGCATACGACATTTTATTTATTTATTTTTTTTTTTTTTATTTTTTTTTTTTTTTTTTTCTATTTTTTCCCAGTAAACGGGTTTGACATTTCATACAAATTGTCTCGAGTGGAGACCATTTGCACGGCATATCATATCCTTTTGTCTGGGGAAAATAAGATAAAAATGTAAGCAAAATTTGTCGTCTGCTGTGATAAGGGTAAATAACGCAAAGCTACATTTAGTTGGTCTCACGTTCAAAGTAAGAATCAATAACCTTAAAAAAAAAAAACAGTTTCACACACACTGACGAGATCAAAATAAATTTGAGTCGCACGTGATATGTACCTTCGGACATGAGCGCCCAGTGAACTCAGATCAGCATGCGCATACACACAGTCTGATCAGTCAACCTGAGGAAACTCTGGTTCCTTGGCTGTTCAAAAGAATCTTGCAAAGACTGATCAGATTGCGCTGAACGCGCATGTTCGAAAGTGCCTTGTCTCCCGTGGCGGCATATTTAACCTGGCTTGAAAGTGAGATAGTTTATTCTAATGCTGTATGTTCTCAACAGTGGCATATGCCTTGTTTTCTCTGAAAAAAAAAATTAAAAGTCGTCTGCCACAACTTTTCTTGGCGTTTTATGGATAAAATATACACATTGCGAAAACACGCTTATTCAAATATATAGAAAATTTCACCTCCAAATCCTGAACATTTTCATATGAAAAACTGATATTTTTTCATATTTCCGCTCAAAACATAGATTGTGGGTACTTGTTAGAACCGACTCGCCGAGGCGGTTCTAACGAGTACCCACAATCTATGTTTTCGAGCAGAAATAAGAAAAATAATATATACCCCTGTAAACCCCAGTTTTACTATATAAAAGTGGGGTTTAAGGGGGTCAAAATTATATAGGCATGTTTTCATGATGAAGTTACACGAATAGAGGCAGCGTATGAAACAAACAAAGGTAAAATCACACTTTAATCTGCCGTACAAGAACAGCGTCACATCGGTGACACAGCCTGACAAGTGTATTCGCTGACATCGCTGTCCTCCTACTCTATAAAAGATTTTAAAAGAATATGTACGGTCAGAGAACCTGCGGAGGTGTATCTGATGATAATTCGGGGACTATATTCTCCAGTTCTCCATACAAACATATGTTGTGGGTACTCATTAGAAGCGCCTCGACGAGGCGCTTCTAATGAGTACAACAACGTATGCTTTTAATGGAGATATAGGAAAAAATATCAACAAATACAGCTCCTTAACAATCATTTACAAGTTCTCTTAAGATCGCGGGGTTCTGAACGTGTACTTAAAAACTAAAAACAAAAAAAAAAAAAAAACAAACAAAACATGTTGGTCTTCTCACCGCCAACCGCAAATGGAGTACGTACTTGAATACTTATCTAGGTCCAGAAATTGCAGTCTGTAGCCGAATCTTATCCATAAATTTCAGGCGACATTAACGTAATTTACATTTAGCTGGCGCCCGTACGTAACCCTCAACGTCTTCCAGTAGACTCAAATGTTAGAGGTTATCAGCCTAGGCCTATTGTCTGATATCATAATTACAGCCGAATGATACGATGTCTGTAGAAATTATAAATGCCCTTAATAATAATGCGTGTTACCCTATAAAAGCTAAATATCACATAAAAGATACATCTTTTAAAGGCCGCAAAAGAAACAAAATCGCTGCCTGGGAAGCACTACCTGAGACATATGTTACAGACAGGAAGTAGCTTTCCTAGTATGTGTAACCTTTTAACCCTTGCCATGCTGAATAGATTTAGATGCCACACCCACTTCTAATTTTCAGCCAATCAGATCACTTGATCAAGATTGTTGATATAGTTCACATACTTAATGGCAAACAGTGATGATCCAGATCAGCTGGCTTCTGAAGAAGCCAACTGATCTGGATGTATACTGTTTGCAAAGGCATCCGGATTCAGCAGGACTGGGGATAAAATGTGGGCTACTCTTAAAAGAAAGAATCTGCACTGAGAGAGAAAGGTAGCAAATATTTCTTAGTCAGAATTGTTTCTCTTGGAGGAGTATACATTCCACTTTATACGCGGGCCTCCGAAAAGTACTTTCAGTCTAGCTTTCAGTACTTCATGGACTTGACTGAATGGGCTACCACGATAAGTCTGATGGTCAAATCAGTGTGCCAAAGAGTCAATATCCAGTAAAATGACATTTAAATGCTCCATAAAAGTAGGAAATTCTCTTCCATGTCAACTGTCGTGTAATCACCAAAGCTGAAAACGACCAACAACTGTGTATCCTCAATTCTGAACTACACCCCAACCTTGGCATCGCTACAAATAGTCGTTCTTTTCTGCCTAAACGGGATTAGGTGCTTTACGTAAATTCTGATTTCTTGTTAAGCACACGTCACCCCTTGTGGGTATGTCACATTAAACATCACATCAGTTATAGTCTAATAAAACGTGGTAATTTACACAAAGTGGGCGTCGTACCGACATTTAAACACACTTGTTTTTTTACAGCTTTTTTTTTTTTTTTTTTGTTATAATTATACTGATAAGCAATTTAAAAGTAACAGGACAACGGCATTATCTACGTATGACGCCATCAGCGTTATGTTTACTGACATTATCAGAAATTTTCAAAATGACATCCAACAAGACACCTTCAGAAAAGGCACCTAAATTACTTGAGCGGGTTTTTGGCTGTTGCCAAGAAGCATTGGAGAAATAAATACAAAATACTTTTTTGACTCGACCGAACTACAAAGGTTTGGGCACAGAAATGCCTGTCCTCAAAAAATGGTGAATAAGACTAATGTAACAAACAAAAATACAAAAAAAAAAAAAGAACAACGAAGTTACAGCTGAGGATAAAAATATACTAAATCAACAAAAACTGTGAAAAGATTAATCATTTCAGAACCAAATAGAGGTGATTTCTAGTAATAGGATGTATCTGGTTTTCCGGCATTTTCATGGTTAAATGTTTAACATGTTTGTGCATTTATTGTACATGTAATTTATTGATACAGTCAAACCTGTGTTAAGCAGGCACTTTGGGGAAACCCAGAAAGCGGTTGCTTAAGACGGGTGCTTGCTTAATATAGGTAAATTTACATGTATTTTCCTTTTATGGGACCTGAAAAGTGGCCTTTTAAGACAGGTGATTGCTTAATACAGGTGGCCTCTAAGACAGGTTTGACTGTATATTGTTAAATAATTTATATTAGTAATATCCATTCCTCTTATAAACTGCATAAGGATTCCTTGTGTGGGTATAACTGGTAATGTTTAACATCAGAGTCTATCATGTTCCAATTTATATGCATCTTTCTCTTTGTCCGATTCAATTTTCCAAGACAATAGAGACGGACTGGAATGAATCTAGATCATTATCGTGCATGTAATTGAGCTAGACAGCTGTGAGGAGTTGTCTCTAGATAAACCGTCTGAGACAGGACCTACGTGGGTGTCGCTGAAGTATGTAACTTATTAAATACATGCAATGTGACCTGTTGCACACGATACAAAAGGAAACTGGATATCAGAAAATAATTAACAAAAACTGTACAAAACACTTTTCAATTTAATCATATAAATAATTCTAAACCGCAATTCAAAATTGGTCCAAATCTGACAAGAATGCACATCTTGAATATTAAATGCTTTTTAGGTGTCAGATTGTTTCACATTCTATAAGCATAAATGTCTATTTATTCTAAAGGTATTTTAACGAAGCTTCTATTTTTATTAGAAGCAAGACCAGATTGTCAAGATAAAATACTACCTCAACTGGAGAACAATGTATTGCCATCTAACATCAATGTACCGTATTTGCCTTAATACTGGGATGAAATAACTCCTTGCCTTACACATCCTAAATTGTGAACAACTACTTTTGACTACATGCGTTGTGTCTAAATAAAACTGGCTTGATGAGTAGCAAACAGTAGTGATGCTGATCAGTCGCCACGACGTTTGGCGTCTGATGTGGATCAGCACTGTTTTCTCAGGTCGGTCTGTCCGGACTTTATTACAGTAGACTAATGATTCGAACTTTAATCTTGGCTCATTAATGATAGTTAATGAAGAATTAATGTTTCAAACGAATACAATTATTGCACGGACTGTCAAACACTGGCCGAATCGGTCAATTTGAGGAGTGCATTATTTTCTTACCCTCTCGTGTAGGTAGATTTTGATAGGTCAATGGTGTGAGTACAGAGATATTAACTGGCCAGTGATCAGTGAACTTCGCAGCTTTTGGTTAGTCAATATGAAATGACGAAACACAAGAACTTTTCCAGGTAATCTCACTCATTTGCCCAATTTCTGTTGACGTTCTATTGTTTGGCAACAGCACTGTAATTTATGAAAATAACGTAAAGATTTTCGAGGCAGTTCATAATTACATTAAAAAAAGTAAACGTTTTTAATCTTACCTTTTCATGGCACAGTTTTCCTCATTGTTGAGTGATGCGAATACAATGTATTATGATACCGGTGAGATAGGCCAGAGGAATTATAAATACATTTAGTATACAGCAGGACAACAGGATTATAACAGGATTATAGTGTATTTGGCCATTTTTTTTTTGTTCTCTCGGCGCAGAAGGCGGTCCCTACTATTCTAACACACTTTGTTTCTCTTCTTTTGTCTTTCTTTCTGCTCTTTCGCTCCTCCACATGCCACTTCTTTAATTTTTTCCTCCTTATCATTAAGTAGACTATTATTATGTTTTTCTTTTTTGTTTGTGTTTTTTTCTGCTGTTCTTCATGTTTGTTAGGTTTGAACATATAAGGCTCTACTTTCGCTATATAGTAATCTAATGTTATAATTAGTATATATTGGTAGATATGTCACATGAATACGTTAACATATTTACAACCTTGTGCCGTTATCGGATATATTCAATTATATGCATGAGGAGAGGAACTTCATAAGCAATTTGCTTTCGTTCCAATCCTAGTATTTTGTATATTGTTATATTTATTGATGTGCCGTTAACTCTGAATAAAATATGTTTAAACTAAACTAAATGACGAAACAAACGGAGATTTTCAGGAGGAAAGAGTAAATGCCGCCATTTTAGAAATTGTCGAGAAGAGGATGAATATATTTTCTATTGCACTGCTCGAATTTCGGGACTGCATTTTACGACACAACCATATGGAGCAAATTAACTCTAAGACTGTATTCTCGTCAATGATTATTATCATTGTACTTATGAGTTCAATTATGGCGACTCGACAATCGCACGTTGCCGAGTGAAAAATTATGACCAGATCATCACATATTTTATCAAAAGTAATATTTCATTTAACAGTTTATGCAAAAAAACACAAAAACAAAATTTGTCTTATCAAAATTTTCGTGTGGGGTCCATCGAATTACCCCAAACCACCCCAAACTACCAAAAACCACCCCAACCACGCCAAACCACCATTGACAAAATTAAAATACATAATATAGGTATATTTATACATACATTGAACATGTATATACATACAAAATACATATATTGATGCATTTGGGTGCATATATAGGTCTATTTGTTCACTTCGCCCTGTTACGTTAGCCCAAGGATAAAATTTTACCTTTAGTTTCGATCTGGCACCGCGCAATTGATAGGTTTCTGATGAAATCACAGGCCTTGGCAGTTATGTTACTTGCTGGAGACACCCAGGTATATTTTCAACAGAATTTTAATGTACTTTGAGCATAAGTATTTTCCTTGTCTCTTGGCAAAGTCTGATCAAACCGCAGTTATTTGATTCTTATATACAATACCTAAGAAATAATCACAGTAACGTTTCCAGTCCCTTAGACCTTTCATCACCTAGGAATAATGACAGAAAAATGGTGTCAGGTGTCTCCAACTTGGCTGATAAAGGAATGGTAACCTTACAAAACATTGGCCTGTGCAACCTCTTGATCCCTACGAATGAGCTTTAAATGTCTTAAATTGGATATAAATCAATAATACAAGTGCAGCAAAGTCAATGAATACATTTTATATGCACGTGTGTGATGTTCTCATGTTTCGGATTGATTGATTGTGTAGGGGTTTAACGACATACCAACCATCGTAGGTCATTTCGTGTCGCCTCCCAGAGAAAGGGAGAAAAGAGAAGAGACAGTAGCGGAGATGAAAGAGAGAAAAAGGGAAAAGAGGAAAAGGAATGAAAGTGAAGAAACAGAAAAACATTCCCCTTCTACACTTACCTGCTACGAGGATAGCAGGCCTTGTCCAATTGTAAGCCAATAGCAGCTGGACGCCCCAGTGACGTAAGATAACGACACCATCGCCAAACCCGACCACCCCACCTCATGTTTCGGAGCTAGCATCGTTGTTTAAGTGGCTATCGACTCTGCTTTCTGTTTTGCTATGTGTTTTTGTTTGTTGTCCAATTTTATGTTTATGCTTGAACCTTCTTCAGGATAATGGTGACAGGGTAGGGGGTTTATGCATCAACCACTAAGTCTGGCTGATGGCCGTTCCAAGAAGAGGCCTCTGTAGTGGTCCCTAATCCTTTGCTAGTTCTTGTGTTTTGTGTCACAAAACAGTAATATATCAACGAAAACATGCCTATATAATGTTGACCCCCTTAAACCCCACTTTTATATAGTAAAACTGGGGTTTACGGGGGTTTACATTATTTTTCTTATTTCTGCTCAAAACATAGATTATGGGTACTCGTTAGAACCCCGCCTCGGCGAGGCGGTTCTAACGAGTACCCATAATCTAAGTTTTGAGCAGATATATGAAAAATATTAGAATTTTTATCTGTAAATTTTCATTTTTTGGTGGTAAAATTTTCAGTATATTTGAATAAGCTTGTTTTCGTAATGCTAGTGATCTGCGGGGAAGCGGGGTTAAGCTTTCATTGATATCTCCATTTTTCTAATGCCTGTACAGTACAAAAAACAGCCGTTTGTATCAATTTCAATAAAACTATAAGTGTATAGAAATTCAAATCAAACAATGAATAATTCAAGGGTAATTATCAGTGATTTGACAGTTTTATATTAGGTATGACAATGAAACTGTTACAGAGATTAAAGTTATGTAAACGATTAATATTATTAGCATATTATGAAGATCACAAAGTTCACAGTGCAAACCCAAGCACTGGGAGTACAGAAAGGAACGCTTGCGGAGTAAGATGCTAAACATGAACAGAGAATAATATAATTTCTTCTTTTTTGCATTTTTTGAACAAATATTTAAGTGTTTACACAAAAATGGTATTTTTTAGTTTTCTTCGATTTTCAGCCTTTTCATGTGTTAGGACCATAGTGAATGATGATTTAGTACTTTATGTCCCTTTCAACAATCATTATTTAAGTCATATCGAGACGATGGAAGGGTGATAATGAAAGGCTCTGTGCAATGAATCGCTGTACAGTCATTAGACGAATTTCGCCTCCAGCTGGATTCGAACCCGGGATGTCGTGCTCCAAAGTCGGGAGCGCTATTCACTCGGCCGTCCGGGCTTCTGGTTTAGACCTTTACGAAAACATGCCTATTCAAATATACTGAAAATTTTATAACCAAAAACTGAAAATTTTTAGATAGAAAAATTGTAATATTTTGCATATTTCTTCTCAAAACATAGATTGTGGTACCTCGATGAGGCGCTTCTAACAAGTACCCACAATCTATATTTTTGAGCAGGAACAAGAGAAATAATGTATACCCCTGTAAACCCCAGTTTTACTATATAAAAGTGGGGTTTAAGGGGGTCAAAACTATATAGGCGTGTTTTCGCGATGCAATAGTGAAAGAAACAATTTTCAGGTTGACTTTATTTGATTTTAACTGATTTCTAAATCTGAACATTTTTGCATATTTGAAATGAGCCTTTACGTCATTCATGAACAGGGAATGTTGCATCAGTATGTGCATCCACGCAGTCATTCTGGTCAGAACCTTTTCTGGTAGTCACAGTCGTACTAAGTGTTTATAAGCGGATAAGGAAAGGCTCTGAGCAAAATACGCCCATGCACAGGCAATCTGGGCTACAAAAATAACATATCACTGAAATATGAGAAATAAGTAAAAGATCAACACTTTTGGGTAAAAAATTTGCAACCTATTTGTTTTTATATAGGAAAATACTAACCTTCTACACAATTTCATGTGTAAGAAAAAAAACATGTCCTTTAAAGGAACAATGCTAGAGAGCAATGAACACACTCACAAATAATGAAAATAGCTGAAATGTCAAGTTTTGTAGGCCAGATTAACTAGTTTCGGTCAATTAGGCCTCATCAGTGACCTTCATATAAATTTTCAAAATTCCTGGAATGAGCTCAATGATCACAAACATTACGAAAACACGCCTTTTCAAATATATTGTTTGTTTGTGTTGAGGTTTTACGGCCCAGTCAACCCAATGGGGTCATGTCGAGCGCGGTCAGTTTACCTAACCACACGTTTACTGGGCAGGCTTAGTCCTCTAAGCGGTTAACCAGTATTGTGCACATTCTTTCGCCAGAAACTGACAACTGCCCTTCTTGGATCAGCGGAAGGGAGAGAATGACCGTAGAAAATATTTCATGATCTTGAAAATTTCACCACCCAAAACTAAAGTTTTCAGATAAAAATTCTGATTTTTTTTTTTTTCATATTTCTGCTCAAAACATAGATTGTGGGTACCCGTTAGAACCGCCTCACTGAGGCGGTTCTAACGAGTACACACAATCTATGTTTTGAGCAGAAATAAGAAAACTAATGTTTACCTAGTTTTACCATAAGAAAATTCGGGTTTAAGCGGGTCAAAATCGTAAAGGTATGTTTTCGTGATGGGGACCAGAAAAAGGACCCTCCTGAGCACCTGCAGTCTGATCATGGACTTCTTTGTTCATCACTACAGTCTGCAGTATGTAGATTGTGCCACTGGAAATGAAAGCACTGGCCAGAGTGTGAATGTACAGACTGATTTGGACATTTGTTGCCTGCATATCCCTTGTTTTTTTTTTGTTTTTTTTTCTGCATTGTGTATAATTTCATCGTGACTTAAGTTTTTTCAATGTCTATGTGGAGAGTAATTAAGATGAAGACTGGTCATTGTCATTAATGACAGACAAACTATTATTATTATGTGGAGAGCATGCAGATCAAATTTTACATCTGGGTCATAATACATTTAACTGTTTCGGTGCCAAATTTCAGACGACATTAAATTTTGTCATCTGCTTTTTTTTTCAACAAACTATCTTTTGGAAAGACATTTATATGTAAAGTTGAAAGACTGAATGTCAAACAGCATAGATCCAGATGAGACGGCTCATCTTGATCTATGCTGTTTGCAAAAGCCTATTAATGTCGCCTGTGGCAGTGAAAGAGGTCTTCACTGTCTGCTGGCTTCACTGGTCTAATGGATAGTGCAACGCTTGGAATCTGTGGACTGCAGAATTGAAATCCCACAACATTCAGCAAATACAACAAGGGCATAACTCAGTCTGCACCAGGTTGCTTATAACACATTTACATTGAGCTGGTCTATTTCCAATATCAGGGTGTCTGGTTAAGTTTAATATCATTGCTATGTTTTATAGACATACATCATAAGTTTACTATCATTACTATGTTTTATAGAAGTTTGTGTATTTCATGTAAACATTGTCAATCTCCCTTTTGAGTGTTTCCCAACTAAAATGGGATAAAGAATAAAGGGTGGCTTTAACAGATGATTAGTGGCTCTATGAGAGCACCAAAGTCAAGAAGCAAAGCAAAAAAAAAAAAAACATAATGCCCACCTTACTTAACTGCAGAATTGTTAAAAGCAGAACAATAAAATCGCCACCACCTGTACTTGTCTACTTATAAATTCAAAATGAAATAACACAAGCCCTGGTCAGACTGTGCACTGCCAAGGATGATTTGGACCATGTCATTACATACAATGTATATACTTTGCTTACACAATGCTCTTTTCCTATGTCTGGTCTGATGCATTGCAGATCCTTATGGCATAAGCAACCAGTGAAGGCCCAGGCCAGCAGAAACCAGAGTCTTCTCTGTTGATATATCCTACACTAGTAAATGTCCTAAAATTTCGAACACCGTTATTCCATACCATTTTGGCCTAGATTGTGCTTTTTATGCAGCTGTTTCTTGAAACAGTCAGCGAAATGGCAAACAGTGTAGACCCTGATCAGAGAGCTCCTTCAGGAGCAGTCTGATCTGGGTCTGCACTGTTTGCATATGTCCTTTTGTCAGATACTTTGGTGTTCTAAATTTTAGGACATTTACCGTATCTGAAATCATAGGGTGACCTTGGAATTCGTTACCCTGTGGTATAAATCCCTTTTATTATCAAAAGTTTCAAGGAAAAGGCTTGATTGTAATATTGTTTACCAAAGCTGATGAACAGCCATGGAACAACAACAAATGTTTCCTTATTGTAGTTGTTATTGTAGTTGCTGATCAATTTTAGAAAACACATAATGTCTCCACCTCCCCCTCCACCTCCTCACCCCCACCCCCATGCTGACTTCGTATATATGGTCCAGGTCACCAAACTCAGTTGTTTCTTAGGCATGTCCTAATGATATAGCAAGTTTGTTAACCCTTAAAGAGCCAATAACAACAGCAGCAGAAAGAATTCTGAAATATTTGGTATTAATTTCTGAGAATAGAGGCTTGCCATTTCATGTTCATTATTTGCCTAGCAGATGATTCACTTGAAATGTCAAGCTTTAATTCTCTCAAAATAATAATAATAATAATAATAATTTAAAACAATAGAATGTCATCTGTGTCACTTTGAGGGTTAAGAAACCACCCATTGGAACATGTTTTGTACACACAAGAATCAAGCCAGTGTGCACAGAAAACAATATCCCACTCCCCTCTGCTGACAACCCCACCTCTGTTAAGCCAGGTGCATGATCATAGCTTTTTGTAAAGAATACCTAGATAAATACTATCAATTTATGTTCCCCCACCTATGGGGAGGGGATATACTGTTTTTAATGCGGATTCTGTTGGCGTCGGCATCACACTTTCTTGTCTGCAAAATATCTTGTGAAACTGGCTGGATTCTTACCAAATTTTCATGGATAATTGAGACATACATGTAAGAAAGAACTGATTAGATTTTGATGACCTTGACCTAATTTTCAAGGTCACAGCAGTAGAAAAATGGAAAATTCACAGTGAGGGGACTGAAATCTGTTTTTCGATTTCTCTGAAAACACTGTTATTAGTTCTCCATGAAAACATGTTGAAAGTGCTCATTAGAACTGCTTCTAGGAGTCAATTCTAATGGACACTATATATTTCTGTAGAGAAATGCATGTAAGTGAAATGTCAACAACTTTGTTTTGCAATTAAAGATATGAAAGGTGGTTTACTGCTTAGCACCCTGGGTAAAATTTTCAGCAGACACATACTGAAATATTTTTCTTATTCCCAGACAACAGATTTTGATATGACGTGCATATTGTCTCCAATGGAGAATTTGCATGTAATGACAAAACCTGTTTTCTGGGAAAAATAAAAAAAAATATCACAAATTTGTCATCTGCTGAATTAGCCTTGAGAGTGGAAAGGCAATGATAAAACCCTATCATATGAAGGGAGACAATCCAAGCTTGCAATCCATTCTAGCAGAAAATTAATTATTATTCTTTTTGATTCAACAATTAATCATGTGGTAACTTATAAAATCTTTTATGCCCGTGACAGCTGAAAAATACACAATGTCTTTAAATATGACATAAACATACTTTAGATCTCTTTTTTCTATTACTGCATTCACATTAGCTAATCTAGCCTGTTAATCAAACAGCAAAATTAATGACAATGACAGTCTTTTTTTATACAGTAAGACATCAGAGAGCGCACAGGGAGGATGTGAGCATTTTTTCTTAAAGATCTTTTTGTAGTTTAAGCTACTTAAGAGTTTTTATTCTTATAATGGGCATGACAATTCTATATTTCACCAAACAGGGTTAAAAATTACCACTAATGACTGGGGCACGATAGCGCCGAAAACACCTGTGTGAAATAACCCTACATTATTTATCAAACGAAAAGCCTGTATAGCTGGAATTATGTTTCAAGCAAACTGGGGTAACTTTACCATGACTAAATGACACAGGTTGAAAATATTATTAAAGAAGTTACATATCAAGCATATATCAAGCACACCTGGGCACTTGCTGGAGTTGAATTTGTAATAAATCAAATGTACAAATAGTTCTACATAGAGGGGTTGCCAAGAAAATATGTTTTCTGATTTTCCACATGTATGTATATTGTGATTGTACTAATCACATTACGTAAGGTATGCCCCATGCTCCCACATAATATGCATGGGCTGCAGCAAGCAAAATGTGCCTTCAAGCATGCGCAAAATATGTGGATACACATCATCCTGCACATGTGCAAAGTGTCATCCGGGCATTTTCATCGCAAAGCAGTTCTAATGAGTACCCACAATCTATGTTTTGAGCAGAAATATGAAAAATATCTGAGTTTTTTATCCGAAAATTTTTATTTTATTGGTGGTAAAATGTTCAGTATATTTGAATAGGCTTGTTTTCGTAACGCTCTCCATTGAAACATTAAATTGTATCCAATTATTCTGTTTGCCTACAGATGTGCAGGCTGATCTCAGCATTCACTGTCCACATATTCCCAAAGATGGCCTGGCCCATATATATATTAAAACCCGGGTTTTTAGGGGTAAAGATTTGTAGGCTGATTTTCATTTCTGCATTTTTTAAGTTTTTCAATTTTAGATTACTTTTAGCAACCTTTTTACTGCATAAATGTGTTTTAACCCATTGTAGTCTGGAAACCCTTTAAAAAGGGTATTTGGCAAACAGTAAGGACCCAGATAAGATGTAGCAGAATGCAGCATCTGATCAGGGTCTCTACTGTTTGCAAACAGTTCAACCATTTTTCTCTAGGAATATCTAAATTACGTAGTAATAGCCCAACATACCTCAAATAGAAATTAGAATCTTCTAATATATAATCTTGGGGAGTTCATTCAGTCTACAATGGGTTAACCCATTTAAGCCTAGCGTCCCATGAAAGGGATATAGGCAAACAGTGTAGACCCAGATCAAATGCCTCAGAATGTGGCTTGTGATCAGGATCTACACTGTTTGCATTATGTACAGGAATTTCCATAAGACACAGTATTAATAAAAACTAGACACTCTTTATATTGGAAATGGACCGGTCCAAAGAGTGAAGGTAGAAGATTCCTTTTGGCATAAATGGGTTAATGTGCTTATTAATTAATACCTTCTTCATTCCCAATATTATATGGTAAAATGTCATGGCTAACATAGCTCAAGATGCGAGGGATACCAAGATAAATATTCTTTTTTCTTATTTCTTCACAAAAACATATATTGTAGATACTCATTAGAAGGGCCTCACAGGGATACCATAGCACATCTTTTGTAATATCCTTACAAAATTCCAGTGCACATGTTGCATAATGAAATCGAAGTGCCTTTTTGAATAATCTTCTAAAGGTATAAATACAATGTAACACAGCTTGGAATCAGAAACCTCGGGTCATTCATTGGACAAGGTTATATTCTGATCTATATGTACCATGCTGTTTTTGTTGACACACCCACTTCCAATTTTCAGCCAATCAGATTACTTTATCCAGGTTGCTGATAGGAATTCACATACTGAATAACAAACAGTGCAGGTCCAGATGAGTTGGCTTCTTCAGAAGCCAACTGATCTGGATCTATACTGTTTGCAAAGGCAGGGTATATCAGGTTTCAGCAGGGCAAGGATTAAGGCTGACAACAATATACATGACAACAATATACAGCCCACCCACCTAACTCAATAGACTAGGTGTAGATCAGGTATAACAATGAACTGGTTAGATTATACACATGAATAAAAGCAATGCACAGGATAATACCCAGCCATTAGAAAGCTGTCTGAAACAGACATTCAGTAAGGCAAGGTGACAAATTTTTAATGTTTATCACGGACCATATCTCTTTTTTTCCAAGAAAACAGAGCATGTGAACTATCAGTCGAGCTGCCAAACCTTTCAGGAAAAGCAAACATTTACAACATACAGAACTTTATTAAAAGATCTATGGTTGAACTAAACAAATGTTAGCTTGTCACAGTAATACACTTCTTCATCCAAAAAATCTGTTATTTTTCTTCTATACTTCTTCTTATTCTGTAAAGCAGTCTTGATGAATATGCATCTTCTATTTATTCCGTACTTCCACTTACCTTCTGTGTGATGATGCACTTTCTCAGTGACCAGGGCTCAGTTGTTCGAAGCGTCGTTAGCTTAACGAGCTTGTTAAGGGTCATTTCGTTAACTGTTTTAGCGGATTCAAAACGCAATATTCTGATATTTTTTGCTGAAAAAATGTGAGTAGCTTTTGCACTGCAAAAGCTACTCACATTTTTTCAGCAAAAAATTTCAGCGTATTTGCATATCACTTGATGTAAATTTTAACGAATCGTAACTAACGACATCGTTAGTTTTGAACAACTGGGCCCAGAAATTCTTACTTAACTCATAGCTTCAGATAAGTTTCCTTCTTTAACTGAAAAGTACTTATACTGTTCTTATTTATCTACAAAAACATACATGTATGTTTTGGGTACTTGTCAGAAGGCACTTCTAATGAGTACCTACAATGTATGTTTTCATGAAGAAATAAGACAATTATTTATCTGAATTCTCCTCTTATCTGGAGCTATGCTAACTACTATGTTAACCCTTGTCCTGCTGAATTTTGCTCTACCTCTGCAAATCTCTAACTGATCTGGAAGTGCACTGTTTATCATTAGTATGTGAAATCCTATCAAGAATCTGTATCAAGTAATTTGACTGGCTGAAATTTAGAAGTGGGTATGGCATCTTAATTTATTCAGCATGACAAGGGTTAAATTGAGCACTTGAAGGTGGACATATCCAACCCTAAGATCACCGACTTGAACATACCGGTAGGTGTCCTTCTCAAAGGGGACTACCCTTAATGCTTAGCATACTGAGTAAAAATTTCAGCAGATGACATTTAGAAATATTTTTCTTATTTTTTCCAGAAAACAGACTCTGATTTTCTATGAAAATTTGCCTGGAATGTCAAAGTCTTACTCTGTGAAAAATAAGGAACATGTCATCAATTTGCCATCTACTGAAACAGTGGTAAAGGCTAAAGAAAAGAATTTGCATTCCTACTGAAGAAAGTACTTTCCCTTCACTCTTTCCCTGTTGGTGGTGACTTTTGTTGTCTGCTGATAACCTTTGCAAACAGTTTGGACCCAGATCAGGCTGGAAAAAATGTCGGGCCTGATCTGGATCTGAACTGTTTGACACTCTGATGGTACTCCTGAAAGTTAATTTAAAAAAAAAAATTCCACAGAGGACAAAAAAGTATGCAAAATTAAATTACCTAGCATACAAAAAGCTAAAAGCAGCCCCTTTTGAGAAGAGAATCAGCACACTCGGAAGCCATTTTTTTTTTTTTTTTTTTTTTTTTTTTTAGTGCAGTCTCTCTTGAAAAATTTTGAGATTTGGGTTAATTTTTAATGACACATCAACCTTTGTTTTGTGTAGTATCTCCAGAGATCCAGAGAAAGGTAGAAAAGGGACAGAAGGGCTAGTAGATGAGAGGAGAGAGATAAATAGGAGGAGGAGACAGTACAGAAACAGAAATGCTAACATGCCCCCTTTCCCCACCTGCTGCAAGTACTGCAGGCCCTTAGCAGCACCATACCACCCACCTCTCTTGAAAAGTAAAAAGGCAAATACTTCAACCTAGAGTGCTCTCTGAGGTTTATCCATGCTACACTCAGCAGTAAAAGAAATTATACACTTTTTGAAATGTCCATATATTTCTTATTTTTTATTGCCAAGTACTGAAATTTTGCATGATGTATTTTAATCCAAGGTACAATAATGTAGTGTTGGTAAATTACAGAATGAAATGCTTGACTTGTGACACTGTATGTACATGTCGATTTTCACACATATGCACCATACTAGCGATCTTATTTTGCTGTTAATCAATATTTTAATTCTCAGTTGTTTTCCTAATCAAATCACAATATTTGGGTTTCATTTACATGATGGCAAGACTTTCAGTGACATAAGGAAATCATGGTTTGGAATGTTAACCCTTGTCCTACTGAACCCGGATATACCCTGCCTTTGCAAACAGTGTAGATCCAGATCAGTTGCCTTCTGAAGAACTGAACTGGATCTGCACTGTTTGTCATTCAGTATGTGAATTTATATCAACAATCTGGATTAAGTAATCTGATTAACTGACAATTAGAAATGGGTGTGGCATAATGGTATGTGGCTCACTTACTCCAACAAGTTGGAGTCCCAATCGGCTATAGGTGTATTCTTTCTTTTGCCTCTGAGTATATTGCTATTCTAATAAAAAACAATCTGAATACAAACTTCAGTTCTGCACAAGAAATTTGCCAAATGGCTATGTTGTGACTGCCCGTGATGTTCAAGAAATGGAGTTAAATGCACAGTCTAAACATTGTTCAGCCAAGTCAGAAAGTAGGTCAAGGTCAGAAGCCTTGGTATTTGAGAAATAGAGCTAAACACACAGACCTAACATTGTTGATGCAGACAACACCACCAAAGTTAACCCTTCTCTTGCTGAACACATCATGCCCTGTCTTAACAAATAGCGTAGATCCAGATCAGTTGGTCTGAAGAAGCCAACTGATCTGGATCTGCACTGTTTGTCATTAAATATGTGAATTTCTATCAAAAACTCGGATCAAGTAATCTGACTGGCTGGAAATTAGAAGTGGGCGTGGCATCTTAATATATTCAGCAAGGCAAGGGTTAACACCAGAAAGTGATCTCTATGTCGCTCCTGCTTGCTAAAGCACTCGCAATAAAAATCATATCTTAATATCTGTCAAATCAAAAGGAAGCACCATTCAGTTTCATGTGTATGTGGAAAACGTTTTAATAGTTATTCACTGAAACAACTAACTACATGCATAGCTAGACTTTGACTGCTTATATAATACATTACATAATGTTAATTCTTTCCCCGCTAGTGGCGACTTTTGTCATCTGCTGATAACCTTTGCAAACAGTCTGGACACAGATTAGGCAGACAAAATGTCGGGCCTGATCTGGATCTAACTCTTTGACACTCTGATGGTATTCCTGAAAGATGTTTTTTTGAAAAAGTAAATTTTAAAAAAAAAAATCCACCAAAAACAAAAAAAGTATGCAAAATTATCCAGCATGCAAAGAGTTAATGAATAGGCTTTTCTTATCTGAGTTGTGTTTCTGCTATCAGTAGTCAACAGAAGTTGTACCTAGGCCTGAAAACTTAACCCTTAAAACCCTAAGCAAAATTATAATATTGTAGCAGACAACATCATGACTTATTATTATTACTTTTCAGAGACAATTAGGCTTGGCTTTCCATGTGAATCATTAGCAGAGGATTCACATGAAATGTCAAGACTTATTTTCTCTGGAAAAAAATGTTGTGTGATACAGCTGTGATTAGCATTTTTAGGGTTATCTTCACAAAACTATAACAGTGTCAAATAAATACATGTACATCTTTCTCAAAGTATCAAGCTTGCTGATCATAAGATGAAGAGTAATCTACACGACATTTATACAGACAAAAAGAAAACAGTATATACCATAATTACCCTAAATATTAGCTGATCACAACCCCAGCACATGATATTTTATTTTTATTTTCTGTGTTTTTCTCATCACGAAAACATGCCTATAAAATACTGACCCCCCCGTCAAACCCCCACTTTTACATAGTAAAACTGGGGTTTACAGGGGTATACATTATTTTTCTTATTTCTGTTCAAAACATAGATTGTGGGTACTCATTAGAACTGCCTCGCAGCAGAGGCGGTTCTAACGGGTACCCACAATCTATGTTTTGAGCAGAAATAGGAAAAATATCAGAATTTTTTATCTGAAAATTTTCATTTTTTGGTGGTAAAATTTTCAGTATATTTGAATAGGCGTATTTTCGTAATGTCAAAGAAAATCAGACTTTACATTTCATGTGCATCATCTGCTAGATGATGCACATGAAATGCCAAGTCTGATTTTCTCTGAAAAATAACAAAATCAATTTTAGAATGCCCTTTGCTTGAAATTTACTTAGCACTGTAAGGATTAAGACACCTAAACATCTAGCCATTCTTATCCTAAATTTTGAATGAACACATTGGAGTACATTACAATGTTCTTATTGAATGCCATACTATGTAGACCCTGATCAAACTGCTCCATAGGAGTAGTCTGACATGGTCTCCATTGTTTTTCTCAGGTCCTTCTTTCCAAATAATCTGGGTAAATACGACAAATAAACATAAATCAAACTTGCTTCAAAAGGTCATCTCTATTAAGCACTGTTTGACATCAAACTTATGCAGCTTATTTGGAATAAGCTGATTGGTAACAAGCATATTTTTAAATAAGCAGGTCTTTGCCTAATACAATATGGTTTTCAGAGCAGGTTTGACTGTACAGAAGAGTAGCCTAGATTTTTAAATGCTGGCTTACAAAAACTACCTTAATAACCTTAAGCTGGGCCTTTGCAAACAGTGTTGACCCAACTCACATAAATACATATATAAACGTTCAAACCAATAATAACCAATAATTGACAATTTATCTGGAGTCTTAACTCTTCCTAATCAGAATATCTCATAGTTGCAGATAAGAGGGGTACTCACTTAGTATTTTCTTATTTCTCCATGAAAATATATGTTGTGGGTACTCATTAGAAGTGCCTCAGTAAGGCACTTCTACTGAGTATCCACGTTTTCATGGAGAAATAAGAAAACTAGCACTACTTTTTGGTTAAAAAAAAAGTGTCTTATTTGATATCTGTATGATGTCAACATGAGAAAAGGACAATTATGCCATATCATGAAAAAATCATAGGCCATGATCAGCCTTTGTATTCTCAGTTTGGTCTGGGTATTCTCTGGGTAACATTTACCTGGCAAATCATGGCATATAAAAATGTCCCCACCCCGCATCTACAAAAAAAAAATGTAAATAAAGATTAAAAATAAAAATGCATGCAGCAAATGAGGACAAATTGTTAAACAAAAATAAATCATCCTATATTTGCATGATATAATACATGTTTCTTTTAGAATATTTTGGCTACTCTTCTGTAACATCTAAACTACTAGAGTTACCTACCTTTGGATCAATCTTCTTATTGTCCCCATCCTCCTCATCCATTTCAAAGTACATGTCTGTCTTTGTGATGGACATGAGACCATTGATAGCTACTCCTGGAGCAATCAGCTTACAAGATGTTGACAGTGCAACTGGGCCTGTAACACAGACACATTATAGAGAATAGAAAAAAAAAACAAATTTACCGGTAGGTACTAGTATTCGTACATTGCTTTAATTCTGAAACATCCTAAATTACAACCATATAATCTTACTGCAGCTAACCCTAGCCAGTGTTGATCTATTAGGAATCTTTCTGTTACCTTAAAGTTTCTCAGTGGAATAAAACATTCAGCTTATTATGTCTAGTTAACAGAAGGTAAAAATACTGCATCCTAGACTTTATTATACATGTATATGCCAAACATTATTATTACAGTAATGTGATCCGGATGTTCTGTATGAAACCTTGTAGATATTCTCATATCTCCTGATCCTGCAAAGGTTTTGTGCAGCCCTTTAGTTTAGTAACATCCACACATCCTGATCACATTACTGTAGTTATAATGTGCATTTCTTGCCACCCCATGGTTCAAAACTCAATAACTCACCAGAGAATTCTTGTTCAAATTCTCTTTCCTCCATCATCAATTCCTCATCAGTGTAGTCAGGCTGCTGAGCTTGTGCTCTTTTGTTAGCTGCCAGGTATGCATGGAACTCTTCTCGAGCTTGATTAATAGCATCTTCTGTAGCACCTGTAACAAACATAATAAAACTAACAGGACCCAGTTGTTCAAAACTAACGATGTTCATAGTTAACATATCATTAAAACTCTGATCATTAAAAAATATGGCATATATGGTAATATTTTTGCTGAAAAATGTGGGTAGCTTTTGCATTTGCAAAAACTAATTTTTGCTGAAAAAATGTGAGTAGCTAACTACTCACATTTTTTTCAGCACAAATACCTGTGAATTAGATATTGTACTTACTAGAAGTTAACATTTTGACCACTACTGAGCTCATTAAGCTAACCATGCTTTGAATAACTGGGCCCAGAATGCAAAACAAGGCTAGTTGTTATTTTGTATATGAAACTATGTGTTCTTACATTAACATGCTAACATTTGAGGCCCAGAATGCAAAACAAGCTAGTTGTTATTTTGTATATTGTATATGAAACTATGTGATCTTACATTAACATGCTAACATTTGATCTGAATCAAGTGAAAATGTGCTTTGGTTAAATATGCCAATCGTGAAAGCCCATACCAACCTGCATATCTTATCAGGGCCTTCTCTGTCAGGATCAATGGAAACTGTAGAATATATTCATCTACAGCAAAGGCCCTTATCAGATACTGTGGCTTTGCTGTCTGATCTACCATATTCAATCTAATTACCGCACACACCCCTATAAGCGCACAGTCAAGCAATTTCGTAGGCTTCAGATTGCAGTCCGTGTAATATAATCTACTTCTTTATATTAGCATATGTTGTAGATACTCTTTTGAATTGCCTCGACTTGTCTTGACAAGCTGAGGCATTTCAAATGAGTACCCATAACATATGCTTTTATAAGCTTGTTGAGGTAATTGAAATGAGTACCCACAATATATGCTTTTATAAAGAAAATCAGAACACATATCACATAAGCATCATTAAATACGCCCCTCAGAAAGTCCTCTTCTCATATTCCTTTTAAGTGTGCCCTTATTAGAAAAAATATTTTACTACATTTTTCTCTAGTAATTTTGAAAACCTTAGGCACACAGTGTGGTAATTAGGTCAAATACGGTAACTTTAATGTTCGCATATGGCCAAGAAAACTTTTCTGATGGCATACCCAATCTGCTATGACTAGCATTTATGAGGGCAAAATCTGTGTAATGAAAGCTACTAACTGCTGTTTAATTTTATGGTTTAGTGATCATTCAAAACCATGAAAATAGAAAAATGAATAACAAGAACAAATTATACAGCCAACTTACCATGTTCTATAGCAGCCTTGAGAGCAGCCTCAGGGTGGGTGCTACCAAGAGCATTCCTAATAAATCTCCGTCGGCGTCGAGAATCATCCTCCCATACATCAAGTTTCCAAAACTCAACATCTCTGAAAACGTAAAAATTTGTTATACAGCAAAGAAATTCCCAGATATTTTATATCTCCATACATGCCAAGTCTCACGCCGTGAGGAAAAACCTCACGTAATTCTGACGTTTCTCATGGGCTCACGCCGTGAGCGGTAAAACTCACGGAATCGAAAAACCCCATCGAAAAAAAATCTTAAGGCACCTTTTTTGTAGACAGTCGCTGTAGTATTGGTTTCCGGATCAATAGAAGTGTATTCCATTACGTTGAATCGAAAGCCGATAACAAGTGTCAAAATAAGTGCAAAGGTATCCGCATGACCTGTGATGGTGGACGGTGTTGATTCCGCAATAAACATGATAAACAATAGTAATTAAATGATTAAGAAGGTGTTAAATGACAGATTGGTCAATCGGACACGCTTTCTGGGTCAACTAAAGATGATCAGTTACGCTTGTGGACGAGATAATGGCATGCGCCAATGATCTGGCTTGAAGAAAAATGGGGTTGGCGTATTGTGTCTGGTCTTAGGGTAAGTATTTGTGATAATTAGCGGCCCCTTTTATGTTGTATATTTTTTTTGTTTTGTTTGCAGTAATTGTCACATAAAGAATAGAATTAGGGTTGCTCAAGCAGATGTTGATATCTTTATATAAAATGCAGATAATTTTAGTCATAAATCATTCTTAAATTTGAAGTACTGCCAGTATCATGCCCAAGCGCCCTGCTTCTCCTGATGCAAAAGCATCTCCAGCATCCAAGAAAAAGGCCTATATATCTTTTTGGAAATTAAAGATATTTATTTTGATTTTAAAGACATGAATGCTGCAAGAGGGATAAAGTTTGCTGGCCCTCATTATTTAAACACTTTAAAGACTCCTGCAGAAGTCATGCCTTTCAAATAAATAAGCTTTAAATTTCGAAAATTACTTCGTATGACAAAATACAGCGCCAAGAAAAAATCTCACAGAATTTTTTGAAATCTCACTTAAATTTTTCTCAGATCTCACAGATTGACCAACTGAGGTTATGGCATGTATGTATCTCCTCTCAAAAACTTTGAAGGCTGCTGTTTTATTTTACTACATCAATAAATAACCAAACAAAAGCTCACGTTTTCAATTTAATTCAACTTACACAAGCATTATCTGTTCATTTATGCTCAAGAAGAAAGCTTGAACCACTTGCACGTCCCCCTAAAATTATTTTAGTTTGTCTTTCAACCAGTATCTTCAGTACTAACTGCTGCACACACCTTGGAAAACATTTTAATGATGTGTGCCATTTTTAACCCATTTTTGCAAAATGGACTTGTCTATCTTCACTCTTTGGACGAGCATGTTTTGAAAATAAAGGGTGCCTGATTAGTTTTTATTATTGCCAGTTTTATAGAAATTCCTGTATTTAATGCAAACAGCTGTGGCATCTGATCTGGGTCTACACTGTTTTTCAATGTCCCTTTTATGGGATGCTAGGCATAAATGGGTTAATTGCACTTTGTAACACTGTGGCAAATAACATGGAAACTCTCAATAAAAATTTTGCAGTATAACAAATTCATTATTTGGACTCTTGACTGGGTGTATGGTATATGTATATATCCCTTGCCTGCGGAATATGTTCATCCTTGCCTTGATGTTCCAGTGAACATACTTCTCAGGCAGGGAAAAGTACCCATATTCCCTGTTGAGATCCCAACTAACTAATAATGTCTTGACTACCTACAAATTATTCATGTACAAAAGCTCAAGTGAATATTTTTGCAATTGGCTGAAAACAATTTAAATCTTTGTATGCACATTTTTACAATATTTGAAAAACCAAACTTTGTCCATGTACATACACAGTGTATTATGTACATACACAGTGTATTAACTGTTCTGTTTCTGTTAAAAGATACCATTATTGAGTCAATATTGCAAATAATGTTGCACTCAAGAAATGCTTGTTACATAAAATAACATCCATTAATATTATCCAATTAAAGCAGAATGTCACCTCCAGAATCATATTTTTTTATTCCTTGCAAACATATACCGTATTTACCCTAAATATTGGGACACCTCTACTAGTTATCATACATCTCCTAAAAGTTCAAAGAGTTCATTCTACTAGCTGTTGATATGTCAAAAATATTGCTGTATGTATGGCAAACAGTGAAGACCCTGATCAGATGCCACAGAATGCAGCATTTGATAAGGGTCTTCAATGTTTGCACAGGCCTGACTGTCCCAATATTTAGGGTTATTACGGTAGTTATTTTTTGCAAGTAAAACCCTCTTAACTTCAATTCACTTCAGATTCCTTTACAAGAAGAAACCGTAATTTTGATATATTATTTGAGCCTTTTTCATTAATAGTTCCCCAGTCAGAATTCAATATACACAGGAGCTTGCATATTCTGTATGTAATTTAAACTGGATTACTCACTAAATAAGTAGTTTGCTAAATGATCTAAAATTAGAGAAATGTTTTTGAAATGAACGAGATAAACTTTACTCTGTTTTTGATCAACAATGTTTCCACCCATTATAAGCAGAAATACAGCTTTTAGCCTTTAGTTCTTCCGCTTGGTGCCTACTGGGTGACCCAGTCTTTAGGAAGACATTATCCAATGACCTCATACTTCCTGTATTGCATGCTGGGTAAAAATTTCAGCAGATGACAATTCAAACTATATATATATTATTTTTTCCAGAAAATAGAATTTGACAGCTCATGCATACTGTCTCCTTGGTAGATAATTTGCAAAATACCAAATCCTATTTTCAAGGAAAAATAAGAAAAATACCATCAGTTTGTTGTCTGCTAAATCAGCCCAAAAAATGATCAAGGTTATACAGTAAATCCAGCATTTGTTCCCAAAGATGTCACCATTAAAATCAATTTGCTGTTGTGAAGAGTCCTTCAATGCAGCAGAATTATATACAAGAAAGGGTTGGTTTTATTTGTATTCCTTCACAGAACATATGATTTGGATATTTGTTAGAATTGCCTCACTGAGGCAATTCTAACAAATATCCAAATCACATGTTTCTAGAATTATTAAATACATTATTCTTACATAAAATCTAATTAATCATCACCATTTGAGAGAAGGTTTTGTGTCTGTCAAATTATCATTATAATGAATTTTGTTGTTGTATCGAGTGTCGGTTTTAAGAGGGTTGACTGTATCATCACGAAAACATGCCTATATAATTTTGACCCCCTTAAATCCTACTTTTATATAGTAAAACTGGGGTTGTAGGGGATACATTATTTTTTCTTATTTCTGCTCAAAAACATAGATTGTGGGTACTCATTAGAACCGCCTTGCCGAGGCAGTTCTAACGAGTACCCACAATCTATGTATTTAACAGAAAAATGAAAAATATCAGAGTTTTTTATCTGAAACTTATCAGTCTTTGCAGGTGAAATTTTCTATGTATTTGAATAGGTGTGTTTTCATAATATAAATTATTATTTTGTTTTGCAAATGCTTGTTCCGTATATTGTCTTCTCAAGCAGGTCCCACTTCATGATTGTGGCCAACCTGGTCAACTTCATATACATTTTTGTAGAGAAATCTTAACTAAAACATAAGATCAAATGATTTCTATTGTACAGAGTACAAGAATGCCTAAAACTTACTTGTTTTTAATGTCTCCCCAAGCTCCATGCTTATTTGTCAATATATTGATAACTTTGTCCTTCAGTTTAGAGGCTACTGAATGGTCCCGTCTTTTAGCAGACATTATCAAATGATCACAGAGTTTTTCCTCTTCTCGTCTGTCCAACATCATCTGAGCACACAGTGACTGAAAACAATGAACATCCACATAATTAACACATAATAAATACATCGCAGTCAGCATTCCACGTAAATCTATATCGGGCCGTCATCGGCCCGTCAGGGTAGCTGACGGGCCGATGACGGCCCGATGTAGATTTACGTAGAATGCTAGCTGGGATACACTACCTAATGCAAAACTCCAAATAAAAATTGTTCACTCCTATTCATACACCAGTGAATATCATTGTGAAGCTGCAGGAGTGATGCAAACTATAACCCACATGTATAAGAATGCAATTCAAATTCAAACAAATGTAGTTCCAATGCAAAATAAATAAATGAATAACAATGTCACAAAACTTAATCCTAGGATGATTACATGCTAATGAAATGTGGCTGTTCAAACCATGTAGCAAATAAAAACGTTAAACTATAATACCCCACCATTACTGTGTCATGGGCAGATAAATCTGTCAAACATTGAGGAAATTTGCCCATAAGCAATCCAAAACAAGATCTCCACAATATCAATGCACATACCAAGTCTGGTGAAAATCCATTGATGTTTACTCAAGTTTTCATCCGGAAACAAAAAACAGACAGACGTACAACTGATGGACAGACACACGGACGTCCAACGTGAAACCATAATACCCTGCCACTATCACTTAAATTCAAATTGATGCATCTTAAACTACCGTATTTACCCTTAATATTGTGACACAGTCTATTCTACTACTTAATGTGTAAATATTGCTGTATATATGACAAACAGTGCAAACCTTGATCAGATACTGTGTTCTGCTGCATCTGATCTGAGTCTACCACTGTTTGCAAATGCCTATCTGTCCCAATACTTAGGGTTATTACAGTTTAACAGAATTTGCAGATACAAGATACTCACTTTCAATGTGTTACAATTCCTAGAAAAAATGCATAATTCAAGTCCCGCTAAAGAAGTCAAGACAAAAACTGAGATGCATATCAATGTTATATAGGAATGTTATTCAATTCCAAAACATGACCAAGTTTGAAATAAATGAAAAAAGAAATAAAAGAGTGATAAAAATTAAACTGAAGAGTATGTTAAAATGAAACTTGAATGATCAAATATGGAAAAACTTCAAACTAATATGTTACAAACTGCAGGAGTTGCATACATAAGATAAACAAGAGGACCATGATGGTCCTATATCGCTCACCTGCACAAACAGATTTGCATACTTACTATTTAAGTTTCAGCCAAGTTCACTACTCTAAGATTTTTGTATAAATTTTATAGCCCTGCCCCCTAGTGGCCATGTTTTTTTTAATGCATCATGATGGCTTACATTGAATCTTGATAGAGGGTCACCAAAGGAACATTTCTGCCAAGTTATATTGAAATTGGTCCAGTGGTTTCTGACAAAAGATTTTTAAAGTGTTTTTATATAGCTATATAGGGAAAAGAAGCCCCGTCCCCTAGTGGCCATGTTTTTGACAAATCATGACAGCTTGAACAAACTTGGTAGAGGGTCACCAAAGGAACATTCCTGCCAAGATATATTGAAATCCGTTCAGTGGTTTCTGACAAGAAGATTTTTAAAGTTTTCTGTTTAGATAAATGGGAGAAAATAAGCCCGCCCCTTAGCAGCCATGTTTTTTGACAAATATATATTGGTCTAGTGATTTCTGACAAGAAGATTTTTAAAGTTTTCTATATAGATATATCGGGGAAAATAAGCCCGGCCCCCTGGCCACGATGTTTTTTGACTAATCAAAATGGCTTTAACAATCTTGGTAGAGAATCACCAAAGGAACATTTCAACAAAATTATATTGAAATCAGTCCAGTGGTTTCTGATAAGAAGACTTTTTAAGTTTTCAGTTTTAAAATCTACTTTTAGCTCCTGTGACCTAGACATGCAATGGACTGGAACCATTTGAAC
The DNA here is from genome assembly GCA_964016985.1 of Anodontia alba. Classification (NCBI taxonomy): domain Eukaryota; kingdom Metazoa; phylum Mollusca; class Bivalvia; order Lucinida; family Lucinidae; genus Anodontia; species Anodontia alba. Next base: position 45,516,177 of record OZ024826.1, read on the forward strand.
AACTTTGAAAGAGAACCAACCAAGGATCATTCCTGTGAAGTTTGGTGAAAATCCAATCAGTGATTTAAGAGCAGATGTCTTTTGAAGAAATTTTTTACGGACACATAAATGCACGGACGCACGACCGACATAATGTGATCACAAAAGCTCACCTTGTCACTACGTGACAGGAGAGCTTAAAAGAAATTTAAGTAAAATAATACTCATCTGACACATGTGGACATATGTTAAAACAGTTATACCTCAAATTCTGCATGTTTCTGCACGTCTTCAGCCCTCATTCTGTTGAGTATGAAGTCTGCTTCATTTGCTACTCTAACTATATGGTCCCTTGTTGCATGGGCTAATAATCTACAAATAATACAACAATAATACTGTATTTACCTGGGCTAATTCAACAACTGACAATATTTTTTTTATTTTCCCCAGAAAATTGGCTTTGACATTTCATGCAAATTGTCTCCAGCCTAGCAGATTATTAACATGAAATGTCAGGTCTTATTTTCTCTGAAAAATAAGAAAATCAATTTTAGAATGTCAGTGCTTTAAGGTTAAATGTCTGTACTCCATCACTCCTTATCATACTGTAATAACCCTAAGTGTTGGAACAGATAGGCCTTGGCAAACAGTGCAGACCCAGATCAGATGCCACAGAATGTGGCATCTGATCAGGGTCTACAATGTTTGCCATACATACAGCAATATTTTAGACTCATCAAGAGGTAGCAGGATGGACTATTTCAAATCTCAGGACAGGTACAGTAAATATCTGAAATGCTGTGACAGAAAGGCAAACAGTGTAGATCTTGATTATCTGTCCCAATATTTAGGGTTATTACATTAGGTCACAGTGACATAAAGGCATGGCTGATCTTGAATAAGGTAATGCAAGGTATGATCCCTTAACCTTTCAAGCCGGTCCCAAGAACAGTAGATAACATTTTAAAATTTTCTCATTATCTTAAAATTCTCTTTTTTTTATTTTTCCTAGATTTGATTTGGGTTTTACGGCCCTTTCAAGAATATTTCACTTATATCGAGCCGATCGTTCATCGAAGGTGGGCGAAAACCGGAGAACCCGGAGAAAAACCACCTGACCATCCGTAAGCAGAACTTGGCTTTCCCACATATGACCCGAGCGGGGCTAGAACTTATTTTTCCTAGAAAATAAGTCTTAACATTTCATGTAAACTGGCTGCCAGGCAGAGGATTCACTTGAAATGTCAAGCATTACTTTATCAGAAAAAGACATAAAAAATCAGACTATTGTCAGTTACAATTTTAAACAGTGCTTTCATGGTTAACTTGTTTCATCTACATGTTCAATCTTGTTACAAAAACAACATATCATATGTACCAGAAGTATTTAGACACATTAACTTCTTACTATGCTTGTCCTAAAATTTGAACAAGTCCATTTTCTTATTCTTATGTCAAAAAACTGCTGGGTGAGTGGCAGTGCAGACCTTGATTAGATACTGCAATCTGCTGAGTCTGATCTGGGTTTACACGGTTTGCTCAGCAATGTTTGTCTGAATACTTAGGGTAAAGATGGCAGTCACCAACTGTAATCTCCCACTTTGTGACTTTTAGCACTTTGGATGATGGATATGGTAAATGTCCTAAAAATTTGAAAACTTTATTCCATACTGTTTTTGCCTAAATTTTGCTTTTTATGTAGCAGTTTTTTAAATTACTTAGTGGAAATCAGAAATCCTGGATCCTTCAGGAGCAGTCTGACCTGGGTCTGCACTGTTTGCATATGTCAATTTGTCAGACAACTTGTGTTCGAAATTTTAGGACATTACTGTAAAAAATTTTAAAAAAATTTTTAAAATTGTTTGTTCTTAGTTTTCTAAGAAAACAGGCTCATGCAAATTGTCTTCTAAAGAATTTGAATGAAAGGCTGAAGTCTATTTTCTGGGAAAAATCAGAAAAAAAATATCATCAATTTGTCATCTCGGGGATTAAAGTCGTAAAGGTTAAGACAACTATGATCATTTTGGAGAATCAAGCTGGACAAACTTACCTCCCTTCACTGTCTGGTTCTATAAAGCCACTTACCTCCCTTCATTGACTAATTCTATAAAAGCCAGCCCAGCATGTTTCTGGAGAGAATTCTGCCATTCCTGAGAACATAATAACATCACAAGTTCTACAACAGATGTACTCTGCCGTAATGTCACAAGACCTGTGAAAAAAACAAAGAACAGTTAATTCAACTTCAGTTCTGTCAGGATAAAATTCATGCTTCTAAAGTTTTGAAACAAATCTTAAGGTAATCCCAAATCAATTTACATCTTAACTGATATGATACAATTAATTAAAGGAGTTTGAAAAAATCATAGATATATACCGTAATAACCCTAAATACATTTGTATTAGGACAGACAGGCTTGAGAAGACAGTGTAGACCCAGATCAGACGCCGCAGAATGCAATGTCTGATAAGGATCTACAAAGATTTTCCACTCATCCAGCACTATTTATGACACATCAACAGGTAGTAAAATAGACTCTTTCAAATGTTAGGGCAAGTATGGTAAGGAGTAGGGTGTCCCAATACTTAAGGTATATATATATATTTTTGTTGTTGTTGTATTTGCTTTTGTTATTTTATTTTTTTTTTTTTTTTTTCTCTTTTTTTTTAAAATACCATGGTGTCTCCCCATCTCATCAATCCGATGTAATTTTGACATTATTTGTCCTGTGCTGACCTTGAAAATGAGGTCAAGGTCACCAAATCTAATCAGCTCTAAAGTTTGTCCCAGTGCCTTGCAAAATTGATGACACTCCTCAAATTGTTCAGGAAATATTGTGAACACAAGGAACTGTCACACGGGTGCCAATGCTAACAGGTTTCAGAATGAAACCAAAGTGTCCCCTGCACCAGAGCCCTCCACCTCTGGTGCAGGGACATAATGAGTTGTGTCACCTATAAAGGCATCTCAGTCTTTATACCTATACCTAATCCTTAAAGCTGTTAGTTGCTCAAAAATCATGTTTATTCCTTGCTTATATATAGTTATTTTTAAAGTAAAAGCCTCATTACTTAGATTTCAATTTACTTCAGACTACTTTTACAAGAAGAAACTGTAATTAGGGCATTTTATTTGAGTCTGTTTAACTTTAACCCTAGTCCTGCTGAACAGGGATATACCCTGCCTTTGCAAACAGTGTAGATCCAGATCAGTTGGCTTCTGAAGAAGCCAACTGATCTGGATCTGCACTGTTTGCCATTAAGTATTTGAATTTATAACAACATTCTGGATCAAGTAATCTGACTGGTTGAAAATAAGAAGTAGGTGTGGCATCTTAATTTATTCAGCAGTTAAGTGACCCGGTCAAAAATCAATATACACAGGAGCATGTGTATTTTCTATGTAATTTAATCTGGTTTACACACAAAAAGAGCTGGGCCCCGGTTGTTCAAAGCGTCGTTAGCTTAACGAGTTCGTTAAGAGTCATTTTGTTAACTGTTTTAGCGGATTCAATATACAATATTCTGATATTTTTTGCTGAAAAAATGTGAGTAGCTTTTGCACTGCAAAAGCTACTCACATTTTTTTTCAGCAAAAAATTTCAGCATATTTGCGTATCACTTGATGTAATTTTTAATGAATCGTTAACTCACAATGTCGTTAGCTTTGAACAACTGGGCCCAGTTTGCTAAATTATCCAAAGTGTGAAAAGTGTTTTTGTTATGGATGAATAAAAAGTTATTCTGTTTTTCAGCAACAATGGTTTAGGTCATTTTGAGCAATTTGAACTATACAGCAGTAATGCAGCATTCAAACTTGGAGCAGATATTCTCTCTCTTTTTCTTCCAGAGAAAATACTGACATTTCATAACGAGCAGATGAAGTGCCAAGCCTTACTTTCTCAGAACAATCTTTTTTAGAATGTCTGCTGCTATTGTGACAGGCACTTTAAGTTTTAAACAAATCCAAGGACCTGGCCCCGAGGTTATAAAACCTTTTTCATGCTCAACTCAGCTGTGCATGAAATTTGCCTTGCAAATAAATCTTAAATTTCTAACAAAAAAAACCCTGCAAAATCTATCTTGCTAAACATAGCTGAGTATGAAAATTTCTCTGCTAATAAATATGAAAATGTCAAATATTGTTGGCATTTTCATATTTATTAGCAGAGAAAGTTTCATGCTCAGCTGAGCGGAGCATGAAAAGTTTTATAACCTCAGGGCTAGATCAATACTTGGTGCAGATTCTACATTACCCAGATGTAAACAGCAAAGGCTCAGATCAGCCTGCACCTGTGCAGCCTGATCTGAGCATTTGTGGTTTGCATAAATCTTAAAAGTCTTGTGACCCAATTCACTTCCTTATTAAAACACACAACTTACCACCAATAAGAAGTTCTTGTCCATGTGAACCAATCAAAGTCTTTGAAAGATATGCTGCAAAGTCCACAAAAATTTCTCGTAATAATGGGGCCACTGACCCAAGAGCCCTTTCCAACCTTTCTGTTAGATTTGCTGAATCACCTAACATTGAAAGATTTACTGTGGCAGGAATAGGCGTATTTTGCAATTCTAATTTTTCTGGTTTCTTAGATCCCCTGTTATCATGCCCTTCTCCCTCTGTCTCACTTGGTTTCCGAGTCCCTCCAGATATAGAAGAAATTGGCATTTGTTCCCCACTTATTGGGGATATTATTGTCTTAGTCACTGCTGCCTCAGCCTCTTCACTATTCTGAGCATTGTTAGTTTCATCCATTGTTGATTTTTCATCCTGAGTTTGCTCCTCTGTAGAACTCTCCTTTTCAGTTACTTCCTCCTGACTACTCTCTTCTTTTGGAGGTTCAGAATCGGTCTTATCTTCTGCCTCTTGTTCTTCTTTTGATTCTTCACCTGCAAGAAGAAATAATTAAACCTTAACGTGGTATGCAAAATTGTATCAGATGACATTCTCATTTTTGTTTTTCATTTTACAGAGACAATCAGGCTTGACATTTCTGCTAAGCAGACGATTCACATGAAATGTTAAGCTTTATTTTCTCTGAACAGTTGAAAATCACATTACAGTTGATTACCATTATCTCAAACCCTGATATCTCAAAGTACTGATAAAGTCAAACTAAAGAAAGGACAATATTGTTTTTGTTCATTATATTTTAATTCCTTTTATTTCAAACTACTGTTATCCCAAACTAAAAACTCTGATCCCTTTGAGTTTGAGATAATGAGAATCATCTGTGATTCAGAATACCATCTTCTGCTGTTGTGATTTGGGCTTTAACTCTTTCACTGCCATAGGAAATAATAACAGGCTTTTGCAAACAGCTTAGATCCAGATGAGACAGCTCATAATGAGTAAATTTGAAATTTGGGGACAAAGTACAGTTGACTCTTGTTATCTCGAACTCGCTTATCTTGAATAACCGCTTATCTCGAAGCAATAATCTGGTCCCTGCTTAAACATGAAAATCTAACAAGTGGTAACAAAATATTGTGGGAAAGAGGAGAAATTGCTCCTAAGGAGCAATTTCTCCTCTTTCCCACAATATTTTCAATATATCTCTTACTTCAGGAGTCAAATTACATATACATTTGTTAAATGTTGCTGTTCGATTCATTTTTTCCTAAATTCTGCAAATCTGATATGTCGATGTACGAATATCTCAAAGTATTTCAGATAGTCCCTTGGAATTCGAGATAACGAGACTCGACTGTAGTTAAGGGTTTAGAGAATGTGCCAACAGCAGAAAAAAAACAATGAATATGTTTGTGGGTACCAGTACATTCCATTATCAAAGGTACTTGAGAACCAGTGTGATACAAATCTGGGACAAAGAAGGCCAGGAACTCATTTACTATTCTACTGTTTATGTATTTGAAACCTGCTTGAGAGATGAATTCCATTTTATAACTTTGTGGTGTTTCCTAGCACAGAATACAATCACCTTATCATAATCAGTGAAATTGTCTGAAATCCTCATGATGGGGCTTTAAAAACACACACAAAAAAAAATAAAAACAAAAAAAAAAAACATGTAAACAACAGACGTTTATGTTTTATTTAATTTTGACAAAATGCCACAGAAGTCTAAACTGGCCCAACAATATTCAACAATACAAACAAACTACGAAAGCTTATTGGCACCTAATAATTACAAAGTGTATTTTGTTTAACCAGCTGTCATGTGACAGCTGTTTTTTGAACACTTTAATCTTATTGTTTTTGTGAACCAGACTGCTCCAAATACCAGCCAATATAATTGCAGTTGCATAAACCCTTAAGAGGACTCAATACACTTCATAGATTTTCACCTTTTATTTAAAATGAGACATCTTTTATGACTTCCAGTCTGCTTTCCTACACACATCACCCTTCTGTTCTTTTCTTTTTTTTCATTTATTTAAAAAATACTAGCTACTTCGATATTTAATTATCTGAACTCCTGAATCAATTTAAACATACCTTCTTTTTCCTTGTCTTCTGCTGAAGGTTCAACTGTCTCTTCTTTCTCTGACTTATCTTCCTCTGTCTTCTCTGACTTATCTTCCTCTGTCTTCTCTGACTTATCTTCCTCTGTCTTCTCTGACTTATCTTCCTCTGTCTTCTCTGACTTATCTTCCTCAGTCTTTTCTGACTTATCTTCCTCAGTCTTTTCTGACTTATCTTCCTCAGTCTTTTCTGACTTATCTTCCTCAGTCTTTTCTGACTTATCTTCCTCAGTCTTTTCTGACTTATCTTCCTCAGTCTTTTCTGACTTATCTTCCTCAGTCTTATCTGATTTATCTTCTTCAGTCTTATCTGACTTATCTTCCTCGTCTGATTTTTCTCCCTCAGTCTCATCTGTCTTTTCTCCTTCAGTCTCCTCTTTTTTATCCTCCACTGTTTCTGCCTCCTCTGATATTTTTTCTTCAGTCTTAGAAGTGTCACCTGTCCCTGCATCCTCACCTTCTGAACCAGTTCCTCCTTCAGTTTCTGGTCTCTTTGGAGATGCTGGCTCAGAAGTGGCTTGTGACTCTATCAAGAAAGAAAAGAATATAATCAATCACAAAAATATTTTTCTTATTTCTCAATGAAATATATGTTGTGGATACCCATTAGTAGTGCCTTCCCGAGGCACTTCTAATGAGTACTACAACATACGTTTTCATGGAGAAACATGAGAAGAGTGGGAGTGGTGGAGGGGGAGGGGGGAGGGGGGGGCAAAACAGTTTTGGCAGTTACCTCCCTTGAAAGTGTATTTATTCTCCTCAGAGGTAACTGTGATTACAGTAAATGTCCTAAAATTTCCTGCTTCTGAAGGAGCAGTCTGATCAGGGTCTAAAATTTTTGCCATTTCACTACATATTTTAAGAAATAAAAACATGAAACGATCATACCCTGACATTATCATGTCGTGGGCAGACAACTCTGTTTAAAATTTACAAAATTTGCCAATGTGCAATCCTAAACCAGACCTCCACAATATCAATGAACATATCAAATTTGGTGAAATTCCATTGAAGTTTACTCAAGTTATTGTCCTTAAACTAAAATACAGATGCCGGCAGATAACTCTGTGAAAAAATAAATGAAATTTGCCCATCAGCAATCTCAAAGCAGATCTCCACAATATCAATGCACATACCATGTTTGGTGAAAATCCATTGACTATACAGTAAATATCCTAAAATTTCAAATACTTTATTCCATCCTTTTATGGCACAATTTTTGCTTTCTATGCAATTGTTTCTCAAAATACTCAGTGGAATGGCAAACAGTGTAGACCCTGATCAGACTGCTCCTGGGTCTACACTGTTTGCATATGAAATTTTGTCAAACACTTTAGTGTTCGAAATTTTAGGAAATTTAAGGTACTTATCCTTACAGCTCAACATATCCATCTTACTATCTGCTGATGTGTCTAAAAGGTGCTGCATGAATGGCAAACAGTTTAGACCCTGATCAGATGCCACATGTTGCTGCAACTGATCTGGGTCTACACTGTTTACTGATGGCCTGTCTGTCCAAATATTCAGGAAAAATAAAGTATGCTTACCCAGGGAGGTATCCATATTAACGTGTACGTCAGCTGGGACGGTCAATCTTATTTTGTTTGTATCAACAATCTCATCCCCAGTTTCCTCCCCTGACTGGCTCTCCTCTTCTTCATCTCCTTCATCATGTACATCCTCTCCAGATGGTTCCTTTCCTGAAGACATAAACAGATATTAACCCTTAAAGGTTAATACTGGAGCTAATTTTGATATAACCTTACTTTTTGTTGTCTGAAAATGCTATTTCCAAATGAAATTAAGCTGTCCCTAGTTTGCTATAAAATGCTTCTGTGGACTGTGCAATAAAATATTATAGGAGAAAATATTGTCAAAGTACACAGTTTGCGAACTAGGCTAAGGGAGGTAAAAATGTTATCAATTGAATAGTGATTATAATTTAGGCATATTTGTATTTTTATGATAAGCATGTATATTTCTTTCACAAGGTGTGTGCAGTTTCTTCAGAACCTCAGTGAATTCATAAATTATCTATATGAAACATAAGAGTTTTGTTTGTGTTGAGGTTTTACGGCCCAGTCAACCCAATGGGGTCATGTCAAGCGTGGTCAGTTTACCTAACCACACGTTTACTGGGCAGGCTTAGTCCTCTAAGCTGTTAACCAGTATTGTGCACATTCTTTCGCCAGAAACTCACAACTGCCCTTCTTGAATCAGTGGAAGGAAGAGAATGACTGTAGAAAATATTTGATGATCAATCTCTACGAAAGAATGTTGCCGACCTCGGCGGGGGTTGAACCTGCGACCTCCGGGTCTCCAGTCGGACGGCGCATCCAACTGAGCCACTGAGGCCGGCTGGCATCTGGAGAAGCCAACTGATCTGGTTCTACACTGTTTGCAAAGGCAGGACATATCCGGTTTCAGGAGGACCAGGGTTAAAGGGAAAAGATACATTTTCATGGGAGGTCAACATTGTTTTATCACTTCTAAAAAATAACTGGTGATCAGTGTGAGAAAAATAAACAGGAAGTCACACAAAATGCCTCCTTGTGAACAAGAAATACACTAAATGGCTATGTCGTAACAGCTGGTTGTGTTTAATAAACACAGCTAAATGATCAGACTCAACATTGTTCAGCCAAGTGTTAAAAGTAGGTCAAGGTCAGTAACGATCAATGGCATTGCAGGGTGCATCATGGCAGATGGTGTGTATGAAGTCTCATTAGCCTAGAAGCCTTGGTCTTTGGGAAATGGAGCTAAACACACAGACTATCACTGTTGATACTTAGGCCAACGATGATGCTTAAAAGTGATTTCTAAAGCAGTTGCAACAAAAAAGGCAGTTCAATCTTTAGGTGTATGGAGTCATCTTTAGCTTTGACATTCTCTTAAGATTATTGCATTCTGGAAAACATAAAACAGATGTTAACCCTTAACCCATTAAAGACTGAATCTCCCACACTATATGTTGGAAGAGTCCATTTTCAATTTTAGATATGTCAGGCTACATTATATAGATATTCCTAAAGAAAAATGGTTGAACTATTTGCAAACAGTGAAGATCTTGATCAGACGCCACATTCTGCAGCGTCTGATCTGGATCTGCACTTTTTGCCAGCTACCCGTTTAAGGGTTTAAGGACCTCGACTTTTCAATTGGTTAAAGAACCAGAAACAACAACAGCGGAATACATTCTTAAAGATTTTTTTTTTTAAGAAAATAAGACTTGACATTTCAAGTGAATCATCTGCAAGGAAAAAAATATTAAGAATGTCATTCTGCTGCTGTTGTGATATTCAGAATCACAACAGACAACATTCTTAAATATACTATATTGTGAATAATAAAGCTTGATGTTTCATCTGCTCTTAAGGTTTGACATTTCATGTCATTTTTCGCATAACAGTCAAGCCTTTTTTTAACAAGGTAAATATTTTAAAATATTTTTGCTTTCAAAAATAAGGCTGATATTTCATGCAAATCATTTGTTCATAAGGCATGACAAAACTATGTGAATCATTTGTCAAGCCTTGTTTCTTACAGTGCTGATTATGGTTGAAATAAACATCATATTTTGCATGACAGTAACATCATAAGCAATAATAAAGTATATTTCTATAAAACACAAACAAGTCCTGTTAATAAAATAACAAGATTTCAACTGAAAATCTTTCCAGAGTAGGTGAATTTCTAGTTATACACTTGGAACTTGAAGAGGATTTACTTTAAAAGAAAAATAAATAAGATTAAAATTCAACACTTTTTCAGAAACTATTCAAATAAAGAATTTCTTGATTCAAGACAATGGCTATTTGATTATTTTCTCAAATCAGAAATAATTCTTAATTTTTCCAATAATATCATTACAAAAACACTCCTATTCAAATATACTGAAAATTTTACCACCAAAAAATGAAAGTTTTCAGATAAAAAATTTTTTTTTTCTTATTTCTGCTCAAAACATAGATTGTGTGTACTCATTATGACCGCCTCGGCGAGGCGGTTCTAACGAGTACCCACAATCTATGTTTTTGAGCAGAAATATGAAAAATAATGTATACCCCTGTAAACCCCAGTTTTACAATATAAATGTGGGGTTTAAGGGGGTCAAAATTATATAGGCATGTTTTCTTGATGTGGACATACAAAATATGTAACAATACATGTACAACACAGCCAGCCCCAATTCTAATGTTATTCCTTTATATCTTAAAGAAGCAAGCCCTATTGCATGAAAGAAATATTAAATCTCAATTCCATTTTCTCTTTGTGTGTTCAAATTTTAATCTACTAGTATGTGTATAACTTTTTAAGAGCTGTCACAGGACAGCTTAGCTCTCCTGAATCATGCTTTGCCAATAAAATCAAACAAGAATTTGCGTGAGTCAACGTCACACCTGCATTGGGCAATCGTATCAGTATAATACTAAAGGAAGTAAGTAACATACTTCAAACTTTGAGTCATACCAACTTATTATCGGAAAATATGATGTTTATACATGACATATACTTCAAAATATAAAGCAAAATTACTGGACCATGAAATATAGGTCACACAACCTATATTATTTTGAAGTCAAACTTCCGGTTATAACAACTCATAATCCAATATTCTTCAAGATATAAGGTACATTTTTGGAATATCACTGGACTGTGAAATATAGGTCACTGTGACTACAATAGCTCTTCAGCTAAAAAGTACTTATAATATATGTTTTCATAAACAGATAGGAAAAATATGTCTGGACCTACATGTAGAGCATTACTCTTTTATTTTTCACAAAAAACAGGGTCTGATGTTTCATTCAAGTCATCTCTAAAGCAGATGATTTGAACAAATGACATCTCCTATTTCCTTAAAACCAAATGTGGTATATGTCCTAAAATTGCAAACACTTTATTCTAAACTTTTTTGGCTTACATATATATTTTGCTTTTTATGAAGTTGTTTTTTAAAATACTTGATGGAATGACATACAGTGTAGCCCAAGATCAGACTGCTCTTTCAGATGCAATCTGATCTGAATCTGCTCTGTTTGCATATGCCATTTTTTCCCTTAAACTCTAAACAGAAAGACAACAAACAACAAATTTACAATCATTCAACAAAGAGCTTAGAAGTATCAATTAGCATCCTGGGAAAATTCAGCACATGACAAACTGATTAGCTACACATTTTTGTCCACTGAAAACAGGACCATATATTTCATGCAAATTTTCTAACAGACTCTGTGGAAAATATTTCAAAATTAGCATTTCCTGAAATTTTCATTCAGCATGCTAGGCATTAAATCACAAAAGCTGAAACAAAACTTGTCAGTCATGCTAAACAATCTCAAAAATATTTTAAAAGGAGTTTTACAAAATTACTGCACTATAATGAACAGCAAACAAAAACAAAGTTTGAAGGTAAATTCAAATTACAATAACATAAAATATCTAACAGAAATACACTAGAACAGGGAGTTTGCAAACAGTCTAAAGCTTGTTACAACAGCTAGTTCTGAACCTTTTGATTCTTTTTCTTCCACAGAGTTGCTATCTTTTGACTGATCTTCATCATAAGACTGGTCCACTTCATCAGATTCATCATCACTATTAGTTTTACTATCTTCCTTTGTACCAGTCTCCTCTTGAGACTGGTTCTCATCCTTTAACTCACTGTCTCCTTCAGACTGACTTTCTGTTTCTACCTGATTTTCCCCTTTAAGCTGATTGTCAGTTTCTGTCTTCTTTTCATCTTCAGAATGATTTTCAGCTTTTGGTTGTATTTCATCCACAGATTGACTTTCTGATTTTGGTTGTTTTTTATCCTCAGACTGGTTTTCGCCATCTGACTGACCTTTACTTTCAATACTCTCTTTTGACTGGGTTTCATGTATTTTAACATCATCCCCTGAGCCTGAGATCATCTGACTAAGTAAACTTGCCTGATCATCAAGAACAGACAGAATTGTCTTTTCTTCCAACTTCTGCTGGTCCAAGCTTTGTGCCTTTGAGGCTTGCAGAATAACTTTGTTATCGCTTAGATTAGGTAACTTGCTTGATATGCTTCCTGATCGAACGTTTTCTATGGAAGTCCCATCTACGAGGAGGGACATTGCTGGTCGTAAATTGTGCCAGTATTTGGCAGCTGTAAATAATTAATATAGTAAATATTCTAAAAATTCAAATAGTAAGATCTGAATTAAAAAAAAAAAAAAAAAAACACACACAAAAACACACAGACACACACACACACACACACACACACACACACACACACACAAAAAATTAAACAATGATTCTTTGAGAGAAGGAACAAATTTTGCAAGGGAGACAATTGGCAATTTGATTGCCTCCCTTAGCAAAATTAGTCACTTCCTTCTGTTTCATTGGCAAATTCAGATAATTAAATGACCTCATTATTTATTTTCTGTTTGAATGTTTAGAACATTTAAATCACATATCATGAATTTTTAAAAGACATACCTGAGCAAAGAGTGTCAAAAAAATAAAACTGAGCAGTTTGATTACTGACTGCACTATCTGCCCCTCATCCAAAAATGTTTGACATATGATAAAGTAATTCAATAGATGTGTTTAAATTTTAGGAAGTCTACACTATTTGCTCAGGCCTGTATGTCCGAATACATATGGTAAATACATTATATATACTCAGTCATAAAATCAAAACAGAATGGCAAACAGTGTAGATCCTGATGAGATGGCTCATTATGAGCCATCTCATCAGGATCTATACTGTTTGCAAAAGCACTGTTTTGTTCTGCAGGGCTGAAAGGGTTAAAAAAGCGAAATACTGCTTGAATAGGCAGTACCAAAAATATGACACTGAAATGCATGTATCAACTCTTTCATCCCTGAGTTTCTGCAATGGACTCTACTCTGTCTTTGAATTTGGACATGTCCATTGTTGCAAATAGGGATATCAGTGAAAAATCTAGAACCAAACAGCAAACAGTGTGGATCCCCATGAGATGGCTCAATTTGAGCAGTCTCATCTTGATCTACACTGTTTGCATAAGCCCTAGACAAATGACATGATGTTTCACCCAGTCACATTATACTGGCATCAAGCTGACCATTTCTGAGTCCTATCTCTACTTTCTTAATGCAGAGCGTCAAGCAGACAAGCAGCTAGTAACATTTTTGAAGTCTTTGCTATGGCTCTGCCAGGGACAGAACCCACAACCTTCCAGTCACAAAGTGGACACTTTACCAGTTGAGCCACTACATTGTCATTACAGGAGAATTTGCCTCCTAGGAACAAACAGTACAGACATCTGTGTAATTTTTCTTTCATTAGCCCTAGTCCTACTGAACCTTGATATGCTGCCTTTGCAAACAGAGTAGATCCAGATCAGTTGGCTTCTGAAGAAGCCAACTGATCTGGATCTGCACTGTTTGCCATTAAATATATGAATTTGTATCAACCTGGATTAATCAATCTGATTGGCTAAAAGTTAGAAGTGAGCGTGGCATCCTAATTTATTCAGCATGACAAGGGTTAACAGAACTTGATACTTTATTAACCCATTTACATGATTAGACTCTTCTATCACATTTCTTTGAGCCAATCTATTTCCTATAGCAGGGTGTCTGGTCAGATTTTATTATTATTCTGTTATATAGAAATTGTTGTATTTATTACAAATTGTGTAAAAAATGATCAGATGTCACATTCTGGGGCATCTGATATGGGTCTGCACTGTTTGCCAATTGCCGGCCTCGGTGGCTCAGTTGGATGCGCCGTCCGACTGGAGACCAGGAGGTCACGGGTTCAACTCCCGCCAAGGTCGGCAACATTCTTTCGTGGAGATTGATCATGAAATATTTTCTACGGTCATTTTCTCCCTTCTGCTGATTCAAGAAGGGCAGTTGTCAGTTTCTGGCGAAAGAATGTGCACAATACTGGCTAACCACTTAGAGGACTAAGCCTGCCCAGTAAACATGTGGTTGGGTAAACTGACCACGCTCGACATGACCCCATTGGGTTGACTGGGCCGTAAAACCTCCACACAAACAAACTGTTTGCCAATTACCCTTTTTTGGGTCTCCAGACTAAAATTGGTTAAATTCTGTCCAGCTCAATGTCATCAACTGATATCTAACACTTTGCACTGTATGGGTAAATTCAGCAGACTGCAGACTGATAATTGTTTGTGTTGAGGTTTTACGGCCCAGTCAACCCAATGGGGTCATGTTGAGTGCGGTCAGTTTACCTAACCACACATTTACTGGGCAGGCTTAGTCCTCAAAGCGGTTAACCAGTATTGTGCACATTCTTCGCCAGAAACTGACAACTGCCCTCCTTGGATCAGTGGAAGGGAGAGAAAACAGACTGATAATATTTTTCTCTTTTTTCAAAGATAATAGGATTGGACTTTTCATGCAAATTGTCTTCTCCTAAGGAGACAATTTGCAGAAAATGTCAAATTTTGTTTTCTGAAAAAATTATAAGAATATTTCAAAATGTCTTCTGCTGAAACTTTTACCCAGCATGCAAATTGCTAACCTCAACATACTAGAGATTAAACAGTCCAATGCTGGAATGATTACCTGAAGGACTGGAGTTGGAGTCCTTTCGTTTGTTACTGGTCGGTGTCTGTGCAGGGCTGGGCGGTTCAAGAATATCACGGTACTTGGATACCATAAGCACTGATGTGAAGTACACGATGGCTAAGGCTAAAAACTGGGCCTGTTTTGTCTCCTCCTGAAATAGAACAAATTAACCCTTAAAGCACTAATCACAACGGCAAGCAGACAATTCACATGAAATGCCAAATCTTATTTTTCTCTGAAAAAAATAATAAAAACATAAAATGCCTTCTGCTACAAGTTTGCTTTGCACTTTAAGGGTTAATTCCCTTACAAACAAGCATACATATATTACAGTGTACAACAAGATCTAAATTCTGACAATGCAGATGGTCTTTTCAAAGGGAGATAACTTTTGCAGACATAATTTTGTTCCCTGACAATGGAATTGTTTCAAAAATAGCCATCAGAAGAGATGGCAAATCCCTAGACCAAACTACAACTTCTAAATTTGGTGTATATTTCAGTAAGATATCATGGAAATATTGAAACAGCACAAAGTAAAAAGATGCAAAGATAGAATGAAATGTGTCCAAAGTAATAATGAAAACAATCATTGGTGTACTATAAATGATTTCATTTTTCAAAGTGCACATTTTTTTTTTATTTTTTACTTATTTTATTTAATAATTCATTATTTTTGTCTTTTTTTTTTTTTTTTTTTTTTTTTTCATTTTTGTCAAAAATCATCTATAAGTGCCTTTTGATGAGATTACTTTATATCATTTGTACAAGATACATAATATTTGCAAATACTTTGTGTAGCTACATGTTCACAACTAATAGCAAAAATAAATGCCTTGTAAACACTCCTCTTGACCTGATATATATTCCTACCAATTATTATCAAATTATCCCAAACACAGCATGGCCAGTGTTAAACAAGTCCATTTCACAACTTGGTCAGCTATCCAAATAAGTGCTATCGGAATGATCAGATGCATGTTCTGAAATGTCTGATCTGGGTCTACACAGTTTGCTCAGGCCCATATCTGAATATTTAGGATACATATATGAGCCAGCGCATGACAAAACCAATAAAATGATATGTATGCCAAGCGAAGACTCAGATCTGCCTGGGCATCCACCCAGTCTGATCAGAGTCTTCATTGTCTGCATGAAGAAAGCTTAGGTCCTTATCTACACATTGAGTGCATAGCAAAGACTCTGATTGTTTGTGTTGAGATTTTACGGCCCAGTCAACCCAATGGAGTCATGTTGAACGCGGTCAGTTTACCTAACCACACGTTTACTGGGCAGGCTTAGTCCTCTAAGCAGTTAACCAGTATTGCACACATTCTTTTGCCAGAAACTGACAACTGCAATTTCAGGGGGAAGAATGACTGCAGAAATATCTTCATGATCTATCTCTATGAAAGCTATCTGGATGAGCTGAGATTTGAACTTGTCTCCCTGAATATGCAGTCAGACATGCTACCAACTGTTCTATGCAGCCCAGATCACAAAAATACCTCATTTATCCTAAGTATTCTGACTGACAGGCCTGATCAAACAGTGTAGACCCACTGTACAATGCATTTTAGACACACTAACTGGTATGTAAATGTATTTATTCAAATCTAACCTTTACCACTCGCTAGGCAAATTTAGCAGATGACAAACTGATTCCATTTTTCTTATTTTTCCCAGAAAATAGGCTTTGACATTTCATGCAAATTGTCTCCTAAGGAGGTAATTTGCATGAAGTGTCAAAAAAAATGTCAAAAAAAAAAAAAATGCCCTTGGAAACAAAGAACACATTACAGATTAGAAAATGGGAGCCTCCATTTTATTGACTCTTCATAAGCAGTAATGAAGTTTGTAACATTGCTTATGCCATCTAGTGTATACATGAGCAGAACTCCATTTTCAAAGATACCACAATGAGCCCAATGATCCCAAAGGAAATGAAATATAATCTGCACTATGGCCTATTTTCTGGGAAAAAAAAAAAACAAACAAGAAAAATATTTCAAAATGTCGTCTGCTGAAAACTTTATCCAGAGTGCTAAGAGTTAAGGACAAAATTGTGGTAGGCAGTTAAGGGTAAATATGACTGGTTTAAAAATACATAGTCAATATAATTAAGGACAGCAAAAATCCATAGTCAATATAATAAATGGTAGCAAAGTTATACACAGTCAAACTTCAATGGCTCGAACATCTTTGGGACTATGGAAATTTGTTCAAGAAATGGGTAATTCGAGCCACTGAGGGTTAATCATGGTGCCAGGTCAGGAAGCAAACAGCATTATTTTTGTTAAATCTTTTCCATTTTCTACACAATAATTTTATGTTGAGTAAACTCATTAGAATCATCTCAATGAACATACAATTTCATGATAAAATATGAAAATTTTTCTAAATATTTGTTTTTTTTTTAATCTATTGGAAAATTTCGTAGGGACTCCAAAACAAGTTCGAATTAGCCATGGTAAACGAGCCATCAGTGTTCGAGCCATTGAGGTTCGACTGTATATAAAGTTTAAAGCACCATAAGCATCAGCAAAACAGGTTACCAGATTAGTTCTTTAATACTCTTTCAGTTTTACAACTCTCTGGGCCAACTCAGCAGATTACTAATCAGTGATATTTTTCTTATTTTTCCCAGAAAATAGACTTTGATATTTCATACAAATGGAGACAATTTGCATTACATGCCAAAGTCTATTTTATGGGGAAAAACAATAAAAAAATATGTAAAAATTTTGCCTGCTGCAATTTTTACCCAGCACACTAAGCATTAAGCGAAATATGACCCTGACAAATGAGTGATGTTTTCCTTATTTTTTTCAGAAAATAGGTATTGACATTTCATACATATCATGTAGGAGTCATAAGCCAGGGGCCGATTCAGAGGGATGTGGGGTGTTCGGTCGAACCCCCTTTGACTTAAAACTTCATTTTCATGAGACATTTTGGATAAATTTGATAAACCTGGAATACCATATTTACCCTAAATATTCACACCTTTGCTCTCTCCCTTATACTTCTATTCAACAAGTCCATTTGCTGCCTGTGAGTGTGTGTAAAATTGCTGAATGAGCGGCAAACAGTGTAGACCCTGAGCAGACACTGTGTTCTGCGGCATCTGATCTGGTTCTACACTGTTTGCTAAGGTCTGTCTGTCCGAATACATAGAGTAAATACTGTAATTTTATCAAATCGAACCCCATCAGAAATCATCCTGGATCCATCCCTGCTAAACAGATTGTCTACTCTGTTTTCAACATCTTTCAGAAAGTCATTTTTTGTGTGGCTCTTTACTCAGAAGAAGTAAATTTGCAAGGCTGTGTCATCATTCAATGCAAAACCTTTTGTCAAAACTACCTATGCATCAAAAAGTTTTTCTATTCACTGGTTTTAAAAGATTCAAAAGCATCCATTTTTCCATAGTGAAAATGGCTACAAAGTAGATTTTGTTTTCTACATGAAAATAGATGTCTCCCCTATTTCAGAGTACTGCTTTGTACAGTTAGTAAATATCAAAGGGCCATAACTCAAAAAACGGTAAACCAGAGTTATGGTTTGAGTGTTCTGCATGTCATTTCATGATGCTTAACATTTATGTAAAGTTTCGTGAAACTATCTATAATGTTTTTAAAGGGAGGAAGTAGATACAAATATATGACCGAAATCACTATTTACAATGTTCAAAGGACTATAACTCCAAAAGTATGTGAACCCAAGTTATGGTTCTTGTGTTCTTCATGTTGTCTCGTGGTGGCAAACATTTCTGTAAAGTTTCATGAAATTTTCTGAAACAGTTTTTCAGGCTACAAAGTGGACACAAGTATACGACCAAAATCATTTTTTACAATGTTCAATGGGCAGTTACTGCAAAAGAAGGTAAACAAGAGTTATGGTTCTTGTGTTTTACATTTCTATAAAGTTTGATGAAAGGTTTTTAACATTTCTGTAAAGTTTGATGAAAATATCTCACATGGTTTTCAAGTTACCAAGCGGACTTGAGTATATGACCAAAATCACTATAAATACTGTTCAGAAAGCCATATCTACAAAAGTTGGTAAGCTACAGTTATGGTTCTTATTTTCTGCATGTTGTCTCATGGTGCTGAACATTTCTGTAAAGTTTATGTGATAATATCTCAATTGGTTTTCAACTTACAGATCAGATATGAGGATATGACCAAAATCACTATTTACCATGTTCAACTGGGTTTAACTCCAAAAGTAGGTAGCCCACAGTTATGGTTCTAGTGTTCTGCATGTTGTCTCATGGTGGTAAACATTTTTGTCAAGTTTTGTAAAAACATCTCAAAAGCTTTTCAAGCTATGGGATGGATATGGTTTTATGACAAAAATCACTATTTCGAAAGTTCAAAGGACCATAACTCCAAAAGTAGGTAAACCACAGTTGTGGTTCTTATGTTCTGCAAGTTGTCTAATGGTGGTAAACATTTCTGTAAAGCTTCATGAAAATATCTCAAACAGTTAACAAGTTACAGGGCGGACACAATTTTATGACCAATATCACTAGGAGGGTCGTGCAAAAAGTTCTGTCACTAATAGGCTACGTTAGTTTTATCCCAGGTATATTTTAAAATGCTTAACTGCACTTGAATGGTGTGTTGAATAACTAACGATACCTGTTTATTTCGTGCAAATTGCTTTCCAACTGACCGAGTTATTTCAAATTGGAATAGATGCAGTCATATACACTGACCAGTTTACTTGTTACAGTGGAACATGGACCAGAAGAATGAAATTCGTAGCTATATTAAATGCCGCATTAGGCTTAATATACATTCAAAGCAGATATTTAATGAATTGTGTGGTATATATGAACCTCAGACCTTCAATGCGCACAGATACCAAAAGAAGACTATTTATCTGCTTTTTGCGACTGGGTAAAAAGGTTACAAAAATGTGCTTCAGTAAAGGGGGAATACTTTGAAGGTTTGTAATAAAAATATGTTTGATAAAACGTAGCACTGAAGTAATCCAGACCCAGTGACAAACTTTTTGCAGGACCCTCGTATTTACAATGTTTAAAGGGGCATAGTTCCAAAAGTTGGTAAACCACAGTAATGGTTCTTATGTTCTGCACATTGTCTGATGGTGGAAAACATTTCTGTAAAGTTTCATAAAAATATCTCAAATGGTTTTCAAGTTATGGAGTGGACATGACTTTGTGACAGACAGACAGCAGTCCATGGCAAAATCAATATAACACCGACCCTGAAGATTTTCAACAACTTGTTCAAAGTTTTTTGAAATTTTCACAATATTGTTATGGAACATCAATGATTTAAAATCTCTGAAGAAAAGCAAACAATATTTTCTAATAAAAAAATCCAAAAAAACAGTCTACCACAAAAATTGCATAGGTCAGACTCATTTTTGGATGTAAAATTATTTATACAGTAACTACTTGAAAACAAAGTGCAGAAATAGAAAAGACAAATGGTTCCTGATAAAATATGGTCAATAAGAACAAAACATTTTCATACAGAATAAAATGCCAAGTGAAAAACATCTTTCCAAAGGATGTCGAAAGGACAGAAGGCAAATTATTCTTGGTTTTCAGTTTTCACCATTTACAATATGTGAAAATACCATTAATTCCCACAGTAAGCTGCACACAGGTTGTAATTAAAGAGGAAGGGTCAGAACTAATGTTGTGAGAACTTGCAGCCCAACCCCTTTGCTGTATTTGTTATAATAATAAAATATGCTTAAACCAGTAGGCTGTAGACTTCCAGGTATGAACATTTACATACATGCCATATCTCATACTGTGAGATAAAATCTCACAGAATTTTGCCCACCTGGAAGGCAATTCCCATAAAAAATTCAAATCTCGTGTAGAATTTTCAGACCATTTTACAACAAATTTTATGAAGAAATAAGCATAAATCACACACTGTTGTGGTTTTCACAAGTTCTTACATGAAAGAAAAGACTTTAGACTATACTGGGGGAGCTCCAAAGTGATATTTAACAAAATCTCACAGAATTTTGTCAAATCTCCCTTAAAATTTCGCCTTATCTCACAGATTTTAGTCCACATCTTATGGCATGTATGGAACAAGGACACATTTCCCAAAATTTAGCCCACATAAAACTCTTTAAATACATAAAATGATGATGATGATGATGATGATGATGATGATGATGATAATGATGATGATGATGATGGAAGAGCCTCTGTCAAGTATTATAGCTGTAAAATTCTTCAAGGTGTATTAACCTATAAAGTGCCAATCACAACTGCAGCAGACAACATTTTAAATTTCAATTATTTTATTTTTCAGAGAAACTTAGTCTTGACATTTTTCCAGAGAAACTAAGTCTTGACATTTTTTCCAGAGAAACTAAGTCTTGGCAGACAATTCACCTGAAATGGCAAGACTTATTTTCTCTGAAAAATAAACAAACAAACAAAAAAAAATAAAAATGTCCTCTGCTACAAATTTGCATGGTGCTTTAAGAGTTAATAATGTAACATAAATTTCATAATCAAGATAAAAACTCAAAATATGTTATTTTTATACAGATTTATAAGGAAATGAGTAATCATAGCAGAAATGTATACACCTCAAACATTTCCAAATCAGAAAACTGCAAAAACTTTCCCCAGTATTAAAAATTACATACAGTAAACTGGATTTTGAACTTATATGGAAAAGGAAAAGCCTAGATTACCAATGCATCCACACAATCTAGTGATAACAAGCCATTTTTAAAATCTTAGAATTTTACAAATCTTACAACACAGGCTTAAACTTTAATCCAAGACAAAGACAATGCCCTTTAAATCATCAAACTCTATCAAGGAATAAAAAATTACATAGGTTTGAAATGAGGAGGTCGACAAATTTTGTCTGTCAAAAACTGATCAGCTGTTTTACCTGAATAGTGAAATTGACCCAAAACACATCCTCAATAGTCAGCCATTTTCTACATTACTCACCATGTATATGGTTTGGAACAGTAGCCTTATAAAAAGGGCTGGCACAAAAAGGTGCATGCATATTTTGCACTAAATTTACTCTCATTTTGTTGGGAATGCCTTTGAGAATAGCTAGAAATAGGTCGTACGAGGCTCTCTCCGCAAATTAGGGAGATATTTGACCTCAAAAGTCATCAAGCTTCAAACTGGATTCTGATCTTGTTAACAGCCAAATATATCCAAATATTTATAATGTAATCATTTCTAAATTTATCTACAGTAACCTCTTTTGAAAATATTAGGCCTAGTGGCACACTCGCAAATGAAAAGGCAATTTTCAATGCTCTCAAATAAATACTCACTTTGCAAACCTGATTATTTCTTTTTTGCAATAAAAAAACATGAACAATCCATCTTTCAAAAATCAATTTGATTAGTGCATTTCTCCTAATATTTCATTTATGAAACAATGGTTTGCATGGTGACAGGTAGGAACTGCTAATATGGTAGTACTGTCTGTCATTCCTACATAATCTGATCAGTGCTTCTCTAAATCTTTGACATTTTTATTTTACTTCACTGTAGCTGGTGTTACCCCTTGCTATGCTGAATAGATTAAGATGCCATGCCCATCTCTAATTGCCAACCAATCAAATAATTTAATCCATTCTTGATATAAACTCACATACTGAATATCAAATAGTGAAGATCCAGATCAGTTGGCTTCTGAGGAAGCCAACTGATCTGGATCTACACTGTTTGCAAAGGCAGGGTATATATCATGGTTTAGCAAGACAAAGGTAAGTGCCATGTGTTGGCCATACTTTATCATAATGCAGTTTATATTCTCATTTCTTTCCCATTCCAGTTACTTTGAAAATGGAATACCATTTAAGCCTGTGCCAGGGCGTATGAAGCCCCACAAACTACACTGCTGCATAAAGAGACTTAAAAAAACTGAGTCTCAGATTTTAGTTCTTTTTGTGTGTTCTGAACTTCAGGGCCCAGTTGTTCAAAGCACGGTTAGCTTAACGAGCTCATTAAGGGTCATTTCATTAACTGTTTTAGCAGATTCAATATACAATATCCTAATATTTTTTGCTGAAAAAATATGAGTAGCTTTTGCACTGCAAAAGCCACTCACATTTTTTCAGCAAAAAATTTCAGCATATTTGCATATCACTCGATGTAAATTTTAACAAATCATTAACTAACAACATCGTTAGCTTTGAACAACTGAGCCTAGATTGTTGTTCTGTTGTGTACTCTTAGTTCGCAAAGGCAACATTTCAGACTTTTATTCTCTGTTTATCAAAAAAAAAGAATTGTAAAAAGGCAAATGTCTGGATAAGGTTGTGTGGATACAAAGGCTGGTCTGAGTCATTGCAGTACATCTGAAACCCACCCCCACCTTTTTGCTTGACAAGACTCATATGACATAGTAATATGCTATTAGTTATATCAGTCACCAGGCTTTCCGTATAGTATAGCCAACAGCTTCAACATGGGAAAAGGGACACTAAGACTTAAAACTTACAATCAGTTTGTACTCCTAGCCTTTAGTATGCTCTCAATGAAACTAGCAGATGACAACTGTATTCTAATTTAAATATTTGCAGAAGACATTGCAAAACATTTCCGTCCCAACTCCCACCCCAAACAGAAAATATACTGGAGCTCCATTAGTTCTATTCATTTCTATATTTTTGATACAATGCTGTCAAACCAAATCTCCCAAATACTTATTTCTCTATTACAATCGACTCTCATTATCTCGACTTCGCTTATCTCGAATAACCGCTTATTTCAAAGTGAAAATCTGATCCCTGTATTTTCAACATGGTACAAAATATTGTGGAAAAGAGGAGAAATTGCTCCTAAGGAGCAATTTCTCCTATTTTCCACAACATTTTCAATATATCTCTAACTTAATGAGTCAAATTACATATTCATTTGTGAAATGTGGTTGTTTGATTTATTTTTTCCTCAATTCTACAAATCTGATATGTTGAGGTAGGGAAATCTCAAAGTATTTCAGAGAGTCCCTTGGACTTTGAGACAATGAGAGTCCACTGTATTTCTATACAGTTTACACAGCTCTTGATACAGGGGTAGCCTGATAAATATTCTTATTTCTCCATGATAGCATAGGTTGTGGGTATTCATTAGAAATAAGAAAGACATCAATACTTTCCGGATAAAAAAAAGCACCTTATATTGGTTAACTATGAAATTTTTAATCTCATATTATTGTGTGTTTGTGTTGAGGATTTTCAGTCAACCCAATGGGCTCATGTCCAGCACAGTCAGTTTACCTAAATACACTTTTACTTAGCAGGCTTATTCCTCTAAGTGGTTAACCAGTGTTGTGCACATGCTTTCACCAGAAACTGACAACTGCCTTTCTTGAATCAGCGCAAGGGAGAGAATGACCGTAGAAAATATTTCATGACCAAAACTTCACGAAAGAATGTTGCCAACCCGGCAGGGGTCAAACCCCTAACCTCCTGATCATGTCTGACATGCATCCAACTGAGCAACCGAGGCTGGCTAATCTCATATCAGTGCTATTCACTTATAATGGTATGCTATTCCATGTTCTTACACTTCATATCAAATGAGCCTCTCTGGATAAAAATCGACTTAACCCTTGTCATGCTGAATAAATCAAGATGACACACCCACTTCTAATTGTCAGCCAATCAGATCACTTGATCCAGGTTTTTGCTACATATTCACATACTGAATGACAAACAGTGCAGATCCAGATCAGTCGGCTTTTGAAGAAGCTGACTCATCTGGATCTACACTGTTTGCAAAGGCAGGGCATATCCAGGTTCAGCAGGATCAAGGTTAATGACAAACACAACCAATATAGACAAAGATCAGGCTACAAATCTGCACAATCTGATCACAGTCTATATAAGTCACTACCATAATGTTTGGTCCTTAAACAATTCTATTAGCAATTAGCTTAGACTCTGATCAGACTGTGTGGACATGCAGGTTGATCAGGTCTATGCAAGTCATGTATGTCATAAGATTGATTTCTATATGAAGGGGCTCTTTTATCTTTATTTAGTCGTTATATATTAATGCAGCATTATTAATTCAAAATTTGCATTTTGATCTGTCAGGTGTGAGTTTATGCATAGCTCCAGATAAGGCGCTTTTTTCAACCGAAAAATAATGATATTTTTCTTATTTCTTGACAAAAACATATGATGGGTACTCATTAGAAGCACCTCGGTGAGTACCCAAAACATATGTTTTTGTCAAGAAATAAGAAAAATATTATGTGGATACCCCTTCTTATCTGTAGCTATGGTTTATGGCTTCCTACCCCATTACTCCAGAAATTTACAAATTTCAAACATACATAACAACATAACTCAAGATAAGTAGGGTATACGCATAATATTTTTCTTATTTCTTCTCAGAAAGAAGTAGTGGGCACTCATTAGAAGCCCTTAGTGAGACGCTACGAATGAGCACCACATTTGTTTTCAAGGAGAAATAAGAAAAATATCAGTACTTTTCAAATGAAAAAATGTCTTATCTGCAGGTATGTTACAGTCTGGTTTACATAAAAAAATCCCTAAAAAAACATTTCTTATTCATCCTTTTTGATAGAAATTATTTATTGCAAGATGAGCATTAATTTCTTTTTCAGGGCTTCCATTAACTTCTAGACTCAGGAAGTCCCAGACTTCCTACCCCTCAAATTTGGAAGTCCTACAGGAAAATCTAGGAAGTCCCACTTTTTTCCGTGCTGCGGCAGTTTGCCCTTTCTTTAGTAGAACATAGGTTCTTATTTCAGTGTCACACAGAATCATCATGATATACACTTCTCTTTGTTGTGTTTTAAAAATGTCCTTATCGCATATTGAAATTCGATCGCATCTTTTTGGAAAGCCTGTACTTGTATGTCGGACCTTAGCGAAAGCATCAACATTGGTACAACTTCGCATTCGTTTCAAAGCCCAGAGAAAGAAAAAAGAAAAGAAAATACATGAGAGAAAACACCCAAAACATGTTTCCTTAAAAATAAACTATGCTGAAATTATTTTGCAGAAATGTATTTAATGAAATATTTGTTCGGACTGAAGCTGATCAACGCGAACGAACGAGTTGCTTACTTTACAAAAATTGCGGGAAAACGCGCCGACTCGTGCAACAACAAACAAATAAAAGGCAGCTCTCGATGAAATTCCAACAGCAAAACGTTCAGTCGCGGAGAAAAGCAAGCAAAACCATCGCAAATCGCCTATATTTAGACTTACTTTGCGTCTTTTCCACGCTGGTAAACAGCGCAACCGGAACAAGGCTACGCATTTAGAAGCGGGTTTTCCGAAAATTTTGACGAAAAATATGTTTTCTTTTCATTTGAAAAATTGCTTTTGTTGTCATGACAAACACAAGCTTCTAAATTCAAATAGATTTCAATTTGCGTTTTGTGCATAATTGTTATTTATTTATTTATTTATAGAATTTCACTCGGTATTTCCCGGAAGTGTTGAGGTGTTTTCAGACGACACACGTTCTTAGCAAATAAATAATTTAAGATTTCGTGAATATTAAAATATAATACTGACGTCATATAATTTCACCGAATATTTTCGGGTGTCGCAGTAGAAAGTTTAATTATACAAGCATCGATTAATCAACTCAGCACGCGTGATAAATACACGCAGTGATCACGCAGCCATCAAAAGGGTGCCGCGACGCTTGACACGGCTGTCAGTAAAACTCCCGCAAGCGGAAAGTGGGACGTCCTTAAAGCTCAAGTCAACACAGGTAGCGAATTTCCGGTAAGTAGGCGAGGCAAACATCATACAACTCGTTAAAAGTGGGCGGGCTCATACAACTCGTTAAAAGTGGGACGTCCTTAAAGCTCAGTCAACACAGGTAGCGAATTTCCGGTAAGTAGGCGGGGCAAACATCATACAACTTGTTAAAAGTGGGCGGGCTTTTTGACAATTTTTGGACGTCTCGGGTATCGATTTCGGACGGACAAAAGAAATTTCGGAAGTCCGCGGTACGTCTTTGAAGTTCAATTTGGACGTCCGGTGGCAATCTCAGGGCGTAATATACGTCGTACGTCCGCTTAACGGAAGCCCTGCTTTTTTAAGTCTTATCATCCCTTTACCCTTGATACGCTACAAGAGATTCATTCATACATTGTGCTCCATGCCTACCCCTGACTGAAACCGTTTCAGTCGCAGCTGAGATGTGTCAAGCTCCTGTAAGAACTTGTGTGGATCCTTTACAGCTGATGCCTATGATTAAACAAGTCACATGTATACGGTAAACATCCTAAAATTTTGAACACTATCTGACAAAATGGCATATGCAAACAGTGCAGACCCAGATCAGACTGCTTCTGAAGGAGCAGTCTGATCTGTATCTACACTGTTTGCCATTCCATTAAGTATTTTAAGAAACTACTGCATAAAAGCAAAACTTAGGCCAAAAAAGTATGAAATAAAGTGACTGAAATTCTAAGACATTTACCATGATAACCCTAAGTATTGGGACAGATAGGCCTTTGCAAACAGTGTAGACCCAGATCAGAAGTGGTAGAACATGGCATCTGATCAGGGTCTACAATATTTTAGGCACATTTATAGGTAGCAGAATGAACTGTTTCAAATTTAAGGCTAAGTAGGGTAAGTAGATAGAGTGTCCCAATACTTTGGGTAAATATGATAGTACTGTATGTACAAAAACACAGCTTTAGTGTTTTCATTCAGAGGTGAATTTTTAGTTTTTCTACTGCTGTGACCTTGAACATTAGGTCAAGGTCACCAAAATCTAACTAATTCTTTGTTATGTCCCAATTAGATATCCATGAAAATTTGGTAAGAATTTAACCACTGGTTCACAAGATATTGTTAGGACAAGAAAGTATCATGCCGACACCAATGCCAACAGGATCTGCACCAAAATCAGTATGTCCCACTCCCCGTAGGTTGGGGGATATAATGACTATCCTGAGAGATAGGCCTAGATAAAGTGCTTTTTCAATCAAAACATACTGATGTTTTTTTTTTTTTTGATTTCTCCACTAAAACATGTTGTGGGTACTCATCAGAAGCGATGAGGTACTTCTGGTGAGTACCCAAATGACACGTTTTTGTGGAGAAATAGAAAAAAATATACCAAATAACCTCTCTTATCTAGAATTGTGTTTATTATTTCTGTCTGAAAACACATCGTATGGTATAGGTATTTACTGGAATAACCTGAATGAGTGAGGCAATTCTAATAAGTACCACCACACACACGTGCCCTCATGGAGAAATAAGAAAAATATTAATATTTTTTAGACAAAGAAAGTGCCTTACTGTATTAACCCTAAGCATAAGGACAGACCAGCTTCAGCAACAGTGTAGACACTGATCAGATTCCACAGTGTCTCATCAGGGTCTAAACTTTTTGCTACTAATCCAGGACCCAGTTGTTCAAAACTAACAATGTTATTACCGGGTAGTTAACATATTGTTAAAACTTTGATCATTAAATATGGCATATACACTAATATTTTTGTGGAAAAAATGTGAGTAGCTTTTGCATTTGCATGTTGCAAATGCAAAAGCTATTCACATTTTTTCAGCAAAAATATTAGTGTGTATGCCATATTTAATGATCAAAGTTTTAACAATACGTTAATCAGCAACATTGTTAGTTTTGAACAACTGGGCCCTGGTATCTAGAGCCGTACAAGAGAATCAGAAATAATTGCAAGTATGAATGTTGACATAATATTCTTTTTGGTGAAATTAAAATAAGCAGGCAACATTTTAAAACACTTTTCTTTTATTCTTTACATTCCTTCAAAAAGAAACAATTTGAAAGAAAAAACAAGAACAGACAAATACCAATCACTTGTGTAACATAACTTTTAACAGTAGATAGCAGCATACATGTAGATCCAAACTAATTTGTTTCTCATTATTTTGTGGCAATTCATTTTTGTGGATTCCTGTCTCTACATTTACAGTCTGATCTGGATCTGATCTGGTTGCATTCAGGCCCTGATCATACTGCTCCACTGGTAAATTTGTGAAACACCAATGGTAAGCCAAATCAACCTTCAAAATTTAGGATAAATAAGTTCAGCCAAATTATTAAGGAGGACTTTTTGACAATAGTTCTGGGAAAAATTTTCTCCTGTCCTTCATAAAAACATGCTTTGGGTACTCATTAGAAGCACCTCCCAGTATGGCTTTATTTTCATAAATATTTCCAAATTATTGGTTCTAGAACTAACTAGAAATTTGTTTTCAGAGAAAACAGACGTTTCCCTACCTCCAACATTTTAAATTACATGCCAACCTTGAAAATAAGTTCAAGATTGCCAAAATCTACTCAATTTGAAGGCATTTTCCAATGAAATATCCATGCGTTTGATGAAAATCCACCAGTTCATTAAAGAGATATCATGCATATAAGAAACTGTCATGCCACTGTCATTGCCAACAAGGATGCTAATGGTTATGCACCAAAAACAATATGTACCCTTTCACCTACAGTGATGGGATATAAACACATCTGACATAATAGCACCATCGCTTAATACATCAGGAAACACTTAAATTCTTGCACAGCTATGTGATTTAGATATTCCTAGAGAAAAATGGTTGAACTATTTAACTATTTGCAAAGTGGAGACCCTGATCAGACACTGCGTTCTGGGCCTGTGTTGTTTGCCAATTACCCTTTTAGGGCTCTCCAGACTACAATGGATTAAATAGTTTGTGAACATGTGAAATATATGAAAAAAAAATCAATTATTTCCTGGATACAGTAAATGTCCTAAAATTTCAAACATCTTATTCCAGAATTTTGGTCTAAATTTGACTTTTTATGCACTCTTTTTCTTAAAACACTTAGTGGAATGGCCAACAGTGTAGACTCAGATCAGACTTCTTCTTCAGGAGCAGTCTGATCTGGGTCTGCACTGTTTGCATATGGCACTTTGTCAGAAACTTCAGAGTATGAAATTTTAGGACGTTAACTGTATAATCCTGATAAATTAAATTTAGTTAACCATGAATACTTACCACATCTCTGTATACCACAGCCCTCAGTCTATTGATGTCCATATCCTGCAGCAGCTTTTCTGGATCTTTGATGGGTGAGATCTGTTCGTTCAAGTTCTCTATAATGTTCTATAAAACAAACAAGCCACCCTGTGAGGAAAAGGACTGTATGGCATATGCAGACAGTGAAGGCCCAGATCAGACTGTGCATATGCAGTCTGATCAGGGCCTTCACTGTCTGCTTACAGAAGCACTGGATAAAGTAGAAAATGTTGCGAAATAATGAAGGCATGGATTCAGAAAAGCAGGGTAACAAGATACTTTTTTCTTATTTCTTCACAATACACATACCAGGGTTGTGGAATTATCATACTTTATCACTTGTCCACGGACAAATTAATTGTAAAAATCCACTTACCCAACCAAGATTCACTTGCCAGAAAACTGACATATTTCTTATTTTTCAAAGAGAACCTATGTAGTGGGGACTCATTAGAAGCTCCTCAGTGAGGCGCTTCTAATGATTACCCACCACATATGTTTCTTTGAGAAATAAGAAAAATATCTTGTAATCTGGACACTCTTCTTAGCTAAAGTTATGAAGTCCTTGTCCAAGGACAAGTAAATTGAAATTTCTTACTTGTCCTCAGGGACATGGGACAAGTTGGACAAATCGGGCATAGTATTTTCACAGCCCTGCACATACAGTCGACTCTCGTTATCCGGTAGTCCAAAGGACTCTCTGAAATACTTTGAGATATCCATACCTTGACGTATCAGATTTGCAGAATTAAGGAAAAAATATACCGTATAACCATTTTTCACAAATGAATATGTAATTTGACTCCTGAAGTTAGAGAAATACCATATTCACAGGCGCATTACCCGCACTTTTTTCACCCCAAAACTGTGCCCAAATATCCCCTGCGTGTAATCTTTTGGTACTGTGACAGAGACTGTTTTTTTTCGGGTAAGTTTTGGGTCGCGAAATATCATTACAATCGGTGAAGAGCCTCTTAAAAACTGCTAGTAACAATACCACGTCTTCCGTGTTTTCTCAACAAGTCATATTCACAAATTAGATGGAGTATTCTTATAAAAAAGAAACTTGTTTCAAGGAATAAATCCCTTTCATGGCCTAGAATAGTTTCGCATTGTTTATTTGTTTACGTAATTTCTCTTGAAACAAAACCGGAAGAAGCTGACTCATGATACAATAAGCGTAATGAATATCATTAGATTGAATGAAAATATTACGCATAAAAAAGAAATATATATGGAGGTCTATTTACCTATTTACTCCCTTATTACTATAATAATAATAATAAAAATAAGAATATATAACAAAAAAAAAACAAAAAAAAAAACAGAATTTAGAAATCGGAGATAAACAAAAAAAAAATGCAGATAATTTTTATTTTCTTTTTCTTTTCTTTTCATCTTATTTAAAATTTTTTCATTATTCTTTGTAGGCCGAAAATATTAATTTTGTTGTCTTTTGAAAAACACCAGTAGACAGTAAATAATTAGACTGGTATTGTTTGCATTCACTGGGCCATCATTGTTGTAAACAGAATTCACTCATGTCATGGTCGGCTCCCCTTTTGAAGTGGCATAGAGGTGTTAATGATAAGTTGAGAAGTGTCAAACATCTCAACTGACTTATATAAAAAGACTTTTCAGGACCAACCATATACCTAGAACGATAACCTAATGGTTATTGTCCAATATTTATTGATCTATTTTATTATTTCATTTTCTTTACTTTATTTTTTATCTCTAATTCCCAGGTCTTTTTTTTTTCCCTAATACGATTGTCACTACCTTAATGTAACATAAGTGCATGCCTATTCAAGGGAAGCAAATCCAATTCAACTTTGGTTTCCAAATGACAACATCCGGCATTGATTTGGTGGAAAAATGTGCATATTTTGCATTGAGATAACTCTTTTTTCTGCTGATTTGGCTCCAAAATTCAGGTGCGTAATACACAACCCAGCGTAATGTAATTTCTCCTCTTTTTCACAATACACTGCAGCGCCGTTATAACGCGGTCGCATATAACGCGGAAACCGTTATAACGCGGTTGGGCCGTGGCTCCCGTTTTTTTTTCCCCAACCTGTTTGAAAGTGTTGCCCTTTTTCCGCGGAACGCGGCAGTCTAAAAATCGCCAGCCGTGAACATATACTCGCTGATTTACTCATTCTTTTTTACCAAACCTTTCATCAGTTTTTGTTGTCTTTAGGCTATTTCAGATAACGTCCGCGCACCATTTAAAAGCCATACTACGGTAACTGGCACAGGGCTAAACGATAATTTTCATGTATTATAAGAGAAATAATAAGAGTAACTTACGCAACACAAATTAATTACATCATTATCCTAACACAGTCATAAATCAACACTTCACTGTCCTTTTTGCTGTAATGGTAGTCTGATAATTAATCCGTTTGTATGACAAGTGTGAATGCACTGCCACAGCCCATGGCTACAGATTAGGTGTCTTTTTTTTTCTTTTCTTTTTTTTTTTTAATTAAAAAAGACTTATTTTTCTTTATTTCTCCATGAAATTGTAGGTTTTGGGTACTCTCTGGAAGTGCCTCGGCGAGGCGCTTCCAAGGAGTATCCACAACCAACGTTTACATGAAGAAATAAGAAATTTAATGTGTGGAGACTCCTCTAGTCTGGAGCTGTGAATAGACCCTCTTATCTGGAGCTATGACAGTCGGCATGTCCAAATAGATCAAAGAAACGGGTCAAGTGTGAATACACTGAGACAGTTCATAGCTCCAGATAAGGCGTCGTTTTTTTTAGTTAAAAAGTACTGCTACCCTTGTTTTACGGAAATAGGCTGCTGGGAAACGAGATGTACTTTCTGGACAAATATGAAACAAAGACTGGTCAGTGCTCTTTATAAAAAAAATATCTGAGATTAGATTTTTTTTATTGTGAAAGAAATCAACAGCTGCAATAAAAACTGACCAAGCAGGTAAGCCTGTCCCTTTTATCATGTACTTAACATCTGACGTAACAGTTGGTATTGATTTTTTTCTGCACCTGTTGATAAACCCTTAGCATGCTGTGTGAATATAATTAGCAGACCACCTTCTGAAATATTTTTTTTCTTATATCCTCAGGCTGCAAGATTTTGACACTGCATGCAAACTTGAGAAAATTTGCATGAAAAAATTTGTTGTATGGAAAAAAAAAAGAAAGAAAGAAAAAGAAAAATATCATCAATATGTCATCTGCTGAATTTTTCCAGGGAGCAACAAAGGTTATTTTTTAACACGCAGATCAACTGTGCTCATGCTCAAGGCAATTTCCGGTAAAGGACACGTTGTTTATTACACAGTTATCCATAATGCAAGACTGTTGCAGTTAGTTCCCTTGAATGATCATAAAAGAAAACAAAACAATTTAAGCTTAAAAATTTATTATTTACTGGAT
Organism: Anodontia alba; assembly: GCA_964016985.1. Taxonomy (NCBI): domain Eukaryota; kingdom Metazoa; phylum Mollusca; class Bivalvia; order Lucinida; family Lucinidae; genus Anodontia; species Anodontia alba. The sequence continues at coordinate 45,549,654 of OZ024826.1, forward strand.
TAAAAGAATGAAACGGAAATCAGGCAAGGTACATGCACAAAGTTTCAACAATAAAAAAAAATAAATAAATAAAAAAGGAACATATAATATAACATACATGCAATGTGTAATATCTCATAATAACTGGAGGAACCTGCAGTGGTGCAGGTGGGTGGGGTTATGACAAACCCACCCACTCGCACCACTGCAGTTTCCAGATTAAAAAACGATTCAGTATAACGCGGACCACGTATAACGCGGTCAGTGTTCGTGGCTCCCGACGACCGCGTTATAACGGCGCTGCAGTGTATTTTGTTACCTATTTATAGACTTCCATGTTGAAAACAGGGTCCAGATTTTCACTTCAAGATAAGCGGTTACTGGAGACAAGAGAAGTCGTGATAACGAGAGTCAACTGTACATATTCATCTTTTCATGGAAACTTAAGAAAAATATATATTCTTTTATTAATTCATAAAGCATCATTAGAAGTGCTCCACTTTCTTTTATAAAAATTACAAAAAAAAAAAACACTTTACTATATCAACTCCTGGTTAGGATCATATATAAGTAGAGTTAGTATAGGTGGGTGGGGTTACAAGCACCTACCTTTTGAGTAGGATGCGAACCCTCAATAAGAGCATGTATGGGATCCACCTGCCCATTGTCCTTAGAAGTACTTCTAGCTAGTGTTAGAGGGTTGGTGGTGTTAGTAGGGGTGGGTGGAGTAGGGGGTACCTGGCGATGTCGACATTCTAGGCTGTTTCGGACGGCTGCTGTACATACTGAAAGTAGATAAATGATATGAACAGAGCTGATGAAAAAAAGTTGTGGTTTTTTTTGTTTGTTTTTTTTTCTAAAAATAAACAAATCAAATTTGCATCTGAAAACCATCTTTATTCTGTTTACTTAGTCTTAAACCACACACAAAAAAAACAACAACAAAGGGCAATTTTTCTACTATATGCTATAGACAACAAGACCTCAGTTATATATACATTAAAACCTCAACTAACAGGAAAAAAATAAATAATTTTATTCAGGTTTAATATCACATTCAGCCATCTTTCAGTCATATTGCAATGATTTCTGAATGTAGCAGGGAGGTCAGTGCTGACTTTACTTAGCTTCAGGCCCCAGACAAGTCATGATATTCCACCCAGTAATATTGTATTGACACTGGGCTGACCAGTTCTGATTCCCAGCTATTGTTTCTAAATGCTCAGCATCAAGCAAAAAGAGCAGCTAGCAGCATTTTTAAAGTCTTAATATGACCTGGATCAAAGCTACAACCTCCTATTCAAAAAGCCAATGCTCTGCCAACTGAGCCGCTCTGCAACTGAGCTGCTCTGCCGAGCCACTTTGCCCACAGACCGCTCTGCCAACTGAGCCACAGTACCAGTAGATTTTATATGATAAATTACAGACTTTCTACGGTCTTGTATTGCACGGTTTGTACATGTATACCGCGTTTACTCAAGTATTGGGACACCTTATCTACTTACCATACTTGTCCTAAAGTTTGAAACAGTCCATGCTACTACCTCTTGATGTGTCTAAAATATTGCTGTATGTATGGCAAACAGCATAGACCCTGATCAGAATCACAGTATGCAGCATCTGATCTGGGTCTACACTGTTTGCAAAGGCCTATCTGTCCCAATACTTAGGGTTATTACGGTATAATAAATTACGTTTTAGAATGATGCAAAAATTTAAATATTTAAATACTACAACACTGCAAAATTTTAAATATTTAAAAAAAAAAATCTGGAAAACATTTCCCTAAGTGATCCTAAAAATTCTGACAATTGATTTTCTCAGAAATGATGAATTTCTAAAAAATTAGGCAATAGCCTGTAAGATGACAAAAGAGAGCATTGTATATTAGCAGACAAATGAAGGGAGGAAAAGGCATGAAAATCTTTCCTTTAAGAGCATCCCTGTTTCAGAAAGGGTTCATTCCTGGCAGGAAAAGCCAGGCTGAAACTTAACTTGATATGAAAATCTGTAGATACAAAGAATGCTCAGCTGTCCAAAGCCTACCATTTTTCTGATCAGGTTTAATAAAAAAATAACAAACATAAAGAATGGGTGTACATACCTAATCTAAGACACTGTCTAAGGATACCACCAGATGGCATATTTTTCTCCTGTTCCAGCTCGGCAAAATTTGTTGAACTGGCAAACACTAGAATATCTGTCAGGTTCATGATGCGTAGAAGGATAGATACTGCCTGTTCTATACTCAGACCCTGTGTCGGCTCTAATATCTCTACCTCACCCTGAAATGGCCACACTAAGAATAAGCATACAGTCAAACCTGTCATAACAGCCACCTGTATTAAGCAATAAACTGTATAAAAACACCATTTTTTTTTCAGGTCCTGTAAATTGAATTTAAGCATAAATTTACCTGTATTAAGCAAGCACCTGTCTTAAGCAACCACTTTTGACTGTCCCTTAGGTGCTTGCTGTAGTTCCAGATAGGGCGCTTTTTTGAGCTAATAAGAGTTCAAATTTTTCTTATTCATACATGAAAACATATGTTGTGTGTACTCATTAGAAAAGCCTCTATGTGACTCTTCTAATGTGTACCCACGTTTCTGTGGAGGAATAAGAAAAATATTCATTTGAATACTCCTCTTATCTGGAGTTATGGCATAAGATGGGAACCAAAAACACACAAATAAAATGTCAAATGTGAACAGCAAAGGCCCTGACCAGCCTGCACAGATGTGCAGGCTGGTCAGCGCCTTTGCTAGTCAATTTTTTTTATACAAATACTGTGCTAGTAGATAAGATCCAAACCAGACTGCACAGACATACAGGCTAGCTTTATCAGCCTATGACAGTTTGTCTGTTTTTTACTGTGTCATAGCTCAAATATCTGAACTGCAAGAAAAGCCCTTATGCTATATGTAGGCTACCAAGACCTAAAATCAATCTGTGTATTTGTTGGTTGGTTGATTGGTTTGGAGCTTAACGGCCCAGTCAACACTATCAAGGTCATATCAAGCCGGTCAGTTTACCAAACCACACTTTTCCTGAGCAGGTTTAGTCTTCTAAGTGGTAAACCTGTACTTGTCCACATTTTCTCGCCAGAAGCTGGCAACTGCTCTTCTCGAATCAGCCAAAGAGAGATAATGCCCATAGAAAATATTTCATGACCAATCTCCATGAAAGAATGTTGCCCGACTCGGTCAAGATCAAAACGGTGACCTCTTGATCACCAGTCCGACACTCATCTGACTGAGCCACCCAGGCCCCTATGTATTTGTGCAGTCTGATCAGTGCCTTCCTTGCCAACATAAAATCATTGAATACTGTAGACTATACTGCCAATCAGAGAAGGCCCTGATTAGACAGTGCAGGTGGATTGGAAGCATCACTATTTGTGTTTGAAATAAGGGTCCTTTTTTCCATTTTGCACATCATCACAACAAGCTTAACCTTTACCACTCTCTGGGTAATTCAGCAGGTGATAAATTGATGATATTTTTCTTATTTTCCCAGGAAACAGGATTCAGCATTTCATGCAAACTGTCTCCATTGGAGCCAATTTGCTTGCAATGTTACAACCTATTTTCTAGGAAAAATAAGAAAAATATTTTAATATGTCATCTGCTTAAAATTTTACCCAGAGTGCTAAGTGTTAATCTGATAAGCAGTCAGCAGATGAACACAGATCCCAGGAACAGGAAACAATCAATCACAATATAAATGAAAGCTCTGAAAATATGCCAGAAACGTATCGCGATATATTTCAATTTACGGAGAGCATATTGCAATATGTACCACAATATACTGTTTCATTAAAATTAATTATAATTAGAGTACTTCTGGTCTTAAAAATCTATGTTATATTCATGTTCTGAACATGCATTCTTCTCAGTTGTGAAGACATGAAGTGCATACTCAAACACATTAGTCATAGTCAACTCTTATTTTTAAAACAAAATGTCATCTGGCATTTATTCAATTTTAAATCATCTTCACAAAGAAAGTCCATAAAGCTTTAAAATATTTCCTGGCCTTTACTTCTTGTATGCATTTAAAATTGTTGGCCTCAGTATCTGGAGAGTGGAACTTGTAATAAATATATGACACTGAAATAATGACAGGTTATATCCTTGAATATTATATAAATCAGGCATGGTCCGCACATGTAATGAGTTAAGAGCATAAAACATAGACAGTGTCTAGCCATCCAGAAAACTCACATTCACACATATTTGTACCAGACTATCTAATTGTTTTTTAATTGTTTTGCCAATTTTCCCCTGAGTTCTGATGCTATTCCTGCTTTTTTTTTTTCTCTGATTGCTACTGAAGAATCTGTAAAAAATCAAGTCTTTTATTTCTTCTTGTTCTCATTATAGTATCACATAATATATTACAAAATGCATTTTGTACCGCGATATGTATCTTTTCAAACAAGTATTGCTGTATACTGATATATTGTGACAGTCCCATCATAATTGTCCTGAAGTTTCATATACCAACTTTTCTGACAAATGGCATATGCAAACAGTGTAGACCCAGATCAGACTGCTCCTCAAGGAGCAGTATGAGCTGAGTCTACATTGTTTGCCATTCTTCACATATTTTGTAAAAGGGAATAAAAATATTAAAATTGGGGGGAGGGGGTTGGGGGAGGGGTAGGGGGAATAATTACAGAATAAAGTGTTCAAAGTTTTAGGACATTTACCTGACTTCCAATCTTTTTTTAATTTATGTATTTATATATTATTAGTTTTCCATTCTCTCGGTCACTGAAAAGGCATTAGATCTTTTTTTCTTTTTTCTTTCTTGCAGAGGAGCATCTAATGAGTGCCCACAATATGTTTTCAAACAGAAATATGAAAAATTATTCCAGAATTATCCCAATGTGCTCCTCCTTAACAAGCTGTCTTGTGAAATAAAAAAAAAATCTTACATTAGATGAAGTAGCTGCAGCCAGAAGTGGCAGAAGGCCTCCACAGGAGGTGATCAGATTGTCCGCTAATTGAGATATCATGTGGGTGACGTTAACTACGTAGATATGGTTCTCTCCTGCATTCACAAAATCTATCACAGTTTTCGTTGTATGACTGAAATGAAGACAGAAAAATGTAAGAATTCAGCCAGTCAACCCTTACCTCTCTCTGGGCAAATTCAGCAGACAACAAATTGATGATTTTTCTTATTTTTTCAAGAAAACAGGCTTTGACCTTTCATGCTAATTGTCTCCCAAGGACAATTAGCATGAAATGCCAAAGCCTATTTTCTGACAATAATAAGAAAAAATGTTTCGACTGAATTTTTTACCCAGCATGCCAAGCTTTAAATAAAGACATGTACATGTATTAACATTTATCTACTTGGGTGGTATTATTGTGTTGCTAAGTGAGTTTACATTTTTCTTGCTATATTGTAGTCAAATATATCATAGCTCTGGATAAAATGTTTTTTCCAATTCAAAAGTATTGATATTTTTCTTATTTCTCCATGCAAAGAAAGTTGGTGAAGCACTTCTAATGAGTACCCACAACATCTGTTTTCGTGGAGAAATAAGAAAAATATTTACCTGAAACCCACTCTTATCTAGACCTATGAATATTACAATAAATTACTGTATCTTCCATAAATTCATAGCTCCAGATAAAATAAGCATCAAGATAAAAACATGATGTGCTGATACTCATTAGAAATGCCTAGCTAGGGTGCTTCTAACTGGTACCCCCAGCATGTTTTCATGGAGAAATAAGGAAAATACCAATACACTTTGGTGAAATATACATCTTATCTGGAGCTATGACAAAGTTCATAGCAACAGTCAAATAAATGTTAAAATACCTTGGCCCAGTTGTTCAAAGCGTCGTTAGCATAACGAGCTCGTTTAGGGTCATTTCGTTAACTGTTTTAGCGGATTCAATGTACAATATTCTGATATTTTTTGCTGAAAAAATGTGAGTAACTTTTGCATTGCAAAAGCTACTCACATTTTTTCAGCAAAAAATTTCAGCATATTTGCGTACCACTCGCTGTAAATTTTAACGAATCGTTAACTAATGACATCATTAGTTTTGAACAACTGGGCCCTGATCAAAAAGGATACTTTAAGGGGACTGGATTCAACCGTTAGATTTTCAGCCATTTTTACAAGGGAGACCACTTTAAAAAATTCCAATTTTCTGTCCTTTTATAAAACCCCTTTACAAAAAGGGATCTACTGTAAAAGGAAAGAATTTGCTCCCAATGGGAGAAAATTATTTTCTTTTAGAGAAGACCCCTTTTCAGACGGGAGGCAAAAAACATTTTGATAGAATTATCCCTATCGAAAGTATCCATTTCCCTTATTATTAGCTCATTCAGTGATGGAATAAAATCCTGGAATTAAGAAATTACCTTTTCCAGACCTGCACATCTGTTTCTATAGAAAAGAGCAAATCTGATAAGAGCTTCTGATGTAAATATGACCACCTAAACTCTGGTATTCTGAATGGGGGTGCTCTTGGTCCTGAGCTGAATACTCTATGTTCACTTCTCACTGACTGAGTCCGCTGGGGAACCTTACGATCCCCACTATGATAATAACTACCATCCTGATCTATTGGTCCATTTTTCACAGCTGATGCCATTTGTGATTTTTTTTCAACAGCATCAACTACACCTTCAACAACTTCATCTAGATACTCTTGTACTTCACCATTTGCAGTAACTTCTTTTGGTTCTTTTTTTGGAGTAGCCTCACTTTCACTACTAGCCTCACTCTGACCATCCAATGATTTTGCTGCTTTTTCAGACTCTGCTTCCTGATTGGTTGTTTCTTCTGACTCTGGTATCTCAGTGACAGTAACAGTGCTCTTAGGTAAAGGTTTGTTCAGCTCAGCATCTGACACACCAGATATTGTGCTAATTGGCCTCTGACTTCTCTCTTCTGGATCAGCTATGTCATCAACTCGCTGTCGATCATACTGTTTATACATCTTGGCCATGTGAAGCTTGAAGTCCTCATAGGCAACCTAGAAAATATGGAATGACATCATATACATAATACTGTTCCTTTATATAGTCAGAATTCATGGATGGTACAGGGCTATCAGTATTTACCCTATATTTTCAGACAGACAAGCCTAAGCAAACAAAGATCCAGATCAGCATTCTGTGGCATCTGAGTAAAGTTCAGTAATTTTTTTACCTGAGAGTTCCACTTCATATACTCATAATTTTTCTCTGGGACTCACAGATTTTGTACACGCGAGTCCATGGACTCACAAAATACAGTAGAAAACTGCTCTAAAATATATTAGGTACTCAATGATTTTATCATGGGACTTCATGAATTTCAACTAATTCAGTCCCTGGACTCAACAGAACCAAACTGTAAATAAATCGCTGAGAATCTACATTATTTACCATTAAATCAACAGTTTTAGACATTAGCAGGTGGCAAAACGAAATTGTTTAAATTTTTTGACAATTATGATGAGGAGATAAGGTGTCCAAATACTTGGAACCTTACAAAGAGCACCAGATAATGCTGTTATTTAGTCCCTCTCCATGGCCCAATACCATCAATCCTAACCAACCTCATGGTAAAACTTTCAGCAAATACTTGTTCTCTCTTCATGTTATTCAACATCACCATGTAAGTTTGACCCTAACAACCCCTGAATTTGGATCAAAATTTTAATAAGCCCTTGTACATCCAAATAAATGTATGTACGGTAAATGTCCTAAAATTTCGAAAACTTTATTCCATACCTCTTTGGCTTTTTTTTTTTTTTTTTTATGCATATTAGTAGTGTAATGGCAAACAATGTAGACCCTGATCAGGCTGCACTGTTTGCATATGCCATTTTATCAGACACTTTGGTGTAGGAAATTTTAGGAAATTAACTGTATCCTAAATTCGTCCATAACCCTATCCATGCACAATATTAAATAATCATAAACTTGATCTTATGCATATAATATGTATGATACCTTTGAATGAAGGATGGCCAGTGTGTCTATCCACACTCTCCAACCACCATATTCAAACTTGATGGCATGATGTAACAACATTCGGAACAGTGACATCACCATCTCTGTGATCTTTTGTTCCTCCTGATTCCTGGGGTAGACATAGGCCATCGAGAACAGCCAGTCCTGCCACACAGACATCTGCAGGACAGTTCTAAAATAGAAAGTAACCTTTTAAAGAGCCAGTCACAACAGCAGCAGGCAACACTTACTTTCCTTTTACGTGACATGAAAAACTGGCCTTTAAATACAAAGGATTGCTTAATACAGGTGGCTTTGAAGAGAGGTTTGATTGTATTTTGTTTTATGTTTCTGATTAAATAAGGCATGAAACTTCAAGTACAGTGAAGCTCAAATCATTATGTATAAATTTATGTGAAGAATGAGTTTCTCAAAGGCACCTCATGGAGGAACTTCCAATGAGTTATATTGACAATTTGACTAGCACAGAAACCCTCTCTCAAGAGATGACAGTTAATCAGAAATTATGCAGGAACATTATTATTCAATACTGCAAGCAACATATGTTTTGGATATTTGTTAGAATCGCCTCACCAAGGCAACTCTAACAAGTATCCAAAACATACGTTCTATGAAGAAATAAGAATAAAACATGGCATTTATTGCATATCAATCTGCTCAAGAATTCTTTATAACAGCAAATTCATTTTAATGGCAAATCTTTCGGAACAAATTCTGTCTTTGTAACGAGGTATCATTGTATAGAATTTTCACTTCCCTTGACCTTCTCAAGAACTTTTAGGCATGGTACACTAATTTAAACCTGTCTTTCCCATTTAGTATTTGTTCTTTTAACATTTGTATGACCTGCAAACTGGGTTCTGGGAAAAGGAATATTTTCAAAACAGTAAAACTGATACACTGGAGATCCAATACATCGCGGTCCGTTATTTCGCGATATCCAGTATATCGCGAATCGTCCGTGGACCCCAAATTTACCATGACCATAAAAAAAAAAAATAAGTAAATGTTTTTTTTACTTAATTTGAAAAAAAAAAAAAAAAAAAAATGACTGTAATTCGTTGCGGTATTGATTTTTCGCGCATATCCAAACGCGAAATCGCGTCACGCATTATGACCAAACAATCCAATTAGTGTCAATCAGTACACAGATTGATAATAATTGGCAATCAATTAATATTAATCGCCGCACTTGTCATAATCAGTGTCATAATTGAGTACATGTTCTCAGTGCTCAATCAATTAACGATGTCCACGCGCCGTCTATTTAACTTGCAATCATGCAGAGCATCCTCATTGTGATCTATCACGCCTTTCAAGTGAAAATGTCAGCTAAACACCCAGTTCGTAGCCCTCCCACTTTACACTTTCACAGCAAGTAATAATTTAACAAATAAAAATAAATAAAGTATGAAAGAATTAAAAAGATCAAAAGATAAATAGAATAGTTTTTGGGCCCGCAGCAGACGAAAGAAGCGAAGGGAAGCAACCCGAATTGCCTCAGCAAAAGTCCGTGATATTCTATTCTATTCTATCCTTAGGATATGCGAGTTGCCCCCCTTCATCCAAAATGGCGTCCTCGCTTGACATTTCCGCGAACAAATGATTTTAAACGTCGTTTATCAGCTAGTCTCGATTAAAGTTAATTGGTAGACATAATCTCCCAGTGTAAATACTGCCATTGAGTAATTCTAAACCTACTATACTGATGTAATGTGGCCGATAGCTTTACTGACAGCCGTTTGGTGTTGATTGATTAGCGGCGTCTCAGCAAACTACCACCCCAGCTTATATCGCGATCCGGATATATCGCGGTAGCGGAACTTGGACCCCAAGCACCGCGATATATTGGATCTACAGTGTATTGGAGTAGGTGCTGTTGTCATATTAGTATGCCTTGTGTTTTCTTTGTAGTTATTACAGAGAATGGAGAAAATAGAGAGAAAATGTCTCTTCACTTCCATTGTCTCTGGATCATTCTTAGACTGTCGTATCATTACTGCCACAACTTTCAGTATGGCTGTCACAAAACTATTTATAGCCATATAATAATCTGTCATATTGCATAGAAATACCATACCGTCTGTTTTCCTTGTGTTATTACACAGAATGGTGAGATCAGACACAAATATTTCTTCACTGCCACGGTTTCTGGATCATTTTTAGACTGTTGTATCATCATTGTCACAACCTTCAGTATAGCTGTTACAAAACTATTTATTGCTAAATAATAATTTGTCATACTGCACAAAAATACAATACTTTCTGCTTACTTCGTTATTACACAAAAATGGCGAGATTGGAGAGAAGTACTTTCTTCACTTCCATTGTCTCTGGATCATTCTTAGACTTGCATACCATCATAGCCACAACTTTCAGTATAGCTGTCACACAAACTATTTATCACTAGATAATAATTTGTCATATTGCATAGAAATATCATACCTTCTGTTTTCTTTGTTGTTATTGCAGAGAATGGTGAGATCAGAGAGAAATACTTTCTTCACTTCCATTGTTTCTGGATCATTCTTAGACTGACGTATCATCATGGCCACAACCTTCAGTATTGCTGCAATAAAAGAGAGCGATATATTAATCTATTTGTCTTAACTCTTGAAGCCCCAAGCAAAATTTGTATCTGATGACATTCTAATTGTTTTTCCAGAGAAAATAAGAATTGACATTTCCTTGTATTTTAAAATTAAGTTTAAAATACAGGAAAATGTCGACTTAATTTCAAAAAAAAAAAAAAAATCAAATGACATCTGCTGCAAGAGCATGCACAACAGTGTACACCCAGATCAAACTACTCCTTTAGGGGCTACACTTTTGCCATTTAGCCAGATCTTTTCAAGGGAAATTTATGGATGGCAACTCTGTCAAAATGTTGTTGTTGTTTTGTTTTTTGGGGTTTTTTTTATCTGAAACACTGATAACTCATACTAATGCTTAAGTCAAACTAAATAAAGGGCCATTTTGATTTAGTATGCTATAATATGTTTCTTACATTTCAACTCTTTTTATATCAAACTATTGTTACCTCTAACCAAAACTTCTGGTCCTTCAGTGTTTGAGATAATGAGAGTCAACTGTACCCTCGTACATTCAGTCTTCCTGTCATAGTTCTGGATAAGGCACTTTTATTTCAACCAAGAAGCACTGTTATGTTTCTTGATTCTCAATGAAAACATATGTTGTGGGTTTTTAACTGACGCATCTCAGTGAGAGCTTCTACTAAGTATCCACAATTTAAATTTTTGAGGAGACTTAAGAAAAATACTTATCTGACAACCCCCCCCCCCCCCCCCCCCCACCCCCCCATCTGGAGTTATGATTTTGTACCAGTGAGCTAAAAATCACATGTATAAATTTAATGAAAATGTGATATGGACATCTAGGCGAACATTGGAATGGCAACAATAATCATCCTATGCTTTGCTTTATTGAGTTAATAAATATGCATTTTCATCCAGGCACTTCTAATGAGTACCCACAACATATGTTTTTATTGAAAAATAAGAAAAAATATCATTACTTTTTGCCTCAAAAAGGTGTCATCTGGAGCTATGCATATTTTAATATTGTATTAACCCTTGTCCTGCTGAATAAATTCAGATACCACGCCCAATGCTAAATTTCAGGCAATCATATTACTTGATCCCAATTGGTGTTATAAATTCACATACTTAATGGCAAATAGTGCAGATCCAGATCAGTTGGCTTCTTCAGAAGCCAACTGATCTGGATCTACACTCTTTGCAAAGGCAGGGTATATCCAGGTTCAGCAGGACAAGGGTTAAATCATATATTGAGTCAGCACACGACAAAACCTAAAATAATACCTGTGTGACTCAAATCAGTCTGTATAGCCACCCAGTTCGGCAAGGGTTCTCTTTTATCCCTCTTTGAGTAGCCCTGAGGCTGTAGAAGGCACATAGGATCAGCAAAGACACTGCTCAGACTGTGCAGATGCACATGCTGATCTGTGTCTTCGCTGTTTGCACAAGTCTTATTGCCCTTTTGGCTTTCTGCTTGTAGTGTTTTGATTGTGGTGCTGTTACTTTAAGTGTGTCCTTCTTTCTCTTTGGTGTCTTGGATCGGAAGGTGCTAGGTAATTGTACTGATTCCTGATCATTGCCTTCCTTTCGTTTTGTCATGCACTGGCTCATATATCTTAAAATATTTTATGTCCTTTTGGTATTTTCAAATGATGTCAATAAATCTTGTGATGTGACATCATTACTCTCGGAGGAAATATATCCTCCATGCAATTATGAGTGTTATTTCCCGCAGAAATTACTGAAATGGCTTTGATATGTATTGTAATCTCTTTCTGCATCCATCCTTGAGAAGGCATACAGCCTTGATGGAATAACAATGCATCTTGTTTGATATGGTGTACACAAATTATCCAAGAAAAGTAAAGACATGACAAAACAGTATAAACAGATAAATATTTACTGACCACTGCATTATACAAGGAATACTGCAGTTTCAGTGCTAAACAAGATATACTGGAACACATTTATAAGATTGTTCATTACAAGATGGTTCGCCATTATAAAACAGTTTCATTATAAGGCAGTTCACCTTTATAAGATAGTTCATTATAAGGCAGTTCACCTTTATAAGACAGTTCATTATAAGGCAGTTCACCTTTATAAGACAGTTCATTATAAGGCAGTTCATTAAAAGGTGGTTTGGATATAAGTGGGTTTAAAGGTGGACCCTAAAAGTGTTGTATACCACAAAAATGTATAGATTATATAGAAAAATGACCATTTATGGTCATTTTTCTCTATAATCTAGATATTTTTGTTTGGATACAATACAGTTGTTCCAGTTAACATGATTTGCACTTTTAAGCCTTGCGTTATAAAGAGGTTGTGATGTAATGCCAATGACAGATTGATAAATGTGTTCTTGTTTTTCCTGGGAAATGGGAACTGACATGCCATGCAAATTGTCTGCATTGGAGGCAATTTATGTGGCATGTCCGGTCATGCTGTCTTGAGGGGAGGGGTGTTTCAATATGTCATCTGTTGAAAATTTTTAAGCAGAGTGCTCATTTTTATAACTATAATACTTATCGGCTCAGAAATACATGTCATAACAATCAAACAGCTCTCAATATTATACTGTGATAGCAGCAACACATTGGCAACATTTTTGGACAGAATTATGAATGGAAATTATATCCAAATACATAAACTGACTGAACACGTGGAATTTCATTCATACAGCTGACAAGCCGTTCATTCAAGCGATGAAATCTACACACAAAATTCATGCTAATTTCAATTCTTACCTGGGCCAGATAAATTGTTAGGAAATGGTTAAAATAATTTTTTCACATATTTACAAGGTTGTTGCCCTCTTGACCTATTTGGTGACTTTCAGTTTTCTTTTAGTAAATTGTGCAGCTATAAAATTTTTGTACTTGCATTTTGAATAGAGTTTGAGTTGACAATATGTTTTTGTGGAGAACTGCAGAAAACTTCTCCAGAATTATGTCAAATACTCCTTAACTTTACCACTCTGAGCTAATTCAGTGGATGACAGACTGATGATATTTTCTTATTTTTCTAAAAAAAAAATAATAATAATAAAAAATAAAAAATAGGCTTTTACATTTTATGCAAATTGTCTCCTTAGCCTATTTTCTGGGAAAAATAAGAAAATATTTTAAATCATCACGAAAACATACCTATATAATTTTGACCCCCTTAAACCCCACTTTTATATAGTAAAACTGGGGTTTACAGGGGTATATATTATTTTTCTTATTTCTGCTCAAAAACATAGATTGTGGGTACTCGTTAGAACTACCTCACCAAGGCAGTTCTAATGAGTACCTACAATCTATGTTTTGAGCAGTAATATGAAAAATATCAGAAATTTTTATCTGAAAATTTTCTTTTTCTACTTGTAAAATTTTCACTATATTTGAATAGGCATGTTTTCGTAATGGTCTGCTGAAAGTTTTACCCAGCATTTTAAGTGTCAAAAAAGTCCTCTGTATACAGTCAAAGGGAAACCTGTGTATTAAATGTGAATTTAGAACCCAATATATGCAGTTTATACCAAATACAAAAGTGAGGAAAAGGATGGAGGTGTTTTTTATTGACAAGTGATAGTTAGTGTAGGTATCATTATACAGTGAGGCTGCCCTTGGAAATGCACCAAATGGCTGTTGCAGGAAGGTGACTACTGAAGACAGGGTGATAATGTTTTCACCCTAAGTATTGGGACATCATAACTCCTAAAATTTGAATGTCTATTTTACGACCTGACAACGACTCGAAAATACTGCTGCTTGAGTGGCAAATAGTGTAGATCCTGATCAGATGCCACATGTTGTGGCATCTGATCTCGGTCTACACTGTTTGCTCAGGCCTGCCTGTCCCAATACTCAGGGTCATGAGGGTATATAAAATAAAACATCACTTTGGGAAAGAAATATGGTTGTTAGTGGGCAAAAGGCTGCTTTTGACAGGTGACCATTCATGGTGGGTCATGTGAAAATAGGTCTTTGAGGAATGTGCTGAAACCCATATCAGTTTGTACATCAACAATGTGATTAAGGTCATTTCAGTGTGTTGGTAGAATCTATCGTATCCCATGAATTTGTAAACTGACACCCAGGGCTCTGATCAGATGAGTTTATCCAAGAACGAATCAATCAACTTGTTCTTAGCCTCTTCACAGGTAAAATGACAATTGAATTATAGCTCCATATAAGGTGCATTTTCATCACGAAAACATACCTATATAATTTTGACCCCCTTAAACCCCACTTTTATATAGTAAAACTGTGGTTTACAGGGGTATACGTTATTTTTCTTATTTCTGCTCAAAACATAGATTGAAGGTACTCATTAGAACCGCCTCAGCGAGGCAGTTCTAACGAGTACCCACAATCTATGTTTTGAGCAGAAATATGAAAAATATCAAAAAAAAATATCTGAAAATTTTCATTTTTTGGTGGTAAAATTTTCAATATATTTTAATAGGCATGTTTTCGTAATGCAAACCAAAAATTATGGAGGTTTTTCTTATTCTCCACAAAAACATATGTTGTGGGTACTCATTAGAAGTGCCTTGCAGAGGTGCTTCTGATGAGTACCACAACATAAGTTTTTGTGGAGAAATAAGAAGAGTAATTTCCTGATACTCTCTTATCTAGAGCTATGTGGGTAGATAATTTTGGATACTATTTTTTATCATTTTTCCACTGAAACTTATCATATGGATAGTCAATGGAATAGCTTTGGTGAGGTGATGCCAATGACTACCCATACAATATGTTTGCATAAATAAAACAAAAAATATGTCATGAATAGAGATACTACCCTTATCTGGACTTTGCCAGGCATCAAGCATGTTTATTCTTTTCTTTTTCTAGAAAATGTGGCTTGTCATTTCACATGAACTGTCTCCCAAGGATATGGTCACAGTGAAAATTAAAAAAAAACAGTAGAAAAAACTTGAGGTGATTTAAACAAAATTAAAACCATATTTCAAGGGGAAAAAAATAAAAAAAAAAAAAAAATTAGAAAAAACAAAAACAAAACAAACATCATTTTTTTTTTAAATTCAACATACTTATAGTCAAAAGTGTGCCTATTTTGTCCCATTATATGGTTAATACCAGGATACCAGGTAAAGAGGACCATAACCAAAGGAATGTGATTATTATTGTACAGAGCTTTAGACAAGAGGGGTAGCCAGATAGATACTTTTTTGTATTTCTCTATGGGAACACATTGTATGTATTCAATGGCACAGCCTTTCCAAGGCAATTCCAAAGAATACATGTAACCTGTGTTTTCATACAGAAATAAAATAAAAATTAGTAAAGTCAACAGTTTTGGGCGAAAAAGTAACTAATCTTTTCTATGGGACTTCACTATGAGTACGCCATAGTTCTGAATAAGACTCTTTTTTTCAATTGAGATGTATGGATTTTTTTCTTACTTCTGCATAAACAACATACTCATTAGCAGTTCCTCAGTGAGACACTTCTAATGAGTACCCACAGTATATACAGTTTCATGAGTGCAGGAAATATATGTTGAGGGTAACACTAGAATCCTTTCACTAAGGCAATACCATTAAGCAACCACAGCAAATGGTTTTATAGAAATAAGAACAATATTCTTCAGGTTACTCCTTGTTCATATCTCCAGAAAAGAGAAGTATTTTCGGTAAATAATTTTCTTATTTCTCTATGAAATCATATACTGTGGGTACTCATTAGAATGAGTACCCACCTCAGTGAGGTGCTTCTAATGAGTACCCACAACATATGTTTTCATGGAGAAATAAGAAAAATATCAATATTTTTAGGTTGAAAAAAGCATCTATCTTGAGGTAAGTCTCTAGAGCTATGCAACAGTTTAGATTAAGATCAGTCTGTCTTTGCATAAGTCCACTCTAACATTCTAAGTTTATATATTATACTGAAATTTCACAATGTGCAAATATTCTTATATAAACTACTATGAAATATGAATCTCATTGTCTTTGTTTGCTGCAGAGCTCCAGATAAGGTGAAATTTTAAGGTATTATATTAGGTGCCAATTTATGATATCTTTATTTTTTCATCTGAAATTATGCAAATGTTAACTTTAATAAGACTGTATTTCAAAGCTCCAGACAAGAGGTCCTCAATTCCTTCCTATTTTGGAGGTATAAAAAGCAGGTTTTATTTTGATATTTTAAATAAATGTACCGGAACTTCAAACTGGTGTCATTTGCAAAACCACATGCATGTTTGAAAAGCAAACCAGCTCATGTTTTAAGCATCAATATGGAATAATGATGATAAACTGTGTCAAAAAGCTAAAAGGGGAGATAATTAGGATATTAAGGAACTTCTACTGGAAAAGAGTTACCTGATGCTATATGAAATGAAGAGAAAAAAATGTGAAATAAATAATGTAAGCACTTATAAATCAAATCATTGTTAAGATATTACCATAACTCCAGATAAGGCGCTTTTCTTTTTGCCAAAATATGTTGATATTTTTCTTATTTCTCCACATATGTTTTTGTGGAGAGATAAGAACAATATGATTCTGGGTAGCCCTCTAATCTGAAGCTATGGAATACATGACCTATAACATATGGGCAGCCAACACATCCAGGACTTGTTAAATAGTATTTGAGTATACTGTAATACCCCTAAGTATTGGGACAGCCAGGCCTGATCAAACAGTGTAGACCCAAATCAGGGTCTACACTGTTTGCCACTCATCCAGCAATATTTTAAACACATCCGTGGATAGTGGAACAAACCTTTTTCAAATTTTAGGAGAAGTATGGTAAGGATTTAAGCTGTCCCAATACTTAGGGTAAATACAATAATTCTGGGGTGATTGGCGACAATTCTTTCTCCAAGACAATGTTTGCCATAATATAAAATTTTATGGAAATGAGAGAAACATTATACCAAAATTATCATCATATACTCCCACTTCCTCCTTAACATCAAACAGGATTGTTAAGGAACACTATTTGATGAAATTCAGGGGTCATCCAAGAGAGCGATCTGGGAGAAAAAGTCTCCCTAAACTGGCTGACCTCCCTGTCTTGAGCTGAGAGAGAAGTGAAAATGTATAGAATGTATAGGGAAATCCAAAATTTGGACCAAAACTTCTCCCTGAAATCCTGAAATTGTCGCAAAACTTCTCCCTCTCTGAAAGCTCTAGGATGACCCCTGGATATTTATAGGTAATTTTCTCCAGTTCTCCATAAAAACATATGTTGTGAGTATTGATTAGAAGTGAATCAGAGGCAACTCTTAACAAGTATACAAATAGTATGTTTTAATGTAGAAATGAAAAAAATTATCCCAACCTATAGTCAAATACTCCTCTTTAATACGTCCTTTGTACACATGTAAAAATACATATCTTATAACAGCTATAGATGCAGAAGCTGTTCTGTGCTTTTGGCATAATGAGGGTTTCTCAAGATGCAATTCACAATTCACATTTAGATGTCAACTTAACCCTTATCCTGCTGTTCACAACAAACCCTACCTTTGCAAACAGTGTAGATCCAGATCAGATGGCTTCTTAAGAAGCCATCTGATCAGGATCTACACTGTTTGTTATTCAGTTTGTGAATTTGAATGAAAACATTATATAATATAATCTGATTGGCTGATAGTCAGAAATGGGTGTGGCTAATTAAATTATTCAGCAGTATCAGCGTTAAGGCTGTGATCTTTGAGCACAAAGTCAAAGAGGAGTACAAATCAAACTGTGAAAACAGCATTTCACACGTTTTTATTAACCCTTTCACCCCCGAGTTTATGAAATGGACTTTTCTATCTCTGAATTTGGATACATCCATTGTTGTAAATAGGGGTTTTACACAAAATTAATAATGGCAAACAGTGTAGATCCTGATGAGATGGCTCATTATGAGCCATCTCATCCGGATCTGCACTGTCTGGGAAGGTATATGTATTGACCTGTTGGTATGAAAGGGTTAATACATGTAATTATGATTACTAACTTAATTGCAAACTGAAAACTACATTTTTTCTCATTATTTCTTTTTAAATTAATTCTTGAAAAATGTTAACGTCAGTAAGTTTAGCTGCCAGGTATTTATTTTTCCAAGAAGAAAACTTTGTAAGTTTTAGTATGTTCACAAACAGAAACATTCTGCCATCACAAAGTTTATAAACCAACAGAAATTTTAAAAGGAAACGGATACACTTTCAAGGGAGGTAACTATTAAATTATTTTATCACCCTTTTAAAAGGGGGTCTATTCTAAAATGAAAGAATTTGCTCCCCTTTACAGAAGGAATTTAGCAAAAAGGAAGTCACAAAAGTTAAAAAAAAAAATGGCAGAAAATATACCATGCGTATTGAGTACCCTTAAATTCAACTTTTCCACTTTTCTCTTCATCAGCTTATCACTACAAAGACAGCTAGCTCAATTAAGTTAACCATGCTGAGAAAAGATTACAGCAGTTGGCATTTTGAAATATTTTTCTTACTTTTTCCCAGAAAATAGGCTTTAACATTTCATGCAAAATGTCTAAGGAGACAATTTGCATAAAATGTCAAAGCCTATTTTCTCAGAAAAAAAAAAAAATATCATAATTTGTTGTCTGCTGAATTTGCCCATGGAGTGGTAAAGGTTAAATAACAACTTTTATTTGGACATACACTACAACCTCTTTATACCACGGTTCGTTAAAACATGGTTTTGGATATAACAAGCTCAAAGATGGATCCTAAAATGTATAGATTATATTGAAAAATGACCATAAATGGTCATTTTTCAATATAATCTATAAATTTTTGTTTGGATATAACACGGTTGTTTACCTAACACGGTTTCTGATATGGACCCCAACAACAGTGTTATAAAGGGGTTGTGATGTACTTACAAGAGTTTTCTATCTTAAACCATCCTTCTGGTTCCTCGTGTCTTTTCTTGTGATGGTCAACTGTCATCCTCTCTGTCAACATCTACACCAATATAAAAAAAAAAACATAATCAAATTTTAGTATGCTGAATTCACACAAATAACTGTGTGCGAGTTTCTGCAGTTCTTCAGTTGCATCTTTGGCAGCACTAAAGTCCAAATGTTTGAAAGAAATTTAATGAGGAGCAGATATTGGCTAATGGCATAATTCCCTCACAGCACAGCAATTAAGGCCTTGAATAATGTACAGGATGATCTGGGCCTTTATTGCCCTCAAAAGGGCACTTTTTCAATGCTCATAGCTCTCGATAAGGCGCTTTTTTTCGACCAAAAAGTATCTATATTTTTCTTATTTCTCAACGAAAACATATGTTGTGGTACTCATTAGAAGTGCCTCACTGAGGCACTTCTAATGAGTACCCACAACATATGTTTCCGTTAAGAAATAAGAGAACTATTTTCTCTGATATCCACTTTTATCTAGCTCCATGAATTATGATGCACATCATTTGTGTTTTTATGCATCAAAAGTTTCTTAAGCAGCCTTGCAAGATGATAATACTGAAAATCTACAACATTTGCTTGGGACAAAATTGCCTAACTTGCTGCCAGAATTATCTTGTTTTGCCTTTTTTCGCAACAGTAACTTTACAGGAAAAGAAATAAGGTACCTAATCACATACATAAAGAACCAAGATCAGCTTGCAAATCCAGCCATTCTTTTCTGGATTTGAATTTTTTGCAATTCAGTCTTTTAAGGATGCGAACATTTAGCAATTTGGTCTTGAAGATCACCATTCTGTAATACAGCTGTTGTTTCTTTTTTTTTTTTCTTTTTTTTCTTTTTCAGAACCTGCACATTGTGCAACACAGTCTTTTCAGGATCAGCACAATTTACAGTACAGTTTTTCGCTGTCTATTTTGCAATATAATTTGTCATGATCTGCAATAGGCCTACATTTTACATTTTTGTCAGGACCTATATATTTTCCAATAGAGTATGTCTTCTCAGAATCTTCATATTTCCACCCTGAATCTTTACAGGCCTTACAGCATCAACACATCACGAAAACACGCCTATTCAAATATATAGAAAATTTCACCTCCCAAAACTGAAAATTTTCAGATAAAAAACTCTGATATTTTTTCATATTTCTGCTCAAAACATAGATTGTTGGTTCTCATTAGAACTGCCTCAGCAAGGTGGTTCTAATGAGTACACACAATCTATGTTTTTGAGCAAAAATAAGAAAAATAATGTATACCCCTGTAAACTCCAGTTTTACTATATAAAAGTGGGGTTTTAAGGGAGTCAAAATTATATAGGCATGTTTTCGTGATGCTCCCATCTTGACCAGGTAGCACAGATAAGCAGGCTAAGTATTTTAATATAGTACCAGGTATTAAACAGTTTTGTTTGTGTTGAGGTTTTATGGCCCAGTCAACCCATTAGGGTCATGTCAAGCACAGTCAGTTTACCTAACCACACGTTTTCCTGGGCAGGGATATTAAACAGTATTACATCGCAATTCAGGTATAATTTTTTCTATTTCTCTACAAATAAAAATTTAAAAGGCTGCCTCTGGAAACAAACAACACAAAAATGAACATGTCTGTCCATTATCAGTCTATCATAAATGTTGTTTATTTTCTGGTACAAATGCACTCTACCAACTGAGCCACTGTTTTTTTTTTGTTGTTTTTTTTTTTTTATTTTTTTTTTGTTTTTTGTTTGTTTTTTTTGCTGTTTTTCCTCTTTTTTTTTTTTTTTTTTTTTTTTTTCCATTGGTCCTACCTCAAATAAGACATTGTATGTTGCCATGGTGATATGTTGGTCATTCAACATCAGTCTCTCTCCCAACAGTGAAAACAGATTATGTGGGGCAA
This sequence comes from Anodontia alba, assembly GCA_964016985.1. Lineage (NCBI taxonomy): Eukaryota > Metazoa > Mollusca > Bivalvia > Lucinida > Lucinidae > Anodontia > Anodontia alba. Next base: position 45,570,967 of record OZ024826.1, read on the forward strand.
GAGCATCCTGTTTCCTCCTGAAAATAAAAATGAAAAACTATATTTATCCTACATATTCAAACACCTTAACTTCTAGCCATTTTTGTGCAAACATTTTAACAAGGCCAGTTTATCACACTGCTGAATGAATGGCAAACAGTGTAGACCCTGATCAGATGAAGCATTCTGCAGCATTTGATCTGGGTCTACACTGTTTTCTTCTCAGGCCCATCAGTCCAGTGTTTGACTGTCACAAAGAAGTGTGGTAATTGTTGAAACCATGTTCCAAACATCACCTTTTTTCACAAAATTATCCAGGCTTCTGTACATATGAATACCATTTTGCCAGAATTATAGTACTGTTTTCTTTAAAGTGTAAAAAGACGTTTTTATCTTGAGTGCAAGAACAATTTTCAATGTCAGAAAATGGTGCCATCCAGTTTGTTCTGAGACTATTAATAAAGTTGACATCAAGTTCATGATGTAACAGCAACATAACATTCAGTTCATCTAGTCTGTGTCTCTTCTATGAGTAGAATTTGTGAAAATAAAATGCAATAACGTGGGACGCAGTCTATAATAATCAAGGCCCAGTTGTTCAAAGCATCCTTAGCTTAACGCGCTCGTTAAGGGTCATTTCATTAACTGTTTTAGCCAATTCAATATACAATATTCTGATATTTTTTGCTGAAAAAATGTGAGTACTCACATTTTTTCAGCAAAAAATTTCAGCATATTTGCATATCACTTGATGTAAATTTTAATGATTTGTTAACTAACGATGTCGTTAGCTTTGAACAACTGGGCCCAGAGTTATAACACTGTTATAAATTACTAGTCACTGATACATATCATCACATTGTGTATTGCAGAAAATAATTCATGCAGAAATCTATGTACTTCATTGCTAGGTACATAATGACAAATCTAAACCTTTGAAATCAACAAAGATAAACTGTATTTATTCTAACTTTCGGACAGGCATTCATGAGCAAACTGTAGACTTCTAGCAGACAGTCAAAACTGATCAGTCTACATAGATGTGCAGGTTTATCCTAATCTTCACTGGGTGCACTGTACATCTTACATATTCTTTCATTGTGGCTCATTTAAGGAGACTTGATATACTAGGCAGATTTTTCACCATTCGGGAGAGAATGACCATAGAAAATATTTCATTATTAAATCTCCTCGAAAGAATGTTGAAGACAGTAGAAAATATTTCATTATTAAATCTCCTCGAAAGAATGTTTGCATGGTTGACAACTTTTGTTAGTTCCTGTTTGCTTTCCTGCACACCAAACCCCTTCTGAAAAGGGGGCTACTCTAAAGGAAAAGAATTTGCTTCCAGGGGGAGCAAATCTATTCTTTTTAGTGTAGACTCCTTTTCAGACCTACTGGTAAAAAAATAATTTTTCAGCTGTATTACATGCGTGATTTCTTGTTGGAACTTAAATAAAGTTCTTTTTTTTTTTTTTTTTTTTTTTTTTTTGATTTGGGTTTTACGGCCCTTTCAAGAATATTTCACTTATATCGAGCCGATCGTTCATCAAAGGTGGGCGAAAACCGGAGAACCCGGAGAAAAACCACCTGACCATCCGTAAGCAGAACTTGGCTTTCCCACATATGACCCGAGCGAGGCTCGAACCACAGCGGTGAGAAACCTAATGGATTAAGAGTCAACTCTCTTATCCACTAGAATATAGTTCATATAAATGTGTTCAAATAAACGACTGAATTCTTACTATACAAAATGAACAGTATTTGATGATGATGCCAATTTAGTGTGTTATGTCTCTTTCAACAGTATTCAAGTCATATTCAGATGACTAAGGAGTGATAATGAAAGCCTAAATTAAGTCCCCACGCCCACTTCTAATTTTCAACAAATCAGATTACTTGATCCTGGTTGTTGATACAAATTTGCATACATAATGGCAAACAGTGCAGATCCAAATCAGTTGGCTTCTTCAGAAGCCAACTGATCTGGATCTACACTGTTTGCAAAGGCAGGGCATAGCCAGGTTCAGCAGGACAAGGGTTAACCACTCAGCCACCGAGATGCTTCATGAACAGCATTTAAATAGCTTACTTTGGTGTGCTTCTCATCAACCAAAAGCCAAGAAGTTTCAGTGCTTTCAATCGTATTTCCTCTGTCGGTGATGCCAGTAGCTTGAATACAGTCCTGTAATGACATCATAATAAACATACAACAGCTGATATAACACAGCTCCAGATAAGAAGGGGTATCCACATAATATTTTTCTTATTTTCCATGAAAACATATGTTGTGTGTACTCATTAGAAGCGCCTCGGTGAGGCACTTCTAATGAGCACCCACAACATGTGTTTTTTGTGGAGAAATAAGAAAAATATTAGCACTTTTCAGCTGAAAAGAGTGCCTTATCTAGAGCTATGCATTTCACTGTTGTCTCACCAGTAAGCATAGTCTGGATAAAAGTACTTTTTTCCCCCTCATTTATCAATGAAAATTAACACTCTCTCCCGTCAGCTGACAATTTTCCTTTTTTAATTCTCCACAAAAACACACCCTGTAGCCTCTCACCAGAACTGTCTAAGAATAGATCTACATAAGGGCACCTTTTCAATCAAAAAGTATGAAGGCTTTTCCTATATCTCCATAAAATGTTTACTTATTAGACGGGAAGGCGCTTCTAATGTGTACACACAACATATGTTTTTATGGAGCAATAATAATTTTTTACTGGATACTCCTCTTGTCTAAAGCTATAGTGTAAGAGAAATAATTCTAATGAAATGACAATCTAATGAAATAACAAGTTCTCCAGCATATACTGATTCCCCAACTTGTAACTTAATAATTTAGTAAAATGGTACTTTGAAGACTCAAAAAAATGGCTGTTAGAGGTAAGACTTTGTAAGATTTCACTCCATTATATATTGTGTTGAGATTTTACGGCCCAGTCAACCCAATGGCGTTATGTCGAGCGCGGTCAGTTTACCTAACCACACGTTAAATGGGCAGGCTTAGTCCTCTAAGCCGTTAACCAGTATTGTGCACATTCTTTCTCCAGAAACTGACAAATGCCCTTCTTGAATCAGCGGAAGGGAGAGAATGACCGTAGAAAATATTTCATGATCAATCTCCACGAAAGAATGTTGCCGACCTCGGCGGGGGTTGAACCCGCAACCTCCTGGTCTCCAGTCAGATGGCCCATCCAACTGAGCCACCGAGGCCGGACTCCATTGTATACAGTCCTAAAATCTGGCTTTATTATTAGTACCGCGTTAAGTGAAAAAGAGCCTTCGAACATGCACAAAATGTGCAGATTCAGATCATCCTGCAAACATGCAAGGTATCATATGGGCCTTTGCTCTCCATTCATACTTTCTGTAGTATCCAATGATTCTCTTAGCAGACAGTGAAGGGCCTGATCATTAAGGCTGGCTAATCTGAGCTGAAAAAATAATCAATTATCAGATCTGCCATTGCGATCAATAATTGATTAGTAATCAATGAAGATTTGGTCATAATCTTACCTGTCTGTCTGAGCATGACTCTTACCATATGTTGTACTTTACTGTATGTATTTGGTCCGACAGGCTCAGCAAACAGTGTAGAACCTGATGAGACGCTGCAAATGCGGCGTCTCATCAGGGTCTACACTGTTTGCCACTCACACAGCTATTTAAGACACAACAATTGGTAGTAAATTGGACGTTCAAATTTTAGATGAAGTATGGTAAGGAGTTGAGGTGTCTGAATACTAAGTGTAAATACAGTCAAGTAACAAACACATGAATGAAATGATTGATTATTAGCAAATCTGTAATGATAGTCATTTTTGTGGAATTTATTGATCAATTAATCGATTATCCGTTTAATCGTGCCAGCCTTACTGATCATACTGTTCAGAAGCCACAGGCTGATCTAGGCCTTCACTGTCCGTATATGTCTGAAGACACATGTTTTTGCATCGAGCGGCCCATTTATATTCAACCATTAGCCCTTTCTCGAAGAAATTAGCAGATATTTTTCCAAGAAAATCAGGCCTGACATTTCATTTTAACCCTTCAAATGCCAGTCATGACACCAGCATGCAGTCTATTTTTTACATTATTTTTCTGAGAAAATATGCCTTGATATAGCCTTCCTAGAAGAATTCACCTGAAATGTCTAATTTTCTAAAAATTAAGAAAATAAAATATATTTTAAAATGTTGTCTGCTGCAGTTTTGTAGTTTAATGGTTAATCACATCTATGTGGCAATTATTATAATGCAAAGGCTTGAGAACACAATTTTATCATGAAAACCAAGTGAAAACATTTTGAACTACACATTACGAAAACATGGAAAAACACAGAGCACAGAATAGCATGACTGCACTTTCTTACAGTGAGTAGAAGAGAGCAGTCATGCTATTCTGTGCTCTGTGTTTTTCTTAGTTTTATTCAGGAATAAATGGATTAATATGGAATAGTTTACACCATAATGTTGATCATAACTTCATCTATTCAGTTGTGAAATTTGTTTTTAAGAATGTGTTTTCTAAAAAGAGTATTTTGCTGAAATAATTTGAAATTATCAGTACATTGTGTATAGTTACACATGGATTAATTAAGGAACAGTTGTACCTCATGTAGTGATAAGGAATAACTACAGCAGTGTATCTGAAAAGCAAATTCTTCTCATTGGAGACTCTAATTTCCCACATAAACCCTCGGGGACTCAAACCGAATGTGTATAAGAGTGGTATTTCAGGAGGCAACATATTGAAGGTCATCAATCAGATGAAAGTGTTTGATTTAAAACAGTTCTCAGATGTGATCATTTATGTTGGTGGCAATGATGCAGCTAGTAAATCAGACCCTGAATTTTTCGAAGTTAAATATGACCAGCTAATTCAGCATATAAAGGATGTCAATGACCAATGTCAAATCTATCTGTGTAACAGCTGCCCACGAGGAGACTGCAGCACCACTGAAATTAATAACTTGATACAATCTCTGGCAGAGCAGCATCAGATAGTCATGATTGATGTTTATAAGACTTTTCATGACAGTCGAAAAAACATCGTGGAGAGATACTTTGATACAGACTGTGTTCATCTGTCAAGCTCTGGAGTTAAACGTCTTTTGGGCACGATCAGCAAAGAAATATCTGTCGTGCAAGACTTTGACAAATGTGTATTCAACGGTCGCCAACAAAAGAGAAGTAAACCCAACAGAGTGCATTACCAACAGCCTCATCCTGGCAGAAGGAGGACATTTCAGGACAAAGAGAGAAATGCCCATGATAGACAAAGAACTGATGATCAGCAAGGAAATGTAAAGTTCTGTTACAAGTGCGGTGAAAGCAACCATGACACTAAAGAGTGCAAACATAAAAAGCAGCTGACATGTCATGAGTGTGGGTACCTCGGACACAAATCGGGTAGGTGTCTTCAGAGATAGGAATTCGGCTATGATGCCTCAGATAAATTTAAGGAAGGTTCAATAACTCTTTCCAATAAGTTTTTATATCTAAGTTCAATTTGTGCTGAATGTGATTTGCCTTCCTGCAAGTGTAACAGAGACAGTCAGTCCAGTGAGACAGTAGAGACATATTTAGTGAGACAAAATGATTTGAATCAAATGGCTAGCTCTCCAAGTACATGTACCTCATTTTCAGAGACAATGGTAATGCCAGAACAGCTGGACACATATTACACAAATGATAATTTAAATGTAAATGTATCCATGAGGCCCTCCAGTATCGATACAGGTAACACATATTGTTCAGTATCAAGTAAGTCAAGTAATGACACATGTGTAAACTATGCTTCTTTTTCAGCTGCAGATATATCTGATAGTAATCAGACACCTGCTGAGCATGTGAGCTCTTATACTGATAGCTCTTTATCTCCTGGCAGTGACCAAAGGCAATCTGTGTTTTCTCCCCAGGTGTCTGAAAACAGGTTCACTGCAAAACATGATTTGTCAGATGATGAAATAAACAGTCATTCCAATGTAAACTATCTGTTTGACTTAGGTTTACAATGCAAAGGCTTTAGAATGGGTCATATTAATATTCAAGGAGTAAGCAATAAAATTGATCAAGTACGTTTGTTATTAGAATCTGAAAAGAACCAAATTCATGTACTAGGCTTAAGTGAGACAAAACTGAATGTTTTGCACCCTGATTCAGCCTTTCAAATAAATGGTTTCCAAAAGCCCTTCAGGAAGGACCGAAAAATAAATTCTGGGGGTGGACTTTTAGTCTATGTAAAAGATGGCACCTGTGCAAGCAGAAGGACAGATCTTGAACTTAAAGATCTTGAATGCATTTGGCTTGAAATTAAACCAAAGAAAAGTAAGCCATTTTTGGTTGGTAACATTTATAGACCACCAAACTCAAACATTGAATGGAATGCAATCTTTGAAGACTGCATTGAAAATGTTTTAAGGGAAGAAAAGGAAATATACTTAATGGGCGATATTTATCGTGATCTTTTAAACAATAATGTCAAAAAATCTTGGACAGACTATATGGAACCTTTCGGATTAACGCAATTAATCTCTGAAGCCACCAGAGTTACGAGAGATTCTAGAACGTTATTAGATCATATTTATTCAAACTGTCCAGAAAATGTTAATTCTTTAAACGTACCCAAAATTGGCTTAAGTGATCACTTTCCTATTTTTTGTAGTAGAAAAATGCATGTTCAGCCCCCAAAGATAAATCATTACACAATATCATACAGAAGTTTCAAAGATTTTAATGAAGCTAAATTTATTGAAGATCTTCAATCTGTTCCATGGGACACTATCAAACTTTTCGATGATACAGATGACATACTTGAGGCATGGTTAGATCTGTTTCTACAAGTAGTGGACAATCATGTACCCATCAAGCAGCATAGGGTAAAACATTAAACTCAACCTCAGTGGTTGTCAGCTGAAATACTTGATGCAATTAAATGTAGGGATAGACATAAATCACTAGGAAATGATCATGACTACAAAGTATGGCGAAACAAGGTCACTAAACTCATTCAAAATGCTAAAAAAGCTCAGTACCAAACTTTCATAGAAAAGAATAAAGAAAACCCCAGTAGTATCTACAAGATCTTTCAAGAAGTAGGTGCAGGTAAAGGTCCTCATAAGCAGTCCACTATTGATTCCCTGAATAGTGGCCACACCTGTATAGAAGAATCTTTGGAAATGGCAAATGAATTCAATGACTTCTTTGTAAACATTGCTTCAAAATTAAAAGAACCAGTCAGTACAACTAACCACGACAAACTCAAAGAATTCTGTCAATCTAAGCTTCCTTCTGATACAAAATTTAAAATTCCACAAGTTCTGAAGGAAAATGTTCTAAAATTCTTTTCCAAAATGGATATAAATAAAGCTACAGGCACAGACATGATAGGACCACGTTTACTGAAACTTGCTGCCCCATACATTGCTGATGAAGTAACTTTTATCTGCAACCACAGTATCAGTAACTCTGTTTTTCCAACCAAGTGGAAAGAAGCAAAGGTTACTCCCCTTCATAAAAGTGGTCCCCATGAAGATGTGAATAACTACAGACCGATATCAATTCTACCCATTTTGTCAAAAGTACTTGAAAAACATGTACATGATAACCTGTCTGAATTTCTTCAAGAATTTAGTCTCCTACATAAAACACAGTCAGGTTTTCGAACACAACACTCATGTGAAACCGCTCTGATAAATATGATAGATTCTTGGTTAAATGCTATGGACAAAGGTAAAATTATTGGTGTTGTTCTAGTGGATTTTAAGAAGGCTTTTGATCTTGTAGATCACCGAATTCTCCTAAATAAACTTGATATTTATGGCATAAAGGACGAAACATTAATGTGGTTCAGTACCTATCTTTCAAATAGAAGACAGCAAGTGTCAGTTAATAATACCATGTCTGATTTTAAACAAATATCATACGGTGTGCCACAAGGCTCTATTTTAGGGCCATTGCTATTTTTACTATTTATCAATGATCTCCCATTATACACAGACAATGTCTCCACCGATCTTTATGCGGATGACACAACTTTATATGATATTCAGGATTCAATGGAACAGATTGGGGAAAATCTCCAACGTGCTATTAACAACCTACACACTTGGTGTCAAAACAATGGCATGATCCTCAACTCTTCCAAAACAAAGGTTATGCTTGTCACATCAAACCAGAAAAGGCAAAGACTTCATAATGATAACCTTATTCTAAATTACAACAATGAAACTCTTAGCATGATCACTAATGACAAAATTTTAGGTGTATACGTTGACAATAACTTGACTTGGTCTGAACACATCAAACATCTCTCAAGAAAAACTGCATCAAGCATCTGGCTCCTGTCTAAAATTAAAAAATTCTTATCTCAAGCTCATAGAGTTCAATTTTACAAATCATACATCCAACCACACATAGATTTTTGCAATATTGTTTGGGGAAGTTCATCAGAGTCCAATAAACTTAAGATATTTAAATTACAGAAACGGGCTTGTAGGATAATCCTTGATTATAATGTTGATGATGTCAATGAGGCCATGAAAACTCTGAAGATAATGTCTGTTTATGATCGGCTTTATCTCAGAAAAGCTAAATTTATGTTTAAGATCTACAACAATTTGACTCCACAATATATTACTGATCACTTTACCCTAAGAAACAATGTTTTAGATACAAATGTAAGTCTTAGATCTTCTACCACTGGCTGTTTTGTCCCACCTAAGCCTAGGACAGAATATTTCAAGCATAGTTTAAGGTACTCTGGGTGTTTAGTGTGGAATAGCCTACCAACACATGTTAAAAATGCAGAGACCCTAGACACTTTCCACAACAGATGTATCAAGTGGTTTTTAAACTGAAATGAAATAATTAATATTTAGCTTTCTTGTAAAATGTATGTCATATTGTGTATACTTTTTTACACATATTTTGTATACCTTTTGCACATACTTTTTTGCCTATTCTGTTCATTACAATTCTGTGCATATCTCGGTTAATACTAATATTCTGTTTCACAAAAATCAAATGCAGGACATACTTTCAAGGTTTTTTTTTTTTTTTTTTTTCTTTTTTATTTCCCCCTCATCTGATACCTTTTACAGTGTGGAATGTATATATATGTAAATACTGTAACAAGATTTTTTTTTTTTTTTTTTTTTTTTTTTTTTTTTTTTAATTAGTCTCTTGAGTCAGTAAATATCTCAATGAAAGTTTTCAACCTTGCTGTAGTTATTTGTATGTTTGTGGTGGACTGTAGTAAATATAAAATGTCCCAGAGTTTCTGGTACAATTTCTGAATGTATTCAGTATACAAAGATCTCTTTCATTTCGTTTCGGTAAGACATCTGTTTAATGATTAATTAATATGTACTGTAATGCATAATATTTTTAAGTTTTTCATTTTTTTTTTTTTTTTTTTTCTTCCAGCCATACCTCAAATATTCAGAACTACAGTAACTACCATAAAGATCCTAAAAATTTGGACACTCTAAATTTTGTGAATTACCATAAAACTAATGGATTCAAAAGATGCAAATCAGTTGGCAAACAGTGTAGATCTGATCTGATTGCAGCTGTAGCAGTCTGATTACCTGCACTGTTAGCTCTTGTGCAAACCAGTCTGTCTGATAACTTGGGATCACAGCTGTATTCAAACTGTTTGTTCACTTGTATTTTCTAATAATTAGTAAGTACTGCTTGTAATCTTTGTACTATATGTAAATAACCATGTTCAGTTAATGCACAAATGTATATACATTTATAGAGGGCCTCATGGAAGATTAGCTATTGCATGCGCTTTTATGTATCTGCTAAATGTTGTTACCCTCTTTAAATAAAGTCTTTACTTACTTACTTACTTACTAAATATATTGAAAATTTCACCACCAAAAACTGAAACTTTTCAGATAAAAATTCTGATATTTTTCACATTTCTGCTCAAAAACATAGATTGTGGGTACTCATTAGAACTGCCTCGGCGAGACAGTTCTAACGAGTACCCACAATCTCTGTTTTGAACAGAAATAAGAAAAATAATGTATACCCCTGTAAACCACAGTTTTGCTATATAAAAGTGGGGTTTAATGGGGTCAAAATTATATAGGCATGTGTTCATGATGGTCACTTATTTTTTACTTTTGTTTATTGTAAGACTTACCTTACTCCTTGTTTCTTATCAAACACTGGCACCATAGAGGCTGGATGCTCTGATAAAAGGCTCACAACCAGTGACAACACATCCATCAAGTTGTCATCCTACAAATATATCATTTTCAAAATATATGAGCTACCACATCAGTTATGTGTTCCATTTCATATACATTTTAACCCTTAATGTGCCAAGAAAATCTTCATCTGAAAATGTTGTCTGTTTATGTCGTCTGCTGAATATTCTTGCAAACTTTTCAAATCTACTTTTGCATACAGGTAAACAGGGAGCAGTCTGATCTGGGTCCACACTGTTTGCAAAAATCACTTTTAAAATCACAAGCAGATGACAAAGCAGACGACAATTGTTGTGATTGGTGCTTTAAGGGTTAAGCTGAAGAACTGCGAAGGCTAAATCATTGAATGAGAATTCATGATATTTTTCTAATGTTTTACAGAAAATAAAACTTGACATTTAATTCAATTTGAATGAAAGATCAAGTCTTATTATCTGTCAAAAATAAGAAAAAATGTTTTAAAATGTTGTCTACTTTTCATTATAATCAACAGGTTAAAGCTAGTAAGTTCAGAACCTCTTCAATGTGCTTGTGCAAAAATAGGTTCCAGCCCTTGTCAGTGGGCAGCTTAATAAACCAAAAAAGTTTCTCAAATACATCTGAGGTTTTAAACATGTAAAGCTTCATTATTCAGAACTGATGCAAACCCTTCATTTCACCAGTTTATATAGTATTGGGAACAGAGAGTCGAATTCATCCAGTTTACTTATGTTAGGAACAAGCATAATACCCCACCAGTTTGGTGAAAATCCATCAAGATTTACTCAATTTATTGTTCAGAGACGAAAATATGGGCATGTCTCGGAAAGACAACTCTGCCAAAAATTGATGAAAGTTGCCCATTAGAAATCTCAAACCAGATCTCTCGACCGGCCTCGGTGGCTCAGTTGGATGCGCCGTCCGACTGGAGACCAGGAGGTCGCGGGTTCAACCCCGCCGAGGTTGGCAACATTCTTTCGTGGAGATTGATCAAGAAATATTTTCTACGGTCATTCTCTCCCTTCCCCTGATTCAAGAAGGGCAGTTGTCAGTTTCTGGCAAAAGAATGTGCATAATACTGGTTAACCCCTTAGAGGACTAAGCCTGCCCAGTAAACGTGTGGTTAGGTAAACTGATCACGCTCGACATGACCCCATTGGGTTGACTGGGCCGTAAAACCTCAACACAAACAAACAAACCAGATCTCCACACATAGGAAGGCCCTGGTGCACAGGATGGTCTAAATATATATATATATATACAGTCGACTCTCGTTATCTCGACCCCTCTTATCTCGATCCTATCACTTATGTCGAACTGATTTCTAAGTCCCGATTATTTTCCCTATGTATTTATTGTATTTCAGCTTCGCGTATGTCGAACTACTTTTATGTCGACACTTTGGCTATCTCGTCCATCATTTTCAGTCCCTGAACCTATTTTTCACAGTTTTTACTACCGCGTATCTCGAACTCGGACCATGACGATGGAAAACAAAATGTAAGATGCGGCGCCGCCCGTCTCTCAGTTAATGAAAATCATAATAGGCCATTGATAAATAAATCAATAGTTTAATTTTCCCCTTTGTCCAGGTAATTACAAACAACACAAACAATGTCTAAAATCCGTAATAATGAAATCACGTGCGTGTCGAGTCAGGTTTGACACGCGGCGCTCAACACCGTCTCGTGTCATTGATTTGTAAGATAAAAAGTGGCTCAGAATAGTGTTATGGAAGATTAATCAACGAAGTTTCTTTAATTTATTGTTTAGATATGCTCTTCACTATTGAGTACTGTCCGTCCGAATGATATGAGTGTCTTCAAGAAAGTGCGCGATAGGTTCCGACTCAGATCAGCCTGTATTGATCAGGCTAGCTAAGTCTGAATCTTCGCTTGTTACTCTTTGGTCAGGCGGTGCTCTTTGGTAAGCCCAAATAAGGCTCTTGCATATAATGGAAAATTCGTGGGCGTGCAGGCTGATCCGAGTATTTGACAGTCGCACAGTTTTCTAATAGGAGTTGTCGTGCACGGCCTCAAATAGACGATTTACACGTGGGTACTGATGTTAACCCTTCCGACCCTGTAGACTTGTATGGATACCCGCACAAATAGTGTAGGTCCAGATGAGATGGTTCATAATGAGCTTTCTCTGCAGGATCTACAGTTTGCCGCGCTGAGATGGTTCGTTTATGCCAGGGGAGATAATCCAAACTAGCTTACAGCTGCCACTTAACATTGTAAGCGTTTTATGGAAAAGCGGAAACCAGTCAACTCTTTATCGAGTCGTCTATGCGAAGGGAGCTAATCCATAACGTATAGCTAACATAACCCGGAAACCAGTAATTTGTTTATAGCTCAAATGGAAATCCTAATTTGCAGGAATATTAAAAGACAACAAGGGACGTTTGAAATTTATTATTATCAACATTTATTGATGATATTATTCCAAGAGAACCAATGCATCTCCTAAAACAAACAGAAACAATGCAAACTGAAGTACGCGTAAATTATTTAAATTGCCATATACATGTGCCTTCCAAGCACGTTTGACGAACAGAGGCGAACAGTCGTCGTACCAATGACGTCACAATTTGGTTGTCTCGAACTACTGATAACTCGAACATTTTTATCAGGTCCCGTGAAGTTCGAGATAACGAGAGTCGACTGTATATATATATATATATATATATATATATATATATATATATATATATATATATATATATATACACTGGCATATGGCCCAAGCTGATTGGCTGAAACTGCCTTTCACTGGTATTCCTGATGTTTAACAAATTTAGAGCTCTGCTTTCACTAAATTTAACCTACTAAGGTGAAGGAGAGGTTAACATCACTTTTGTCACTACTGCCAGACAGCTAAAAATAGTTTGGGAAAAACCATCACAATTTTAACTCATCAGAGGGATGAATTTAGACTAACTGCGATGTGCATGAGCTTCATGTTCTTGTATATTTCAGAGGTAAGATTTAACTAAAGACTTCTGTAATAATTTTTCACAACTTGTTCATTTAAATTATTTTATTTTATTTGAATCTTTATTCTTCATCATTTATTACAAGTACTCTTCCTACAATTTTATCTTTTTAATATGGATGTCTTGCAAATATGTTATTGTAAATTTTAACCAAGGCAAAGCTTTTTTACTTTTATTTGTTTGTGTTGAGGTTTGACGGCCCAGTCAACCCAACGGGGTCATGTCGAGCGCGGTCAGTTTACGTAACCACACATTTACTGGGCAGGCTTGGTCCTCTAAGCAGTTAACCAGTATTGTGCACATTCTTTCGCCAGAAACTGACAACTGCCCTTCTTGAATCAGCTGAAGGGAGAGAATGACTGTAGAAAATATTTCATGATCAATGTCCACGAAAGAATGTTGCCAACCTAGGCGGGGTTTAAACCCGCAACCTCCTGGTCTCTAGTCGGACGGCGCATCCGTGTCACCGAGACCGGCTATTTTTGACTTTTGTAAAATGCTAAAATGAGTAACCTGACATTGGTAAGACAAGCAGGTTCTCTCCAGCATTGCATTTCGAGAAAAATGTTATTGAGACTGGATATAAAAATAATAAAAAAATAAAAAAATAAATAAATAAATAAATGAACAAGAATTCCGTGGAAGTCAACATCGCTCCTGCATTGGACAAAGTCACAGGAGTACCAGTTCTAGGTCAAGGGCACAGTGTCATAGTGTGTGGATGAAAAGTATGTCAAAGACAATTATTATGCAAGGTTTAACATTCACAGCTATCACCACTATACACAAGATTTAACATTCACAGCTATCACACACTTTATGTTAAACTCGACGTAAAATCACGACAAAGTCATTGGAGTGTGATATCGGTCCAGGCGACTGGGCAATAGTGTGTGCTTGAAAAGTATGCCGAGGAGAATTACTATGCAAGGTTTGACACTTCCAGCTATCAAGGCTTCACAGAAACATACTTTAATGCTAGACTCGACGTAAAGTCAAGACAATTCACTCAAGTGCAAAATCTAGGTCAAGGGCACTGAGTCATTATGTGTGCTTGAAGAGTATGTCGAGGACAATTACGATGCCAGGTCTGACACTCCCAGCTATCACCACTTCAGAGAAACACACTTTAATGCTAGACGACATAAAATCATGACAAAGTCACTCGAGCATGAAATCTAGGTCAAGGGCACCGGGTCATAGTGGGTGCTTGAAGAGTATATTGAGGACAATTACTATGCAAGATATGATACTCGCAGCTATCACTGCTTCAGAGAAATGCATTTTAATGCTACACACGAAATAAAATCATGATAAAGCCACTGGAGTGTGAAATCCAGGTCAAAGGCATGGGGTTATAGTTCATGCTTGAAGATGATGTCAAGGCCAATTACTATGCATGGTTTGGCACTCCCAGCTATTACTGCTGCAGAAAAAAGCGCTTTAATGCTAGACGCCACATAAAATCTTGACAAAGTCACTCAAGCGTGATATCTAGGTCAAGGGCACCGGGTCATAGTGCAAGCTTGACGAGTATGTCGCGGACAATTATTGTGCAAGTTTTGACACTTGCAGCTATCACCGCTTCAGAGAAATGCGCTTAAATGTAAGACTCAACATAGTCATGACAAAGCCACTGGAGCACAAAATCTAGGTCTAGGGCACCAGGTCATAGGGTATGCTTGAAGAGTATATCGAGGGCAATTACTATGCAAGGTTTGACACGTGCAGCTATCTCTGTTACAGAGAAATCCACTTAAATGCTAGACTCCATGTAAATTGTTGACAGGCGGATGGACAGACAGACAAACAGACGGAAATTTGAAATCCTATGTCGCACACTGCTACAAGCAGGTGTGACAATAAAATAAATAAGTAAGTAAATAAAAGTCACATAACAAAACAATTGATGAATTCTTCAAAGGTTGACATCAGGATTAATCAATCCTCGAAAGTGATATTCACCTCGGCTTTGCCTCAGTGAACATCACTTCCTCTGGTTAACAAATCCTGATGTTAACCTCAAAAGAATGCATCAGTTGTATAATGTTGTGGGTACTAATTAGAAGTGCCTTGGCTACATTTTTGTGGAGAAATAAGAAAGATATAAATTCTTTTTGGTTGAAGAAAAAGTAACAACCTTATCTGAAACTAAGACATCACAAAAACATGCCTATATAATTTTGACCCTCTTAAACCCCACTTTTAAATAGTATAACTGGGTTTACAGGTTTTCTTATTTCTGCTAAAAAAATAAAGATTGTGGGTACTAGTTAGAACTGCCTTGATGAGGCAGTTCTAATGAGTACCCACAATTTATATTTTGAGCAGAAATATGAAAAACATCATATTTTTTTATCTGAAAACTTTCAGTTTTTGGTGGTGAAATTTTCAATATATTTGAATAGGTGTGGTTTCATAATGTATGCCAAGATCCTTGATGTGTTACCTCATGAAGTGTGCAGAGATAGTTGAGCATGCTTTGCAGTTCATCTTCCTGAACTCCTTGTCCCTTCAGTAGTAACTGTTTAATATACAGCAGCATAAATGATCGCAGCTGGACTATCTCATCATAGTTGGGCCGAGGACCATCTGTAATGATATTATCACTAATCATGTTATGGGCATATTCAGCAGACCATAAACTGATGAATTTGTTTGTGTTGAGGTTTTACGGCCCAGTCAACCCAATGGGGTCATGTCGAGCGCGGTCAGTTTACCTAACCACACATTTACTGGGCAGGCTTAGTCCTCTAAGCGGTTAACCAGTATTGTGCACATTCTTTCGCCAGAAACTGACAACTGCCCTTCTTGAATCAGCGGAAGGGAGAGAATGACCGTAGAAAATATTTCATGATCAATCTCCACGAAAGAATGTTGCCGACCTCGGCGGGGGTTGAACCCGCGACCTCCTGGTCTCCAGTCGGACGGCGCATCCAACTGAGCCACCGAGGCCGGCTAAACTGATGAAATTTTTCTTATTTTTCCTAGAAAATAGGATCTGACATTTCATGCCAATTGTCTCAAGTGGGGACAATTTCCACAAGGCCAGTTTTTTTTTTTTTTGGCTGAACATGTTATCTGCTGTACCACTTTTTGGGGCCGTTTGTATTTCTTTTCCTCTGCCTTTGTTTTACAGCACGAGTAAAGGAACCAAAATTTATTGATGCAATTATCTGTAACACTTGCTTAATTAAGCAGCCAGTATCATCAATATGCATCCCTATGGTGTGAAAACAGCTCCAGTTGCACATCTTACCAAAAAATGCAATTATTAAACTGACACCTGTTTGATTGAAATTATCATTGTAAAAGCATTAAAATAAGGGAATGAGGAATCAAAGACTTTGTACCTGTTTGATTTTTAGATTAAAAGGCCGCTCTTTTATATTTTGATGAATAGAATGAATATAGTTTATTTAAGAATTCCAAAAGGCTTTAAAGCCCCCGAGGTTACAAAACCTCATACATGATAGCATTTGACAGTGCTTATCAACACACAGTCAAACCTCTATAAGAGCCCCACCTTTGGGAGTGGACTAAACTGGCTGTTATATACAGGTAGCTGCCTAATCAAGATAGGTCAAAATTGCCACCATGGAAGAAAACTAGGTCAACACACCAGTCTGAACTGGTGGGTAACTAGGACATGAATTAGTGATAAGAAAGTTTGGTCTTGGTACTTATTTCCATTCTAATACACTTCTGTTTTGTTTTGTTTTGTTTTTTCCTTTCTTTAATGAAAAATCAATGAAAAAAAATTAAAGCTAAAAATTATGGGGGCGAATCGTTCTGACAATATCAATCATAATCCAGGAAGCTGCCATAATCTTGGTCAATATTTGTGCGCAAAAGGAAGGCATTGTACCAAAAACCACTTGCATTGCATAAGAACACCATTCATCAACTCTGATTTGAACTTAAAAGACTGTTTTATCATTAATAAACAAATAGGTTTCTTTCCCCAAGAAGTTTGTCCCAACGTTCAGTTTGCAGTCTTTATATGTCCGATTATGAACTACCATTAATAAATTAGTTTTTTATCGACAGAGATTGCTAAATTGCTTATCAACGTGAAAATCCTTTCCCCAGAATGCATAAAAATATCTTAAAGAAAGAAAAATCTTAGCTTTACACACAAGATTATGGGAGACACAGTGAGAGTTGGTTAGAGCATGTTGACAAATGACAACAGACAGGTTTCCCAAGGGTAGTTACCTGTAATTTCACATGGTTGCGCACACATGATTGGCTTATATTGACATTTTAAGTGAATTGTTTGTGTTGAGGTCTTATGGCCCAGTCAACCCATTGGGGTCAAGTCCAACGTGGTCAGTTTACCACACTTTTACTGGGCAGGCTTAGTCCTTTTAGCAGTTAACAGGTATTGTGCATATTCTTTTGCCAGAAACTGACAACTAACCTTCTTGAATCAGCCGAAGGGAGAGAATGACTGTAGAAATTATTTCATGATCAGTCTCCACGAAAGAATGTTGCCGACCGAGTGGGGGTTGAACCTGCAACCTCCTGATCACCAGTCAGACACGCATCCAACTGAGCCACCAAAGCTAGCACATTTTAAGTGAATCGCCGATGATTATGGGCAATTTGAATTTTTACAGGTAATATGTGGCCATCATACCCTGACCTTTTTCACGTTTTTTATTTATTTTTTTCTGTATTTTGTGAGTCCACCAGGGACTCACATGTATAAAATTTTGAGTCCCAGAGAAAAAATGAGTATATGAAGCAGGACTCGCAGGTTAAAAAAAATCACTGCTTATGCATGCTATGCATGCATACCATTTCAAATAAGATTTGAAAGTGGTTTAGTATTTTATGTAGATAGATTTTATACTTACCAACACCTTTTGGTGTTATACCACTTCTGTCTTTAGGGTTCACCACCCAGTAGTAATATTTCAGAGTATGCATTGTCTGCAGCACAGCACTCACTCGACGTATGTTGTTGTAAATCTGAGCATTACTGATAAAATCTGTTGCTAGGTAACAATACAACTTTGTCTGGACCTGAAAAAATGGAGAGAAAGATTTTTTATCTCCCAGTTTGATCAATACGCAATTAGCACAGAACAATAATTCTTCCCTGAAAGAAGGGTTCTGCCTGTCATTCAAATCATCACCAAAACAAGAGCTGTCGTAGGACAGCGTAGCTCGCCTGCTGGGTACATTTTATATTGTAACATTTTTATCATTAAGAAAATCAAAATGAAATAATCTATGAAATAATTTTCAAGTTATTTGGCGAAATCATTCAACCATATAATATAGGTCACACTGACCTAGATGTATTTGTATGTAAATCATTTTGTCACAGAGATATAATAATCCAGGTATGACAATTCTCCATGAAATAGTAATAAAAATAAAAGGCAAAATCACTGAAGCATGAAATATAGGTCATAATGACCTAGATATAGTAAGTGGTCATTCATTGGGTCACATGGAACTAATATCCCAGGTGTGACATTTATCCAACAAATAGTATTCAAGATATAAGGCAAAATCACTGAACCATGAAATATAGGTCACACCAACAGAGATATATTTTGACGTCAATAATCGGGTCACAAGGAACTAATATCCCAGGTGTGACATTTATCCAACAAATAGTATTCAAGATATAAGGCAAAATCACTGAACCATGAAATATAGGTCACAATGACCTAGATATAGTAAGTGGTCATTCACTGGGTCACATGGAAGTAATATCCCAGGTGTGACATTTATCCAACAAATAGTATCCAAGATATAAGGCAAAATCACTGAACCATGAAATATAGGTCACAATGACCTAGATATAGTAAGCGGTCATTCATTGGGTCACATGGAAGTAATATCCCAGGTGTGACATTTAACCAACAAATAGTATTCAAGATATAGGCAAAATCACTGAACCATGAAATATAGGTCACAATGACCTAGATATAGTAAGTGGTCATTCATTGGGTCACATGGAAGTAATATCCCAGGTGTGACATTTATCCAACAAATAGTATTCAAGATATAAGGCAAAATCACTGAACCATGAAATATAGGTCACAATGACCTAGATATAGTAAGTGGTCATTCATTGGGTCACATGGAAGTAATATCCCAGGTGTGACATTTATCCAACAAATAGTATTCAAGATATAAGGCAAAATCACTGAATCATGAAATATAGGTCACAATGACCTAGACATAGTAAGTGGTCATTCATTGGGTCACATGGAAGTAATATCCCAGGTGTGACATTAATCCAACAAATAGTATTCAAGATATAAGGCAAAATCACTGAACCATGAAATATAGGTCACAATGACCTAGATATAGTGGTGGTCATTCATTGGGTCACATGGAAGTAATATCCCAGGTGTGACATTTATCCAACAAATAGTATTCAAGATATAAGGCAAAATCACTGAACCATGAAATATAGGTCACAATGACCTAGATATAGTAAGTGGTCATTCATTGGGTCACATGGAAGTAATATCCCAGGTGTGACATTTATCCAACAAATAGTATTCAAGATATAAGGCAAAATCACTGAAACATGAAATATAGGTCACAATGACCTAGATATAGTAAGTGGTCATTCATTGGGTCACATGGAAGTAATATCCCAGGTGTGACATTTATCCAACAAATAGTATTCAAGATATAAGGCAAAATCACTGGATCATGAAATCTAGGTGACCTGGACCGTAAAATGTAGGTCATCATGACCTTCACTCTCTTACACTTAAACCGATGTCACATAGTTAGCTGATGTATAACCAGTTGTGTCTATAACCTGTAGGCATATAAGATTTTACAAATGTGTCCTAGATTTTGACCCCTAGCCCCACTCCAAGGCCCACCCTGAGGTATGAACCCAGGGGTATGTTCTTTTGGAATCTCAGAAGACTCCTCCAGGTACTCAAATTCTAAATATGAATGCTCTATGAGGAGTGAAAGTCAAGATATAAGAATTTGAAAAACTTTAACACAGTATTACAAAGGTGTCCTAGATTCTGACCCCTAGCCCCACCCAGGGGCATGAACCCAGGGGTTTATTCTCTTGGAATCTCAGAAGACCCTCCAAGGTACCTAAGTTCCAAATTTGATGCCTCTGTGAGGAGTGACTGTTGAGATATAAGCATTTGAAAAACTTTAACGCAGTGTGACGGGAACGGGAACGCAAACGCAAACGCAAACGAAAACGCAAACGCAAACGCAAACGCAAACGTGGACGACCGGGGTGACTACAATAGCTCTCCTTGTACTTCGTACAGGCGAGCTAATAATGAACTATCCCTTGTTTAAGAAAAAGAATAAGAAAAATATACTCTTTGTGAAAGGTTCTGAGAGCTAATACACAGGAGCATCTTTAGATCACTGATCATTACAGCATAGTTTAAAGATAGACAAAATAGTCTATCCAAACAAAACTGTACAGATAATACTGTATAAAAAAATTAACCAATTATGGAATTTATTTTTTTCAATAGAATGATTAATCTACATGTATGCCTTTTTCTTTTTGCTACAACACACTTGAATTTGCTTTGAATCTTAGTAATTGTGTTACAAAGAAGTCACTGTATAATAATAAAACACATACTTGACAACAGGCAATTCAAATGAAAACCCACAACATAAGCTTTTGTACAGAAACTCTGAGAAAAAAAATATCGCTCAAGCATCATTAAATATACCCTCATGAAGTTCACTGCTGATCTTTCCTTAAAGTGTGCCCTTATTAGGTGGATATTTTACAACAAGATTTTCCAGTAATTATGAAAACCCTAGGCACATAGTACTGTAACTTGGTTGAAAACGGTGTGTTTACTAGTTTACAAACCTCCATGAAGGAATGTATCCATAGTGCTGGGTTGAACAAAATATGGTCAAATAGATGTTTTAGTAGAGTGCCACCTGTTGGTAGATTCACCAAGAAATCTGTTAACTTCAGGAACACCTCCAACACTGAGGGTGTAACATGATCCCTGGATGACTGAAAAAGGGAAATGATTATTAACGCTTCTTAATCTGGGTAAAATTTTCAGCAGACAACATTTTGAAATATTTTTTTCTGATTTTTCTCAGAAAACATGATTTGGCATTTCATGCAAATTGTCTCCAATGGCGACAATTTGCATGAAATATCAAATCCTGTTTTCTGGGAAAAATAAGAAAAATATCATGAGTTTGTTGTCTGCTGAATTAGCCCAGAGAGTGATGAAGGTTAACCAGTGTAATATGGTCTATAAGGTTAATTCCAAATATTGGACTGGCAGAGTGATTTTTTGTTTAAAGGGACTGGATACAGCTTGTAGATTTTTTGACATTTTTGACAAGGGAGATAACTTTTGAGAATTCCTGTTTGCTTTTCCTGTACTTCAAGCCCATTATAAAATGGGTTTATTCTAAAAGGGATTGTCTGCCTTTCCATTGCCAATTCACATACATGCCATAAGCTGTGGACTAAAATCTGTGAGATAAGTCAAAATTTTAAAGGAGATTTGACAAAATAATGTGAGATTTTCTTAAACATCACTTTAGAGCTCCCCCAATAGAGTTTAAAGTCTTTATTTTCATGTAAAAAGATTGTGAAAACCACAACATTGTGTGATTTATGTTAATTTCTTCATAAAGTCTGTTATAAATCGGTCTGAAAATTCTGTGAGATTTGAATTTTTTTATGGGAATTGCCTTCCAGATGGGCCAAATTCTGTGAGATTTTATCTCACACTGTGAGATATGGCATGTATGATTTCAAGCTCAGCCTGATGTGTGTTTCTGTGTACCGTTATAGAAGCCAGTTTTCATGGATCAGCTATGCATACCTAAAGTGTCACTGTCATTATTACAGGGAATGGCTGCACTTTCAGGGGAGACAAATCTGTCAAAACTGATTTTGTCTCCTTCTGAAAAGGGGTCTAATCTAAATGGAAAGAATTTGCTCCCATTTAGAGTAGAACCCTTTCAGAAGGGACTCAAGGTAAGCAAGGAAGCAAGCAGAAAGTTACAAAAGTTGTCTCCCCTTTCAAATGGTGGAAAATCTACCAAGTGTATCCACTCCCCATAAAGCCTTGCTGGTCAGTTTCTAGGTGTCAAGGATGAGTTAGGTGTATTTACAAGTACCTTGGCCTTGACAAAATTACTGCAATTCAGATTAACATTTACTTGACAATGACTGACAACTGACCTTGATGTTGATTCACTGTTACCATATCTTTGAAATATAATCTTGTATCTTACCTGAACTGCCAATCTAGATACAACATTATAGAATTATTGACTTCAATGAGGTCGACATGAGGATATATCAACCCGGAAAAGTGATATTCACCGAAGCAAAAAGCCGAGATAAATATCACTTTTGCGAGTTGATAATATGTAATCACTGACTTTGTTTATCAACGCTTGGCGAATATCACTTTCTGGTTGATAAATCCTCATATCAACCACATTAAAATCAATTAATTTTGTAAAATGACCAAAACTGAAATGATTGTTTTTATATGGATATAAAACAAACTTAAAATCATTTCTGCAAAGAACCTTGTAAGCTGGTCATCCAGTGTTGAAGCAGACACAGCTTCAAAATTTTTAGGCAGTTCCTTTTCTCTAAGATACACTTTGAAGAGTTTCACAGCAGTTTCTGTGCTGCATTTGGTATTTTTAGAGTCCTTTTCTATTAGAATTTCCTCTAAATCCCCTGAATTTAGTGAAGCGAATCCCTCTTTTGTGTTTGCTGCCATTTTTTCCATAAGACACCTGCCAGAGAGCAGTTTGTAACATGAAATCTGATTGGCTTTTGAGAACATGTGATTTAATTATGTTTGGCTGACATTTGACTCAAAATCATTTACATTTCATTCTGACAAGATGTTCATTTCATTTTATCACTCATGTCTATTTTTAGCTTAGAAATCAGGGCCCAATTGTTCAAAACTAACTATGCTGTTAGTTAACAATTCGTTAAAATTTACATCGAGTGATACGCAAATATGCTGAATTTTTTTGCTAAAAAATGTGAGAAGCTTTTGCATTGCAAAAGCTACTCACATTTTTTTAGCAAAAAATATCAGAATATTGTATATTGAATCCGCTAAAACAGTTAACGAAATGACCCTTAACAAGCTTGTTAAGCTAACGACGCTTTGAATAACTGGGCCCTGATGTCAAAAATATTAACCTCTAGACAGCCTTTGATATACAGGTTGATGGAAAGTGTGGGTCTGGGAGGCCCAAAATGACATGGAAGCAGCTGACAGAGAGGGTTTGTAGAGAGTGGAAGCTCTTGGCTATCAACCCTCATGATAGACGTACCTGGAGATCTGGTGTGTTTTGTTTGTGTTGTGGTTTTACGGCCCAGGCAACCCAATGGAGTCATGTCGAGCATGGTCAGTTTACCTAACCACATGTTTACTGGGCAGGCTTAGTCCTCTAAGCGGTTAACCAGTATTGTGCACATTCTTTCGCCAGAAACTAACAACTGCCCTTCTTGAATCAGCAGAAGGGAGAGAATGACCGTAGAAAATATTTCATGATCAGTCTCCACGAAACAATGTTGCCCACCTCGGTGGGGGTTGAACCCGCGACCTCCTGGTCTCCAGTCGGACGCCACACCCAACTGAGCCACCGAGGCCAGGAGATCTGGTGTGAGATCTGCCATGCGTGCAGCAAGCCAGCTATCTGCAAGGGGGCCCACTGATGTGGATGCTGCCCCTGTACCTGAACGTTAATCAAAAATCCGATTATGATATATGATATATGAAACTTGCCTGTTTGTTCTGGTTCTTGGCAAGGTGGGGGGAAATTATGCCATAGAATAGACTAAAAAGACTGTAAGTTGTGGTGTTGTTTTCCATTTCATTATTCAGACAAAAACTGGGATAGACTTGGAGAATGTAGCAAGAAACAAGAATTTATATTGACAAACTTGATGCATAACCGTATTGTCATTGTTGAGAAAACTCACATACAATTACTTACAAGGTTATCAAAATATTGTGCCCAAGTGTTCTCAATGGTGACAATATGGTAGAACATCAAATCTGCAAATGTAAGTATGTTCATCCTTGGTACATACTCTGAGCTTATTCTATTTTTCATCAAAACTAACCGATTTGACCAGCCCTTTTTGCAAAAATATATAGTCTTTTTCACTTTGTATGATGTAGGTTCCCCAACCCACCCACACCTGGTACAGAGAAATGTCAAAGCTGTCTCAGCCAATCAGATAAAAATTATCTTTCTGGTCGTGTAACAATGCCATTTTTACACGTCATGTATATAAACCAGCAGCCAGGTATTTTAAAATGCTTGACATTTCATGTGAATCTTCTGCTAGGCAGACAATTCACAAGAAATGTGATGCCTTGTTTTCCCTAAGAACTATATATAAAAACAAGAGGCCCATGGGTCACAACACTAACCTGAGTTGACTGCTGTAAGTTAATCAGGTCATTTACTCATAATTCCTTATCAGCCTTCAAGTTTCAAGGCAATGGCTTAAACTGTTTTCGAGATATCTTGCTTGCAAGGTTAAAATACTGAAATTTTCAAAGGGCCATAAGTAAAAAGAAATTCAGATTTTTTTCGAAAGTTAACTGGGTCATCCACTTATCATCTCCTATCAGCACAATAAGTTTCAATACAACAGCTCAAACAGTTTTTTTGAGATATCTTGCTTACAAGATTTCATTGCACCTTTTTGCAAAGGGGCATAACTAAAAAAGACAGCTTGTGGAAGTGATGGTGTCATGGCTTGAGATATGTCGATAAAAGGCGACCACTTTGTTTGTTATGGCAAAACTTTAAAGTAGGAAATTTATGAAACACCAGCAGGGAAAGAAGACCATCTGATACACCAGCAGGGAAAGAAGACCCTGTGAAGCATCAGCAGGGAAAGATGACCCTACAGAGCTTATTTCTTGTCAATTTTTAGCTCTGGTTGTCATTTTGTTCAGCCTCGTGGAAAAATTTTAGCAATTTTGGTAAAAAGACATATAAGGAACATATCTGTGAAATTATTTTGAAATCAGGCCACTAGCGATGGAGGAGATGTCCTTTAAAGGTTTTTCTAATTTTAGCTCTAGCAACCATTTTGTTCAGCAGAGCAGAACTATTTTAGCAATTTTGGTAAAGGGGCATAAGAGGAACATTTCTGTGAAATTATTTTGAAATCTGGCCAATCGCCACAGAGATGTTGTTTAAAGGTTTTTTTTCTATTTTTAGCTCTGGCGACCATTTTGTTCAGCAGAGCGGAAAAATTTTAGTAATTTTGGTCAAGGGGGATAAGAGGAATGTTTCTGTGAAATAATTTTGAAATTGGGCCACTGGCCAAGGAAATGTCATATAAGGAACATACGAGGGATGTTCGAAATGAATTGCTTATTTCTATCTGGAGACTTCAAATTTCAAGTTAGCCCAAAAGTACTCATTTCATGCCCTCGAAGTACTCCCCATGGCTAGAAATGCAAAGTTTCAGCCGATGTATCCACTTCTTGAAGGCGTCACGGTACGCTGATTTGGGCACAGTAATAAGGTACTGATGAAAGGCAGATCCAAGTGCCTGTCGGGACTGGTATTTCCGCCCAGCAAGGAATGCTTTCAATTTCGGAAACAAAAAGAAATCACATGGGGCAAGGTCAGGGGAATACGGGGGGGGGTGAGGCAAAACAGTTACTTTTTCTTTCTTCTAAAACGCCGTAACTATTGCGGAGGTATGAGCTGGGGCATTGTCATGTAGAAGACGGACATGTTTAAAACCAGTGGCAGGGCGTCGTTTCTTCAGTACTACGTCTTTGTAGTACTTTCAGGTGATGCTTTTGCCCTTTTTCACTGGCACTTTTATTGCGACTCCTTCACCAGAGAAGAAGATTGCATACAAAACCTTCTTTGTACTCAAAGAATGTTTGGCAATTATTGGGCGTTTGCTGTGTTTAGTGGCCCAGATCTTATTGCTAACCTTTCTGACGGGCTCAAAATAATGGACCCAGGTTTCATCACCTGTGAAGACATTGGCAAACTGCTTTTTGTCATATTTTGGAAACATTTGAAGCAGTTTTTTGGCAACTTTAACCCGTTGCCTCTTTTGCTCGTCAGTCAACAGATGTGGCACCCATCTAGCAGAAATCTTTCTGACTTTCAAATGCTTCTTCAAAATAAGGTGAACCGTTGATAGTGATATGCCTACCTTTTCGTGCAATATCACGAACTGTAAATCTGGCATCTCCTTCAATGATTTCCTTTATTCTGGAAACGATTTCTTTACGAGATGCAGATTTTGGCCTACCTGATTTCGGGGCATTTTTGATGGACTCTACACCAGACTCAAATTTCTTTTTCCTCCGCCGAACTGTGTCATAAGACACACAAGAAGGTCCAAAAGCAGTAGAAATTTCAGTCATCAGCTTCTTCAAAGAACAACCAAGTTTTGAGCGAGCTTTGATGTAAGCCCGTATTTCATCTTTTTTGTCGACGCTTCTACCAACCATTTTTACTGCAGTGGTCAATGACTGCGTGTATTCAAATGGCAAATTTTATGTCTTACACTTAATCTAACATGTACATTTATACACCATTGTGTAGATATTGAATAGCCCTATACAGGTATGTATTGGTTTTTATCGTGCCCCACGTGGATATCGAGCTAGAGGACAATAAGCAATTCATTTCGAACATCCCTCGTATCTGTGTAATTATTTTGAAATCAGGCCACTGGCCATGGAGGAGATGTCCTTTAAAGGTTTTTTCTATTTTTAGCTCTGGTGTCCATTTTGTTCTTCCGAACAGAACAATTTTAGCAATTTTGGTAAAGGGCCATATGAGAAACACTTCTGTGAAATTACTTTGAAACTGAGCCACTGGCTGCGAAAAAGATGTCTTAAAGTTGTTGTTGTTGGTTTTTGTTTTTTTTTTATTTTTAGCTCTGGCCAAGTGGAACCATTTTAGCAATTTTGGTAGTGGGACATGGGAGAAACACTTCTGTGCAAATATTTTGAAATCGGGACACTGGCCAAGGATGAGATGTTGTTTAAAGATTTTTTTCTATTTTTAGCTCTGGTGGCCATCTTGTTCAATGGAGCAGAACCATTGCTGCCATCTTGGATTTCCGATCGCCATGATTTTAGCTTGTTTCGAACCAGAAGTCATCCTGTTGCTGCAGAGCAAGTTTCAGCTCAAAGTAACCAAAGGTTTGGGAACAGTTCTTGAAAATTGATTTTCAAGATGGCAGCTATAGTGGCCATCTTGGATTTTCGATCGGCTCTGATTTAGCTCTTTAGTGTCTAGTAGGCGCCCTAATGCTCCTCATCAAGTTTCAATTCAATTGGATTATAGAAGAGATGTCCAAAATATGAATTCTCAACAGTTTTTTGCATATAAATATATAGGGCTCATACAAATGCATGGGGAAGCAAATGTGACCTTGCCGTAAAAAGGTCAAACATCAATGTAGGACCATCATTTTAGCAATTTTGGTAGACATCCTGTCCCCGATGATTTGTGCAAAGATTAAGCCCCAGGGCTTATTTGATTCTGGAGAAGAAGATTTTTAAAGTTTTTACCATATATGGGCAAGGTGGCCATCTTGGTCAATAGACTGTGACTTTTTTAGCAATCTTTCATTCCCCTGCCCCAAAGAGGCAATTTGAGCAACATTGGCCCAGGGGCTTCAGAGGAAAAGTCGTCGGTACCTCGGTTCTGGAGAAGAAGATTTTTAAAGGTTTTTATCATATATGGGCATGGGCGGCCATCTTGGTCAAAGAACAGCTACCATTCTAGCAATCTTTCGTTTCGCTAACCTACGAAGGCTCCATATGAAATTTAAGCAAAATTGGCTCATCGGCTTCAGAGGTGGACGGACGGACGGACACACAGACGGATGATGGATAAAAAGTGATCACTATAGCTCATCCTGAGCATAGCTCAATTGAGCTAAAAGTAAGTATTTCAAAATGCCATCTGCTGCAGTTGTGATTGGCACTTTATGGGTTAACATGAGACAGATTCAAAATTTCTTCAAAGTTTACCTGGAAAATGCTAAAAATTACCTTTTCTAGCAGATGTCCTATCACAAGGAATCCTTTATTTTGTGACATCTGCTGCTGTACAGTCACTGAACTTGCTAAGAGATTGTATAGTAGACCCAGAAGATCAGCACTGAAACAAAGGGAAAACAATTCTTGTAACATTTCAGCAAAATACATACATCTGGAAAAGGGGAGTAGTAAGAAGACATTTTTTCTTATTTTTTTTTTCTTTTTTTGTAATTTCCATATGAAAACTTATAAACTGGAATCCTCATTATAAGATAGTTTTGGATACAAGACACTTTAAAGGTGGAGCCCTAAAGTGTTGTCAGGTTTTATCAGATGGCATGAAAAAATATAAAACAATTGTAATAATGATGTGAAGACTCCCAATCAAGCAAACAACTAAAATATAAATACAAAAAGTTTTATTTGAATGGTTTCATAATTTCAAGATGAAAAAGATTTGTGCCGTTGCATTCCCATTTTCCATCAACTCTCTCCCCCACCCCACCCCCCCCACCCCCACCCCCCCCCCGCCCCACCCCCATGCCCGTCTCTCTGCGTCTGTCTGTCTCTCTCTCTGATATAGCGCTCTCTGTATGGGATATACCAGACTAATTATTTCTCTGGTGAGTGCTCGAATGCCACTGATTCTTGTGTTTTTATATAACACATAAAAATGCAAACTGAAAAAGAAAGAGAGTAGGGGGGAGAGAGCCAGAGAGGAAGGGACAGAGAAAGAGAGACTAAAGCTCGACCCATCAGAACACTGGCATAAAGGAATGAAGCTCTACATTAAGTGTTAGCCTGTTGTCAGCTACAATCATCTGATGATCAAGGACTGAAAATATGGCGTGGCATTTTACAACAATAATTCATCTAATGTAATCTCAATAAAATGCCAAGCCTTACTTTCAGCAAAAAGCAAGGCAGATATTAGAAATAGTTTCTGTTAATTTGCAATATGCTAATGGTAAAAAGGAAAATGAGCATGTATTCAGAGAAAAAGCAAAATACTGACAACTTATGATCTTTCAATGGCAGAATAAACTGTCAAATAAATGCATGTAAAAACATACAAAGTGGAAAAAAAGCACCCACCCTGAAAACCAAACAAACACTTCTGTTATACACAGGTGGAGCAAAATAATACTTTATATACATAAATCTGCAAAACTGAATCTTAAAGAGCACTTTTCCTAGCATAGTGGATGATTTATGATGGTGGATTAAATAGCAGGATGGCAGTATTAAAATGTGTTTAGATTTATCTAGCTGAAGATGAGGCAGGAAAAAGGTAGTGGAAGCTGACTTAGGATATATATTTGTACCATAGAACCCCAGGGCTTTCAAAAGTGTACATACCATAGAATGACTAAATTTCTTTCAAAACAATTTTATTAATTATGCATGAAAAGATTAGTTTAAACATTTTTTTTTTTCCAACACTTTAATGAGTACAAATAACAAATAACGCATTTTATAGTATTGGAACGAAAGCAGTCTGCTTTTTTGGTTCCTCTTCCTAAAAAGATTCCTCATAGCACACATGAAATGTCACTGCTCAAGATAAGATTCTTACTTCAACTAAAAATATCAATTTTTTTCTAATTCCTCCACAAAATCGTATATTGTGGGTACTCATTGGAATCACCTCACAGAGGCGCTTCTACCAATACCCACAACATCTGTTTTTGAGGAGAAATAAGAAAAATATTAACCCTTGTCCTGCTCAAACCGGATATACCCTGCCTTTGGAAACAGTTGGCTTCTTCAGAAGCCAACTGATCTGGATCTACACGGCTTGTCATTCATTATATGAATTTATATCAACAACTTTGATCAAGCAATCTGATTGGCTGAAAATTGGAAGTGGGCATGGCATCTTGATTTATTCAGCATGACAAGGGATAGATTGAAAAGCATGCCTTATCTGATGCTATGTAACTACAGCTATGAAGGTGCAGTCTTATCAGGGGCTATTTATTTCATGTACACCGATTTTGAGTCTAACAGATTCTAGAACACAGAACAGAAACAGATCAGTGTGCAGAGCAAATTTACATATGCCTAAAAGGAAGACAGACTGCTAAATCTCTGCAGTCTATTCAGGGTCTGTGCCACTGGCTACAAAGATTTAATAACCACCAATTACTGTGTATGCAAGGATAATGTTTGTTCTACTTGCACCAAAAGCACATCTTGTGGGTACACATTGGAATTGCCACCGCAATTCATTGGCTATGAAGATTTAATAGCCCCCAATTACTGTGTTACAAGAACAATGTTTGTTATACTTGCACCCAAACATACCTTGTGGGTACTCATTGGAATTGCCATGGCAATTCACTGGCTATGAAGAATTAATAGACCCCAACTACTGTGTTATAAGGACAATGTTTGTTATACTTGCACCCAAACATACATTGTGGGTACTCATTGGAATTGCCACGGCAATTCACTGGCCATGAAGATTTAATACCCCTAATTACTGTGTTACAAGGACAATGTTTGTTATACGTGCACCCAAACATACCTTGTGGGTACTCATTGGAATTGCCAGGGCAATTCTCTGACTATATAGATTTAATACCCCCCAATTACTGTGTTACAAGGATAATGTTTATTATACGTGCACCCAAACATACCTTGTGGGTACTCAATGAAATTGCCATGGCTATTCACTGGCTAAGAAGATTTAATAGCTCCAATTACTGTATTACAAGGATAATGTTTGTTATACTTGCACCCAAACATACCTTGTGGGTACTCATTGGAATTGCCACCGCAATTCACTGGCTATAAAGATTTAATAGCCCCCAACTACTGTGTCACAAGGATAATGTTTGTTATACTTGCACCCAAACATATCTTGTGGGTACTCATTGGAAATGCAACTGCAATTCACTGGCTATGAAGATTTTAATAGCCACCAATTACTGTGTTAAAAGGACAATGTTTGTTATACTTGCACCGAAACATACCTTGTGGGTACTCATTGGAAATGCAACTGCAATTCACCGGCTATGAAGATTTTAATAGCCCCCAATTACTGTGTTACAAGATCAATGTTTGTTATACTTGCACCCAAACATACCTTGTGTGTACACACTGGAAGTGCCCTGGCAATTCACCGGCTATGAAGATTTAATAGTCAGCAATTACTGTATTACAAGGCCAATATTATACTTGCTCCCAAACATACCCAGTGGGTACTTATTGGAATTGCCACAGTAATTCACAGGCCATGAAGATTTAATAATACCCAATTACTGTGTTACAAGGACGATGTTTGTTACACTTGCACCCAAACATACCTTGTAGGTACCCATTGGAATTGCCATGGCAATTCACTGGCTAGGAAGATTTAATAGCCCCCAATTACTGTGTTACAAGGACAATGTTTGTTATACCTGCACCCAAACATACCTTGTGGGTACTCATTGGAATTGTCACAGCAATTCATTGGCTATATATGAAAATTTAATAGCCCCCAATTACTATGTTATAAGGACAATGTTTGTTATACTCGCACCCAAACATACCTTGTGGGTACCCATTGGAATTGCCACGGCAATTCACTGGCTATATATGAAGATTTAATAGCCCTCAATTACTGAGTTATAAGGACAATGTTATACTTGCACTCAAACATACCTTGTGGGTAATCAATGGAATTGCCACCGCATTTCACTGGCTATGAAGATTTAATAGCCCCCAAATTACAGTGCTAAAAGGACAATGTTTGTTATACTTGCACCCAAACATACCTTGTGGGTACCCATTGGAATTGCCACTGCCTGCAATTCACCGGCTATGAAGATTTAATAGCCCCCAATTACTGTGTTACAAGAACAATGTTTTTTATACTTGCACCGAAACATACCTTGTTGGGACTCATTGGAATTGCCATGGCAATTCACTGGCTATGAAGATTTAATAGCTCCAATTACTGTGTTACAGGGACAATGTTTGTTATACTTGCACCCAAACATACTTTTAGGAACTCACTGGAATTACCATGGCTATTCACTGGCTATGAAGATTTAATACCCCCAAATACTGTGTTACAAGGACAATGTTTGTTATACTTGCACCCAAACATACATTGTGGGTACTCATAGGAATTGCCACGGTAATTCCGATGAGTATTCACAAGGTATGTTGGGTGCACACAAGGTATGCTTTAATGGAAACAAACAACTATCATCTGAATGCAGCTGGACCTCCATGAACAGCCCCCTCTCAACAACAGTGAGCTACCTTTAACAACACCTTTTCTGATTTCCCTGAGGTGCTGTTTGCTTTATATTTACCATGGACACCTCTCTGAAACAGCCAGTTTTTTGGGGTTTTTTTATTCCAAAGCTGGCCATTGTAGGGAGGATGCATTGCACCCCCTCTATCTGGACCCACTTTATCTAGGTCAACACATTTTGCATATGCAATAAGCGCTATCTTGCTTGCTAAAGCTAGTCTTTCTCTTCCAATACTGTCAGTCATTCTATGGGATGTGAGGTAAAACATGTGATCTTGATGGGTTAATAAGAAACACCACTCACAAGATAATACTATTAGCAGGTTCTTTGCTGAAAATTATACACATAATGGAGGCTCACTAGAGAAAGATTAGAATTGTGAGATAATGATGATTTAGTGTTTAAAGTCCTTTTCAACAATATCTAAGTCATACTGACACAACGGAAGGGTGATATTGAAAGACTCTGCAGTGAACTGCTGTACAATCATAAGCTGAATTCTGTTGGAAGCAATAACCACTCAGCCATACAGATGCTTCTGTTTTCCTGCTGCACTAACAAAATGGGTTTGCAAACCAATAATACAACTCGTCCTTACTTTAACAACTCCTGAAATATTAACCTTTAAAGTGCTAATCACGACTGCAACAGACAACATTTTGAATTTTTTTACTTCATTATTTTTATACTTCAAAGAAATAAGAAGTCTTACTTAGCAGCTGATTCATATGAAATGTCAAGACTTATTTTCTCTGAAAAAATTAATAAAAATAAAAAAAAAGCTGAATGTTGTCTGCTACAAATTTGGCTTGGTGCTTTAAAGTTTAACTGACAAAATCTGTGACAATAGTGGATTAGATATATATGCATACACATTGTTTTATTTTAATTTTTTATGTTCTAAACAACTTTTATCTCAAACCCAACTTCATTTATACTTTTTTGGGTTCCAAGCACAGTGAAAGAACTACATGTATTGTCTGCTCACCTTTCTTAAACTGGCTACTTTAAAATAAAGTATAAAATAAATCCACTATGCAGCCGTCTTTTTTTCAAGTACTGTCATTACGTTAATTTGTGTAAATATGGTTTCTGAATCAGGCTATAGGCTGTTAATATATGGAATAAGGTATTTAATGTTTTTGTTTGTCTTTTTTTAAGCAGTCATTACACTAATTTGTATAACTATGGTTTCTGAATCAGACTGTAGGCTGTTAAAATATGGAATATGGAAAGTCTTTGTTTGTCTAAACTCATTTTACATTGGAACAATGTCTGTTATCTTTAATGCTAATACTATCATGTTGGGTAAAAATTCCAGCAGACAACATTTTGAAAATATTTATTTTTCCCAGAATATAAGCTTTCGTATTTCATGCAAACTGTCCCTAAGATGACAATTTGCATGAAATGTCAAACCCTGTTTTCTGAGGGGAAACATAATAAAAATATCATCAGTTTGCTGTCTGCTGAATATGCCAAGAGACTGCTAAAGGCTATCCTGCAGCCTGTTGAATCAAAAATGAGATACAGTCGACTCTGGTTGTCTCAAATTCCAAGGGACTAACTGAAACACTTCGAGATATCCGTACCTCGACATATCAGAGTTGAGAGAGTGAGGAAAACAATAAATTGAACAACCATATTTAACAAATGGATATGTAATTTGACTCCTGAAGTTAGAAATATATATATAAAATTTTGTTACCTGTTGTCATAGTTTCATGTTAAAATTAGGACCAGATTTTCACTTTGAGATAAGCGGTAATTCGAAATAAGCGAGTTCGAGATAATGAGGTTCGACTGTACATCATAGGAAAAGAGCAGTGAAAACATATGCAAACAGTAAAGGCTCAGATGAGCCTGCACATCTTCACAGTCTGGCCAGAACCTGCGCTCTTCGCTCACCTATGCAGCAAGCCAAGGAGAAACTTAAGCCAAAGAACTAGACATGTGGCCTTATTAAGGGATCGTGCATGCACAATGAAAGACCGATTCAACAGAAAATCTGAGGAGCTTTTTTCTTGTGATGTGGCTCAAATATTAGTAGATAACACAAAATATTTCTCTTTGTTTCCCAGCCCCCCTCCTCCCTCAAAATAAGCATATTTCATTCAAACTGTCTTCAAATGAGATTATTCAAACAAAATTCAAGATTCTATTGCGTAGGTGGAAAGTATCATGCATTTGTCATCTTTCCATTTTTCTACACCATGCGGAAACTAATACAAGTTTTCCAGGAATAGGAATAAAATAATCAAATTTTACCACAAATCTATTTCAAACCAACTGCTACCAGGAAATCTATCACATATTAATAATAAAGTGACACATGGGTCTAGATAAGAGAGTTAACCTGGGCCCAGTTGTTCAAAGTTAACGACATCGTTAGTTAACGATTCGTTAAAATTTACATCTAGTGATACGCAAATATGCTGAAATTTTTTGCTGTAAAAAATGTGAGTAGCTTTTTTTCAGCAAAAAATATCAGTAAAAATTGTATATTGAATCCGCTAAATCAGTTAACGAAATGACCCTTAACGAGCTTGTTAAGCTAATGATGCTTTGGACAACTGGGCCCTGATTTTTTCTTCTTATTTCCCCATGAAAACATACTGACGCAACTCATTAGAAACACCTCTGTAAGACACTTCAAATGATAACCATGAAATATGTTTTTATGGATAAACAAGAAAAGTATTAATATTTTTTTGTTAATGCTTAGCATGCTTGGTTAAAATTTCAGCAGATGAAATTTTGAAATAATTTTTCATGTTTTTTCTCATAAAATAGGCTTTGTCATTTCATGCAAATTGTCTCCTTAGACAATTTGCATGAAATGTCAAAGCCTATTTTCTGGGAAAAAGTAACAAAAATATTGTCAATCTGTCATCTGCTGAGTTAGCCAACTGCTGAGTTAGCCAAGAGAGTGGTAAAGTTTAAAAACCATCTTATCTAGAGGTATACGAGTCTCGATTGTAGACCTCAGATATTATATAGGCCCAGATTAGAGACATGTCCAGAAAAATGTTGCTTTTGTTTGTTCTTTTTTTTTCTTATTTCTCCACAAAATGTGTTGTTGGTACTCATAATAACTGCCCTCTCCTCATTTGAATTACTCTGAAATGAACTTTAACTCTTTGCATGCTGGGTAATTTTGCATGCTTTTTTGTTGTCTGTGGATTTTTTTTTTTAAATCAACTTTTTCAAAAAAATCCTTCAGGAATACCATCAGAGAGTCAAACAGTTTGGAAATGTCGGGCCTGATCTGGATCTAAACTGTTTGCAAAGGTTATCAGCAGACGATAAAAGTTGCGGGGAAAGAGTTAAGGGGGCTGAATACACTTGGTAGACTTTCAATCACTTTACACAAGGGAGACAACTTTTGTGACTGCCTGTTTGCTTTTCTGCATACCAACCCCTTCTGAAAAAGGAGTCTACTCTCAAAGGAAAGAATCTGCTCCCCTATGGAGCAAATTCTTTTCTTTTAGAGAAGACTCCTTTTCAGAAAGGAGGCAAAATCATTTTGACAGAGTTGCCTCCCCCTGAAAGTATATCCATTCTCCTTGAGCTGAAATTGCCAAAACATACATTTACAATTAGTTTGTCATGTTACCAGTCTTCCTTATGATTGGTGCTTCTAATGAGTACTGAGTACCCACATCATATATTGTTTTTTCTTTTGTGGAGAAATAAGAAAAATTATCACTATTAAATAGCATTTTTTCATCAAAAAAGGAAAATTCTTGTCTGGATAACCCCCTTCTTATCTGGATGATGTTTCAAATAATGAAGTTGTTTAAGCTACTACCATGTGGAATAATCTACAGCTGCCGCTCCTTCTGCTTTCGTTACTGGAAGATCCAGCTGTCCAAACAATGGAAAAAGTATCTAAAAATAAAAAAAAAAAAAAACATTTTTTACACTTCTAAAAATATTTTTACACAGTGAAAACTAGTACTGAAGATGTCGAGGAAGAGCCATAATCACAGAACATAAGTTATCAAGACATTTTTTACACACGGCAGCCACACCACTACAGCTACATGTAGTCTTCAGAAGGCATGTTGGAGGAATTCCGGACCAGAAATATACCACAACCTCTTTAAAACACTATTGTTGGGGTCCATAGTATAAACCATGTTAGTTAAACAACCGTGTTATATCCAAACAAAAATGTATAGATTATATTGACAAATGACCATTTATGGTCATTTTTCAATATAATCTATACATTTTTTGGGACCGTGTTATATCCGAAACCGTGTTATAATGAACTGTGTTATAAAGAGGTAGTAGAGTACTTCATATTTTTAACCCTGGTCCTGCTAAGCCCAGATATACCCTGTCTTTGCAAAAGGTGCAGATCCAGATTAGTTGGCTTCTTCAGAAGCCAACTGATCTAGATCTGATCTAAAGGGTTTACATTTCACTCAGTTTTCTCATATAACAAGAAAACATGTACTTAATGCTTTGTCAACTTCAGATACTAGACCAGGGTGTCATGTATACCCCTGACCAGCACCAATCCATCAACAGGCCTGGCTCTAATTTACACAGTGCAACAATAATACCCAATGTTTGTACCAAATTTCAAAATCCTAGGTCCAAATTCTGTCCCTTCTTGGGAGCAAATTCTTTCCTTTTAGAGCAGACCCCTTTTCAGATGGGAGGCAAAAATAATTTGGGAGAGTTGCCTCCCCTGAAAGTATCAACTCAAATTCTTTTTACCCCTTTTTAGAAGAGGCCTGATGTGCAGTAAAGTAAAGCAGGAAGTCACAAGAGTTGTCTGCCTTGTAAATTAGGTCTACCTTTACCTTTAATTAGTCTACCTTTACACCCATAAGAAGGGCACTTGTCAGTTTCTGCCAAAACTGGTTAACCGCTTACAGGACTAAGCCTGCCCAGTAAAACTGTAGTAAGGAAAATTGACTGCACTCGACATGACCCTAATGGGTTGACTGGGCAGTAAAACCCTCAACACAAATAAACAAAACATTTACATCCATAGTTTTTACTTACCTGAACTCCTCCCAAGGAATGTAACGTACTGTTAATGGAATGTGTGATTACAGCTTTCACGTCCTGAAAGAAAGAATAAGTCAATTAACGTTTAGTGTGCTGGGTAAAAATTTCAACAGGTAACATTTTGGAATACTTTTCTCATTTTTCCCAGAAAACACTTTGACATTGCATGCAAATTGCCTCCTTAGGACACAACTTTTCCCAGAAAACAGACTGACATTTCATGCAAATTGTCTCATTAGGAGACAATTTGCATGAAATGTCATTCTGTTTTCTGAGAAAAATAAAAATTTGCATAAAATGTCTGATTCCACCTGTGTGTCCTAAGGAGACAATGTGCATGCAATGTCTGATCCTATTTTCTGGAAAAAAAAATACAATCAATTTGTCTTCTGAGTGTGCTAACTAGCTAAGTGTTAAGCCACATCAAACAAAAAGGTATCTGCCTGTATTTTCTGTTCAGGAAAAAGTCCTTACATAACATTGTGCTGCATTCTAACACCTATGGGATAAATGCTCTTCTAATCTCAACTTTTTAAAAGTGACAAAAGTGTGCATTTTAACCTTTACCACTCTCTGGGCTAATTCAACAGATGACGACTTGATGATACTTTGCTTATTTTTCCTAGAAAACAGGATCTGACATTTCATGCAAATTGCATCCAGTAGAGAAAATTTGTATGACATGTCAAACCTGTTTTCTGGGAAAAATAAGAAAAATATTTTAATATGTCATCTGCTGAAAATTTCACCCAGAGTGCTAAGTATTAAAAGTGACAAAAGTGTTCTTTTTAAGTCCAGTTTAACAGATTTGTGCACTATGCCAAATGCTGACAGAAATAAAAAATTTAAAATAGATTTAAAAAATACAAAATAACAACATCTCCTTAGAATGTATAACACTACATACCCCAGTTTTCTCTTCGTAATATAGGGAAACTTTTATGGATGTACATTTCACTGACATGTTAATGTAATGAAGACTGCCTGCCAAAAGGGTCTTTATGCATAGAGAAACATGAAATAATTACAATCTAACCTAGGCTTCTGGCTACCACTATTAAGCATGACCTTCACTTAACAGACAACTCTGTATTCCCAAAACAATTTTTTTACAAATGACCCTATTGAGCAAGCACCTGTCGAACGTGGTAGTGGCTGGCATATTTTATCAGAAATACCTCAAATATTGTCATTATGTGGCCATCTTGAAAAGTCTGAGGGGACAGCTTATTTGATTCCTAAATGATTCAATTTTGTACACTGGTCATATATCTCGGTGCCTTCAGCCTGCCTTTGAACCATGGCCAACATCAAGACTAGTTCTCAGTTTTAGACAAAATACAAAATGCGAAAATGGATACCACTCGAAGGAAACAAACTGTGTCCTGGCTCACAAAGAGGAGCAGTGTCGTCAAAAACTAAACAGAAGTTAATTCAATAAGATCAAAGTGAGTGTCTGATGATCTTTGATTTTAACAGTGGCTGTATGGTTGTGCAATTAGACCAGGTTTATGTTATTACAGACTAACAATGTTTGTTTTGAGATTAATAAAGGTGAGAAAACTTGATTGAATAGGAAAAAATTAACAAAAGGTAGTGACGTAACTGTCCAGATGATTGTCATGTTTTGTTAACATGTTTGATACCATAGCCAGCATTCACTTATCGAAGTTTTTTGTTTCTAAAATTATCAAATGAGGATGTGACCTCATACTTTTATAGAATCATGGGAAAAAAGGTGTTACCATCTTTTGTTTTTGTTAGCACATTTAGCAATCCTGGGTTTCTCTAAAACACTGACCCTCTCCCCAACCACATTCTTCTGATATCAAAATTTGCATTCATATCAATATCTCAGACTTTTGTGATACTAACTTAAAACCATGACTTCTACCCGATCAGTTGCCTTGGCCAGAAAGACATGGTTCCCCACAAAATTCCAAGTCCCAGACCAACCTGTATTAAGCAAGCACTTTATTAAGCAAGCAATTTTGCATTATCCCATGGGTGCTTGCTTGAGACAGGTCAGACAGTATCTATTGTAGGAAATTGGTATTATATATTATCTGCTCAGTCTAATGATGATGATGATTTGGTGTTTTACATCTCTTTCAACATTATTTAATTCATATCGAGATGACACTGGGGTGAAAATGAAAGACTTGTGCATACAGCAATGAGATGAACTCCATCTCTAGTGGGATTCAAAATTAGGACCTTGTCATCTCAAGTCAGGAGCGCTAACCACTCGACCACCTGGGCCCAGTTGTTCAAAGCATCGTTAGCTTAACAAGCTTGTTAAGGGTCATTTCGTTAACTGTTTTAGCGGATTCAATATACAATATTCTGATATTTTTTGGTGAAAAAATGTGAGTAGCTTTTGCACTGCAAAAGCTACTCACATTTTTTCAGCAAAAAATTTCAGCATATTTGCATATCACTCAATTTAAATTTTAACGAATCGTTAACTAAGGACGTCGTTAGCTTTGAACAACTGGGCCCTGGATGCTTCTCCAATACAGTCTAATCAAGACTGCTGTACTATATCTCACTATGTAACCTCTACAATGTCCAATTAGTGTGTTGGCAAATATCGAAGACCCAGAGCAGACTGCGCAGATACACAATCTAGTCTGGGGTCTTCAATGTTTGCATCATGTACCCTCTTCTCTATGCTCAACTATCAGCGCTTACAATTTCCACTCCGTTTCAATTACGCGCTGAATTTTCACCCCATTCATTACGATATTTGAACTCTGTAAATGACCTTTATACAGTTGACTCTCGTTATCTCGACCCCTCTTATCTCGATCCTATCACTTATGTCGAACTGATTTCGAAGTCCCGATTATTTTCCCTATGTATTTATTGTATTTCAGCTTCGCGTATGTCAAACTTCTTTTATGTCGACACTTCAGCTATCTCGTCCATCATTTTCAGTCCCTGAATATATTTTTCACAGTTTTTACTACCGCGTATCTCGAACTCGGACCATGACGAAGGAAAAAAAATATAAGATGTGGCGCCGCCGGTCTCTCAGTTAATGAAAATCATAATAGGTCATTGATAAATAAATCAATATTTTAATTTTCCCCTTTGTCCAGGTAATTACAAACAACACAAACAATGTCTAAAATCCGTAATTATGAAATCACATGCGTGTCGAGTCGGGCTTGACACGCGGCGCTCAACACCGTCTCGTGTCATTGATTTGTAAGATAAAAAGCGGCCCAGAATAGTGTTATGGAAGATTAATCAACGAAGTTTCTTTAATTTATTGTTTAGATATGCTCTTCACTATTGAGTACTGTCCGTCTGAATGATATAGCGTCTTCAAGAAAAGTCAGTGCGCGACAGGTTCCGACTCAGATCAGCCTGTATTGATCAGGCTAGCTAAGTCTGAATCTTCGCTTGTTACTCTTTGGTCAGGCGGTGCTCTTTGGTAAGCCCAGATAAGGCTCATGCGTATAATGGAAAATTCGTGGGCGTGCAGACAGATCAGAGTCTTTGACAGTCGCACAGTCTTCTAATAGGAGTTGTCATGCACGGCCTCAAATAGACGAATTACACGTAGGTACCGATGTTAACCCTTCCGACCCTGTAGACTGGTACGGATACCCGCACAAATAGTGGAGGGCTAGATGAGACCGTTCATAACAAGCTTTCTCTGCAGGATCTACAGTTTGCCGCGCTGAGATGGGTCGTTTATGCCAGGGGAGATAATCCAAACTAGCTTACAGCTGCCGCTTAACATTGTAAGCGTTTTATGCAAAAGCGGAAACCAGTCAACTCTTTATCGAGTCGTCTATGCGAAGGGAGCT
Source organism: Anodontia alba (assembly GCA_964016985.1). Classification (NCBI taxonomy): domain Eukaryota; kingdom Metazoa; phylum Mollusca; class Bivalvia; order Lucinida; family Lucinidae; genus Anodontia; species Anodontia alba. The sequence goes on from OZ024826.1 coordinate 45,612,297, forward strand.
AATCCAAACCAGTTCATAACGTATAGCTAACACAACCCGGAAACAAGTAATTTATTTATAGCTCATATGGAAATCCAAATTTGCAGGAGTATTAAAAGACAACAAGAGACGTTTGAAATTTATTATTATTAACATTTATTGATGATATTATTTCAAGAAAACCATTGCATCTCCTAAAACAAACAGTAACAATGCAAACTGAAGTACGCGTAAATTATTTAAATTGCCATATACATGTGCCTTCCAAGCACGTTTTGGCGAACAGAGAGGCGAACAGTCGTCATACCTATGACGTCACAATTTGGCTATCTCGAACTACTGATAACTCGAACATTTTTATCAGGTCCCGTGAAGTTCGAGATAACGAGAGTCGACTGTATTTCAGTATTTCACCAATAGTCGCTTTGTATCGCTCTCATCGCAACACGACTAGGTATTGGCTGATTTTCTCCCGAACAAACGCGGGGGCTTTTTTAGTGTATGTGTCTTGAAATTTGATATTTACAATCTGTCTGCAGTTAGCTCTGCAAAACAAAAAAAAAAACAATAACTAGCCTATTCAGATTCTGAAGAAGCCATCTGATCTTATCTGCACTGTTTGCAAAGTCAGGGCATCTCTGGGTTCAGCAGGACCAGGGTTAATGTAAAAACATTATATCAACACGATATCAGAGAAACAGATAAATTGATTTTTTTTTTTGTTTTGTTTTGTTTTTGTGATAATTTAGGGATACTTCTATCTGTTTTGCCGTAGACTATCTATTTCGCCATTCATTAGAATTGCCTCATTTCTAATGAATACCTACAACATATGTTTTTATAGAGAACTTACGAAAATTATCCCTAAATTATCACCAAATACCTACCTGATCTGTTGCTCTACGTAACATAAATAAACTGATAGCAGCTGATGTGTGTATCACATGGTAGCCAAGTGGTTTGGTTGTAATAGGTGCTCTGATTGGCTGTTTAGTTGAAGGGGACTCCTCCGATTAAAAATAGCTGTGGGGTAAGCAATTATCAATGAAATGGTGGGAGATAAAACAGAGGTTTGTCTATGAAAAAAATGAGGTAGCAAATCTCTGTGCAAGAGAGTATCTTCTCTCATGCCAGGCCCCAAACACTTACCCCTGACATCATGGCATGTGGTGAGTGTAGAAAGTGGGAGGGGTTTCCTTTTGGTGATGACTCTAGACACAGCTGACCATCACAGGCTATAGGATTGTACATAAACACAATTAAAGATGTCAGCTTGCCATCGTATAACAACTGAAAAATATGAAATATTTACAAGTAAGTGGTGAGGTGTAAAAATACCTCTAAGAATATGTGAAATACAGTATTACGTATTATGCAAATGTTGTAGCAAGCGATGAAATGTGGAGCAATGCCCTATATCATACTCTAAAACAAAAAAAAAAAAAAAAAAAAAAAAAAAAATTAATAATCACACTTTGTCTTAAAAGAAAGTACACAATCCATATACGGTAAATGTCCTAAAATTTCTTACACCAAAGTTGCTGATAAAATGGCATGTGCAAACAGTGCAGACCTAGATCAGACTGCTCCTGAAGGAGCTGTCTGATCAGGGTCTACACTGTTTGCCATTCCACTAAGTATTTTGAAAAAAGAAAACAACTGCATAAAAAGAAAAATGTAGAGCAAAATAGTATTGAATAATATGTTTGAAATTTTAGGACATTTACCATACTATGCTAGTGACCAGTATACACTTGGATCAAACTGCAAGCTGGTATGAATTTACACTGGTCTCATTTGTCATAAGGTCATTTTCTACGGTAAAAGACCTAATATCTGCAGCAATTTGGCGTTAAGGATTAGTTTGCCTACTTTAATTTTGACAATTTAATACTTTCAAATGTATGCCACACTATATACATTCAAAGAAAATTGAATATTGGTTCATTTAGGCAGTATTTGCCTAGATCACCAATTATGCCGAAATAAAGTCACCGCCAAATATAAGTGTTTTACAATATTTGGATAAGCTCATATGCAGAAAGTGACCACCCCTTATCAGTGGACACAGCTGCAATGTTAGATGTAGGACTGTACTATCTGCTTACAAAATTATAATACTGTAGATAGTCAACTGACAAAAAGTGAATTAGACAGCAAAGGTATAAATTTTAAGCAAGGTCTTTGTAGCTTCTAAATGTCATAAGGCCCCTTATACTTCACAAAGTTTGAATTACCAATCAGGGCCCAGTTGTTCAAAACTAAAACTGTCATTAGTTAACGTATCGTTAAAATTTTGATCATTAAATATGGCATATATGCTAATATTTTTGCTGAAAAAATGTGAGTAGCTTTTGCATTTGCAAAAGCTACTCACATTTTTTTCAGCAAAAATACCTGTAAATTAGATATTGTACTTACTAGAGCAGTTAACATTTTGACCACTAACAAGCTCGTTAACCTAACAACGCTTTGAACAACTGGGTCCAGGAAAAATTACTTTCCTTACCTTCTGTGCAGTATCTGACAATTTCAACTGGCTTTCGTTGGTAAATCGGAATTGACTCTGTAATGATAAATATTATATGATACATGAAGTGCAAAAAGGACCCTTATGCAATATGAGGGCAATGAATGCCCAGCTCAGCTTGCACATTAGCACAGTCTGATAAGGGCCTTCATTGCCCACTTATAAGTCATGCTGTTGCACACAAGGGGTATTGCGCAATTGTGTAAGCACACCTTTGCTTCACAACAGCTTGCCAAAACTGATATGAGTTAATCAGTTAATAAAACAATTTTTTTTGTGATCCTTAACTCCTTCAAAGAATTTTTGAAATGAAAATATATCAACTGAAAAAAGCAAACATTTTGTATAAGGGTATAATTTATAGTATTTGTGTTAAATCTGAAGCTTAAGAATAACAATGGAACTTGTTAAAGGGTTGCTGGTGTTGTGAGAGTTAATATGATGATTACCCTAATAATCAATACCCAAAGTATTGGGACAGATAGGGCTTTGCAAACAGTGTAGACCCAGATCAGATGCTGCAAAATGCGGCGTGTGGCATCTGATCAGTGTCTACACTGTTTGCCATACATACAGCAATATTTTAGACATATAAATAGATAGTAAAATAGACTTTTTTCAACTTTAGGACAAGAATGGTAAGTATATAAGGTGTCCCAATACTTAGGGTAAATGTGGTATTTTCTTACTTTTCTCCACAAAAACATTCTGATTCATTCTAGGTCTGCCTTACATGTAGAATTACAACTAGAGAAACTGACCAGTACTGAGGTCATGTATACCCCCAGCTGGCACCAGTACATCAACATTTTGATTGAAGAGGAAGAAATCATGGACAAATAAATGGAAAGATAAGCAGGAGCAAGACAGTTCTCTTTTCCACAATACAACAAGCCATACCCAACACTTGTTTCAAATTTCGAGATCCTAGGAGCAGTGGTTCCACTGAATCATTTGATAGAAAAAGATTAATACAGAGAGAGACACACACAAGGCAAAGACAAAACCTATAATACATACCTCCTTGGCATTCTATGTATGCCAAGTATTAATAAAGATCCTAAACACACAGACAATTTCTTACCTAATTTTACTGATGAAGGGCAACAACCAGTTTTGCAAATGAGGCAAATTAATTACCTCCCTTTGCAGAATGTTTACTTTTTCCTACACTTGTAAAAGTAATCAGCCCATAGTTCTTACTGTCCAACTGTTCAAGTGTCCATAAATTTCATACACCGAAGTTCCTGACAAAATGGCATATGCAAACAGTGCAGTCAGATCAGGGTCTGCACTGTTTGACATTCCCCCCCGAGTATTTTGAGAAATAACTGCATAAAAAGCAAAATTTAGGTCAAAAAAGTATGATATAAAGTGTTCAAAATTTTAGGACATTTATGGTATATTTTTACAAACATCCAAATTATCTAGATCCTTGAAATCAACAACCATAGTTCCAGATAAAAGGTCTAATCAAAATGTCATTTTTGTTACCGTAAATGTTCTAAAATTTCGAACACTTTATTCTATACTTTTTTGGCCTAAATTTTGCTTTAAAAGCAGTTGTTTCTTAAACTACTTAAAGAAATGACAAAAAGTGCAGACCCTGATCAGACTGCTCCTTCAGGAGCAGTCTGATCTGGGTCTGCACTGTTTGCATATGCCATTCAGTCAGAAAATTTGGTGTACAAAGGACATTTATCGTAATTTTGCACCAAAATGTATCTTGTGGGTAACTACAGATATGAATTGAGAGGCAATTCCAATGAGTATCTGAAAGGTATGTTTTGGGGCAAAATAAACAAGAACTTATCCTAAATTACCACCCCAATTATCTCTTTATCTAGAGCTATATTACATTACCTTGTAACTTGGTCCGAGTTCATATATTGAGGTTATCTGAGCACTGGACAGAGCTTCACTAAACAGATACATGGTCGACAACTGACCACTGAACATGTGATCAGCATCTCCCTCGTCACTCCCTCCAATAAAACATTTATCAAATGGCTGAAAATATCAAACACGAAAAAAGTATATACATTTCAATGTCTTCAAACTCCAGATTTGGCTTTGCTTGCTGTTTTCTCCTGTTTGTTATCTTGTGTTAGGTGGGTCCTGTCTAGCATTGTGATCAGCCTAGCACTGTGATCAGTCTAGCACTGTGATCAGCCTAGCATTGTGATCTGTCTAGCATTGTGATCAGTCTAACACTGTGATCAGTCTAGCATTGTGATCACCCTAGCAGTGATCAGCCTAGCATTGTGATCAGTCTAGCATTGTGATCAGCCTAGCACTGTGATCAGTCTAGCAATGTGATCAGCATAGCATTGTGATCTGTCTAGCATCATGATCAGTCTAGCATTGTGATCAGTCTAGTATTGTGATCAGTCTAGCACTGTGATCAGTATAGCATTGTGATAAGCCTACCATTGTGATCAGTCTAGCATTGTGATCAGTCTAGAATTGTGATCACCTCATTGGGGAAGACAGAGCTGGTTGTTTTGCTTTTTATTGGTTTGTAATGAGTGTGCTGTTCTCTGTTTACTCTTCCTCTTGGTGTCATTGGTAGGCTGCGATTGTGGCTCTTCCTTGATGACTTCTTTACTATTATGCTCCTCATTTAATCTTTGTTTTAGGCTTATCATTCTACTATCTTTTGGAGCTGTTCAAATATTGTTTATTTAAAAAAAAAAAATCCAATATTTCAAACATCAAGAAAGTAATTTTTGTAAGAGTTTGAACAGACAGAATTTACCATAACCAGAGCATCTTGTCTAAGTTTTGATGTATCCTTCACATGGACACAGATCTTAGTTTTGTTCATATCATATTTGCCATAAATATTCTATTTATCTCAAACTTCAACCGACTAGATTTTTTGGTTTGAGATAACAGTAGTTTGAGATAAAGGAGTTGAAATATTCAGAACATACAGCAATTAATATTGGTCTTATTTAGTTTGATTTAACCAGTAGTTTGAGATATCAGTGTTTGAGATATTTAGAGGATAACTGCTTTCAATTTTGGCATTTGGGGAGGTAAATCGGCGGTTTTACGGTCGGAAATTTCGTTTTACGGCGACGCGTCAGCGGAGCCGTAAAACGAAATTTCCGACCGTAAAACCGCCGATTTACCTCCCCAAATGACAAATTTGATGCAGTTATCCTCATTCTAATGCATTTATTCATTTTTTTTTCTATTGAAAAATATACTATTTGCACAAAACAACAAGTGCTGTGAGCTGCGTAAAACCAAATGCCAGCCAATGAGAAGCAACGTTACGTGATGACGTCGGATTTGCGACAGTATATCGCAGAATATACCGTCGCAAATTTTTGACGTTATCCAATCAGACGTCGCGTTACATACGCGAGTGCATTAGAATGAGAGTTAACTGTATTTGAACCTCCTTATTCTAAAGTTTGAACAAGTTCATTTTACTACCTGTTGATTTGTTAAAAACTGGTGGATGAGTTGAAAACAGTGTAGACCCAAATCAGATGCCACAGAATGTGGCATCTGATCTGAGTCTACATGGTTTGCTCAGGCCTATCTGTCCCAATCAATATGCTGTGCCATGCGAAAACTTGTCTTTGGGCATATGTGGACAGGGAAGGCCTAGATTAACCTGCACATTTGCACACTCTTATAACAGCCTTCACTGTCCACAAACAATCGCTGAATACTAAAGAATGTTTAAATGGAGAGCAAATAGAATTATTGGATACTAAAGAATGTTTCAGTGGAGGGCAAACAGAATCACTGGATACTAAAGAATGTTTCAATGGAGAGCAAACAGAATTATTGGATACTAAAGAATGCTTCAATGGAGAGCAAATGTCCAGATGAGACTTTGCGCATGTGCAGGATGATGTGAAGGTATAATTTTGCTTGACATGGCCCATATGATGTACTTACATCAGACGTGCTGACGAGCCATGACATATCTGTTCCCGACACCATCTGTCCATCAACATAACATCTTATTTCGGACTTGCTCCATCTGTTATACACATGTACTACCGATACCATGTACCACTGAAAGAGATGAAAAACAATCACAAAACTATCAAATACAGTCCTTTCAAGTCAATACTGGCAATATACAGTGTAGCTCCAATATATCGCGGTCCTCGGGGTCCAGAGTCCACTGTCGCGATATAAACAGAGTGCGATATAAGTCCCGACATGTACCATGCATGTATAACGGCGTGCATAACATTCATTTATGTTGTCACCATATTTCCTAATTAAAATTGGATTAGAATTGCTCAATGGAATAATTTACAATGGTGCGCTATGTCTAACAAGTAATTCCAATCAAAACCAGCTGATAAACTACGTTTGAAAACAAGAAATCATCGGATTGACAATTTAGGACGCCATTTTGGATACTCTGGACGACTGGTTCCCTGGAACGGCAAAGGGAAGTTACTCAATTGTGCTAAGATAACTTGAGCTGCTTCCCTTCGCTTATATTGCGGGCGCAAAAAAAAAAAAAAAACTGTCGTTTATCAAAGTTAATTTCTTTTTATTTATTTTTTTACTGTTAGTTTTTGGGTTTTTTTGACGCAGTTGTTTTCTTCTGAAATATTTATATCTACAGAAGTGTAAAATAAGCGGACTACGATCTGTGTATGTTGGACAAAAACATCGTAAGACATCATGTTTATGAACTAAAACAATCTATTTTATTAAACTGTGCAAAATTTCAAAACATTACACATCCAAAGCTACCTTTAGTAATTTCTGCTGGAAAGAGAACTCATAATTCCTTGGAGGAAATATTTCCTCCTACAGCAGGGAAAGAGTTCCCTTAGAATTCTGTCATGCCATGTGATGTGGTAAGATGACATAAATGATCCACCGCTTATTGACATCATCTAAAAATGTCAAAAGAACATAAAACGGAATTTGAAGATCAAACTAACAAAAAACAAGAGGCCCCTGAGCCAGGATTCCTTCACCTGAGTAAAACAGCCATTGCAAATCTGCAGTTGCCATATAACGTTCTTCCAGTATTGTCACAGCAACTAGGAAACAAATCTGACTGTGCCGTAAAAAGGTCAAAGGTCAGCCTAGGATCATCATTTGAATTTACTTGGTAGACCAAGATTCAGCCTCAAAGCTTTCTTGGTCCTGGAGAAGAAGATCTTTAAGTGTTTTTTACCATATATGGGCATGGCAGTGATCTTGTTCAACAGTGCATAACCATTTGAACAAATTGTCAATACCCCTTCGACAGAATGCCCCATGTGAAATCATCATGCAGACAACTAAGACTGTGTAGACTGTGCAGAAGCACAGGCTGATTTGAGTCTTTGTTGTGCGCCATGTCAAGAAGTACTCACATTGCAGCTCAGCTATTTTTATCAGGGCTGCATGAAGTGTATTCTTACCCTGCGTGGCTGGAAATCGTACTTGAAGCAGTGCTGGAATCCTTTGCCCTTGACCTTCATAGATGTGACTACCAGGGAATTACCAAGAAAGTTTGCTGAATACCCAACTCCTTTGTTTGTGTGGAAACTACAAAAGCAAATAATATATTATAGGGATCAAACATGGTTTTTCATGCATTAACATTCGCCAGCTCCCGTGGGAGGTGCTGAAAACCGAGGCCATAGGCCGCGGTTTTCAACACCTCCCAAGGGACCTGGTGAATGTTAATGCATTGAAAAACCATGTTCGATCGCTATTATTGCATAAAAACTGAAAACACTGGCTACATTTCGCATTATTTCTTGCACTATTTTGTTTCACCTTTTCACCGATATCTTGCGAACGCTATTTCCACGGACTATGCTCATTCTAGGGCAAGGAAGTCTACATCTCGTGATGACAGCAATTCTGTGGCCCCGGTTCAGGCATATTGAAAGTTGCGTAGCCGTGCATTAACAGCGCGTGAATTGCCTTGTTAATACACAGCTTTTCGCCGGTTAATGCACAGCTATTAATAACGTGCGACACTGCTTTTTATGCAATAATAATCCTTAAAGCATTAAGCAAAATGGTAGCAGATGACATTCTATTTTTTTTTAATGATTAGCATGCTGGGTACAAGTTTCAGCAGACAACATTTTTAAATATTTTCCTTATTTTTCCCAGAAATTAGCCTTTGGCTTTTCATGCAAACAATTTGCATGAAATGTTAAAGCCTATTTCCTGGGAAAAATAAGAAAAATAATACCAATTTGTTGTCTGCTGAATCAGTCCAACGAATGGTAAAGATTAATTATTTTTCAAAGGAAATAAGACTTGACATTTCATGTGGATCATCTGCCTAGATGATTCACATGATATGTCAAGCCATATTTTCTCAGTAAAAATACAAAAAAAGGTATCAAAAAGTCATCTGCTGCGGTTGTGATAAGCACTTTAACTCTGTGGGCAAATTCAGCAAATGACAAATTAATTATATTTTTCTTATTTTTTCAAGATAATAAGACTTGACACTTCAGTCAAATTGTTTCCTCAGGGACAATTTGCATGAAATGCCAAAGCCTATTTTCTGGAATAAATTAGAAAAATATTTCAAAATGTTGTCCGTTGAAATTATTACTCAAAGTGCTAAGTGTTAAGGATTAACACATTCATTCCATATCAACATGAAACAGTCAATAAACCAGCGAAAAATAATCTGTTGAGTGGAAGTTTGTCTTGAATTAATGATTTGTAGTTTTGCAATTTATAGAATATGATGATGGTTTGATGTTTTACATCCCTTTCAAAATTATTTATGTCATATTGAGATGATGGACAGATGATAAAGAAAGACTCTGTGCAATGAAGCACGGTACAGTCATGAAATGAATTCCGCCTCTAGCACAATTTGAACCTTAGACCTCGTGATCAGAAGTCGGGACCGCTAACCACTTGGCCACCTGGGCCCAGCTGTTCAAAGCATCGTTAGCTTAATGAGCTCGTTAGTGGTCAATATGTTAACTGCTCTAGTAAGTACAATATCAAATTCACTGGTATTTTTGCTGATAAAATGTAAGTAGCTTTTGCAAATGCAAAAGCTACTCACATTTTTTCAGCAAAAATATTAGCGTATATGCCATATTTAATGGTCAAAGTTTTAACGATATTTAACTAACAACATCGTTAGTTTTGAACAACTGGGCCCTGGATGCTTCAATTTATAGAATAAGTAATAATAGATGAGGAACATATTTATGGGTACCCACAACGTATGTTTTTGTGGAGAAAATAAAAGAAAAATATTCATACTTTTCAGTGCTATGGCTATGAATCTGCACATTTGTCATGCTTATTTTGCTTGAAGAGGCCCAAATAAGATTTTGATTGATTGGTTGTGTTGGGGTTTAATGACACGTCAACCCTTGTGGGTCATTTTGTTTTGTCTCCCAGAGAAAGGGAGAAAAGAGATAGAAGAGATAGCTGAGGAGATAAAAGAGAGGGACAGTGAAGAAAGAAGAACAGGAATGAAAGTAAAGAAACAGAAGAAATAAAAACATTCCCCCTCTACCTTTACCTGCTACAAGGACAGCAAGCCTTGCCCAACTGTAAGCCAATATCAGTTGGCCGCCCTGGTGACATAAGATACACAACACCTTTGCCACATCAGATCACCCCCACCAAATAAGATAACTGGATAATACTTATTTACCAATAAAGATATGGCCTTTCTCGTTCTACTGTTACTCCTGTAACAGGGTCCAGACGCAACCAACATGAAAATGTCCAGCCATAGGCATACGGCCATGTTTTGATTGGTGGCAGTGGCAGACACTGTAAAAGAACAGAAAAACAAACATGAAGACACAGCCAAAACAAATGTGGCATGGAATAAATCATGGATGTCCTTGAATAAAGTGTTTTCCTCAAAAAAAAAAAAAAACATAGCTCCAGATAAGAGGAGTATCAATGTAAGTATTTTGTTACCTGTCCATGAAAAAACAAATTGTTCGTACTCATCAAAAGCACTTTTGAAAGACACTTCTAAAGAGTAGCCACTATGTATGGTTTCATGGGCAAACAGGAAAAATATGAACATACTTTTGGCACAAGAAAAAAACGCCTCATCTAGATTTGGTTTGGCTTGGCATTTAACTCTTTCCACGCTAGTGGCGACTTTTGTCCTCTGCTGATAACCTTTGCAAACAGTTTGGTTCCATATCAGCCCGACAAAATGTCAGGCCTGATCTGGATCCAAACTGACACTGATGGTATACCTGAAAGATTTTTTTGATATTTTTAAAAAAATCCACAGACGAGAGAACAGCATGCAAAATTACCCAGAATGCAAAGAGTTAATGGCCCAGTCAACATTATTAACCCTTGTCCTGCTGAACCCGGATAGATCCTGCTTTTGCAAACAGTGTAGATCCAGATCAGTTGGCTTCTGAAGAAGCCAACTGATCTGGATCTGCACTGTTTGCCATTTACTATGTGAATATATATCAACATCTCGATCAAGGAATCTGACTGGCTGACAATTAGAAGTAGGCGTGGCATCTTAATTTATTCAGCATGACAAGGGTTAAGGTTTGTTGAGACCATCAGTTTACCTTACTACACTTTTCCTAGGCAGGCCATGTCCTCTAGGCAATTAAATAGTACTTGTGCACATTCTTTTTTAAAATTTGCTGTATAAGTAACATCTGATCCGGGTCTACATTGTTTGCTCAAGCATTTCTGTCTGAATCCAGTAAATATGGTAATATATATTGATAGATATTTCTTGTTCTTTGCAAAGAAAACAGGCTCATCATCTGAGCAGGCTTTCAGGTGCCCTCCATCAAAAAAGTAGTGATAAAGTAGGGCACAAAATTTTGAAAAAGTAGGGCAAAAGTAGGAATTTCAATCATGAATAGTAAGGATGGTTCTAAGTGTTTTCAGACTTAGAAAAAGATATATTAAATAAAAGTTTTCTCTGAACAATAACACTACATTACTATGAAAAGGAAATACCAAAATAAATAATTCCGAAAAAGGAGATACAACTGAATTAAAAATATTTTATTTGCATCATGGCTGCTCAGATTAAGTTAATCTGATTTTTACAAAGTCTGAGTGAACGAGTAAAAAAAATTACAATTTTTGGTCTCTTCAAACATTTTTGGACTAAAAAGTAGGGATAGTAGGGCATTTTCAAAAAAAAAAAAAGTAGGGAAAAGTAGGAGCACCAAAAAAAGTAGGAAAAAGTAGGGCCCACTTAAAAGTCTGAATCATTTTCAAGGAAAATGCCAAGCAAAAGATATCATGCTTTAACCCTTAAAGTACTAATCAGAACTGTAGCAGATATTCTGGTTTCTTTTTTATGTGTGTATTTTTTTCAGAAAAAAATAAAGCTTGACATTTCCAGTGGAACCTCTGCCTAGGCAAATGATTTACATGAAATGTCAAACCATATTTTCTCTGAAAAAATAATTACAAAAAAAGCAAAACAGAATGTAATCTACTACAATTTTTCTTAGTACTTAAGTTTAACACTGATTCAAATGAAATATCAAGGATGAAAAATATACTCTGCTAATTATAAAGACTGACCTTAAAATGCTATATTAGCAGATGACATTTGACTTTTTTTTTCCTTTTATCCATGAAAACATCTTAAGAAATAAGGTTTTACATTTCATACAAGCAGTTTCCTTATTAGATGGTTCACATTAAATGTCAAGCCCTACTTTCTATGAAATAAGAAAACATTTTAAATGTTGTCTGCTAATTCTATGTAGAAAGGGTTGAAATCATGCTAAAACTGGGTTGGCTGGCCTAGTCAACACTGTTAAGGTCATATCAAGCTGGTCAGTTTACCTAACAACATTTTTCCTGTGAAGGTTAAGTCCTCCAAGTGATTAATCAATACTTGTGCACATTCTTTTGCCAGAACCTGACAACTGCCCATCTTGAATCAGCAGACAGGAGAGAATGACTAAAGAAAATATTTCATAATCAATCTACACAAAAGAATGTTGCCGGACCAGGCGGGGATTGAACCTGCAACCTACTAAATCACCAATTGGACATGCATCCCACTGAGCTACCAAGGCAGGGCCCAGTTGTTCAAAGCGTTGTTAGCTTAACGAGCTTGTTAAGGGTCATTTTGTTAACTGTTTTAGAGTATTCAATAAAAAATATTCTGATATTTTTTGCTGAAAAAATGTGAGTAGCTTTGCAAAACCTACTCACATTTTTTCAGCAAAAAAATATCAGCATATTTGCATATCACTCGATGTAAATTTTAACGAATCGTTACCTAACAATGTCATTAGCTTTGAACAACTGGGCCCTGGTTGCTAGAACTGGGACTTTACAATAAACATGTCTGACCTTTAGAAACACATGAAAACATCTACAGCTGAGAAAAACTTGTAATTTACTTTGTTTATTTTTCTGGACCCTTTGCTAAACAAATTGGCAGCAGATGACATTCTATTTTTTTTTATTATCATTATTTTTCAGAGCAGACAATTCATATAAAATGCTAAGCCTTATTTTCTTTGAAAAATACAAAGAAAAATCAAAATGTTATCTACTGCAGTTGTGGTTAGTGCTTTAACCTTTATCACTCTCTGGGCAAATTCAGCAGATGACAAATTGATTAAATTTTTTTCTTATTTTTCCGAAAACCGGTTTAACACTATTGGAGACAATTATGCACAAAATGACTAAACCTGTTTTCTGGGTAATTTTTTTTTTTTTTTCCTTTGGGTTTTACAGCCCTTTCAAGAATATTTCACTTATATAGAGCCGATCATTCATCAAACATGGGCGAAAACCTGAGAACCCAGGGAAAAACCACCTGAACATCCATAAGCAGACATTGGCTTTCCCACATGTGACCCAAGTGAGGCTCGAACCACAGTGGTGAGAAACCTAATGGACTAAGAGTCCTATCCACTGGGCTACAGGGTAAAGTAAAATAAGAAAAATATTTCAATATGTCATCTGCTAAAAATTTTACACAAAGTGCTTAGCATTAAGAGTTCAACAACTTACAGATCCTTTCTTCCCAGGAAAACTGAAGAATTCATCTGGTCCTTGTCTTTGTGGCATCTGTTTCAGGACGGATATCAGCTTCACAGAGTGACATGGCTGAAAATAGAAATAAAATTTTATGCTAAATATTAATTTAACACTTGTCCTGCTGAGCCCGGAAATACCCTGCCTTTGCAAACAGTGTAGATCCAGATCAGTTGGCTTCAGAAGAGGCCAACTGATCTGGATCTGCACTGTTTGCCAATCAGAATATGAATTTATATCAATAATCTGGATCAAGTAATCTGATCGGTTGAAAATTTGAAAAGGGCGTGGCATTCAAATTTATTCAGCAGGACAAATGATAACTCCTTACCACACTTGTCTTACTGGCACAGTAGCTCAATTGGTAGAGTATCCACTTTGTGACTGGGAGGTTGTGAGTTCCATCCCTGGCCAATTTATACCAAAGACTTCAACAAGAAATTGGCCAAATGGCTATGTCCGGACTACTGGTAATGTTCAAGAAATGGAGCTAAACCAAAACATTGTTCAGGCAAGTGTGAAAAAGAGATCAAGGTCAATCACAGTCTACAACACTGGCTAAACATTATTCAGCTAAGCAACATACTGAAATACTTTTCTGATTTTTTCCCAGTACACAGGTTTTGGCATTTTATGCAAATTGCCTCCAGTGGAGACAATTTGCTGTAATGTCAAATCCTGTTTTCTGGGAAAAATAAGAAAAATATCATCAATTTGTCATCTGCTGAATTTGCCCAGAGAGTATTAAAGGTTAAGCCTTAATAAAATAATGGAAAGACATTTAGTCTGTTCAACACTTAAATGAAACTTAATTCCAGTTAAAATTTTTTATCATTAAAATAACAAGATGTAACATGACGTCAAACATTTATATGCTGAATTCAATTCTTAACATTTTCCCCACTAGTGGCGACTTTTGTTTGCTGATAATCTCTGCAAACAGTTTGGACCCAGATCAGGCCCGACATTAAATGGATCCAAACTGTTCAATACTCTGACGGTATTCCTGAAAGATTTTTTGAAAAAGTTAATTTAAAAAAAAAGAATACACAGATGACAAAAAAGCGCGCAAAATTACCCAGCATGCAAGGAGTTAAAAGCATTAATCACAATAGCACCAGACAACCTTCTGAATTGTTATTTTTGTTGTTGTTGTTGTTGTTGTTGTTGTTTTCAGAGAAAATAAGGTCTGGCATTTCATGTAAATTGTCTGCCCAGAAGACAATTCACATGAAATGTCAAGCCTTATTTAAAAAATAAATTTAGATAAAAAAATTGAGACTGTTGACTGCTACAATTTTGCATGGCACTTCAAGGGTTAAGTATTGGAATTTTTTTTTTATTTTTTTTTCATTTTGTCTGAAAAAAAGGTTTGACATTTTGTATACATTATCTTTTGAAGAGACAATTCATAACAGATCCTAAGAAAAATGAGAAAATATCACTCACTTGTCAGCTGCATATAAGGATTAACACTTAGTATGCTGGGTACAAATGTCAGAGGATGACATTTTTTTTTTATTAATATTATTTTTTTCCAGAAAAAAATGGGTATGACATTTCATGCAAATTATCTCCTAAGTAGACCATTTGCATGAAATATGAAACCCTATTTCTTGACAAATGAAATGAGAAAACAAATCATCAGTTTGTCGTCTGTAAATTTGCACATACCATTACAGGTTAACCCTTGCCATGCTGATTAAATTCAGATGCCATGCCCACTTCTAATTTTCAGCCAATCAGATTACTTGATCCGGATTTTGCTTTAAATTCACATACTGAATGACAAACAGTGAAGATCCAGATCAGTTGGCTTCTGAAGAAGCCAACTGATCTGGATCTACACTGTTTGCAATGCAGGTCATATCTGAGTTCAGCAGGACAAGAGTTAAACTAAATGATTAACCTTTACAACTCTCTGGGCAAATTCAGCAGATGACAAATTGATGACATTTTTCTTATTTTTCCCAGAAAACAGGATTTGGAAATTTCATGCAAATTGTCTCCACTTGCATGAAATGTCAAATCCTTTTTTTCTTGGAGAAATAAGAAAAATATTTCAAAATGTTGTCTGCTGAAAAATTTACCCAGAGTGCTATGTGTTAATGACAGTTTCCTGGCATCAGGCAGATCAATTTTTGAGTACATTTCAATGTTAACTGTTCTAAAGATCAAAACATTATTTTAATTTGGAAAGTACAGATTTTAACACTTGTAACTTCCAAGAATCAGATTGTTAGACATGGTGATCAATTTATCGCTAAGCATGCTGGATAAAAAAAATTTCAGTTGATGACATTCCAAGAACTATTTTTTTTTTTTCCCAGTATATAAGCTTTGACAATGAGGACAATATGCATGGAATATCAAGGCCTATTTTCCGGTAAAAATAAGAAAAACATCATCAATTTGTCATCCGCTGAATTTGTCCATAGAGTGGTTAAAGTTAACCCTTGTCCTGCTGAACCCGGATATACCCTGTCTTTGCAAACAGTGTGTACCCAGATCAGTTGGCTTCAGAAGCCAACTGATCTAGATCTGCACTGTTTGACATGAAGTATGTGAATTTATAGCAACAATCCAGATCAAGTAATCTGATTGGCTGTAAATTAGAAGTGGGCGTGTCAATTTATTCAGCAGGACAAGGGTTAATTAAGAGGTAATGACAAAATAAAAGAAAGAACCCTTTTACCATATATGGGCAACTATGGCCCAGATTAGTCTCTGCATTTGTGCATTCCAATCAGAGCCACCATTTCCTGTTTACAGAATCCAATGCAAAGCTCCAGATAAGACGGAGCATCCAGAATGTATTTTTCTTATTTCTGCACAGAAACATCTTTTGTGGATACTTATTAGGGGTGTAACAATAAATAGATATATCGATGCATCATGATAGTGAGTGCCATGATAGTGCTTTCAAGACAGTGTTTTTCAACTATCGATAAGTATCGCCGATAGTCTCTTCAACTATCGATAGTTATTGTCCCTGTAGTATTTTCTCCTTCTGTAATACCATTCTGAAGCTTTTTTGTCTAAAACTAGAGCAAGTGCCCAGAGGGTCACGAATACCCCCGGCTGGCGCCATTTCTTAATTATAAAAAAATATTTTGAAATTAATGACAATGATATAAGGCAAGATATAGTTAACAATGTCAGTCTCTAAGTGACACTGATCTATCATACCAAGTACAACTTTCCTGGAGTAAACAGTCTTCAAGACATGAAGCAAATCTGCTGGGCCATAAAATATAGATCACTGACCTACATATACTGGAGAAATTAATCTGATGGTCACTGATGCATTATACCAACTATGATGTTAATCCATTAAATAATCTAAAAGATATTAAGCAAAATCACTAGACCATGAAATATAGATTAAACTGATTTACATTTACTTTGAGGTAAAAGTTTGGGTCACACTGTGTCATTACATGTAAATATGACATTTAGGTATCAAATAGTGGGAGATATAAGACAAAATTACAGGGCTATGAAATATAGGTCACATAATCCCAAAATAAGACAGTAATACATCAAATTATCTTCAAGAGGTATCATACAATCACTAGCTTATGAATAATAGGCCATAGTGACCTACATTTACTTTTAGGTGAACTAATTTATAGTCCCAAATAATAATGTTCATACATCAATTAACATTCAAGATATGCAGTAAAATTACTGGACCATGAAATATAGGTCAAGGTGACCTACATTTGTTATGCTGTCAATGGTGGTGTCACAAAGAACCAATATTTCGAGTATCACATTAATCCATGAAATAGTCTTCAAGATGTAAGATAAAATCGCTGGAGCATGAAAATATGATCACAATGACCTTCACCTTATTACACTGAATGTTGATGTGATAAACATGTCTGATGCCAATTCTTTTTTAAGAAGTTGTTTGTATAAACAAACTGCAACATACTACTTTATTGAGACGTTAAACCATGAAATAGGCTTCAAAAAATAAGTCAAAATCACTGAAGCATGAATATAAGGTCGCAATGACCTTGACCTCATTACATTGAATGTTGACGTGATAAACATGTCTGATGCCCATCCTTCTTTAATAAGAGGTTTTTGTATAAACAAACTGCAATATACTACTTTATTGGGGTGTCCTAGATTTTGACCTCTAGCCCCACCCTGGGGCATGACCCAGGGATCCATAATGGAAGAGAACCCTCCCATGTACCCCCATACCAAATATGAAAAGTTTTTGATCAGTGGCTGCAGAGTTATTAGTAATCATAAACAAGAGGGCCATGATGGCCCTGTAACGCTCACCTGAGCAACATAGCACTTTGAGAGCCTGATCTAGAACTGATCAAAGCAAACATTCTGATCAAAGTTCAAAATGATTATAACAAAGTTTTCCACTGATTTGGCCCGGTGACCTAGTTTTTGATACCAAGTGACCCAGTTTCGAACTTGACCTAGAACTCATCAAGACAAACATTTTGTGCAAGATTCATGACGATTGCTTGAAAAATGTGACCACTAGAGTGATAACAAGATTTTACGCTGATTTGGCCCGGTGACCTAGTTTTTGACCCCAGGTGTTCCAGTTTCGAACTTGACCTAGAAATCATCAAGACAAACATTTTGAGCCAGATTCATGATGATTGCTTCAAAAATGTGACCGCTAGAGTGTTAACAAAGTTTTCTGTTGATTGGGCCCGGTGACCTAGTTTTTGACCCCAGGTGACCCAGTTTCAAACATATCCTAGAACTCATCAAGACAAACATTTTGAGCAAGATTCATGATAATTGCTTCAAAAAATGTGACCGCTAGAGTGTTAACAAGGTTTTCTGCTGGTTTGGCCAGGTGACCTAGTTTTTGACACCACGTGACCCAGTTTCGAACCTGACCTATAAATCATCAAGACAAACATATTGAGCAAGATTCATGATTATTGCTTCAAAAATGTGACCGCTAGAGTGTTAACAAGGTTTTCTGCTGATTTGGCCCAGTGACCTAGTTTTTGACTCCAAGTGACCTAGTTTCGAACTCGACCTATAAATCATCAAGACAAACATTTTGAGCAAGATTCATGATGATTGCTTCAAAAATGTGACCGCTAGAGTGTTAACAAGGTTTTCTGCTGATCTGGCAAGGTGACCTAGTTTTTGACCCCAGGTGACCCAGTTTCGAACCTGACCTAGAATTCATCAAGACAAACATAATGAGCAAGATTCATGATGATTGCTTCAAAAATGTGACCGCTAGAGTGTTAACAAGGTTTTCTGCTGATTTGGCCCGGTGACCTAGTTTTTGACCCCAAGTGACCCAGTTTCGAACTTGACCTAGAAATCATCAAGACAAACATATTGAGCAAGATTCATGATGATTGCTTCAAAAATGTGACTGCTAGAGTGTTAACAAGGTTTTCTGCTGATCTGGCCAGGTGACCTAGCTTTTGACCCCAGGTGACCCAGTTTCGAACTTGACCTAGAAATCATCAAGACAAATATATTGAGCAAGATTCATGATGATTGCTTCAAAAATGTGACCGCTAGAGCATTAACAAGGTTTTCTGCTGATCTGGCTCGGTGACCTAGTTTTTGACCCCAGGTGACCCAGTTTTGAACTTGACCTAGATTTAATAGAGGCAAACATTTTGAGCAAGTTTCATCAAGATTGGGTCAAAATTATGACCTGTAGAGTGTTAACAAGTTTTTCTATTGATTTGACCTGGTGACCTAGTTTTTGACCCCAAGTAACCCAGTATCTATCTTGACCTAGATTTCATAGAGGCAAACATTCTGACCAAGTTTCGTCAAGATTGGGTCAAAACTGTGACCTCTAGAGTGTTAACAAACTAATTGTTGACGACGAACGACGGATGACGACGGACATAGGGTGATGACAATAGCTCACCCTGAGCTTTTGCTCAGGTGAGCTAAAAATTCGAAGTAAAACCTGGTTATCAAAAAGGTTAATGGAGGAATCACACCTGGACGGATGGATGGAAGGAAGGATGGATGGACAGACGAACTGACTAACGGAACGGACGAAAACTATATACCCCTTCGGCAATCTTCGTATGCCGGGGGTATAATAACAAAGTACAATGTATGAGAACAAAAAGGATTTCTGTTTTGCAAAAATGCTTGTTTAAATGGTAGCAAAGCTGATATTTGAGAGGGCAATAATGTTATGTGTTTGGAAGTCCAGTTTTATAAAATCAACAAAATTCATTAAGATACTGTGTGATTTGGAGATGGTGATAGTACATGATGCATCGTGATATTAGACCCTTGATAATGATATCATGATAGTGATATCTCTGATAGTGATAGTATTGTGATAGTCATAATTTGGCATGAAAGTCACCTCTAGTACTCATTTGAAGTGCCTCAGTGAGGTGCTTCTAATAATAACACAAAACAATGTTTTTGTGCAGAAATAAGAAAAATATCATTTTTTTTTGTTGTTGTTGTTGAAAAAAGTACTTTATCCAGAAACTGTGTCAATGGCTATTGTAGTAGAAAATATTGATCAAAAAGAGAAGGCCCTGATCAGACTTTGCAGACATGCTGATCTGAGCCTTTATTGTTCTCATACGGCATAAGGGCCCTTTTTCTTGTATTTTGCATTGTACATCTTGTGTATTCTGTTCATGTGGCAGGGATGCAAGATGATTTGTGTTTTATGTCCATTTCAACATTATTAACCCTTGTCCTGCAGAATAAATTAAGATGCAACTCCCACTTCTAATTTTCAGCCAATCAGATTACCTTGATCCGGACTGTCGCTATAAATTCACATACTTTATGGCAAACAGTGCAGATCCAGATCAGTTGGCTTCTTCAGAAGCCAACTGATCTGGATCTACATTGTTTGCAAAGGCAGGATATATCTGGGTTCAGCTGGACAAGGGTTAAAGTCTTATCGAGACCAGGAGAACATGATAATGAAAGGTTCTGTGCACTAAATTCCACCTCCAGAGGTATTTGAAGCCGGGACCTCGTGATCTGAAGTCAGGAGTACTCGGCCACCCAGACACTTCTAGAATGGACTGCAGGCCTAACATATCTAGCCTAACTGTTTGGACAGACAGACAGACCTGAGCAAACTGTGTTTAACAGATGGTCTACACTGTTTGCCACTCATCCAGCAATTTTTTAGACCTATCAATAGGTAAAATAGACATTGTCAAATTTTGGGATAAGTATGGTATGGAGTTAAGCTGGCTAAATACTTAGGGAAAGTACAGTATTCACTTTTTTTTTTTTCTGGCTGGGTCGCTAGTAGTTCAATTTTCTCTAATAACTCAAACAACAGAACTTATCTCGTGTCACATGTCCATACACAGACTTTCAAACATGGCGGAGCATTTAGGAAAAGGGGATGGTTTTCGTAAGGAAGCTTTGAAGCTGAGACCAAAATTAGGGGTGCAAATTAAACTGCATGATTTTTGTCTGAAAAGGGTCAGTGCAATGGCACCTGTCGCATCCCTTCATGAGTATAGACCTGCGCCATCAGCTGAAAATTATCTCTAATATTAAGAACAGTAAATTCAAACAAGTCAAACAGGAGCTGTAAGCTTGGAATTCATTTTTTTAACTTTCAAAATAAAGAATCAGTTTGAAAAAAAAAATAAATAAAACCTTCCGTACAGTCTGAGCAATTCTGACAATGACAATATGATACATTTCCTATTTTTTCCAGAAGGTAGGATCTGACATTTCAAGCAATTTGTCTCCACAGGGAAACAATCTGCATGAAATGTCAAACCCTGTTTTCTTAAAAAAAAAAAAAAAAAGAAAGAAAAAATCATTTTTAAAAATGTCATCTGAAATTTTACCCAGCATGCAAAGTGCTAACATTGGCTCACTATTGCCTGGAGCAGGGAAAGGGATTTGGTAGCACCTGCAGGATGCTTAATTTCATTCTTTAAGTCAATCAACACTCTAAAATAGAAATTAAATCTGATATTTTGCAACATTTAGCTAATTTAATACAAGAAATCCTGATTAAATCAAGACACGTCTGGCACTTTAAAAGGAAAATTCAGAAGGTATTTCAATAGAAAGAAACCAGACACTGCATTCAGAAATAGCAACCAGGATGACAAATGAAAATGCTTAGCACTCTGGGTACAACATTTTGTAATATTTTTATTGTTCCCAGGCAACAGGATTTTAAATTTCATGCAAATGTCTCCAATGGAGACAATTTGCATGAAATGTCAAATCCTGTTTTCTCGGAAAAATAAGAAAAATATCACTAGTACTATCAGTTGTCATCTGCTGAATTTGCCCAAAGTGTGATAAAGATTAATGCAA
The DNA here is from genome assembly GCA_964016985.1 of Anodontia alba. Classification (NCBI taxonomy): domain Eukaryota; kingdom Metazoa; phylum Mollusca; class Bivalvia; order Lucinida; family Lucinidae; genus Anodontia; species Anodontia alba. The sequence goes on from OZ024826.1 coordinate 45,634,105, forward strand.
TAGAAGACTTGTCAAAGACTAATTGATCATATTTCTGGGATAATTGTTCTTATCTCTCTGTAAAATCTTGTGTTGTAGGAACTCATTAGAAGGCCCTCATTGGAGACAATTTGCTTGAAATGTCAAATCCTGTTTTCTGGGAAAATAAGAAAAATATCACCAGTTTGTCATCTGCAGAATTTGCCCAGTGTGGTAAAGATTAATGTAATAGAAGACATGTCAAAGACTAATTGATCATATTTCTGGGATAATTGTTCTTATCTCTCTGTAAAATCTTGTGTTGTAGGAACTCATTAGAAGGCCCTCATTGGAGACAATTTGCTTGAAATGTCAAATCCACTTTTCTGGGAAAATAAGAAAAATATCACCAGTTTGTCATCTGCTGAATTTGCCCAGTGTGGTAAAGATTAATGTAATAGAAGACATGTCAAAGACTAATTGATCATATTTCTGGGATAATTGTTCTTATCTCTCTGTAAAATCTTGTGTTGTAGGAACTCATTAGAAGGCCCTCATTGGAGACAATTTGCTTGAAATGTCAAATCCTGTTTTCTGGGAAAATAAGAAAATATCACCAGTTTGTCATCTGCTGAATTTGCCCAGTGTGGTAAAGATTAATGTAATAGAAGACACTGTCAAAGACTAATTGATCATATTTCTGGGATAATTGTTCTTATCTCTCTGTAAAATCTTGTGTTGTAGGAACTCATTAGGAGGCCCTCACCAAGGCAATATCATTACGAAAACATGCCTATTCAAATATACTGAAAATTTTACCATCAAAAAATGAAAATTTTCAGATAAAAAATTCTGATATTTTTCAGGATTCTGCTCAAAACATATATTGTGAGTACTCATTAGAATTGCCTCAATGAGGCAATTCTAATGAGTACCCACAATCTATGTTTTGAGCAGAAATAAGAAAAATAATGTATACCCCTGTAAACCCCAATTTACTATATAAAAGTGGAGTTTAAGGGGGTCAAAAATATTTTGGCATGTTTTGGTGATGTGAGCCATTACATACAGCAGTGACTGCTGTTGCATATAGTATTTTCACTACAAACAAAAGACACATTGATCTAAAATTATACCAATTCTCCTATGGTCTAGCATGCTTGGTAAAAATTTCAGCATACCATATTTTGCAACATTTTTTCTTGTTTTATCCTATAAATAAGGATTTGATGTATCTTGCATTTGTGTTATGTCAAACCCTATTTTCTAGGAAAATTAAGAAAAATATATCAATAATTTGTTGTCTGCTGATTTCGCTTAGAGACTTCTTGCTAACACTTGGAATGGAAGCATGTTAGCAGTGATCAGACGTTGTAAAGTAAAAAAAGAAATCCATTTTATGTTATTCAGACTTGTTAAAACAAGTTCATCCAAATCAAGTATAAAGGGATCATGCTGGATAAAAATTTCAGCAGACGACAATTTAAAATACTTTTTTTATGTTCTCCAGAAAATAGGCTTTAACATTTTATGCCAATTGTCTCCTGCTTTCTGGGAAATATAAAAATAATTTCAAAAAGAGTTGTCACCAGACAGTGATTGTCCATCACCATACCAAATATAAACCAAAGCCATTATATAGTTGGGAAAATGAGGTCTAAAAAACTTTGATGTATAACTTTAACATAAAACTGCTAAGCCCCTGACCTTGACCTTGAGGTCATGGGCAGGCATATTGCTGAATAAAACTTCAACATATATTTATCATCATTCTAAATATAAACCAAATCCATCATGTGGTTTGGAAAATATAAGGACTTAAAAACTTCAACAGAAGACTTTAACATTCGTGTGTGCCCTGATGCCAAATGTAATTGCCAATGCTGCGAGTAGTGATATAGCTCTTTCTGTATTTTAAAAAAGGGTTCTTATAAAAATAAAATTGAACACAAACACTTCAACAGAATATATTAAGCTCTTACCATATTTACCATATATATTCAGACACCTCAACTCTTTACCCTACTTGTTCTAAAATTCGAACAAGTACAATTTACTATCCCATGTTGTATCTAAAAATTGCTGCATGAGTGGTGTCTCATCAGAAACTACACTGTTTGCTCAGGCCTGTCTGTCCGAATACATACGGTAAATACAGTAGTCTGTGACTTATACCCTAAAGTCACCTTGGAAAATATGAGCTGTTAAACTTTAACAAAACTTTAAATTAAGTTCTTAGTCCATGACCTTGACCTTAAGGTCATAGGCTTGGTTGGGTGGTATTGATGAATAATTTTAACTTTGGACTTATAGCTATCATTATACCAAATATAAACCAAATACATAATGGTTTGGAAAATATGAGGTCTTAAAAACTTTAGCATAAAACTTTAACATTGTGTGGATGCTGAATCTGACGCAAGCTAGAAAGTCTGATCAACTTTATTTTAGCTACTTTGAAATCTCCCTTTCCACAAGCAACCTTTCTACTAAGTTTCTGTGGATTTGTCATTTCAAAGTGTGAATGGATGGACAGACAATGAATAGAAGGTGATTCCAGTAGCTCACCTCAGTTAAAAATGTCTGGAACTGCCAAAACAAAAATAAGAAAAATATCAATATCTTTGTGGTTAAAAAATGTCTCATCAAGAGCGATGACAATTAAATATTTAATGGGCAAACTGTTAACCCTTGTCCTGCTGAACCCGGATATACCCTGCCTTTGCAAAAAGTGTAGATCCAGATCAGTTGGCTTCTGAAGAAGCCAACTGATCTGGATCTGCACTGTTTGTCAAATGTGAATTTATAACAATAATCCAGATCAAGTAATCTGATAGGCTGAAAATCAGAAGTGGGTGTGGCATCTTAATATATTCAGCAGGACAAGGGTTAAGCTCTGAAATGATCCAGCTCTTCATTATTCTTGTATGCTATGACAGCTTTTCCCAGAGGCTCCTGGGTTCAATTCATTATCAATAACTGGATTAACCTTTAGAATGCTAAATTTAATATCAGTAGATGACACCTTAAATGTCATCTTCTGATATTAAATTCAGCATGCTAAAGGTCAATCTATGATTCTGAAATATTTTTTTGTCAGTTGTTTTTTCCTTATTATCCTAAATTGATTGTGTTGGGGTTTAATGACACGTCAACCATTGTGGGTCATTTTGTGTTGTCTCCCAGAGAAAGGGAGAAGAGAGATAGAAGAGATAGTAGAGGAGACAAAAGAGAGGGACAGAGGAGAAAGAGAAAAATGAATGAAAGTGAAGCAATAGAAGAAACAAAAACATTCCCTTTCTACCCTTACCTGCTTCAAGGATAGCAGGACTTGCCCAACTGTAAGCCAATATCAGCTGGACGCCCCAGTGACGCAAGATACACGGCAGCTTTGCCCCACCCAACCACCCCGTTATCCTAGAAAACTTGGTTTGATATTTCATTCAAAGTGTCTCCACAGGAGACCATTTGAACAAAATGTCAAGTCCTATTTTCTGGGGACTCAACAACAGCTGATTTTGCCCACATCATGCTGAAGGTGCAATCACTGATGCTATGTTGGCGAAATCAGCAGATGGAAAATTGTGTCATTTTTCGTAACTTTTTCCCAGAAAACTGAGCATGACATTTTGTGACAATTGTTTCCTAGGAAAATAATTTGCATGAAATTTCAAGCCCTACTTTCTGGGAAATATTTGCCCCTCCCATCCCCCTCCCACATGCCCTTTCCCACCCCCACCCTCTGAGTTTCTAAAGAGAGTTTCAGTCAAAAATCAGAAAGAGAATGGCAAACAGTGTAAGTCCTAATGAGGGCTCGTTCTAAGCTGTCTGATCTGGATCTACACTGTTTTCAAATGTATTTGCTTTCATCTGCAGAGGTGGAAGGATTAAAGTGTCGTCTGCTGTTTAAATCCAGCAGGTTAAAGGTATAAGATAAAGAAGACCATTTACTTTTACCCCATTCTGGGCTAATTCAGCAGACAACAAATTGACACTTTTTTTTTTTTTATTTCTCTTAGAAAATAGGCACTGACATTTCATGCAAATTATCTCCTGAGTGGTCAATAATTATGCAAGAATATCGAAGCTTATTTTCTGGGAAAAATAAGAATAAATGTTTCAAAATGTCATCTGCTGCAAATTTTACCCAGCATGCTGAGCATTAAGCTTCCTGAAACAATCTGGGCCCAGTTGTTCAAAGCTAACGACATCGTTAGTTAACGATTCGTTAAAATTTGCATCAAGTGATATGCAAATATGCTGAAATTTTTTGCTGAAAAAATGTGAGTAGCTTTTGCACTGCAAAAGCTACTCACATTTTTTCAGCAAAAAATTTCAGAAAATTGTATATTGAATCTGCTAAAACAGTTAACGAAATGACCCTTAACGAGCTCGGTAAGCTAACGACGCTTTGAACAACCGGGCCCTGCATTTTCTATGATCTTGGAAAACTGGTCCTTAGTGTATCAGTGAAAACAGCAAAAGCCCAGATCAGCCTCTGCATCTATTCAGATTGATCAGCAACAGTCAGGACTTTTATTTTTCCACCAACAGATTCTACTGTGTGAAGGCCTCTTCATTGGGAATAGGTCAGGCCCTCACTGAACTGTATGGATAAGCAGCGGCTAACCTGGCTTTACCTTGCAAAATTATCTGTGGCACTGTTGATGTGTTTTGTTGTGGCTATTAACAGAATTAATAATACTGAAAACACAATAACTATATATAAAACGATTTTATTGCATCGAAAATCTCATAAAGATATGCTAGGCTGAAAAATGTCATAAAGAGACGGGTACCAGTAATAACTCTACTGGTAAGTATTGGGAGGGACAGATAGGCCTTTGCAAACTGTGTAGACAAAATCAGATGTGACAGAATGTGGCATCTGATCAGGGTCTATACTGTTTGCCATACATACAGCAATACTTTAGATACACCAAGGGGTAGTAGAATGGACTATTTCAAATTTTAGGACAAATTATATGGTAAGTAGATAAGGTGTCCCAATACTTAGAATTATTACATACTTCTGTCTCAGTCCTTAGTGAAAACATAGCTCCATGTAAGGCAATTTATTTTTTTTTTCCACCAAAAAGTGCTGATGTTTTTCTTATTTCTCTCTGAAAACAGATGTTGTGATACTCATTAGAAGCACCTCGCTAATGAGTACCCACAACATGCATTTTCCTGGAGAAATAAGAAAAATAGTTACTTGATATTCACTTTTATCTGGAGCTATCGGAAAATATTCAGTTTTCATAGCTCCAGATATTATAACCCTAGTCCTGCTGAACCAGGATAGGTCCTGCCTTTGCAAACAGTGTAGATCCTGATCAGTTGGCTTCTGATCTGTATCTGCACTGTTTGCCATTAAGTATGTGAATTTATAGCAACAATCCGGATCAAGTAATCTGATTGGCTGAAAATTAGAAGTGGGCGTGGCAGCTTAATTTATTCAGCAGGACAAGGGAAAGATGGGGTATCAGATAAATATCTCTTTTTTTATTTCTGCACAGTGTTTCTAATGAGTAAATCCCATAAGATTTCATAAGAAATAAGAAAAATATCCACTTTTTGGTTGAAAACCCTGTATTATTTGAAGCTGGGTTTTCTTTTTGTTGTTTTTTTTTCTGTCTCAGCCTCTGGAGAAAAATATTGTGGCTGAAATTCTCTTTCAACATACGAGAACAGCATAGTCTGATCAGGGTCTACTGCTATCTACCATAGTTACCAGAAACATTCAGACCAATATGGACCAATATCTACCAACAGGCCAATAGTTACCTAAATCCGCCAAAGGATTTGGATATTACGACTTCTTGAAAACTTTGATGTAAAATTTGAACATTAGTGCATGCTAATACCGAAGTCAATACTGACACAGACACCAGGGATAATAGAATTACTCTTCCCATGCTTTTGTACAGGTGAGCTCATTAGAATACCTTTATGTTGTAATATCATTGAGATTACATGCAATAAACATCAAAAGCAAGCAAACACTAATGGAATTTATTTTTTTTACCATTTTTGCTTTGCACAGCAACTGCGACAAACCCATTTCCAGCAAAATGATGTTTAACATGAAGAATGAGACAGAATCATTTAACACAATGCCTGCAATTTTGCCCGCGGCTAACTGTGTTGCCAGCAGGTGGACTAGCTGCTTATCAGCAGGTGGTTTATTATTATCGCTGAGCATGTTGGGTAAAAATTTCAGGAAACAACATTTTGAAACATTATTAGTCTATTTTATGGGAAAAATAAGACAAATATCAGTTTGTCATCTGCTGAATCTGCCCTGAAGGTAATAAAAGATTAAATTTGCATGCAATGTCAAAGTCTATTTTCTGGGAAAAACAAGAAAAATATCAATTTTTCATCTGCTGAAACTGTCCAGAGAGTAGTAATTGGTTTAAAGAGGTGTTCCAATGAATTCAGTCTAAACATCAGGGCCCAATTGTTCAAAGCATTGTTAGCTTAACGAGCTCATTAAGGGTCATTTGTTTAACTGTTTTATCAGGTTCAATATACAATATTCTGATATTTTTTGCTGAAAAAAAGTGAGTAGCTTTTGCAAAAGCTACTCATATTTTTTCAGCAAAAAATTTCAGCATATTTGCCTATCACTTGATGTAAATTTAAACGACATCGTTAGCTTTGAACAACTGGGCCCTGGAAATGACCAAGCAATGACATTGCATAAGACCATGCCCCCTAAAGAGTAATATGAGAACTGACAAAATATTTCCTGTAGTTCAATCAATCAAACAAATCTCATTAATAGTGATAATTTTTTTAAGTACAGAATAGGACACCATAAAGTGTAGTAGACAATATTTTTTATTGATTTTATTTATTTATTTTTTTTTTTTTTATTTTTCAAAGAAAGTATTTGGCTTGTAATTTCTTGTGAAACATCTAATTTCATGTGAATACGACTTATAATACAGACGACTGACATGAAATGCCAAGTCTTATTTTCTCTGTAAAATGATAATAAAAAAAATTAGTATGTTGTTTGCTACAGTGCTTAATGGTTTATTCCAACTAATTCTGGGGCCTTGATTATAGCTACGATACCTTATCAGGCGGAAGCATGTTCCTGCAGATTGTTAGTTCAAGCATAATAACGTACAGCTGATAGTCTTCACTTATCAGAAAATCTGGGCCCAGTTGTTCAAAGCTAACGCTGTCCTTAGTTAACGATTCGTTCAAATTTACATTGAGTGATATGCATATTTATTATGCTGAAATTTTTTGCTGAAAAACTGTGAGTTGCTTTTGCAGTGCAAAAGCTACTCACATTTTTTCAGCAAAAAATATCAGAATATTGTATATCGAATCGGCTAAAACAGTTAATGAAATGAACCTTAACAAGCTCATTAAGCTAACGACTCTTTGAATAACTGGGCCCTGAACCATGGATTATGATATTAACCCTTTAAGTGCGAATCGCAACTGCAGCGACATTATTTAGGTTTTTATTTATTTTTTTTTTTCTTGTATTTTTCATAGAAAGTATGACTTGGCATTTCATATGAATCATCTGCCTAGCAGACAATTCACATGAAATGCCAAGTCTTATTTTTCTCTGACAAAATAGTAAAACAATAGAATGTCGTCTGCTTCAGTTTTGCAAAGCGCTTCACGCCTTAAAGCACCAGTCACATCAGCATCAGATGACATTCTGTATTTTTTTTCTTTTTTTTTTTTTTTTCATTCATTCTTCATGGAAAATAAGGTTTACCAGTAATATTTCATGCATTGTACACTAGGCAGATGATTCACATAAAATATCAAGTCTTATCTTCTCTGAAAAATAAAAAAAAAAAAAAAAAATGAGCTTTGTCATCTGAAATAATTCTGAATAATTTTTTAACCAATTGTAGTCTGGAGACCTTTAAAAGAGTAATTGGCAAACAGTGCAGACCCAGATCAGATGCAGCAACAGTGCAGACACTGATCAGATGCCACAGTCTGATCAGGATCTCCACTGTTTGCAAATAGTTCAAACATTTTTCTCTCAGAATATCTAAATCACATAGCCAGAAAAAATCGAAATTAGAATCTTCCAATATATAGTGTAGGGAAGTTCATTCAGTCTACAATGGGTTTAGGGTAAACCCGTAGCAAATGCAGCAACAAAGTGTTGATAGGTTTTTTTTTTACTTTTCTTAGAAAACAGGGTTTTACATTTTATGCAAATTGTTTTCTATAGAGACTATTTGCATAAAATGTTAAACCTATTTTCTAGACAGACAATTCACATAAAAAGTCAAGCCTTATTTTCTCATACAAACCAAATCAAAATGTTGTCTGCTGCAGTTGTGATAAGAACTTTAAGGGTTAAAAGTATTGTCCCCAGATTGTCCATTAGCAGTGTTGCTGGGTACCACACAACCATTTTTCCCATTTAAAGTCCCCATTACAGTTGACATGGCATAAAAATAAAAAACGTGAAACGACAACACCCCGCCTTCATCATGTCATGAACAGATAACTCTATAAATGATTCACGAAATTTGCCAATGAGTAATCCTTAACCAGATCTCTACAATATCAATAAACAAATTTAGTGAAAATCCATTGAGATTTTCTCAAGTAATTGTCCTGAAACTAAAATACAGAATGTGTTGTGGGCAGATCTCTGTCAAAAATTGATGAAATTTGCCCATTAGCAATCCAAAAGCAGATCTCGACAATATCAATGCACATACCCAGTTTGGTGAAAATCCATTGATATTTACTAAAGTTACCATTTGGAAATTAAAATATGGACATGTCGCAAGCAGATAATTCTGTCAAAAATTGAGAAATTTGCCCATCAACAATCCCAAACCAGATCTCCACAATATCAATACACATACCAAGTTTGGTGAAAATCCATTGACATTTACTGAAGTTATCATCAGGAAATGAAAATATGCATGTGTAGCAGGCAGATAAATCTCATCAAAAACTGATGAAATTTGTCCATTAGCAATCCCAAGCCAGACCTCTACAAAATTAATGCACATATTAAGTTTGGTGAAAATCCACTGAAATTTACTCAAGTTATCAGATGTCCAGAAAGAAAATACAGATGGACAGACAGATGTATGATAGACAGCTGGACGGACACATGAACAGCCAATGTGACACCATGAGTCAGGTAAGGTAACCCTTAATGAGCCAGTCAAAAGTGCAATAGATGACACTTTTTATTATTATTATTATTATTATTATTATTATTATCATTACTATTATTATTTTTCATAGAAAATAAGACTTAACATTTCATGTGAATTGTCTGCCAGGCAGAGGATTCACATGAAATGCCAAGATTATTTTCTAGGAAAAAATTTAAAAATAAAACTAAAAACTAGTAAGGGTGTTTTCAGAGAAAACAAATGTCTCCCAATCATGAATTTTCAGTTTTTCTACTGGTGTGACCTTGAAAATTTGGTCATGGTCACCAAAATCTATACAGTTCTTTGTTATGTCCCAATTATATATCCATGAAAATTTGGTAAGAATCCAACCACTGGTTCACAACACCGACATTAATACAAACGGGATCTGCACCTAAACCAATGTCCCTTCCCCGTAGGTCAGGGGACATAATTTTGCTTGGCGCTTTAAGAGTTAAAATGGCTCCAGCAATCATGGTGAACAAAGCTGCTTAAAAGACTGATTATTGCATATATTCAGAGACAGACATGAATCGATAACTATAACTGATCCTGATCTAAGTTAGGTGAGCTAACCCTTAAAGGGCCACTCAAAACAGCCATAGCTGACACCCACTTTCTTTTTAGCATTTTTCAGTGAAAATAATGCTTGACATTTCATTTGAATTGTCTGTCTAGTAGACAATTCACATGATATATCAAGCCTTATTTTCACTGAAAATTAATAAAATACATTTTAGAATGTCACTGAAAATTTAAAAAGATATGTTTTAGAATGTTGTTTGCTACAATTCATAGCTGCTTAAGGGCTAAATTACTATTTTTTTTTTTTTTTTTTTTTTTGGTCTCCAATTAACAGTTTACCAGATGCCCTCAGTATTATATCTTTTATATTGCAAAATCCTGTTCATGCTCCCTTGAGATATGACAACAGCAAGCTTTTCAGTAGAAGTTATCAGTTTTGCTTTTTAACCCAGTTATGTACTCAAACCCCAAAAGGGACATTTACAAACAATGCAAACTCTGATCACATGGTGTGGCATCTATTCAGTGTGATACTGCTTGCCATTACATCAGCATTTAATCCTTGTCATGCGAATAAATTAAGATGCCACCCCCATTTCTAATTGTCAGCCAATCAATCTACTTAATCCAGAGTGTTGATATAAATTCACATACAGAATGACAAACAGTGCAGACCCAGATCAGTTGGCTTCTTCACTGATCTGGATCTACACTGTTTTCAAAGGCAGGGTAAATCTGGGTTCAGCAGGACGAGGGTTAACAATTACAGAACCTGTTAGCACTCAGCATGCACTGAGTTAACATTTTTAAATAGTCTTCTTAGTATTCAAATATTCATATGCTGAACTTGCCAATAGAGTGATAAAGGTTAATACGCATAACTGCAAACAAATTCAAACATGTATAAAAGGCCACATGTATGTAGCAATCCCTTGTTTTAAAGTGTTTTTTTTTTTGTGTGTGTTTTTTTTAAGATCCATAAAGGGAAACAAAGCGTAAACTTGCCTGTATTAAGAAAACACCTGACTTAAGCAACTACTATTTGTTGTTTTTTTTTTACTTAAGGGGCTTGACACAAGTTTGACTGTATAGACATTCAATTTACTAATTAACCCTTCCTCATCATCACCATCATCATCATCATCATCATCATCATCATCATCATCATCATCATTATCTTCATTGTCATTATCAAATTTTTGATTAATGTGCAGGTACAGGGGCAACATCCACATCAGTGGCCCCCTTCCAGATAGATGGCTTACTGCAGACATGGCCTTGTCATGCTGAATAAATTAAGATGCCACACCCACTTCTAATTTTCAGGCAATCATCTTGTTTGATCCAGATTGTTAATGGCAACTTAATGGCAAACAGAGCAGATCCAGATCAGTTAGCTTCGGAAGATCTGGGTCTGCACTGTTTGCAAAAGTAGGGTATATCAAGGACAAGGATCAAGTTTGTTTATCAAAGCCTTAGCATTTCAGTTCAATTTCTGTACATAAAACATACATAAAATTGGAAGAAAAATATTCTATTTTGGGGAAAAAGTAAAGGGGTGCTTATTTCACTGTGGTCTATCTACACTGGCAATGTCTGTTTTGTCACTGAAACTGGATCCCTGTTATGGTAAGTAAAAGGAGTCCTGGACATTCTGGAACGTCAGAGTGTTTTCAATTGTCTTTATTTTGTTCATACATATTATCAAGCATGTGATAATTTTATATTAAGTATTAGATTTTTATATTTTTTCAGTTAATCAGGGAGAGTTCTATCACAAAGCAAGAATGATCCATGACTGAACTGGAATTCATTTTTTTCTTGCCTGACTAATATAACATCAGTAGAATGCATTCTCCACAATATCATCTCAAAATCTGACAATAAAAATATCTTTATTGTGAAAAAACGTGAAACAACCCAGTGTGTGTACCTGCAGCCGGTGACACGGGCTCCTCCATGACCCATGACCTTGCAGCTGCAATCATTTGTGATGGCAAGGTACCCACTGACTGGGAGCAGAGTTTCATTGTCTGCCTCTACAAAGGTAAGGGAGATGCATTGGAAAGGGGCAACTACCATGGTCTCAAGCTGACAGAGCAGGTCATGAAAGTCCAGGAGAGGATTGTGGATGATTCCCAAATTGGCTTCATCCCAGGCTGAGGCACAACAGACGAATCTTTGTTGTCAGGCACCTGCAAGAGAAGTATCTAGCTGCCAACAAGAGACTCTACATGGCTTTCTTAGACCTGGAGAAGGCATTTGATAAGAGTGCCTTGAGAGGTCATCTGGTGGGCGCTGAGAAAACTTGGTGTGGAGGAGTGGATTGTGAGACTGGTGAAGGGGATGTATGCCAATGTGCGGAGCCGTGTCCGTGTTGGTGAAGGGTACAGTGAAGAGTTTGAAGTGAAGGCTGGTGTTCACCAAGGCTCGTTACTCAGCCCGCTGCGCTTCATCATTGTGCTTAAAGCCTTCCGCTCTGGGGTCCCCTGGGAGGGCCTCTATGCCGATGACCTTGTTATCATTGCTGAATCACACGTGGATTGTATCAGGAGGCTCTTGAATTGGAAAGAAGCAATAGAGGAGAAAGGACTGAGAGTAAATGCAGGAAAGACAAACATCATGATCTGTGGTATGGGCCTGGAACTCCTGCAGAATTCAGGCGAGTTTCCGTGCGTGGTACGGGACTGGATGTCCTGCAGAGTTCAGGTGAGTTTCCATGCACTGTCTGTCACACTGGAGTGGGCAGCAACAGCATCTTCTGCAATGGCTGCATGCACTGAATGTACAAGAAATGCAGTGGGCTAAAGCACTTGACAAAGGACCCTGATTACAAATGTACATGGTGCCAGGGAACTGCATGCCCCTTGGACCACAGACCACAGAGGGAAGTTCAAGTCGGTCTTGACAAGCTGGAGGTGGTAGCTTCCTTTTGCTACCTACGAGACATGCTCTCAGCAGCTGGTGGCTGTGAACTTTCAACCACAACACATGTGAAAACTGCCTGGAAGAAGTTCAAGGAGCTGCTACCAGTGACATGGGGCCGTGTGTACAGCTCTTGTGTGCAGAGCGCAATGCTCCATGCCAGTGAGACTTAGCCATTGACAAAGCCAAACCTCCAACGTCTGCAGCAGAATGACAGTGCAATGATCAGACAGATCTGCAATATCAAGCCGCAAGACATTGTCACTATCAGGTCCAATGAGCTACTTGCGTGGCTTGGCATTGAAGATCTGGACCTCATTCTGAAGGAGAGAAGGGGAACACTCCAACCAAGACATACATGCTGAGGGAAATGGTGGGCCTGGGAGGCCCAAGATGATATGGAAAAAGCTGACAGAGACAGATTGTAGCGAGTGGAAGCTCTTGGCTATCGACCCTCATGATAGACACATCTGGCGATCTGGTGTGAAATCTGCCATGCATGCAGCAAGCCAGTTACCTGGAAGGGCGCCCACTGATGTGGATGTTGCCCCCGTACCTGCTCATTAATAAAAAATCTGATGATGATGATGATACAGCATGTAACATCTCCTGATTCCCCAGTTTTTATTAGACAGGCTATACTCCATTGAAACAGGCCAGCCAAGTCTGCAACTTCGGGAGATTTTATCCATACAAATCAAATTGTCCCGGTAAAATACCGTCCCAATAAAACATTTTCTGTTACAGAATGACAGCTTTTAAAAGCATTCCTTCAAAACAACATCCTGTCTGGTCCTTTATTGTTTAACCAATAAAGTGCCAGTCACAAAAGCAGTGGATACATTATAAAATGTTTCTTTTTCTATTATAAATTTTTAGTGACAATTAAAGACTCAACATTTTATTTAAATCATCTGCCTAATAGATGATTAATATGAAATGTCATTAAGCTTTGTAATTTTCTCTAGGACATTTTCTGCTAAGATTTTGAATGAAAATATTTGAACATCTGAACTTTTCCCTACTTTTCCTAAAATTTGAACAAACTCACTGGACTACTATCTGATACTCTGCAACAATAGTAGCAGTTTGATCTGGGTCTACACTGTTTGCTAAGGTTTCTCTGTCTGAAAATTTAGGGTAAATATAGTATTTCACACAAAAATTCGCCGAATAGCTATGTAGCAACTGCTACGGAGCTGGACCCACAGACTAAATTCTGTTCAGCGAAGAGTGAAAAGTAGGTCAAAGTCAGTAATGGTCGATAACAGTGGGCAGGGTGCATCATGCTGGATGTGTGTATGAAGGTTCATTAGCCTAGAAGCCTTGGTGAAAAAAAAAAAATGAGCTAGACGCATAGATTTAGCATTGTTGACGCTGACGCCTACGCCATTGCAAATGCATATGCCAATGCCAACAACAAAGTGATCCCTATGTTGCTCATGTTTGCTAAAGCAGTAACTACAAAAAATGATGTGCAGCCTAATCAGGGTCTTCTCTGTTCATCAGTAGACTGTATTTATCCTATGTTTTGAGACAGACAAGCCTGAGCAAATGATATAGGGTCAGATCAAACACCACAGAAAACTACAACTCATCTAGCAACTTTTAGACACTTCAACAGAGACAAAACTGACTTGTTCAAATTTTAAGACAAGTATGGTAAGGTGTAAAGGGATCTTAATATTTAGGGTAAATATGGTATTCTACAGTAGCCATTGATTCTGTTAGCAGGCAATGAAAGCCCTAATCAGACAACAAGAATACACAGGATGATTAGAATCTTTGTTGACCAAAATGGCACTATAATATGCACAGCTCCAAATAAGTTGCTTTTTCAAGAAAGATATTGCTAATTTTCTTATTTCTGCATGAAAACATATGTTGTGGGTATTCATTAGAAGCGCCTCAGCAAGGCGCTTCTAATGAGTACCCACAACATATGTTTTCATGCAGAAATAAGAAATATATCTGGATAATCTTCTTAACTGGATCTATGATGTGCCATTTTCTGACATAGCATCACAAATGTCTCCTAAGATTTCATTAGATTTGTTGCACCAAGATGGTTCTAATTTGATTGCAGAATGTTTTCATACAGAAATAATCAAACTTCATTATCTTACTTCCAAAATAGCAACTACATCAGCCACAACACTGATAAAGTATCATATTTACCCTAATGTTTGGACATTTTTACTCATTACCAAACTTGTCCTATAATATGAGCAAGTCTATTTACCACTAAGTCTTGTTTAAGCGCCTACAACTAGCTGGATGAGTGGCAAACAGCATGGACCCTGATCAGACACTGCATGTCTGATCTGGGTCTACACTGATTACTCAGGGTTGTTTGTACCAGAATTTAGGGCTATTACGGTAGTTGAATGCTTAGACAAGTGAGTGACATCTCAGATTCGGCTGTCGACTGTCAACTGTCTGAAGCAACTTATCGAAGTCTACACTGTTTGCAAAGGTCTGTCTGTCTCAGTACTTGGGACTATTATGGTATTCAGATGCATTAGACAATATTAATATCAGACATTCAGGAACATCTCAGGCTGAGCCATTGACTGTTAACTGTGTGCAGCACCTTATCTGGATCTGCACTGTTGCTGAATACCTTGAATAAATATGGTATATCAGCCCTGACCTACAAGTCAATGTCACAAGGTTGACGGCTGTCTGACCAAGTATCTAAATTGTTTTCATAAGAGAAAAGTTGAAAAAAAAAAAACACAGACACACTAAGTCTTGTTGAATCCTAGTTTTTGACCTTTCACCCTGCATCAGGGCATAGACCCTGGGGTCTATGTTATGGAATGAAAGCTGACCCTCTATGGTCCAAATAAGACTGCTTCCTGATAAGCAGTTGTTGATATATAAACTTTTGAAAAACTTGAGCATACTAGACATGAGTCCAAATTATGGTAGCCTGCCCCTTGGACCCCTAGCTGCTCCCAGGGCATAACCTAGGGGCAACACTAGCACAGTGCTGAAGATTTAAAGTTTGACATGTTATACATTTTGACCTTTAGCCCCATACCAGGGCATGACTCTGGGGCAACTTAGCAAAGAATTGAAGGTTTAGGTCTGAGTAAGTAGCATACCAAATTTCAACTTTCTAGCATATAAGATACCCATGTTTGACCTGTTATACATTCTGACCCCTAGTCCCATCCCAAGGCATGACCTAAGGGCAACTTAATATACTGTTGAAGGGTTTGAACTGGGTAAGTAGCATATCAGATTTCAACTTCCTAGCATAAAAGGTACCAAAGTTATTACTGGATGTAAATGTCAATGTAAACTCGAATGTAAACTTAAACATTTGTAAATATTTGTATACATTTGACCCCTAGTCCCACCCCAGGGCATGACTTTAGGGCAAATCTCACACAGACTTGAAGGCTTATGTCTGGGTAAGTAGCATACCAAATTTCAACTTCCTAACATAAGGTAACCAAGTTATGACCTCCAAGAGAAACATGACATAGGCATGTATGCATGTACCGACGTAACTTTATGGCAAAACGCTATATGCCTCACTCCTGCCTTCAGCAAGCAAGGACAATGATGCATATATGGACATAATGCACCATGCCTCACTCCTGCCTTCGGCAAGGAGGGACATGTACCCACATGCGGACATAACATCACAGCGAAACACTATATGCCTCCCTCCTGCCTTCGGCAAGTGGGGGCATGTACGCACATACTGACATAACATCAGTGAAACACTATATGCCTCACTCCTGCCTTTGGTAGGCAGGGTCATGTACTGACATAAAATCACAGCAAAACGCTATATGCCTCACTCCTGCCTTCAGCAGGCGGAACCATGTACGCACATACAGACAACATCACAGCATAATACTATATGCCTCACTCCTGCCTTTGGCAGATGGGGGCATAAAAAGTACTATCTGAATATCCCCTCTTATTTGAAGCCATGTATTTATCTTATTTCTCCACAAAAACATACATTATGGATACTTGTTAGAAGCACCTCAGGTAGCGCTTCTAATTAGTACCCACATTGTATGTTTCTGTGAAGACATAAGAAAAATATAAATATTTTTACATAAAAAAAAAAACACATTATCTAAAGATATGCATGATACTCGGCTTATCTGGAATTCTGGGAAAAGCACAGCTTCTGATGTATGGCTAATTAACAACCACAAATAGAAATGTCCTGAAGGAGACAATACTGCATTGAAGATGTCTCCTTGCTGATATCCGCTTGCAGACAGAAGCCTAGAAAATCACCTCTTTTCTTCTCTTTCTGCATCAAGCAGATCAAATGTCAGAACTTATTAATATTTTCGTTTCTTTTCTATAATATCAGACCTGACACCGAGACAAATAATAAACAAGGACTTGTTCAAATTAGTTTGGGATCTCATTAGTTTTACATAGCTCCAGATAAAGAGATAAACCTAAATACATGTATATACCATATTCAACCTAATTACCACACTGTGTGCTCAGGTTTTCAAAATTATAGAAAAAAACTCATAGTAAAATTTCCATCTAATAAGGGTACACTTTAAAGAAAAATCAGCAGAAGACTTCATGAGGAGCATATTAACCCTTAAAGCGCCAGTCACAACTATTGTCGTCTGCTTTGTCTTCTGCCGGTTACTTTTAAAAGTCATTTCTGCAAACAGTGTGGACCCAGATCAGACTGCTCCTTTAGGAGCAGTCTGATCTGGGTCCACACTGTTTGCCTGTATGCAAAAATAGGTTTGAAAAGTTTGCAAGAATATTCAGCAGACGACATAAACAGACGACATTTTCAGATGCAGGTTTTCTTGGCGTTTTAAGGGTTAAATGATGCTTATGCGATATCATTTTCTGATTTTCTTTATAAAAGCATATGTTGTGTGTATTCATTTGAATTGCCTCGACTTGTCAAATGAGTACCAACAAAATATGTTTTTTATAAAGCAGCAGATAAAAGTACACTGGCTGGAATCTAAAGACTTCTAAAGTGTTTGACTGTGCACTTATAGGAGCATGTGCGATAATTAGAGCAAAATGGTATATAGTTATTTTTGCATCAAAAAGTATCTTGCGTTTACAGTTCTTCTCTCTTGATAAGATTTTTTTTTATTTTTTTCAATGGAAAAGATGAGATAGTTCCACAAAAGCATATGTTAAGGGTACACACTGAAACTGTATCAGTGAGGCAAATACAAAATACAAATGTACACTAAACAAACTTTAGAAAAATATTAATATGAATATCACTCCTATGTAGAGCTGCAATAACTCCATTACGAAAACATGCCTATTCAAATATATTGAAAATTTCACCACCAAACAACTGAAAGTTTTCTGATAAAAATTCTGATATTTTTCATATTTCTGCTCAAAACATAGATTGCGGGTACTCGTTAGAACCTCCTCGCCGAGGTGGTTCTAACAAGTACCCGCAATCTATAATCTATACATACTTGTCCCAAAATTTGAAATAGTCCATTCTACTACCTCATGATGTGTCTAAAATATTGCTGTAGGTATGACAAACAGTGTAGACCCTGATCAGATGCATTCTGTGGCATCTGATCTAGATCTACACTGTTTGCAAAGGCCTATCTGTCCCAATACTTAGGATTATCATGGTAATGCAATCTGTTTGCAATTTCTACTGTAATAGCCCTAAGTACTGGAATGGACAGATCCGAGCAACTGCAGGTGTACACTGAAATCAGACACACAGAATGTGGTATCTGATCAGGGGCCATACTGTTTGCCATCCATACAACAGCTTTAAGACCCATCAGCTTGTAGTAAAACAAACTTGTTTAAATTTTAGAACAAGTATGGTAAGGAGTTAAATATTACATGGATGAGAATAGTCGCTAATAATCAATCCTGAAATCTAAAAAATTCAGTTCTTAAACTGAAATACTTTCCCCAGCTAGGACTGAGAAACTACAATAAAACAATTCATTGCTCTAGATAAGGCGGGGTTTTTTTTTTTTTTTTTTTTTTTTTTTGGGGGGGAGGGGGGGGGGGGGGTGGGGTCATCAAAAAACTCCTTAATTTTTACTGAGAAATAAGAAAATTATTATGTGGATACACATAATTTGAAGCTTTGCAACTAATAATTAAGATTAATAATTAGTTTTTAAAGTTATTTCAGACATATATTAATCCAAATAACTTCTTTTGACATTAAAGGATGGTTTTGTGAACAAGAGTAAAAGTGAAATTTTATGCCTAAAATGAAAGTTCTCAATCCTGAAATCAGGATTAATCCTGGAGTTTCCTAGAACTTGAGCAAGTCCATTTACCACTAAGTCTTGTTGAACTGTTTACAAACTGCTGGATGAGTGGCAAACCCTGAATAGGGTGTCCCAATATTTAGGATAAATACAGTAAAGGGAAGGCCTTGACTGAGAACACATTCTTCATAGGTGTGTTCATGTAATAAACATTCAAATACCTAAATTTAAATGTAAAATTAACCCTTGTCATGTTGAATAAATAAAGCTGCCATGCCCACTTCCAATTTTCAGCCAATCAGATTACTTGATCCAGGTTGTTGACAGAAATTCACTCACTTAATGGCAAACAGTGCAGATCAAGATCAGTTGGCTTCTTCAAAAGCCGACTAATCTGGATCTACACTGTTTGCAAAGACAGGGCCTATCCATGCTCAGCAGGACCAGGGTTAACAACCATATTAACATATCTCTGATGTTGGTACATTTGTATTTTGCAGAATATATTACCATTAAAATAATCAACAACCGGACTTAGACAAGGTTTATTCAAAGATCTAAATAAGGGTCCCTATTTACCCTAAGTATTCTGACACCTCAAAGCCTTCCCATACTTGTCCTAAGTTTGAGCATTTTACTATAAATGTGCCTAAGAACTGATGGATGAGTGACAAACTGTGTAGACCCTGATCAGATGCTGCAGAATGCAGCATCTGATCTGGGTCAACACTGTTTTCTCAGGCCTGTCTTTTCAAATACTTAGGGTAAAAACTGAACTTTTAATCCTGCAATAAAAAATGGACATTTTTCTTATTTATCAACAACAATGTGCCTAAGAACTGATGGATGAGTGACAAACTGTGTAGACCCTGATCAGATGCTGAAGAATGCAGCATCTGATCTGGGTTAACACTGTTTTCTCAGGCCTGTCTTTTCAAATACTTAGGGTAAAAACTGAACTTTTAATCCTGCAATAAAAAATGGACATTTTTCTTATTTATCAACAACAATGTGCCTAAGAACTGATGGATGAGTGACAAACTGTGTAGACCCTGATCAGATGCTGCAGAATGCAGCATCTGATCTGGGTCAACACTGTTTTCTCAAGCCTGTCTTTTCAAATACTTTGGGTAAAAACTGAACTTTTAATCCTGCAATAAAAAATGGACATTTTTCTTATTTATCAACAAAAAAAAATACATAAAGAGGACTCATTAGAAGCTGCTCATCAAGGTGCTTCTATTGTGTACCTATATATGTTTTTGTGAGAAAACAAAAAAAATATTTATCTAGATACTCCTCTTATCTAGAGCTATTTAAATTTATACTGAAAAATCATAGCTCCAATTAACCCTTGTCCTGCAGAACCCAGATATGCCCTATCTTTGCAAACAGTGTAGATCCAGATCAGTTGGCTTCTGAAGAAGCCAACTGATCTGGATCTGCACTGTTTGCCAATAAGTATGTGAATTTATATCAAAAATCTAGATCAAGTAATCTGATTGGCTGAAAATTAGAAACGGGAGTGGCATCTTAATTTATTCAGCAGGACACAGGTTAAGGAGATGACTGAAGTAATAATTAAGGTAAAGTTTTACTATTTTTGAACGAAACAATATCTTGAGGGTACTCGATGGAATCACCTCAGCAAAGGAATTACAATTAGTACGCATAAGTTTTGTATATGGTAAATGACCTTGAACTGCATGCACCAAAGTTTCTGACATAATATGCAAACAGTGGTGATCCAGATCAGACTGTTTGCCATTCTACTATGTATTTGAAGAAACAACTGCAAAGAAAGCAAAATTTAGGCCAAAATGTATGGAACAAGTCTAATTTTAGGAGATTTATAGTATGTTTTGGGTGTTAAAATACACCACAAGCTCTTTACAACACTATTTCTGGGTTCCATAGCAATAAGACCTGTTGAAGGGAAAGAATGCTTGACTGACATTGTGTTTGCCCATCACATGAAATATCTGACATCTCTAACATGACGTTAGGGTCACTCGCTGATAGGGAAGTGAACTTGCTCTGAACAAATGTTTGGAGCTTAAAATATTTATACATCTTAATTCCATACCAACTTTTTGTTCTAAAATTTTAACAAGTTCATTTTACAACCTCCGCAGGAGACAATTTGCATGAAATGTCAAAGCCCATTTTCTGGGAAAAATAAAAAAATATATCATCAATTTGTCATCTCCTGATTTAGCCCAAAAAGTGGAAAGGTTAACCCTAGTCCTGCTGAACCCAGATATGTCCTGCCTTTGCAAACAGTGTAGATCCAGATCAGTTGGCTTCTGAAGAAGCCAACTGATCTGGATCTGCACTGTTTGCCATTAAGTATGAAAATTTATATCAACAATCTGGATCAAGTAATCTGATTGGCTGAAAATTAGAAATGGGCATGGCATCTTAATTTATTCAGCAGGAAAAGGGTTAATATAGTATATTTTTTCTTCCACCCCCTGCCTCCCCAACCCACTGACGTAATAATAACCACCTACCCATTTTCCATCTTTGGCCTTGAGGAAGGCAAACAAAATCTTCAGTTCTGGTACTGTGATACTATATGCTGCCAGAGTTCCCAGCATGTCAACCAATAAATCTGTAATGGAACAGACAAGAAGAGAAAATAAAAGTGCAGTCACATTATGAAAACACACCTATACAAATAAATAGAAAATTTCACCTCTAAAAACTGAAAGTTTTCAGATAAAAAAACTCTGCTGTTTTTTCATATTTCTGCTCATTGGGGTTGGGGTTTAATGACATGTCAACCGTTGTGGGTCATTTTGTGTCGTCTCCCAGAGAATGGGAGAAGAGAGATAGAAGAGGTAGTAGAGGAGATGAGTGGGACAAAATATTATCAAAATATGTCTTAGGGTATCAAAGTTATAGAATGCACAAGATTTTGACTTCAGGGGAGATAACTCAAAATAGAGAAGAAAGTGAGAGTTGTTTCTTTTGCATGCAACACACCTACTGGTCCTTCTCTTAATCTCTACCAAATATTATCATATTATCTCAAACAGTACGGGAGTTATGGCCTGCACAAGATTTATGTTTCAGGGGAGACAACTACATAAGTGAAAGAAAGTGGATGTTGTCTCTCTTGCACGCAACACACCTACTGGTCCTCCTCTTCATCCCTACCAAATATTATCAAATTATCTCAAACAGTATGGGAGTTATGGCCTGCAGAAGATTTCGGATTCAGGGGAGATAACTATATAACGAAGACAGTGAGAGTTGTCACTCTTGCACATACCTACTGGTCCTCTTCTTCATTTCTACCAAACATTATCAAAATATGTCTTAGGGTATCAAAGTTATGGCCTGCACAAGATTTCTGTTTCAGGGGAGATAACTAGACAACGAATAAAGTGAGATTTGTCTCTCTTACACGGGACACGCCTACTGGTCCACCTCTTCATCCCTACCGAATATTATCAAATTAACTCACAGTATGGGAGTTATGGCCTGCACAAGAGTTCCGCTTCAGAGGAGATAACTATATAATGAAGACAGCAAGAGTTGTCTCTCTTGCATGCAATGCACCTACTGATCCTCCTCTACATTCCTACCAAATATTATCAAAGTATGTCCATGGGTATCAAAGTTATGGAGCGCACAAGGATAAGGCTACAATATTTCTGCTTCAGGGGAGATAACTACATAACAAATAAAGTGAGAGTTATCCCTCTTGCACGGGACACGCCTACCGGTCCTCCTCTTCATCCCTACCAAATATTATCAAATTATCTCAAAAAGTATGGGAGTTTTGGCCTGCACAAGATATCAGCTTCAGGGGAGATAACTACAAAACGAACAAAGTGAGAGCTGTTTCTCTTGCATGCAGCGTGCCTACTGGTCCTCCTCTACACTCCTACCAAATATTATCAAAATATGTCCAAGGGTACCGAAGTTATGGAGCAAACAAGGATGGATGGACAGACAGATGGACGGACGGATGCCATGCTGATCGCTATATCCCCGGAACCTATCGGTCGGGGGATAATAAAGGGACATAATGCCAAAAGTAAAAAAGGCCGAGTTGTCATTCTTGTACGCGACACGCCGTCTGGTCCTGCTGCATTTCTGCCAAGTGCCATCGAAATAATCCAAAGGGTATTCTAGTTACAGAGCGGACACAAAAATCTTCTTCAAATAAAACAAAGGGTGATAACTCCAAAAGTAAGAAAGCCAGAGTTGTCAATCATGTACATGTATGTGACATGTCATCTCCTCCTGATCTACATTTCTACCAAGTATCATCAAAATATTCAAAAGGGTATTCAAGTTACAGAGCAGACAAGAACTTGAAGTTTTACACCGACGCCAACGGGATCCGTCCAAAAAACAATATGCCCCCCCCACACACACACACACACACACTTTTGGTCGGGGGGTGGGGGTGGGGGGGGTGAGGGGACATAATGAAAGTGAAGAAATAGAAGAAAAAGAAAAAAAAAAAAAACCTCTACCCTTGCCTGCTGCAAGGACAGCAGGCCTTGCCCAACTGTAAGCCAATCTCAGTTGGACGCCCCTGTGACATAAGATACACAACACCTTTGTCTCACCCAACCACCCCTTATTTCTGCTCAAAACATAGATTGTGAGGCAGTTTGAATGAGTACCCACAATCTACTTTTTTGAGCAAAATAAGAAAAATAATGTTTACCCCTGTAAACCCCAGTTTTACTATATAAAAGTTGGATTTAAGGGGGTCAAAATTATAAATGCATGTTTTTGCGGTGAAATTCAGAAATATATAAAGTAATGCATAGTTTTATACTGATCAAAATGTTTCAAGAATGACCGTAGAAAAGATTGATCATAAAAAATTTTCAACTGTCATTCTCTCTCTTTTGCTCAGGACAAGTGTAATTTGGCAAACTGACCAGCTCCACATGCCCTCAATCCATTGTAGTCTGGAGACCCCTAAAAGGGTAATTGGCAAACAGTACAGACCCAGATCAGATGCCACCAAATTGTGGCATCTGATCAGGGTCACCACTATTTGCATACAGTTCAATCATTTTTCTCTAGAAATATCTAAATCTTTCAATATATTGTGTGGGGGAGTTCATTCAGTCTACAATGGGTTAAAGGTGCTGACAAGGCTCAACCAAATCAACCAACTACAAACATTACAATATTTACTCTTAAGTATTCAAACACCTTAACTCCTTACTGTACTCCTCCTAAAATTTGAACAAAACAATATCTATACTAACTGGGGAAGTGTCCAAAACCTGCTGGATGAGTTGTAAACATTGTAAACCCAGTACTGCATTCATAATTCCAGATAAGAGCGGTATCTACATAAATTTTTTCTTATTTTTCCACGAAAATGTGTACTCATTAGAAGCACCTTGGTGAGAAATAAATAAAAATATCAGGGCCCAGTTGTTCAAAGCGTCGTTAGCTTAACAAGCTCGTTAAGGGCCATTTCGTTAACTGTTTTAGCGGATTCATTACACAATATTCTGATATTTTTTGCTGAAAAAATGTGAGTAGCTTTTGTACTGCAAAAGCTACTAACATTTTTTTAGCAAAAAATTTCAGCATATTTGCGTATCACCCGATGTAAATTTTAACGAATCGTTAACTAACGATGTCGTTAGCTTTGAACAACTGGGCCCAGTACTTATCGGTTGAAAAAAGAGCTTTATCTGGAGCTATGGCATTCCACAGCATCTGATCTGTGTCTTCATTGTTTAGATAAGAAGACTTTCCTGATATTATTTTCTAATTTTCCCACAAAAATGTATGTTGTGGGTACTCATTAAAAGAACCTATAGCTCAAGGTAAGGCACTTATCTGGCAACTAAGAAGTTTTAAATATCTATTTCCCCCCAACCTACGGTGAGGGGGACATATTGATTTTGGTGCGGATCCTGTTGGTGTCAGCGTGACACTTTCTTGTCTGCACAAAATCTTGTGAACCAGTGGTTGCATTCTTACAAAATTTTCATGGATATATAATTGGGACACAACAAAGAACTGATTGGATTTTGGTGACCTTGACCTAATTTTCAAGGTCACAGCAGTAGGAAAACGGAAAATTCACAGTTGGAGGCCATCTGTTTTCTCTGAAAACACCGTTACAGTAAATGTCCTAAAATGTTGTACAGCAAAGTGTCTGACAAAATGGCATAAGCAAACAGTGCAGACCCAGTGCTCCTGAACCTGAAGGAGCAGTCTGATCTGGGTCTACACTGTTTGCCATTCCACTAAGTATTATAAGAAAGAACTGCATAAAAAGCAAAATTTAGGCCAAAAATTTATGGAATAAAGTGTTCGAAATTTTAGGACATTTACCATACTAGTTTTCTAAGGTCTCCACAAGAAAATACATATTGTGGATACTGATATTAGCAGAACAGAACAGAACACAACACAACTTTATTGAAAATAAACTCAGGCCACACGCAGGTGGCGTAAGAGTATACAAACAAACAAACAAAGGCATGTAATAAACAGACATGTATAAACGTGAGCAAATGCAACAATGAAAAGGAAGCAGAAGCATCACACCACCACGTCTATGCAAAACAGTCACATTATTATGGCATTAAAAAATGAAGACTTTCAGATAGAAAATGGTGATATTCCACCCATCCCCACCCCAAACACAGACCGCAGGTCCCATCAGAACCACATCATTTAGGCAGTTCTAACAAGCAGCTACACTCCAAGTCCGGAGCAGAAACTAGAAAATAATGTATACCCCAGCAAACACCTCTCCTTCCTATATAAAGTGGGATTTATCAGGGTCTTAATCACATAGACTTGTTAATATGATGCAAACTGCAAAACAAAACAAAAAAAAATAAATAAATAAATAAATAAAAAAATGACAAGAAGAATATGTAATGTTAAATTATGGAAAACTAAGCTAGCATTCGAAAATTTCTTCATAATAATTTTAATAAAACAAGATAGTTTGATAAGAAGATTTTCATTTTCAGTAGATAACAGTTCCTTGAATTTAATAATATTGGGACGTTTGTAAAAATATGGCATTAAAAAGTTCTTTCTTTCTGATTTGAAATGGTTGCATACAAAAAGATAGTGAAATTCGTCACCAATGTCATTTTTTTCACAAAGAACACACTTTCTTTCATCCAGAGGAGTGTTTTCCCAGCGACCAGTTTCAACTGGGAGCCGATGGTTACTTAATCTGAACTTAAGCAATGCAGAGTAGTGTTTTTCAGTTAATTTGGTTAAATAATTTTCAAAATTGATATCATGTTTGAAAAGATTATACGTTCTTCCTTTGGAGGATGAAGATACTTTTGTATGCCACTGTTGGATATATAGATCAGACAAAGTTTTAGAAATTTGTATTTTGATCAATTTAGGGTTTTCAATGACTTCTTTATGTAAAAGATCAACACGTCCTACACTTACTAGGATTTCTTTTATACAATGGATCCATTTATGCTGATATATGCCGCCATTATATTCACAAAGAAGAAACTTGTAGAGTAATTTTGATAGTTTACTTTCCTTACTATTTACTATGTTCAGCCAAAAGCCAATCATTCGGGTTTTGATTTTAATATCAACAGCCTTGATGCCAAGCTCTGCATGTAACATATAAGCTGGAGTAGATTTCCTTGAGTTTGTGATATACCTTAAGAATTCATTTTGGAGTTTTTCAATATATTAGCAATACCTCACAGAGGCCCTGCTAATGTGCTCTCATATGTTTTCCTGGAGAAATAAAAAAAAAAGTATCTACCCATTATTTGAGTTTTTGTTTAACTCTTTGCATGCTGGCTAATTTTGCATGCTTTTTTTGTCAGCTGGATTTTTTTAAAAATTAATTTTTTTAAAAAAAATCTTTCAGGAATACCATCACAGTGTCAAACAGTTTGGATCCAGATCAGGGCTGACATTTTGTTGGGCCTGATCTGGGTCCAAACTGTTTGCAAAGGTTATCAGCAGACAACAAAAGTCGCCACTAGCGGGGAAAGAGTTAAACGTGGTAACCTTTGTGGATCATTTTGTGTTGTCTCCCCGGAGAAAGGGAGAAAAGAGATACGAGATAGTAGATAGTAGATGAGAGAAAAGAAATATATAGGGGCGGATGAAAAGAAAAATCAAATGACAGTGCAAGAAACAAGAACCTCTAGCATGCCCCTTACCTCTACTTTTTAAAAAATGTTACTTCACTACATAATATTATGTTTTCACGGATATTAACACTTCCCATGCCATGAGGAAATTCAGCAGATGATAAACTGATGATATTTTTCTTATTTTTTTCCTAGAAAATAGGATAAGACACTTCATGCAAATTGTCTCAACTGGAGACAATTTGCATGAAATGTAAAATCCTGTTTCCTGCTAATAATAAAAATATTTCAAATACTATTTTCCAGGAAAAATTAGAAAAATATTTCAAATTATCGTCTGCTGAAATTTTTACCCAGCATGTAAAGTGTTAAGAAGAGGATATATCATACAGAGATAAGAGCATTTCAGTGACATGCTCCTAGTGAACACCCAAAAATATATGTTTTTATGTGGAGAAATAATGGTAAAATACAAATACATGTACTTTATAACTGATTTTTTTTTTCAAAGTACTCTATCTAGAGTCCTGTAATATCAATACAAAATATGGAAATGAATATTTCTGATGCATTTTATTGATACAGAAAACACTGTTATTACTGTGTTTATTGTTGAATGAGCTTAACACTGCTGAATCATCAAATTTTTAAACCAAAGTCATTGCTATTTTTTTATGTTGTTGACAATGACGTCATGTGATGCTGGTCATCATGTTTCACTGTTAACAACAATGTCCTTTGAAAAAGGTTGTAACAGCTGAAACTAGTCAAGAATTAAATTTAAAATAAGAACTTGGAGTTTGATCTCTTTTATTAAAACATTGTGTTTATCCTAAACACTCTTCCGCTTTTGTCAATGACATGTGAAATGTTACACGTTATTTACCATAAGTATTCAGACACCTTCACAGACCTTTCTATAGTTGTCCTAAAAACAGTTCATACTTACCACTTGTCGATATGTATAAAAATTGCTGGATGAGTAGCGAACAGTGTAGACCCTGCCACATCTGATCTGGGACAACAATGTTTGCACAGGTATATACCATCCATCCAGATACTTGGGATAAACATGGTATCTATTTTTTTTCCCAGAAACTGGAGACCAATCAGATATGACCATCAAACCACCACCAATAACAACAACCGCCCCCACCTTCCAAGAATGTAATAGCTTATAGACACATATTGTAGCTTTTGTCACTGAACAAACCTAGCTCCAGATAAGACACCTTTTTCAACCCAAAATATACTGCTATTTTTCTTAATTCACCATAAAAACATATGATGTTGGTACTCATTAGAAGCGCCTCAGTGAGGCGCTTCTAATGAGTACCCACAACATATGTTTTTGTGTAGAAATAAGAAAATATTACTATGGATACCCCCTCTTATCTGGAGCTATGCTAGTACAGTGAAATTCGCTAAGAACATGTTTTGGGATCCTCTTGTGAATGGTTTTAATTGAATTTCACCAAAAACAAGGGACAACACAACAAGTGCATTTAGTAATTTAACACATGTACTGACACTCTTCAAATCTCCAGGTCTCTGATCTGTCTCAAAGTGTATGTCCCATATTATTATTTCATGCCTATTTTTGAAATAGTCTAAACTACTACCCGAGACGCCGTGGACAGCCAGATGCACTATTGCCCAAGGCCGGAGGCCTAAGGCAATAGTACATTGAGCTGTCCAAGGTATCGAGGGCAGTAGTTTTGACTATTCCACCAATACAGCAATGAAACTAGAGCTGGTGTTTGTAAAACACTATGCCCCCAACACTGCCTGACACTAACACTGCTTGACTCCAACACTGCTTGCCCATGACAGTAATAACAGTACAAATACATGAGATTTCAGTGTTATTTTATTAAAAGGGAAATAACTCTAAAATGGGTGATAATTCTGATATTTCATGAGGAATCCATATATGAAATTTCAAAACATTAGCATACATGTTCTAAACTTATGCTATGCACAATAAAGCAACAAATGGCCAAAAATTGCAAAGGGCCATAACTCCAACAAAATTTCATTAAACTGGCTGAAAATTTAATCAGGTGATCTCCTCCTCAGTCCAAATCAGTATACCAAATATACAGGCTCTAGCTCAAATACTTTTTTTCAGATATCTTGCTAATGACATTTCAATGTTATTTTATTACAAGGGAAATAACTCTAAAATGGGAGATAATTCCAATAAGAAAACAAAATACATGTCACCTATTTTTTTTTATGAGGAATCCATATATGAAATCTCAAACATTAGCATACATGGTTCTAAACTTATGCTATGCACATGAAAGCAACAAAAGGCCAAAAATTGCAAAGGGCCATAACTCAACAAAATTTCATTAAATTGGTTGAAAATTTAATCAGGTAATCTCATCCTCAGTCCCAATCAGTATACTAAATATCAAGACTAGCTCAAATACTCTTTGAGATATCTTGCTATGGAGATTTCAATGTTATTTTATTACTTTGTTATTTTATCAAATAGCCAGAAATTGCAAATGGCCATAACTGCAACAAAATTTCATTAAACGGCTGAAAATTTAATCAGGTGATCTCCTCCTCAGTCCCAATCGTATACCAAATATAAAGGCTCTAGCTCAAATACTTTTTGAGATATCTTGCTAACGAGATTTCAATGTTATTTTATTACAAGGGCAATAACTCTAAAATAGGACATAATTCAGATAAGAAAAACAATATGGGTCATCTATTTTTTCATGAGGAATCCATATATGAAATTTCAAAACATTAGCAAATATGGTTCTAAACTTATGCTATGCACATGAAAGCAACAAATAGCCAAAAATTGCAAAGGACCATAACTCCAACAAAATTTCATTAAATTGGTTGTCTTGGGAGAAAAAATCAGCACAACTCAAGAAATTTTACTGCAAACTAGTTTCGGAATTTAATCTTTCTTCAGTGCACAAAATGGCTGAATGTTACTAGGAAATTGGTTGAAAATTTAATCAGGTGATCTCCTCCACAGCCCCAATCAGTATACCAAATATCAAGACTCTAGCTCAAATACTTTTTGAATTTTTCTTGCTAACGAGATTTCACTGTTATTTTATCTAAAATGGGAGATAATTTGGATAAAAAAAAAAAATACAGATCACCTATTTTTTTATGAGGAATCCATATATGAAATTTCAAAACATTACCATACATGGGTCTAAAGTTATGCTATGCACCAGAAAGCGTGACGAATGAACGAACGAACAAACAAACCACAGAACAAACGAGCCAGAAGCAATACGCCCCCTAACTTTTTTCAAAGTTGGGGGCATAATAACTGTTTTATTACCCAAATAATACTAAAACATTTTTTAATTTGCCAATGCGCACTGTTTAAATTGGCATGCGATGTCGGCACGTCAACGTCATTCCCTTGAAAGCTGACATCATCAACTGTGGTATAGTCAAAACTATTGCACAGCTGGTGATGTCAACACTGCAAGATTTCGTTGATGTAGCTCCGGTGCATGTCAGTTAAGTAATAAACAGTCTAAATAGACAAAACTGTTTCACTGAGCTGTAGTAGGTTGGGTAATAATTCCAGATAACAGGGAATAGCTCTTGAGTAGAGTGGTATGCCAATAATTGTTTTTGTTCACTCAGGTAGATCAGGTAGATGTTGCAGGTAGATAATTGTCAAAAATTGATGAGTCCTTTTTCACTAGATCTCCACAATATCAATGCACTTAGCAAGTTTGGTGAAAATCCATTGATATTTACTCACGTTATCATCCGGAAATGAAAATACAGACATGTCACCGGCAGATAACTCTGTCAAAAATTGACGATATTTGCCCATTAGCAATCCCCAACCAAATCTCCACAATATCAATGCACATGCAAAGTTTGGTGAAAATCCTTTGATATTTACTCAAGTTATTGTCTGGAAACATATCAATGGACGGACAGGCAGACAGACAGATGGGCAGATGGACAACCAACATGAAACCATAATATCCCACCACTATCATGTGGCAGGGTATAAAAATGCTTGTTTGTTTGTGTTAAGGTTTTACGGCCCAGTCAACCAAATGGGGTCATGTCGAGCGCAGTCAGTTTACCTAACCACACATTTACTGGGCAGGTTAGTCCTCTAAGCGGTTAACCAGTATTGTGCACATTCTTTCGCCAGAAACTGACAACTGCCCTTCTTGAATCAGCGGAAGGGAGAGACTGACCGTAGAAAATATTTCATGATCAATCTCCATGAAAGAATGTTGCCGAATGCTTGGATAACCATTAGAAATGCATCAGTGTGGCAATTTTAATGAGTTGGTTTAAGGTGAGGCCAGTCAACAATATTTCAGTCATGTCAAGTTGCCTTCCAAAAAGAAAGAGAAAAGCAGAATAGAATAGGACTTGCTAAGGAGGCATACGGTTTTGGGATATTTTTCCCTTTTTCTCCATAAAGAGGAATGGATATTGTTTGGTTGATTTTTAGCTATTTCCAACAAGCAGACAACTGTGACTTCTTGTTAACATTACTGCAAACTTATTCCCTTTAAGGGGTCTACTCTGTAAGGGAAATTCTTTCCTAATAGATTAGACCCCTATTTAGAAGGGGCTTCAAACAATTTTTACAATGTTCCCTCCCCTGTAAGAATATCCATTCCCCTTAAAATTTATGTTGTAGGTACTCATTGAATGCCCAGGTGAGGTGTTTCCAAGGAAAACTGGAGAAAATTATCCAATAATTATCATCAAATACTCCTTAGCAACTCCTCTGATAATGATACTTTTTTTCTTGGAAGTATGTCTGATCTGGAGATAGGAGAATTCAAAATTTTGAATTTGTAATCTAATTTTAAAGAGTTTTCCTCAGATATATGGCCATGTGGGTATATGCTTTAAGTTAGAAGCTGATTCTAAATGACATATTGCCATTATGTGTCTTTGGAGCACAGGCTGCCTACACTGGTACAGATAGGTCTACGCCTCATTTAATTCATATTTACAGAATCACTGCATACTATATGTCCATGGACAGCAAAAGCCGATGAAATTGCATAGATGTGTAGGCTCATCTAAGAGTTTGCTATCTGCATATGCCCCTAGAAGCAGTTCTACCAGGTTTTACCATTTAGTACTTTAGTAGTCTCTGAACAAATTCAGCATATGAAAAATTGATAGGATTTATATTTCCAGATAATACAATTTGACATATAGGAGAAAATTTTCACAAAATGTCAAACCCTATTTTCTGAAGAAAAAAAAATAGAAGGTTGTTTCAAAATGTAGTGTGCTGAAACTTTTACCCCGCATGCAGGGCATTAAACTTAGGACTACTATAGGTCACACCTATGAGCGGACAAAAGAGTGATTTTTCTAAATTTTCCCTGAAAACAGGGCTTAAGATTTCTTGAGAATGATTTGTAACTTTTCCTACAACAGAATTCAGCTGAAAAAAAAAATCAGAGAAAAATTATAAGAAAACATAACTCTAATGTCACTGTCATCTTAAAAAGGCAAAAGTGTAACAGGTATAAAATGGCAAACTACATGTACTTTTATAATACATGACTGAATATTTTCAGTGAAATCTTTCACGCTGAAGGATCTATTATGTATTTTACAGGGTATTAAAGAAAAACTGAAATAATTGGTTCTTTGAACAGAAATCTGCAAATCTCATTGCAAATAGCGTACACACTGACCAGATGTCATATTTTTTGGTGTGATTGGGTCGTTTTTTGGGACACTATGATTTATGGATTATTTATTTCCAAACAGGTGAAACCATTCAATCCTGTATCTGCCATATGAGGTACAATGCAACAAAGGGCCCTTAAGCTTTTAGGCAAAAAAAAGGCGCATATCAGCCTGCATATTCATGCAGTCTGATCAGAATCTATGTTTCTCATTTCAGAACGAGACAAAGTGACCAGTGGGTCACATATACCCAAGCCAGTGCCATCACTAACAGTATCAGTCTTTACACAATGACATTGACTTTCTATTTTAAGTAAGACTTCTAGCTGTTTATATTAATAAAATCTGGAAACTAAATGTAGCAATTGGCAAAATGTTAACTAAATCCATTGACAGGCCTTGATATAGACTGGCTCCAGTCTCCAGTGACTAAATATTTCTCTCATAATCCTGTTTGATAATCCACTAAAATAAAACCAAAAAAATACCATGACTATAAAGGCTTGTCACTAGACCAGCCTTTATAGTCATGATATTATTTTTGGCTTCATTTTAGTGGATTATTAAACAGGAAAAAAAATATTTAGTCACTGAAGACTGGAGCCAGTCTAGCCTTGATAATAAGACACTTTAACCCTTAAAGCGCCAAGCAAAATTTGTAGCACACTCTTTCAAGTGCTCTCCATCAAAGAAGTAGGGATAAAGTAGGGCTCAAAATTTTGAAAAAGCAGGGCAAAAGTAGGAATTTAAATCATGTATAGTAGGAATAGTTCTGAGTGTTTTAAGACTTAGAAAAAGATATATAATGAGCAAATGTTTTGCAAAGAGAAAAAGTTTTCTCTGAACAATAACACTACATTACCATAAAAAGGGAAGATCTGATTTTTACAGACTCCGAGTGAGTGAAGCGAGCGAGGGAAAAATTACAATTTTTGGTCACTTCAAACAACTTTGGACTAAATAGTAGGGATAATAGGGCATTTTCAGAAAAAAAAAGGGAAAAGTAGTAGCGCAAAAAAGTAGGGAAAAGTAGGAATAGTAGGAAAAGTAGGGCCCGCTTGAAACATTCATTTTTTTTTTTTTTTTTTTTTTTTTTTGAAAAAACAATTCTTGACATTTCATGTGAATTGTCTGCCAAACAGACAATTCACATGAAATGTCAAGACTTGTTTTCTCTGAAAAATAAAATAAAAAAAAAATGTTGTCTGCTGCAGTTGTCACTGGCGCTTTAAGGGTTAATGCCAAAACTTAGACACAGATATCCACTAATGCTATGGAAGGGTAATTGTTTGTGTTGAGGTTTTACGGCCCAGTCAACCCAATGGGGTCATGTCGAGCGTGGTCAGTTTACCTAACCACACGTTTACTGGGCATGCTTAGTCCTCTAAGGGGTTAACCAGTATTGTGCACATTCCTTCGTCAGAAACTGACAACTGCCCTTCTTGAATCAGCGGAAGGGAGAGAATGACCGTAGAAAATATTTCATGATCAATCTCCACGAAGGAATGTTGCCGACCTCGGCGGGGGTTGAACCCACGACCTCCTAGTCTCCAGTCGGACGGCGCATCCAACTGAGCCACCGAGGCTGGCCTATGGAAGGGTAAACAAGCGTATGTATGAACATACATACAAATGAGTGGACAAACTGAAAAGCAAAAACTATATACTCTTCAGCATACAAGTATACTCTTTCCCTGCTAGTGGCCACTTTCGTCGTCTGCTGATAACCTTTGCAAACAGTATGGACCCAGATCAGGCCGACAAAATGTCGGGCCTGATCTGGATCCCAACTGTTTGACACTCTGATGGTATTCCTAAAAGATGTTTTTGAAAAAGTTAATTTAAGAAAAAGATCCACAAGCAACAAAAAAGCATGCAAAAATACCCAAAGTGTTAATCAGTGGCCGATATACAATATATCAACATTTTCTTTTTTTTTTCTTATTTGGGTTTTACGGCCCTTTCAAGAATATTTCACTTATATCGAGCTAATCGTTCATCAAAGGTGGGCAAAATCCGTAGAACCCGGGAGAAAACCATCTAACCATCCGTAAGCAGAACTTAGCTTTCCCACATGTGACCGAGTGAGGCTCGAACCACAGTGGTGAGAAACCTAACGGATTAAGAGTCAGGTCTCTTATCCACTAGCTATGAGGGCCCGCCAATATATCAAAATAGTAGGCCCTGAGTCTGATCTGGGCATTTACTGTTAACATGCAGAATAAGAGCCCTTTTTCAATGTTGCAATGTTTTTAAACATCCAAAAAATTCAGAGAGTAAGAAGCACAAGTTATTTATCAAACACAGGGGAGGAAAGTAATCCATTTTTCATAGGGAAACAACACAAATGATAGGTTTGGGTTATAAACTTATGTATCACGTACATTATACAATTATTGACTTCAATGAGGCCAACCCGAAAGTGATATTCAACAAGGCCAAAATTGAAATATGACTGAAACTGAAATAACTGTAAAATATATGGGTAGTTTTAATTACATCTGAAATACACAGAAAACATTATTTCCTAAACCAGGTTAAACTTTGGCCTCTGTACTCTAAATCATATTGTTAGTCTTTTTCTGAAGCAAATCTCTTTTGTGTTTGCTGCCATTTTTTTTTTCCAGAAGACACCTGCTGGAAAGTTGTTTGTAACATGAAATCTGATTGGCTTTTGAGACTTTGTTTTAATTGCAACTGGGGTGAGTTGCATAAGGAAAGCGCTTTCATGTAGTGCTCTGTAGCGATTTGTCCTTGATATGCAATGGTCCGCTTGTTTGGAGCGCTTTTTAAAATGTCTGCTAAATGACACGATTTTTCAAACAATGAATTTCTCGTAAAAAACTTGCTTCAGCGATTGGCTTTGTGTTCTATGGTCATTTCAGCACAATGCATGTCATCTAAGGACAAAAAATAAATAAGAAACATTTCATCTCTTAAAACGGCCGCCATTTTGCTTTGTCTCATTGCTATGCAACAGTCTGTTTCAAATAGTGAGTCAGCTCCGAACACAGTTACAAAGCACTATGAAGCCCTTTTGGTAACGTACAGTTGCATTGCGAAGCGCTACAAAGCGCTCTGTAACGCTCGCCTTATGCAACTCGTCCCAGGCTGACATTTGACTTAAAAATCATGTAGATTTCATTTGGACAAGATGTTCATTTCAATCAATATTTTCAGCTCAGATACACTTTTTTCTCTCTGATACACTTAGAAGAGTTCCACAGTAGTTTCTGTGCTGTGGTTGGTATTTTTAGAGTCCTTTTCTGTCAGAATTCTCTCTAAATCCTCTGAATTTAATGACTCAAATTCCTCTTTTGTGTTTGCTGCCATTTTTTACCAGAAGGCACTTGCTAGAAAGCTCTTTGTAACATGAAATCTGATTGGCTTTTGAGAACATGTGTTTTAATTGTAATTGGCTGACATACGACTCAAAATCATGTATATTTCATTCTGACAGGATGTTCATTTCATTACTCAGTCTATTTTTGGATGTCTAGAAATCTAATATCAAAAACCTGTAAAAAATATGAATCTCTGGAAACTGGTTTGTTCTGGGTTTTGCCTTAATATTAACCTAGGCCCAGTTGTTCAAAGCATCATTAGTTTAACGAGCTTGTTATTGATCAAAATGTTAAATCTTCTAGTAAGTACAATATCTAATTCACAGGTATTTTTGCTGAAAAAATGTGAGTAGCTTTTGCAAATGCAAAAATGTTAGTATATATGCCATATTTAATGATCAAATTTTTAACGATAAGTTAACTAATGACAATGTTAGTTTTGAACAACTGGGCCCTGAGAGAAGAGTTTTATCTAATTGTAGTTTCACACTGAGATTTGTCAAAGCTGTCTGGGTAATATAACAATCTTTTTTGAGGCCCAAATTAGGGTATACATATCATACCTCCAGATAAAGCATGTTTTGCAACTGGTAAGTACTTGTGGCAAGTTAACTCTTTCCCCGCTAGTGGCGACTTTTGTTGTCTACTGATAACCTTTGCAAACAGTTTGGACCCAGATTAGGCCCAACAAAATGTCAGGCCTGATCTGGATCCAAACTGTTTGACACTGATGGTATTCCTGAAAGATTTGTTTTGAAAAAGTTAATTTTTAAAAAAAATCGACAGATGACAAAAAAATTACCCAGCATGCAGAGTTAATTAGGCTACCTGGTTATGTGTCTAAAAAAGTGGTCTGTATGGCAAACAGTGAAGACTTTGATCAAACTGCTCTTAAACCTGATCAAACTACTCCTTTAGGAGCAGTTTAATCTGGGTCTGCACTGTTAACACAAACATGGCTGTCAAACTACTTGGAGTATATACAGTATTTACCATACCTGCAACAACATCTCCGGCATTTTCTAACATGCCAAGTACGTGTGATATCAAGCCAACTTCTGTGCATGCCTGTAGGTTCCGCCTACTCTTCTTCAACATTGCCATCACAACACTCCATAGCTCTGCCTGTAATCAAGATTGTGATGATTTGGTGTTTTATCTCCCTTTCAACATTATTTAAATCATACTGAGATGATGAGGGGTGATAATGAACGACTGTGCAATTAAGCCCTTTACAGTTATAAGCTAAATTCCACCTCTAGAGGGATTTCGAATGCAGGAATACTTGACTGATACACAGTCAGAAGCGCTAACTGCTTGGCCACTCAGACACTTCAATCAATTCAAGACAATGACAATGTCATAACTCCAAAACCACCTCCTACAAAACTAATTATTTTCATAGTTTTTCACAGAAACTTGGGTTTGACATTTCATGCAAATGGTCTCCTCAGAGGATAATTTGCAAGAAATTTCAAACCATACATACCATTACTAACAGTATCAGTCTTTCTCTCATTACTATAATCTTCCATTTTAGGTAATACTTACAGCTCCATACAAAAGCTCCAGATAAGAGTGGGTATTCACATATTTTTTCTTATTTTTCCACAAAAACATGAGGCGCTTCTAATAAGTATCCACAACGTATGTTTTTGTGGGTGCCATAATGTATGGAGCAAGTACATGTATGTGTTACTGAATAAAAATATGCCAATGAAAACAGTATTAAATCTGGGAAAAGGGCTTTAACTTACAACAGAAGTAAACTGCAAGGGAGCTAACTCAGCAATTATACGAATTATAGCTTCTAATCCCTTCACTGTTTTGTCATTACCGGTATTTTGTGCCTTTATGGTTAGG
This sequence comes from Anodontia alba, assembly GCA_964016985.1. NCBI lineage: Eukaryota > Metazoa > Mollusca > Bivalvia > Lucinida > Lucinidae > Anodontia > Anodontia alba. Next base: position 45,671,913 of record OZ024826.1, read on the forward strand.
AACTCTTAGCAACTGTCTTGTATGCCTGTTTGACATCATCAATGCACAATTCATATTGAATTAAGAAAAACAAAATTTTAAAATGACATAAATCACTAAAAGTCTGTATTTTTGAAGTTGGTTGTCTGGCCAATTCAACCTGATACGCCTTTCTTATTGCTATAAAGAAAGAAGTCTGTTGAGAAAAAGTGTGAACTTTTATCATAGCTAACCTTAGTATAGGGCCAAAGCGACCTGAACAAACAGTTAAGAGCCGCAGAATGCAGCATCTGATCAGGGTCTGCACTATGTGCCACTTATCCAGCAGTTTTTGGACACAATCTTTTTGTATTGTGTGCAGATGAATTATGAAAACTAAGTTAGCATAGCTCCAGACAAGGCACTTTATACAACAAAAAAGTACTGATATTATTTTTTCTCCACGAAAGCATGGGTTGAGGTGCTACTAATAATGAGTACCCACAACAGAAGCTTTCACTGAGAAACAAGATAAATATTTAACTTGACACTTCTATATATAAAGCGCCTTAGCAAAATTTGTAGCAGACAACATTCAATCTTTTTTTTTTTTTTTTTCAGAGAAAACAAGTCTTGACATTTCATGTGAGAAATGTCAAGACTTGTTTTCTCTGAAAAAAAAAATAAAATAAAAAAAAATATTGTCATCTGCTGCAGTTGTGATTGGTGCTTTAAGGGTTAATGCTTTGTTTTCAGCAGAAGACATACTGATATATTTTTCTTATTTTTCCTAGAAAACAGGTCCTGGCATTTCATGTAAATTGTGGAGAAAAATATCACGAATGTGTCGACTGCTGAATTGGCCCTGAGTGTTGTAAAGTTAAACTGTCCATTATTCCAGATAAGGCCCTTTTTTCATCTAAAAAGTACCAATACTTTTCTTACTTCTGCACAAAAACATATGTTGTGGGTACCCATTAGAAGCATCTTGCTGAGGCACTTCTAATGAGTACCCACATGTTTTTGTGCAGAAAAAAGAAAAGAATTTTTAGGATATCCCCTTTTATCTGAAGCTGTGACAGTCCCAATATTTGTAGTATGTATGGTATTTTTGTTGGGTTTTGTGTCATTTGCAGCTGGCTCAAGGTCAAGCCTACCTGTAATGTTTCTGAACATTCCTTTAGGAGATTTAACATCTGAAGAACATTCTTTGGGTCTTGTATGACAAAATTAGCCTCAATGTCAAACTCTCCACCTACAAGCTGAAAGATAGAATAGAAAACTATCAATATTGTACATGCTACAATTGTTTTCATTTTGGTACGATACCTTAGCTGTCCTGTGGTTATTTAACCCTTGTCCTGCTGAATAAATTGAGATGTCACGCCCACTTCTAATTTTCAGCCAATCAGATTACTTGATCTAGATTGTTGATACAAATTCTCATACTTAATGGCAAACAGTGCAGATCCAGATCAGTTGGCTTCTTGAGAAGCCAACTGATCTGGATCTACACTGTTTGCAAAGGCAGGACACAACCGGATCAGCAGGACAAGGATTAAACAGGACCAACAGAACTGAAAAGCTCACTTTACTGGTGCTATTGGAAAAATGGGATTTGTAATTGATGGCTTATATATTTTTTGCCGATTTTCTATAAATTGCACTATTACAAAATAAGCATGAATAACCTTAATTACGAGGACAGATGAAAATTTTCACCTGATTAAATGAATGTTCAATACTGAATCCCAGACTGGCAAAAGAATGCTAATATCAGTATTGAACATTGATATCATTATGGCAGAGTTCTAGAGAAGAGGTATCCAGACAATTTTTTTTCTCATTTCTAAACAAAAACATACGTTGTGGGTACTCATTAGAAGTGCCTCAACAAGATGCTTCTAATGAGTACCCATAACATATGTTTTCATGGGAAAATAAGAAAAATATCAGTGCACTTTTCTTGAAAGAAAAGTCTAACCTAGGTCTTTGAAACTTAATTTAGTCAAGGGTTTAGATTAAAGATACATTCAGAAGACAATTTTTTGTCCTTTATTTACCAAAACAGCATGTGGTTACACATTAGAATTTCCTCACAGAGGCAACTTTTTTTTTACTAATGAGCTCCCACAGCAAAGAAAAAAAAAACATAGCAGTTACCTACCAAAGATAACTGTGAATTATATAACCCTGACAGTAATTCAAAAAAGACAGAAGGACATTTCTAAAAGAATTTATCAATGGAATGATATCTTTCAACCCTTGTCCTGCTGATACCGGTTGTGATCTGCACTGTTTGCCATTAAGTATGTGAATCTATATGAACAAATTTGATCAAGTAATCTGACTGGCTGAAAATTAGAAATGGGTGTGGCTTTTAAATTTATTCAGCAGGACAAGGGTAAATATGGTCTAGTCAAAAAATGGCAGATAAAAGGAACATTTCTGTGAAATCCTTTTGAAATCAGGCCACTGTCCAAGGAGGAGATGTCGTTTAATGTTTTTGGGGTTTTTTTTCTATGTTTAGCTCTGGTGGCAATTTTGTTCAGCCTAGCAGAACTGTTTTAGCAATTTTGGTAAAGCGCCATAAGAAAACACTTCTGTGAAATTACTTTGATATCAGGCCACTGGCTGTGGAGGAGATGTCTTTTAAAGGTTTTTCTATTTTTAGCTCTGGCCGCCATTTTGTTCAGCCAAGTGGAACCATTTTAGCTATTTTGTAGAGGGTTATTGGAGGAACACTTCTGTGCAATTGAGTCCTCCGTGAAATCACCTGACCAGTAAATGACACCAAAATCTGACCAACCAAACTAGCTTACCAGTTAATGGTTAATGTTATTGCTTAGACAAACAATATTACCTATGTACTTTTTCATTGATAAATACAGGTATGAATGCAGTTTTCATTGACAAATACAGGTATCACGATATTGTTTGTCTAAGGATTTACGCATGGGGTGTGGTTACAGCCTTCTGACGGAGGAGTCAATTATTTTGAAATCCAGCCATTGGTCAAGGACTAGATGTGGCTTGAAGATTTTCTATTTGTAGCTCTGGCAGCCATCTTGTCCAATGGAGTAGAACCAATGTGGCCATCTTAGAATTCCGATCAACAAAATTTAAGCTCGTTTCGATCCTGTTGCTACAGAGCAAGTTTCGGCTCAAAGCAACCAAAAGTTTGGGAAGAGATGTCAAAATTGATTTTCAAGATGGCGGCTGTGGTGGCCATCTTGGATTCTCTATCGGCTCATTTAGCTATTTTGTGTCTACTAGGTGCCCCAATGCATCATCAAGTTTCAATTCAACTGGATTATAGAGGAGATATCCACAAATATGAATTCTCAACATTTTTCCAGTATAAATGTATATGGCCCATACGAATGCATGGGGAAGGAAATTTGACCTTGCCGTAAAAAGGTCAAACATCAACATAGGACCATCATTTTAGCAATTTTGGTAGACTTCTTGTCCCCCATAATTTGTGCAAAGATTAGGGCTCAGGACTTATTTGTTTCTGGAGAATAAGATTTTTAAAGGTTTTTACCATATATGGGCATGGCAGCCATTTTGGTCAATGGACCATAACCATTTTAGCAATCTTTCGTTCTCCTGCCCCAAGGAGGCTCCACATGAAATTTGAGCAACATTGGTCAGAGGCTTCAGAGGAGAAGTCATTTGAAATTATCAACAGTTTTTACATTACAAATGTATGGGGTTCATACAAATGCATACGGAAGCAAACTTGACCTCATTGTAAAAAGGTCAAACGATAATGTACGACCATCATTTTAGCAATTTTGGTAGAACTCCCGTCCCCGATGATTTGTGCAAAGATTCAGCCTGAAGGCATCCTCTGTTCTGGAGAAGAGGGTTTTTAAAGGTTTTTACCATATATGGGCATGGCGGCCATCTTCGTTAATGGATGGCAACCACTTTTGCAATCTTTCATTCCCCTGCCCCAAGGAGGCTCCAAATGAAATTTGAGCAACCTTGACCCAGAGGCTCCAGAGGAGAAGTCGTTTGAAATTCTCAACATTTTTCCCATACAAATGCATAGGGAAGCAAACTTGACCTCACCATAAAAAGGTCAAATGTCAATGTACGACCATTATTTTAGCAATTTTGGTAGACCTCCCGACCTACAAAGATTCAGCCACAAGGCATCCTCAGTTCTGGATAAGAAGATTTTTAAAGGTTTTTACCATATATATTGGCATGGCAGCCATCTTGGTCAATGGACGGCAACCATTTTGGAGGCTCCAAATGAAATTTGAGCAACATTGGCCCAGAGGCTCCATAGGAGAAGTCATTTGTAATTCTCATTATTTTTCCCATACAAATGCATAGGAAAGCAAACTCACCCTAAAAAGGTCAAATGTCAATGTACAACCATTATTTTAGCAATTTTGGTATGTCCCATCCCCAATTATTTATGCAAAGATTCAGCCACAAGGCATCCTCAGTTCTGGAGAAGAAGATTTTTAAAAGTTTTTACCATATATGGGCATGGCGGCCATCTTGGTCAATGGATGGCAACCATTTTAGCAATCTTTCATTCCCTTACCCTGGGGAGGCTCCAAATGAAATTTGAGCAACATTGGCACAGAGGCTCCAGAGGAGAAGTCATTTGTAATTCTCATTATTTTTCCCATACAAATGCATAGGAAAGCAAACTTGACCTCGCCGTAAAAAGGTCAAATGTCAATGTACGACCACTATTTTAGCAACTTTGGTAGACCTCCCGTCCCCAATGATGTATGCAAAGATTCAGCCACAAGGCATCCTCGGTTCTGGAGAAGAAGATTTTTAAAGGTTTTTACCACATATGGGCATGGCGGCCATCTTGGTCAACAGACAGTGACCATTTTAGCTATCTTTTGTTCCTCCAATCTAAGGAGGCTCAGGGGCTTCAGAGGAGAAGTTGTTTGAAAATGTTAATGGGGGGGACGGACGCATCGACGCACAGACGACGGACAAAAAAATGATCACTATAGCTCATCCTGAACATAGCTCAGGTGAGCTAAAAAAAAAGAAAAATATTATCAGTTTGTTATTAGAGCTGAATCTGCCCATAGCATGGTTTTGTTTGTTTGTGTTGAGGTTTTACCGCCCAGTCAACCCAATGTGGTCATGTCGAGCACGGTCAATTTACCTAACCACACGTTTACTGGGCAGGCTTAGTCCTCTAAGCGGTTAACCAGTATTGTGCACATTCTTTCGCCAGAAACTGACAACTGCCCTTCTTGAATCAGCGGAAGAGAGAGAATGACCGTAGAAAATATTTCATGACCAATCTCCACGAACCCATAGCATGGTAAGTGTTAAAATGCTAATTACATATCTGCTGCAGAGATTTTGTTGTTTTTTTTTCTTTTTTTGATTTTGTATTTTATTCACAGAAAATAAGGCTTGGCATTTCATGTGACTCATACGAAATGCAAAGTCTTATTTTCTCTGAAAAAAAAATGATAAAAAAAGAAATGTTGTCTGCTAAAATTATGCTAAGTGCATTAGGGATTAATTTTAATTACCAACACAAACATTTGTAGTCCGTTGGAACAGATTGTTACAAACATGTTTATCATGTGATGACGCTGTTATTCAGTGGCATAATGTCATATCAAAAAACTTGTATGACCACATGTTACATAACACTTTGGCAGGAACAAGTAACATCATGATGATGTCAATATCAACCATTAAACTTTAAACATAGTCAACTTTAAAGGCGATAAAATCCAATTTAAAATGGTCAAACGATAAACAGAATCTTACATTCGTGGTCATTTCATATGAAATTTATGAACCTCTCCAATTTTCCAATTCTAGTACCATTTTATACGGTAGTATGTGGTGTAATGATAGTATGAACAACAGCTCTCTAGCATGTAAAGGAAGGGCACTAAAGGCTTCCAAAGTAAGAAATAATGGTCAAATTTTCGGACCAAAAATGTTCGGTTTACCGTTGTACCTTGGTAATGCAGCTCCATCAATACCAATCAAGCCCGGCTCAAATGGCCCAGCATATGAAATGCACAAGGAAAGGCAAAAGAAAAGGGAGGAAAGAGAGAGAAAAAAATGGGAGATTAAATCGCAAAAAAACCCCCAAAAAACACACATCTCCATGTGCATATATTTTCCTACCATGACCCCTGCACCATGACCTTCCACAAGTGTAAATTTTTGGCAGTGCTTGATTGTTGAGAATAACATATCTACTTTCATTTTCAAGTCAGATACTTTTGATCAGTAGCTTATGTCGGATTACAGAGGTAAATATGCAACCCTACCCCCATTTTGGCTGCATTTTTCAAAACCCTCGGCCGTTCTAAGGATATGTAAAACATGATATGTAAAACATGATCAATTTGTTCCTAGATCCAGGATTTTTTCCACATTTTAATCAAAATCCTAAACAAACAGAAAATGTAGCTTTAAAACTTAAAACATGTTTTTTGCCACATTTTCATGGGTTTGCATATCCTTTAGACGGCGGTACCATATTCATGCATAATTGCTGCCCAACACTTTTTTAACGACCCTCACAGCGAGATTAATATAGGCAATATTCCAGTTCTAGTACCATTTAATACAGTAGTATGCGGTGTAATAGTAGTATGAACAACAGCTCTCTAGCATGTAAAGGAAGGGCGCAAAAGGCTTCCAAAGTAAGAAAAAAATAGTCACATTTTCAGATCAAAAATGTTCGTTTTACCGTTGTACTTTCGTAATGCAGCCCTGTCAACATACCAATCAAGCCCGGCTCAAATGGCCCTGCATACGAAATGCGCAAAGAAAGGCAAAAGAAAAGGGAAGAAAGAGAGAGAAAAAGAAGGAAAAATGGGGGATTAAATCACAAAAAAAAAATCTCCATGCATGCGCATAATATATTTTCCCTACGTGATCTCTGCACCATGACCTTCCGCGCCTGTAAATTTTTGGCAGTGCTTGATTGTGGAGAATAACATATTTATTTTCTTTTTCAAGTCAGATACTTTTGATCAGTTGCTTATGTTGGATTACAGAGGTAAATATCCAACCCTACCCCCATTTTGGCTGCTTTTTTCAAAACCCTCGGCCGTTCTAAGGATATAATGCACCAATCATTTCTGTTGCATGATTTTAGGACTATCCTCACATACTATCCTCACATACTATTGCAAGATTTTAGGACTATCCTCGCATACAATAAAACTTCAATGACACAAACACTGATTGCTCATTTACAGCTGCTGATTTGAACTAGTTTTTGAGTCCCATGTAAATTCTTCTGACAGCTCAAGAAAACAAGATTTAGGGATATTTCAGGGATTTTTTTTTATTTCATCATGAACATGTATGTTGTGTGGATTCAGAATTGCCCCATCAAAGTGATTCTAACAGGTGCACTCAACATACCATTATTTTATAGAAGATAGAAAACACATCCTAAATTATCCCCATTTGTCTCCCGACTTTACAGTGGCTCAAACTACCCATGTTTAGTACAAATTTCCATAGGCCCAAAGATGTTTGGGCCATTGAAGTTTGACTGTATTTAATCCTTATCCTGCTGTTCAAGTATATTTATACTTTAGCCAGGTAAGCATACCACAGTACATATCGGGATCCCATTGAACAAAGCTCATCCTTTAATTCTAAATTCTCCAAACAGAGGAGAAAATCTGCTTTAGCACAATCCCATTAAAGGTCAATCAGTTAAACTCTCTTAAAAAATCATGCTTGATTTCACCATTTTCTGATTTTCAAGATTTTTTTATTTTTGTTTTTTTTTGTTTGTTCTACTTTACCAGTTCTGTAAGATTGTGTGCTAATGAACCATGCAGAGTCAACCTGAGCAACTCCCAGTTAAGATAACAAACTGGTAGGTAAGTTCACAAGGACAATTCAAATGAAATGCCAAGCTTTCAACTTTCACACACACACACACACACACACACACACACACACACACACACACACACACACACACTTTTGTCTGCTGCTGTTATAACTCAGGGCTTTAATGTTTAAATTTTCCCGTCTGGGTATGCATCAGCTAAACTTCTGCACAATACAGATCCATTTTAAATCTCATACTATTGAAGTTTTACAATGGCTGTAGATAAAGATAAATAGACTGTAATGCCATTTGGTTTATAAAATATTCCAGCAATCTTCACCAAGACAATCCAATTAACTCCAGATATTCAAGTATGATGAAACAGGCATGACAACTTTATGGATGAATACGCAGATGGATAGACAAGCACTTATGAATATATGGAAAGTCCGTCTACGTGTCTAGTTCAATATGGCTTTAAGATCCCAGACACGTATAGGCAGTATGTCAGTGCAATTAATGGTCAAATTACATTAGTCGCTTCATTCTTTTATCTCACTTATGGATGGACAGATATGTTTGTGTTTTATATCTCATTCAACAGTATGTTTAAGCTATATGGTATTGTACTTAGATGGTAGAAGCCATAATGAAAAGCTGTGTGCATTGAAGCACATATTTATGAGCTGAACTCCTTTCTGGTGGGTTCAATTTAACCTGACACATGGTGATCTGAAGCTGGGTACCACTCAACTACTTCTTCAGTTGAATAAACCCTGTCAGTTTAACCCTTTCACCCTTGAGTATCTTATATGGAGTCTTCCATCCTTGAATTTGGACATGTCCACTGAAACAAATAGGGATTTCTGTCTAAAATCAAAAAAGAATGGCACACAGTGTAGCTCCTGATATGGCAGCTCATTACAAGCCATCTAATCCAGATCTACACTGTTTGCACAGGTATGCAGTATGGTCATCAGGGCAGAAAAGGTTTCAGACATGAGTATGTCTTAATCAGCCATGATAATCAGTCATGCATGCTTTTGTCAGCGATGGATAAGAAATCATATATTGTCAAGTCTTTTTCAGTCTGGATAATCAACCTTGGTCTGCACAGAACTTGTTATGAGGAGTATTTGGTGATAATTCTGGGTTATTTGTTTGTTTTTTTTCATATTTCTCCATAATAATATATGTTGTGGGTACTCATTAGATTAGCACCTTGCTACGGTGCTTCTAATGATACCTACAATATATCATGGAAATCTGAAAAAAATTGTCCATGAATTGTCATCAAATTTTCCTTTAACAAGTTCTCTAGTCATGTCATAGTCCACTACGACTATAAATCAATCATGGCCATGGCTTAGTGAGCCATCATTTGATATCATGAGCATGTATTTATCTTCCAAATAACCAACCATTGCAATACCATATAACTCCAGCCATAATAATCAATCATGGACATGTCTTTGTCCACCATGATTAAAACAAATGTCTTATCTGGAGCTATGTTAACCAATTTATCAATTAGGCAATGTGTGTGTGTGCGTGCATGCCTGTGTGTTTGTGGAGGGAGGGTAATTATATGAAAAAAAAAAACAACAACAAAGTAAACCCAGATAAAACTGCTCCAAAACAGCAGTTTAATAATAGTCTGCACTGTCTGCCATACAGCTGACCTCTGGATCTGAATACTTAGGGTGAATATGGTATTGTTTTCTTAACAGAATGTTTGTTGTCTTCCCTCTGATCTATTTCAGGTCTGTTAGACCACACAGACAATAAGAAAAGGAGCCTTTGGTATATTTCATATTTATCCTTAACCCTTGTCATCCTGAATAAATTAAGATGCCACTTCTAACTCTCAGCCAATCAGATTGCTTGATCTTAGTTGCTGATACAAATTCACATAATGACAAACAGTGCAGATCCAGATCAGTGGGCTTCTGAAGAAGCCAACTGATCTGGATCTACTCTGTTTGCAAAGGTAGGGCATGTCTGGGTTCAGTTGGACCAGAGTTTACATCTGAAGACCATAAATCCTTACCATACTTGTCCTAAAGTCTGAATAAGTACTACTTTATGATCTGTCTAACAATCCCTTAATTGCTGGATGAGTGACGAACAGTGCAGACACCGATCTGAAGCCAAAAATGCTGGGTCTACATTGTTTGCTCAGCCCTGTCTGTCTGAATACTGATCTGGATCTACACTGTTTGTAATGGCAGGGTATATCCGTGTTCAGCAGGACAAGGGTTCAGAAAAATATAAACTTGCTACCCATTCTTATTGGATCTATGGGCAATGGTTTTCATGACCTGACTCATACAGAAAATTCATTTATGGGCAATAAAATGAGGACACTATAGGAAAAGTTATTATTGGAAAATCTGGCAGGCTTTGACCAGTAGTGAATCTGGGCTATGGAACAGCTTCTTAACCCTTGTCCTGCTGAATAAATTAAGATGCCACCCCCACTTCTCATTTTCAGCCATCAGATTATTTGATCTGGATTGTTGCTATGAATTCACATACTTAATGGCAAAGAGTGCAGATTCAGATAAGTTGGCTTCTTCAAAAGCCAACTGATCTGGATCCACACTGTTTGCAAAGGCAGGGTATATCCGGATTCAGCAAGACAAGGGTTAACTGGACAACACAGTGCAAGTGTACTAAGAATTGCCAGGAGTAATGTGTGATTCAACAAAATAATTGATCTGATTTAACCAATCAGATTCTAAAGACTTAAATTTCAGTTAAATCTACTAACGCCTAAAGAGCTAAGCATTTTAAAGCTGTAGCAGATGGCATTCTATTTTTTTTTTCTTTTTTTAAATAAGTCTTGACATTTCATGTGATGCTTGGCAGACTTATTTTCTATGACAAAATAATAAAACAATATATTTAAAAGTGTCATCTGCTGCAAATGTGATTGGATTAATTTTAAAGGATTAATAAGGCCAAAAAAAAAAAAGTTATTAGCTTCTCAGACACTTTTTTCAAAAAATAGATGCATGCGGGTGGCTTTTCATTTTTACTTTTATTTTCTGGTTGGATACATTCTTGGACATTTTGGCGGTGGTTTTACCGGAAGTATCTAAAATGCAAGTTTAAAGTCTCAAATAACATAAACAGATTGAAATTTACCAATTTTCTTTGCAAGTAAGTAAGAATGCCATATGTTTGTGGTCTAGATTGCAATTTGGTTAGAAATGATTCTCAGATAAGCGAGTAAAATCCAGTGTCACATATTTTCCTGGATTGGAAAAAACTTACTGCTGAAAAAATCATATATGCAGGACCTTTTGGACAGATGCGGTGGTGTATGAAAATCTAATACTTTGTTTTGGGCTTAAGTGAATGATTTTCACTTGAATAAAATACATTAAGCTTTTTGCAAGTTCACATGAAAAGCAGAGTGCAAAATTATGCTATTTTTGTGTCTTATTTTCCTCGGAAATAGAGTTTGACATTTTAGGCAAACTAAGTCTTTTCTTATTTTTCTAAGAAAATAGGGTTTGACATTTCTGCAAAATATCTCCTTAAGTATTTCAAAATGTTCTCTGCTGGAATTTTTTACAAAGCATGTGAAGTATCAGACAAACAGTTTTCCCAGTTTCTGCATGAACTTGTCCAACTGACAAAAAAAATCAACCTCTTTGTTTATATTTCCTATAATTTTTTTTGTTGATTCTGTGTTGAGGTTTTATGGCCCAGTCAACCCCATGGGGTCATGTCGAGCGCGGTCAGTTTACCTAACCACACGTTTACTGGGCAGGCTTAGTCCTCTAAGCGGTTAACCAGTATTGTGCACATTCTTTCGCCAGAAACTGACAACTGCCCTTCTTGAATCAGCAGAAGGGAGAGAATGACTGTAGAAAATATTTCACGATCAATCTCCACGAAAGAATGTTGCTGACCTCGGCGGGGGTTGAACCCGTGACCTCCTGGTCTCCAGTCGGACGGCGCATCCAACTGAGTCACCGAGGCCGGCTATATTTCCTATATTGAGGTCCCTTTAACTCATTAATGACTGAATAAACTCTCCCACACTAAACATTGGGAGAGTCCTTTTTCGATTTTAGGTATGTCAGGCTATAATATGATGTAGATATTCCTTACGAAAAATGGTTGACCTATATGCAAACAGTGGAGACCCTGATTAGATGCCACATTCTACGGCATCTGATCTGGGTCTGCACTGTTTGCCAGTTACCCGTTTAAGGGTCTCCAGTCTTCAACGGGTTAAAATATAAAATGGACCTTTGAAAAACGTCATAAGGGCCAATGGAGTCCCCCAAGCAGCTGGGTCCTGGCACAACATGGCATCTCAACTTATTGCCTCAATTATCACCTTTTATGGTGCCATAATGCCTTCCTCATAAACTTAAACTAGACATGTGTCCAAAGTTCACAAATGCCCCTGCCCTTTGAGCCCCTAGCCCCATCCGAGGGCATGACCCAGGGCCAACACGAAGATTTAGGTCTGGGTAAGAAGCATACCAAATTTTAACTTCCTGACATAAATGGTACCCAAGTTATGATCTCCAAGAGATGTCAACATAAACTGTACCCAAGTTATGATCTCCAAGAGATGTCAATGTTAATTTGAATGTAAACTTAAACATTTATTAGACTCTGGCTAGCAACATGATATATGCACCTACGGACATACATACATACAGATGTAACATCACAGAGTAGCACTTTATGCACCCGGCCTTCAGCAGGCTGGGACATAAAAACGTGAAACGATAATACCCCGCCACTGTTGTGTGACAGGCAAACAACTGACAAAAATTGACAAAATTTGCCCTTTAGCACAGACCCAACTCAGATCTCCACAATATCAATGCATATACTAAGTTTGGTGAAAATCCACAAATATTCACTCAAACTATCCTTCAGCAATGAAAATACAGATGAACAGATCTAACGGATGGATGGACAGGCAGATGGACAGACGCACAAATGATTAACGTGAAACCATAATACTCCGACACTATCATGTGGCTCGGTATAAAACTTATATTTTCCATAGATCTTTGGGAACCTAACAGATTTTATTTTCTGTTTTAACTTATAGATCAATACCGTATTCCACTTGAGGGAACTCTTTCTGCAACATAAAAAGATAAATACAGAGGTATAAACAGGAATTTAAGTCAATATATATTGACCATTAACTCCAGACCAATGTAAGCACTAACTATTTTTCCCAGCAGAGTCATTCTGGCCTACAGAAAAGATCCTTTAACATACAGGGAATTTATCAGCAACAGTAATCATTAAGATAGATAGCTCTTGATAAGAGGGGTAAACAGATATACATTTTCTTATTTTGCCACAAAAAAACACATGTTGTGGGTACTCATTAGAAGTGCCTCACTGACACACTTCTAATGAGTACCCATAACATTTGTTTGTTTGTGTTGAGGCTTTACCGCCCAGTCAACCCAACAGGGTCATGTCGAGCGCAGTCAGTTTACATAATTAACCATACATTTACTGGGCAGGCTTAGTCCTCTAAGAAATATTAAATCAGAAACTGACAACTGCCCTTGTTGAATACCCATAACTTAAATTTTCATAAAGAAAAAAAGGAAGAAATCAGTATTTTCTGGCTGAAAAAAGTGCCCTGCTCAGAGATATTATCAGAGAGACACATTTATAGGCATTGAAACCTTCACACCTCTTGTATTGTTTATATACTCCTGAAATAAAGCATAATTTAACCTATTTCAGTCTCTGAGATTTCAGTCTGAAGATCCCCAAAAGGTAAACTGGCAAACAGTGGCCTCTGATCAGGCATCTGATCAGGGTCTCCACTGCTTGCAAATAGTTTAGCCATTTTTTCTCCGTGCTGGAGTTTACATATATTCAGTCTGAAATAGGTTAATTATCAAAGCAAACCAGCTTTATTGTCACAGACTTAAAGATTATTACAAAATGTGTACTACAGATAGGCTTAAAAAAGTTACCATATTTACTCTTAATATTGGGACACCTTAACTCCTTACCATGCTTGTCCTATAATTTGTTAAAGTCTGTTCCACTACCTGTTGATGTCTTTGAAATATTGCTGGATGAGTGGCAAACAGTGTAGACTATGATCAGATGCTGCATTCTGCGGCATCTGATTAGGGTTTACATTGGTCAGGCTTGTCTGTCCCAATACTTAGGGCTATTAAGGTAGGTGTATAAAAGTTATGAATTAAGTGATCACTGACGTTTTGCACATTAACCCAATGTCATGCTAAATTAATTAAGATGCTATGCCTACTTCTAATTTTCAGCCAATCAGATAGTATACTAAATCCAGATTGTTGATATAAATTTACATACTGAATGACAAACAGTGTAGATACAGATCAGTGGGCCTCTTCAGAGGCCAACTGATCTGGATTTACACTGTTTGCAAATGCAGGGTATATCCAGGTTCAGCAGGACAATGGTTAAAAAAGTAAGCCATCCCATGGAAAAAGTGCCTTTGTGTTATATGTGGCGGTAAAGGCCAAGATTATCTTGTACTTGAGTCTGATCAGGACCTTCACTGTGATATACCGGTACTGCTAGGTCAAGATAAGGCTTTTTTTTCAACCAAAAAGTAGACATTTTTTATTACTTTACAAAAGACGTATGTTTTTGATACTCATTAGAAGTGCCTTACTTCTTATTTCTCCATAAAAACAGAGGTCATGGGCACTCATTAGGAGCACCTCAGTAAGGTGCTTCTAATGAGTACCTAAATTATATGTCAAAAAAAAAATAATGAAAAAAAAAACAGTTTTGCATAATTTCTTGTGTCCCATGAGACAGCCCTCAGTCTGCTAGCTAATGACCAAGATAGTTCATTTGTAACATAGTATAGCATGAAGTATGTTGAATTAATAGACAGTTTTTTTTTAGTTTCCTCTGATAAATTAGAGCTGACATAATCTTAAACAAAATGCCAGACCATATTTATGGACTTTTGCTTGAAGGGGCTTGTATTATCATTGTTTGATGGACATCAATCTGTTGATGTCACTGCTGCTGCAGACCATATGTCAAAGACATGACTTAGAAATTTTTGTTATGAAGACTTAAGCAACATTGTTGCCTCTAGAGTGCTCACAAGGTTTTAACAAACCTGATCTAGTGAACTAATTTTTGACTCACATGACCCACATTTTTGAACTCAACAAAGATATCATCAAGACAAACATTTTGATGAAGTTTCATAAAATTTGAGGTAAAACTGTCTAGAGTGCACACAAAGACTAGACAAAGTGCCCAGTGGGGCACATATACACCAGACCAGTGCTGCAGCCACTTTTTAAAGAGCACAAAGTATGTAGCTTTGACTCTGGAGATGGCAGTTGTATGCTATATGTTATAACATTGAAAAAATTCAATCACAGAGTAATATGAGGCCTTGACCTCAAAGGTCAGGCACAGGTGCAGGGATTGAGCTAAATAAAACTTTAGCCCTATAACTATCACCATATACCAGTGAAATCAGTCTTTATAATATAAGCAAAAATGACATTTGTATGAAACGTCTATGACATTGACTTAAAAGCCATGCCCCAGCTTGGGAATGGTGCCGAGAAAAACTTCAGACCTATATACGAGGGATGTTCGAAATGAATTGCTTATTTCTATCTGGAGACTTCAAATTTCAAGTTAGCCCAAAAGTACTCATTTCTTGCCCTCGAAGTACTCCCCATGGCTAGAAATGCAAAGTTTCAGCCGATGTATCCACTTCTTGAAGGCGTCACGGTACGCTGATTTTGGCACAGTAATAAGGTACTGATGAATGGCAGATCCAAGTGCCTGTCGAGACTGGTATTTCCGCCCAGCAAGGAATGCTTTCAATTTTGGAAACAAAAAGAAATTACATGGGGAAGGTCTGGGGAATACGGGGGGTGAGGCAAAACAGTTGCTTTTTCTTTCTTCAAAAACGCCGTAACTATTGCGGTGGTATGAGCTGGGGCATTGTCATGTAGAAGACGGACATGTTTAAAACCAGTGGCAGGGTGTCGTTTCTGATAATACTTTTTCAGTTTCTTCAGTACTATGTCTTTGTAGTACTTTCCGGTGATGCTTTTGCCCTTTTTCACTGGCACTTTTATTGAGACTCCTTCACCAGAGAAGAAGATTGCATACAAAACCTTCTTTGTACTCAAAGAACGTTTGCCAGTTATTGGGCGTTTGCTGTGTTTAGTGGCCCAGATCTTATTGCTAACCTTTCTGATGGGCTCAAAATAATGGACCCAGGTTTCATCACCTGTGATGACATTGGCAAACTGCTTTTTGTCATATTTTGGAAACATTTGAAGCAGCTTTATGGCCACTTTAACCCGTTGCCTCTTTTGCTCGTCAGTCAACAGATGTGGCACCCATCTAGCAGAAATCTTTCTGACTTTCAAATGCTTCTTCAAAATAAGGTGAACCATTGATAGTGATATGCCTACCTTTCGTGCAATTTCACGAACTGTAAATCTGGCATCTCCTTCAATGATTTCTTTTATTTTGGAAACGATTTCTTTACGAGATGCAGACTTTGGCCTACCTGATTTCGGTGCATTTTTGATGGACTTTACACCAGACTAAAATTTCTTTTTCCACCGCCGAACTGTGTCATAAGACATACAAGAAGGTCCAAAAGCAGTAGAAATTTCAGTCATCAGCTTCTTCAAAGAACAACCAAGTTTTGAGCGAGCTTTGATGTAAGCCCGTATTTCATCTTTTTTGTCGACGCTTCAACCAACCATTTTTACTGCAGTGGTCAATGACTGGGTGTATTCAAATGGCAAATTTTATGTCTTACACTTAGTCTAACATGTACATTTATACACCATTGTGTAGATACTGAATAACCCTATACAGGTATGTTTTGGTTTTTATCGTGCCCCACGTGGATATCGAGCTAGAGGACAATAAGCAATTCATTTCGAACATCCCTCGTATACCATCATGCTTAATATTAATGAAACCAACAAAAGGGTC
Source organism: Anodontia alba (assembly GCA_964016985.1). Lineage (NCBI taxonomy): Eukaryota > Metazoa > Mollusca > Bivalvia > Lucinida > Lucinidae > Anodontia > Anodontia alba. The sequence goes on from OZ024826.1 coordinate 45,688,693, forward strand.
TTCATAATATAGCTATATAAACTTAGATGCAATTTTTTTTTTTTTTTTACTTTTATATGAAATTTCTAAGTCTGTGACCTTGACCTCAAGGTCATACCCCAGGATAAGGATGATGCTGAGTAAAACTCTAGACCTATATCTACCAACATGTAAAATATAAATGAAATTCCTCAAAGGGTCTTGATGGTATAGCTATATAAACATAAACACAAAAATTTTGACTTATTTATGAAAATTCTAAGTCCGTGACCTTGACCCCAAGGTTATTCCCAGGGATAGGGTTGGTGCCTATATCTATCATCAGGCCAAACATGAAATAAATCCATCAAAGGCTCTTCATAATATAAGGTCTTATAAACTTTAACGTAAAAACTTTGACCCTCAGACAAAAATAAAGTATGAACAAATAATGCTTCAACAGATGGATGGACAGACAAACAGATTCCTTGCTGATAGCTATATCCGCTCAACCTTTCAATTAGGGTATAATAAAATTTAACAAAAGGTCTTGATGATACGGCTATATAAACTTAAAAGCAAAAACTTTTACTTTTAAATGAAACTTCTAAGTTCGTGACCTTGACCTCACTCACACCCGGGGTGGGGATCATGCGGAGTAAGACTCTAGGCCGATATATAGCAACATGTCAAATATAAATGAAATTCCACAAGGGTCTTGACGATACATCTATATAAACTTAAACACAAAAATTTTGACATTTTTATGAAAATTGAAAGTCCGTGACCTTGACCCAAAGATCACCCAGGGGGTGGGGATGGTGCCAATAAAAACTTTAGAGCTATATCTACCATCATGCCAAGTATGAATGAAATCCATCAAAGGGTCTTCAAAATATGAGGTCTTATAACTTTAACGTAAAAACTTTGACCCTAAGACAAAAATAAAGAATGAATGAATAATGCTTCAACGGATGGGCGGACAGACCAACAGATTCCTTGCTGGTAGCTATATCCGCTGGACCTTTCAATAAGGGAATACTGAAATTTAACAAAAGGTCTTGATGATATGGCTATATAAACTTAAACACAAAAATTTTTTACTTTTATATGAAAATTCTAAGTTCATGACCTTGACCTCGGTCACTCCCTGAATGGGTATCATGTGGAATAATATTCTAGGCCGATATCTAGCAACATGTCATATATAAATGAAATTCCTAAAGGGTCTTAATGATATAGCTATATAAACTTAAACACAAAAAACTTTGACTTTTTTATGAAAATTCTAAGTCCCTGACCTTGACCCCAAGGTCACCCCCGGGGTGGGGATGCTGCTGATAAAAACTTTAGACCTATATCTACCATCATGCCAAATATGAATGAAATCCATCAAAGGGTCTTCAAAATATGAGGTCTTATAAACTTTAACGCAAAAACTTTGACCCCGACTTTTTTATGAAAATTCGAAGTCCGTGACCTTGACTCCAAGGTCATCCCGGGGTGGGGATGGTGCTGATAAAAACTTTAGACCTATATCTATCAACATGCCAAATATGAATGAAATCCATCAAAGGGTCTTCAAAATATGAGGTCTTATAAACTTTAACGCAAAAACTTTGACCCTGACTTTTTTATGAAAATTCTAAGTCAGTGACCTTGACCCCAAGGTCACCCCCAGGGTGAGGATGGTGCTGATAAAAACTTTAGACCTATATCTACCATCATGCCAAATATGAATGAAATCCATCAAAGGGTCTTCAAAATATGAGGTCTTATAAACTTTAATGCAAACACTTTGACCCTGTGACGGAAAGAAGAACGAACGAACAAACGTACGAACAAACGTACGTACGAATGAATGGACGAACGGACGAACTGAAAAGCGAAAACTATATACCCCCACATACTTCGTATGTCGGGGGTATAATTAAAGGAAATTTGATCTAGTGATCTCACTTTTCTACCTGACATGACCCATATTTAAACTTAACCAAGGTATCATCAAGACAAATATTCTGATGAAGTTTCATGAAAATTGAAGCAAAACTGTGGCCTCTAGAGTGCTCATAAAGTTTTAACAAAATCTAACCTAGTGACCTAGTTTTTGATCCCACTTGACCCACATTTTGAACTTGACAAAGATACCATCAAGACAAACATTCTGATGAAGTTTAATTAAAACTGAAGTAAAACTCTGGTCTCTCGAGTGCACACAAGGTTTTACAGAAATTTGACCTAGTTTTTGATTCAACATGACCCCTATACAAACTTGATTGACTTATCAAGACAAATATTTTGATGGATTTTCATGAAGACCGATGAAAAATTGTGGCCTCTAGAATATATACACAGTTTTAATAAATCTGACCTAGTTTTTGACACCACATGACCCACATTTAAACTTGAACAAGATATCATCAAGACAAACATTCTGATAAAGTGTCATAAAATTTAAAGCAAAACTGTGGCATCTGTGTGTGCACATAAAACTTCATTGAGATATCATAAAGAGATATATTCTAATGAAGCTTCATGATGATGCCTCTATCGTATACACGAAGCTTTTCAATAATTTGACCTACATATGTAGTGACATAGTTTTTGAACTATGACCCATATTATAACTCATCCCAGACATTGTTCAAACAAACATTCTGACTAAGTTGCAAGATTCAATGGAAAATGAAGCCTCTATTGTGTACACAAGGTTTTTTCTAAGATTTGACTGGTGACCTAGTTTGATCCGACATGACCCAGTTTAAAACTTGGCCTAGAACTGATGGAGATAAACATTCTGACAAAATTTCATGAAGACTGGATAAACACTATGCCCTCTAGAGTGTACACAAGCAAAAGTTGATGGACGTCCTAACATCTGGACACCCACACATATGACGGACATAACGGTATCCCAAAAGCTCACCATGAGCACTTCGTACTCAGGTGAGCTAAAGAAGAACAAGACATAAGATATATATGAGAGAGTTTGTGAATGGACAGACACAACAACAGGCAGTAAAAATATTCAAATTTTTGGACATGTATGGTAATTTAAAAGAGAAGCGTTAAGGTGTCAACTAGAACAGTGTTTTCGGAGGAAAACGTATGTCCACCCACCAGTTTGAACAGACATATTGTTAAAATAGATTGTATCTATAATAAACTCAAGGTCACAATATACCTATATGTAAGTTTGGTCAAAATTCATCCATTCCTCAATGAGGTAGGGTGCTGACAAGCCATTTTCTAAAATCATAGCCCTTGTGTAACCTTGAAAATGGGATCAAGGTCACAAAAAATCTAATCAGTTCTCGTCTCTGTCTCAACAATATAGCTGTGCAAGTTTGGTCAAAATCCATCCATTTAATCAGCAGATAGCGTGCAGACAAGCCATTATCCAACAATCTGAGCCCTCCTGCGGCCTTGAAAATGGGGTCAATGTCACGAAAATAAAAACATTTATTTTCCATGCCACAACAATTTGGCTGTGCAAGTTTAGTTAAAATCCATCCATTCCTTCAAGAGTTACAGTGCAGACAAGCCATTTTACAACAATCTAAGCCCTAGTGTGATCTTGAAAATGGGGTCAAGGTCACCAAAATCTAATCAGTATTTTTCCATGTCCCAAAAATATAGCTGTGCAAGTCTGATCAAAATCTACTCATTCCTTCAGGAGACAAGGTGCAGACAAGCCATTTTCCATAAATCTAAGCCTTAGTGTGACCTTGAAAATGGAGTCAAGGTCATCAAAATCTAACCAGTTCTTTTCCATGTATCAACAATTAAGATGTAGAAGTTTGGTAAAAATCCATTCATTCAATAAGGAGATAGGGTGCAGACAAGCAATTTTCCAACAATTTAAGCCTTACTGTGACCTTGAAAATGGGGTCAAGGTCACAAAAATCTAATCAGTTCTTTTCCATGTCTCAACAATATAGCTGTACAAGTTTGGTCAAATCCATTTATTCATTCAGGAGATAGGGTGCATACAAACCATTTTCCAACAAATCTACGCCCTCCCGTGACCTTGAAAATGGGGTCAAGGTCACCAAAATCTAATCAGATCTTTTACATGTCCCAGCACTGTAGATGTGCAAGTTTGGTCAAAATCTGTTCATTCCTACAAGAGATAGGGTGCGGACAAGCCATTTTCCAACAATCTAAGCCCTCCTGTGACCTTGAAAAGGGGGTCAAGGTCACCAAAATCTGATCAGTTCTTTTACATGTCCCAGCAATATAGACGTGTAAGTTTGGTTAAAATCTATTTATTCCTTCAAGAGATAGGATGTGGACAAGCCATTTTCCAACAATCTAAGCCCTCCTGTGACCTTGAAAATGGGATCAGCATTTTTTCCCCCTCCCAATTATATATCTGTGTAAGTTTGGCTAAAATTTTTGCGTTAAATATGTCCATTCAATAAGGAGATTGAGTGCGGACAAGAGGCTACACAGAAGCCGATGGGATCCACACTAAAAACAATATGTCCTCCCCCCCCACCCCCCCCCCTCCCCCCACCCCCATCGTAGGGTGATATAAAAATAGCATTAAACTTGAATATATATATATATCGTATATTACATTACATATATCGTTCAGATACAAAATTAATGTCCTAGTTCAGATGACAGAAGTTAACTCTTTGCATGCTCAGTAATTTTGCATGTTTTTGTTTTTTTTTTGTTGTCTGTGGATTTTTTTTTTAATGAAGTTTTTCAAAAAAATCTTTCAGGAATACCAGCAGAGTGTTCAATAGTTTGGCTCCAGATCAGGCCCGCCATTTTCTCGGGCATGTTCTGGGTCCAAATTGTTTGCAAAGGTTATCAGCAGAGGACAAAAGTCGCCACTAACAGGGAAAGAGTTAAATCTCATATCAACTTGTCTTGAAATCCCTGAGAGCCAACCAACTGCTACCATAGCTCCAGGTATAAGGCACATATTTTATAACTAACATTGTTGATATTTTTCTTATTTCTACATGAAAACATATTGTGGGTACTCATTAGAAGTGCCTCATGGAGGCACTTCTAATGAGTACCTACAATATATATTTTTATGAAGAAATAAGGAAATATTTTCCTGATACCCCTCTTATCTAGAACTACATGTATGTAGCAAAAAATAATATCATTTCATCAGACACTGCCTTAAGCTAAAAGAAGGAATATCACCTGGGATGTAATCGGAATCAAAAAACAACTGTTGCTATTTCACCAATCAAATCAGCTCACACAGAATCCAAAAATTAGTTCAATGCAAGCTCCAACCTCTGCACTGATAAGGGTAGACTTAAAAAAAAATTCACAGGAGGTTGCCGGTTCGACCCGCCCCGGGTCGGCAACATTCTTTTCTGGAGACTGATCATGAAATATTTTCTACAGTCATGCTCTCCTTTCCACTGATTCAAAATGGGCAGTTGTCAGTTTCTGGCGAAAGATTGTGCACAATACTGGTTAACCTCTTTGAGGACTTAGCCTGCCCAGTAAACATGTGAGGTAAACTGACCTCACTCGACATGACCCCAATGGGTTGACTGGGCCGTAAAACCTCAACACAAACAAACAAACAATGAACAACAGCAATTCACAGCTTCAGATCGCTTATTTCAATGGAAAAATACTAATAGTTTTCTTATGTCTCCATGAAAACATAGATTGTGGGTACTCATTAGAAGTGCAAGGCGCTTCTAATGAGTACCAACAACATATGTTTTCATGAAGACATAAGAAAAATATTATGTGGATACTCCCTCTTATCCTGAGTTTTGGCCATTTCAGGTGAGATTTTCTGTTCTACAACCAGTCTTGATGTAATTAGCCCTTGTTGGGCTGAATAAATTAAGATGCCACTGGGAGCAAATTCTTTCCTTTAAGAGTCGCCCCTGTTTCAGAAGCAATGGTTAGAAGAATGTTTCTAGATTTTTTCATGGGTGTGCGTAGAAGTAATTCCGCTTTGGCTATGCGACTGTTTATGGTAATGTAAGACTAAATTTAAACCAATAAACTTCTACCTTCTACTTTCAGATTCAATAAAAAAAAAAAAAAAATAACATCAAAGAAAATTGTTCTGCTCCATTAAATGTCTTATACTAATGGCTTCCGAAGCCCATTAATGCTTAGCACTCTGGATAAAATTTTCAGCAGACAACATATAGAAATATTTTTTTTTCATATTTTCCCTAGAAATCAGGTTCTGACACTTCATGCAAATTGTCTCCTATGTAGACAATTTGCATGAAATGTTGAATTCTTTTATTCTGGGGAAAATAAGAAAAATGTCAATTTGTCATCTGCTGAATTTGCCCAGAGAGAGGTACTGTTAACCCTTAGTATGCTGAACTAAATCATTAGCAGATATTAAAAAAAAAAATACGCTCAAACCGGAAAAAGGGTCCTTTCACATGCATGTACAGCTAGGGCCTTAGACCAGCCTGCACATCTACACATTCTGATAAGGGCCATCTCTGTTTGTTGAGATATATTACAGTATCCATTGATTCTGAAGGTTGGCAACACAGGACCTGACCTATGTGACTACTCATGATGGTCTGGGCCTATCGCTGCACATATATCGTCTAAAGGTTCTATTAACATGAATTACTTTGTGGCCAAGCATCACACAAATTACCATAACTCTTAACCCTTGTCCTGGTGAACCTGGATATACCCTGCCTTTGCAAATAGTGTAGATCTAGATCAGTTGGCTTCTGAAGAAGCCAACGGATCTGGATCTGCACTATTTGTCATAAAGTATTTGAATTTGTATTAAACAACTTGGATCAAGTATTCTGAGTGGCTGAAAATGATTGGCTGAAAATTAGAAGTGGGCGTGGCATCTTAATTTCAGCATGACTAGAGTTAAGAACTGTCACAGAGAGCCTGAGCAAATAATACAGACCCAGGTTCGGCATTGCAGAATGTAGTATCTGATCTGTGTCTACACTATTTCCTACTCAGTCTAGCAGTTTTCAGACATATCAACAAGTAGTAAAATGGACTTTGTTCAATTTTAGGACAAGTAAGTTAATGTGCCCAAATATTCAGGGTTAACCCATTATAGTCTTTGTTTATGTTGAGGTTTTATGGCCCAGTCAACACAATGGGGTCATGTCAAGCGCAGTCAGTTTACCTAACCACACGTTTACTGGGCAGGTTTATTCCTCTAAGCGGTTAACCAGTATTGTGCACATTCTTTCGCCAGAAACTGACAAATGCCCTTCTTGAATCAGCAGAAGGGAGAGAATGACCGTAGAAAATATTTCATGATCAATCTCCACAAAAGAATGTTGCCGACCTCAGTGGGGGTTGAACCTGCAACCTGGTCTCCAGTCGGACGGCGCATCCAACTGAGCCACCGAGACCAGCCCCATTGTAGTCTGGAGACCCTAAAAGGATAATTAGCAAACAGTGCAGACCCAGATCAAATGCCACAGAATGCGGTGTGTGGTCAGGGTCTCCAATGTTTGCAAATAATTTAGCCATTTTTCTCTAAGAATTTCTAAATCTCATAGCCGGACGTACCTGAAATGGAAATTGGACTCTTCCAATATATAGTGTGGGAGAGTTCATTCAGTCTACAATGGGTAAATATGGTAATAAGAAGTGGTGGAAACAGCAAACTGAGTCAAGGCCAGTGACTGTTAGGCAGACAAAAAGTGCTCATAAGGTTCTTTATGCCTTTTCTTTAAACTTTACCACGGACTCTGTGCAAAATTCAGCAGACGAAAAAATGGCAGTTATTTTTCTTATTTTCCCAAAAAACGGGACTTGACAATTCATGCAAATTGTCTCCACTGGAGACAATTTGCATGAAATGTCAAGTCTTGCTTCCTGAGAAAAATATTTCAAAATGTTGTCTGCTGAAAATTTTATCCAGAGTGCTAAGCATAAAACACTAATGGGCCTGCAATGGTACTACATCTCTTTCAACATTATTTAAGTCATACTGAGATGATGGAAGGATGACAATGAAAGGTTCTGTTCCGTTCAGTCATGAGCTGAATCCTACTTTCAGTGGGATTTGAATCCAGGACTTTGTGGTCAGAAGTCTGGTGCACTAACCACTTGGCAATGGCTGCCCCGACACTTCGTACTAGGGCAGATAATATTCAAAGCAGGGAGAAGCAGCAAGGTAGGTTTCACAAAATCCATAGTGAAAGGAGAAGTCAACAAGAACTCCACAAGCGGAGGCATCATACACCCGTGGCAAATAATAAGCACATATACTGACTCCAGCATAATTCAGTGCTCCAGATGTAAACAGTACGTGGAGTTAGTTGGAAACCAAAAAATTACCAAAATTTTCAAAGGGGCATAATGCTGCTAATATTTGGTGAACTGTAACCTTGAAATGATATGCGCTGCTCCACATCATGGTCTAACCATTTACAAAGTTCCAGCTTGATTGGATGTTAACTATAGGAGGAGTTAGCCATAAACAATAAGTTAACAGAAACTTTCAAAGGGACATAACTCTTTAATACATGGTTAAAACTTGATTATATATGTACTGTAGCCTTGAAATAATATGCGCTGCTCCACACCATGATCTAACAATAAATCAATTTTCAGCATGATTGGATGTAAACTGTTGGAGAAGTTAGCCGGAAATGAAAAGTTTATGGCAATTTCTAATATGCCATAATTCTGCTAATATTTGGTGGACTGTAACCTTGAAACATTACGTGCTGCTTCACATCATGGTCTAACTATAAATAAATTTTCAGCTTGATCGGATGTAAACTGTAGAAGGAGTCAGCCAGAAATGAAAAATTTACCAAAATTTTCAAGGGGACATAACTCTGGTAATATTTGGTGGACTGTCACCTCCAAATAATATGCGCTACTCCACATCATGGTCTAACTATAACTCAAGTTTCAGCTTGATCAGATGTAAACTATAGGAGGAGTTAGCCGGAAATGAAAAGTCTACAGAAATTTTCAAAGGGGCATAACTATGCTAATATTGGTGGCCTCTTACCCTGAAACAATATGCGCTGCTCCACATCAAGGTCTAACTATAAACCAAGTTTCAGCTTGAGTGGATGTAAACTGTAGGAGGAGTTAGCCAGAAAAGAAAAAGTTTACGGACAGACGGACGTATACTTCTGTGTCCCAGATGGACGGACACAGACCCCGTAATATAATACGTCCCATTTTTCAAACGGGCATATAAAAATTGGTTTTCAAGATGGCTACCATTTTGGATTTACAATCATCATGATTTTAAGCTATTTTAGCTACTTTCAGGAGAGGCAACTGGGCCAAGATGTTTTTGTCTCACTTCTAAAAAGAGGTCTACATACTCTACGAGGCACTTCTAATGAGTATCCCCAACATATGTTTATGCCCAAGGAGAGCAAATTCTTTCCTTTTATGTAATCTGGAGTGTTAGCAAGGTTTTCCTTTGATTTGGCCTGGTGACCTAGTTTCTGAATCCAAGTGACCCAGTTTCGAACATGACCTAGAAATCATCAAGACAAACATTTTCAGCAGTATTAATGATGACTGCTTCAAAAATGTGTTTTCTAGAGTGTTAACAAGGTCCTCCTTTGAGTTTGCCTGGTGACCTAGTTTTTGATCCCAAATGATCCAGTTTCGAACTTGACCTATAAATCATCAAGACAAACATTTTGAGCAAGATTCATGATGATTAATTCAAAAATGTGACCTCTAGAGTGTAAACAATATTTTCCTTTGATTTTACCTGGTGACCTAGTTTTTGACCCAAAGTGACCCTGTCTCGAACTTGACTAGATTTCATAGAGGCAAACATTCTAAACAGGTTTCATTAAGATTGGGTTGAAACTGTGACCTCTACAGTGTCAACAAACAAATTGTTGACGACGTATGATGGATGACTGACAGAAGGTGATCACAATAGCTCACCCTGAGCTTTGCTCAGGTGAGCTAAAAACCCGTCCAAAAATATACATCACACCAAAGCAAACAAATGCAAACAATCTGTACCACTAAAAAAAACATCTGAACAAATTTTGTTACCATCTGATGGATGTTTTGAACCCTTTTAATCGATTGATTGCGTTGGGGTTTAACCTATGTCAACCCTTATGGGTCATTTTATTCGTCTCCCAGAGAAAGGGAGAAAAGCCATAGAAGAGATAGTAGAGGAGATGAAAGAGAGGGCCAGAGAAGAAAGAGGAACAGGAATTAAAGTGAAGAAACAGAAGAAATAACAACATTCCCCCTCTACCCTTACCTGCTACAAGGATAGCAGGCAGTGCCCAACTGTAAGCCAATCTCAGTTGGACGCCCTGGTGACTAAGATACACGACACCTTCCTCACACCCGACCACCCCCTTTGTACCCTCTTAACTGCCAAGTTTATCTCTTAAAGCACTGATAACAACTGCAGCAGATAATTACATCTTAATATATATATATGTATATATTTTTATTATCATTTTCAGAGAAAATAAGGCTTAACATTTCATGTAAATCATCTGCTAGGCAGATGATTCACATGAAATGTTATGCCTTATTTTCTCTGAAATATAAAAAGAAAATAAACTGTCGTCTGCTACAGTTTATGGTTTAAGATACATTGTTTAGGATGACTAGACTTTATCAGTTGGTTGATAATGACTATCCACTCCTTCGGTTTTTGAAGTTTGTAAGTGTATGTTATTTGAGAAAAATTTACTTCCTTGAAATTTAAAATGGTGTTTCGTCCATTTTCATAAAACTGAAAGTTGGGTTTCTGTCAATTTCTGCTGAACGTTCAAGTTTGTACAATATGTACATATAATCAAATGTTAAAGCAGAAAGTTATGTTTGTAAAACACTATGCCCCAAACTTTAGAATACCAAACCTGAAAAGGGCAAAAACTGATATATTTAGTCTGATTTTTTTTTTTTCCAGAAGTTAATCAGATGATCTACTCCTCACTCCTCAGCCCCAATAAATCTGCCAAATATCAGTCTTCTGATATGTCCTGTATACAAACTAAAGTGTGATGAACAGGGCCCAGTTGTTCAAAGCAGCGTTAGCTTTACAAGCTTGTTAGTGGTCAAAATGTCAACTGTTCTAGTAAGTACTATAGGGTTATTGCACTGATATTGGTGAAAACTGTCCCGAGTTGGGATATTGAAGGACGCGAGCTTGTGAGCGTCCGTAGATATCCCATCGAGGGACAATATTCACCAATATCAGTGTAATAACCCTTTTATTATATAGCTAATATGAACTTAATATGTGCTATCTATATCTGTGCATCCAAATTATCATCACATACTTCATAGGTGGGTTTGCCAGATCTAACTGAATTGATTTCAGACCATGCTTGACTTCTGAAGCCACTGCATGAATTGCTATATAACATCCAAGTCAACAATCTCAGTCAACAATATTTCTGTAGTTTAGAGACATTGCCTCCAAATTTGCGGGTCTTTTACCCGACCTGATCACATGAATTCGGGTCCTGCTTAGTTACTAGCAGCTCTGCCATGGAGGCTTTAGGCAGCCTATCTATTTTGCGGGCTCTGATGAGCAGGGGCCATGCTTTCCGAAAACTGAAAACTAGTGGTATGCCGGTAACAGGCACAACGACATACACTATTGTTCACTACCTGAAATCCATTTTACTGCTTCAGGCTTTATCATAAAGACTTTTGACCATTTGTGCCTGTTGTCTTTGTTTCTTTTTGGTCTTTTTTTTTTTTTTCTTGCAAGGGGGTGTAGGGGGGGAGGGTGGAGGGGATTTTTGAAAAACCCTGTACTGTACATATGAAGTCTGGATTCTGTCAGCTTATCTTGAAAACTTCAGTGAACATTAACTCTGTCCCGGCTAGTGGCAACTTTTGTGGTCTGCTGATAACCTTTTCAAACATTTGGACCCACTAGATCAGGTCTGACAAAATGTTGGGCCTGATCTGGATCCAAACTGTTTGACACTCTTAATTTAAAAAAAAAAAATCCATAAATGACAAAGAAGCATGCAAAATTACCCAGCATGCAAACAATTAACATTTGCATCTCATGGGGTTTTGTAGTATATTAAAATTGTTGTCAACATTTGGATCATAATGAGATTTGTAGTTTGAGACAGTCACTGTAATAAATTTCAAAACTTTGTCTCTTTGTTTTTATGGCTACTATGAATAAAGTTTAATTAATGGTATTAACATAGACCCAAATAAGCAAGAGCATCTACAAAAATATTTTTTCTTATTTCTCCTTGAAATACATGTATACATGTATGTATATGTGAATACCAATTAGAAGCACCTCGGTGAGTAGGTTCTAGCACCTCGGGTTTCTAATGAGTACCGCAGTACCACAACAATCATGTTTCCATGGAGAAATAAGAGAAATATCAGTGCCCAGTTGTTCAAAGCATTGTTACATTGTAGCTTAACAAGCTCATTAATGACAAACTCATTAACAATTGTAGCTAAGGTATTTTCAAATACATTGATATTTTTGCTGCAAAAATGTGAGTTGCTTTTGCAATGCAAAAGCTACACGTACTCACATTTTATTAGCAAAAAAAACAATGTATTTGCCACATTTCAAGATAGAAATTTTAAAGTCAAGTTAGCTAGCAACTCCATTAAGTTTTGAATGACTGGGCCTAGAAGTTTTTGGTAGAAAAAAAAGTGCCTTACGAGGAGCTACATATTAAATTTTTGCTAAGTTCAATAAAAGTAAAACTTGGGACATTTTTTATTGAAGACAGTGATAAACATCGGAATGGACTGAAATTAGGCAAGTTTACATAATGTAAGTGTCCTATGACGCAGCTACATGTGATATGTCAACAAAGCAGTGGCCATAGCTCTAATGATAAAAGTTCATCCAGCATCCAATTAAATATTTTTTTTTATTTTCCCTTGAAAACATAATCATATTAATAGATCATTGCAACTGCCTCAGCCAGACATTTCAGTAAAGCATACCCAAAATTTCCTAAATGCAGGGATCATTTTCTGGCGCGATTTCGCGATATTCTCGCATTTTTTTGCAAGAAATCGCATCAAAATTCCAGGAGTGAGAAAAAAAATCGCACGCTGATTTTTTCTCATTTCGCGCCGTTAAGTTCCTATTTTGCACATGCGGTTCATTTCGAGACTATCGGACTGTTCTGTTTGACCGGTTTCTGAATTATTGTGGCGCCAAAATTCATTACACATACGACCGCAGGTAACCATTCATTAATCTGTATTATTGGAAAGCTTTATCGTAAAAAATCATTGTCGGTCTCTGGTTTAAGTAAGCGTTTATTTGATCGCTACCTCGAGTCAGCAAAAACATGTCCGCCGACTCGGAAAAAAAAGAAAGAAAATTATCCGACCCGAAGCCGTCCAGTCGGGATGGCAACATGTTAAAGTATCTTGTTCGAGCACAACCCAGCTCAACTGAAGCGGCCACGCTCTCCTCCCCTGATTCGGATGACGATCAAACACAAGACCGAGCTGAGCTTGATGAATAACAAGCCCATGAAGCCCTTATTCAGCCGTTTGCATTTTGATAAGAGCCAGGCATAACGAGAAAGAAATGAAAGTGAAACCAGCAACAAGCTTTAAAATTATTTAGTTGATAACAAAAAATAAGAAAATGTGCAAGACAGAAAATAAATGTAAACGGTACTTTCAAGATAATCAGTGATTTATTTACAGTGATTCTATCCAGTCTCAACTGAAATTCCATGAGTCCTATGATAAAATCGTGAGTCTGTAATATATTTTAGAGCAGATATTTACTGTTTTTGTGAGTTCAGGGACTCACTTATATAAAATTTGTGAGTCCCAGAGAAAAATTATGAGTATAGGAACTCGCAGGTAAAAAAATCATTGGATAATGTCACAAAATCCCAGAGAAATAATTCCTGAAGAATTTCTGAAACAAATCCTTTGAATTGCAGTTTCTGATCCCACAATTTAAAGTCCCTGAATTCAGAGTTTAATTCCAGAATTAATGAAACATTGAAGTAATCCAATAAAGAATGAAAGTGTACAAAAGATGCTCATATGAAAATCTTCTCTTCTTATATAATATCAAAGCACATTCTAAAAAAAACTAGAGTACTAGAGACATCACTTATTTTCCAGTATTTGTCAAGAAAAATTTAAATGTTCTGTGACATGCCAAAAATAGCTTAATCTAGAATATTCCATTTGGAAATTCTAAAAAGAATATAAACAACTTATTGTAAACATGATTTTCCACAAAGTTCAAATTTATATATAAACACTTGCAGTAAACATGAAAATAATGATACTTAAAATAATCAAACACCCTATATATAACAATTTTATTAACCTGATTTAGAGTACATTACAAAATAAGCAATAATAATACTTATACATACAATTCTGATACAAAATCTGGCCTTTACAAAAAAAAAATAAAAAAATCTCACTCAGTTTGTCCGAGCGAGCGAAAAAAAAATCTCACTGAATTTGAAAATCTCTCACTGTTTTTGTCCGAATGGGATTTTTTCTCTCACAAAAATCTGGGGCCAGAATAATCCCTGTAAATGTTACATAGTAAAACCACAAAAATGGTCGATGCCTTGTTTGGGTATTAACCCTTGCCATGCTGAATAAATTTAGACGCCACACCCACTTTCAATTTTCAGCCAGTCAGATTACTTGATCCAGATTGTTGGTTGTTGGTGAATGACAAACAGTGCAGATCCAGATCAGTTGGCTTCAGAAGCCAACTGATCTGGATCCACACTGTTTGCAAAGGCAGGACATATCTGGGTTCAGCAGGACAAGGGTTAACTCATCCCAGCAGGCACTTTAATGACTAATTTATTTTTCATAATAGGATTAGGAATCTGAATAATATTGGTCCCAGTTTTGGATGATTATACAGATAAAAATAATAGCATAAACTATTTGGATATCAGGCACTAGTTATTGATATAAATGACACAAAAAAAGTTCTCTTAATCGGAAAGAAGTCATCATGATATACATCACAACCTTCTTTATTAAGCAAAACACAAGAAAAAGGCTACAAAAATTTATCTGATGAGGATGGACAGAATGATGAATGAAAGGAATGAATGACAGATGGAATGAATGATGGAAGGAAGGAAGGAATGATGAAAGGACAAGGCAAATCCAGCAAAGTCCCATTTTTCAAAGCAGGGCTATGAACAAATATTAGCTAAACAATCATGTTACATAGCTCTTGAAAATATGCTTTTTTCAATCCAAAAGTATTTATATTTTTCTTATTTCTCCACAAAAACATATGTTATGGGTACTCATTAGAAGCACCTCGGCAAGGCAATTCTAATGAGTACCACAACATATGTTTTCATGGAGAAATAAGAAAAATATTTAATGTACCTGATCTTATCTAGACCTACATGTATGTTGTATGACTGTATCCAAATAAAATGTATAGATTATGTAGAAGAATGACCACTTGTGGTGTTTTTCCTGTATAATCCACTCATTTTCGTTCGAATACCACATTTTTGATACCCATCTTTAAACTGTGAACGTTACATCCAAATTTGTGCTATAATGAACTGTGTTATAAAGAGATTCTTGTGTACATGAACAGCAAAGATGCAGATTTCAAACCTCTTCAGTATGATTTTAGCCTTTCGTATCCAATCTAGTACGCATTTTTAATGGTTCTGTTAAAGCAGACCAGAGTATACAATGTCATTCACAGCTACAGATAAGAGAGGGTATCCACATAATAGGGGTCATCCTAGAGCTTTCAGAGAGGGAGAAGTTTTGCGACATATTCAGGATTTCAGGGAGAAGTTTTGGTCCAAATTTTGGATTTCCCTATACATTCTATACATTTTCACATCTCCCTCAGCTTAAGATAGGGAGGTCAGCCAGCTTGAGGAGACTTTTTCTCCCAAATCGCCCTCTAGAATGACCTCTGACATAATATATTTCTTATTTCACGACGAAAACATATGTTCTGGGTACTCATTAGAAGCGCCTCGCAGAGGCGCTTCTAATGAGTACTCACAACATATGTTTTCATTGAGAAATAAAAAAGATATTAGCATTTTTCGGATGAAAAAAAAAGTGCCTTATCTGTTGCTATGATGTATTGCAGGCTGATATTTATGGAGGGCACTTAAATGCTCAACATGCTGGAAAAATTTCAGATGACATTTTGAAAAAAAATATCTTTTTTATTTCTTGTTACAAAATAGACTTTGACATTTCATGCAAACTGTCTCCAAAGGAGACCAGCCTATTTTTTAAGAAAATTAAGAAAAATATCATCAATTTGTCACCTGTTGGATTTGCCCAGTGAGTGCAAACAATAAATTTTTATCATTGCTGAGATATGACAATAAAATGAATTTATAATGTTAATATTTGTAATTTATATCATCTGCCTTGTCATTTTCCTAGTAAAAACAAAATTCAACCATCATACACACACTTATCAATATCTGTCAAACTGTCATTTTACTTGTTGTGAGGCCTTATGTCATACGCTAATAGTGGAGGCCTAGATCAGCTTGCAAATCCCCACAGCCTGGGCCCAGTTGTTCAAAGCTAACGATGCCGTTAGTTAACGATTCGTTAAAATTTACATCGAGTGATACGCAAATATGCTGAAATTTTTTGCTGAAAAAATGTGAGTAGCTTTTGCAGTGCAAAAGCTACTCACATTTTTTCAGCAAAAAATATCAGAATATTGTATATTGAATCCGCTAAAACAGTTAACGAAATGACCCTTAACGAGCTCGTTATGCTAACGACGCTTTGAACAACTGGGCCCTGATTAGGATCTTCTCTGCAAACAGGCAACCAATGCCTTGATTAGACTGTGCATCTATATGTGCAGACTGATCTGGGACTTTGTGGCCTTACAGAGTGATAATTAACCCTTGTCATGCTGAATAAATTAAGATGCCACGCCCACTTCTAACTTCCAGCCAATCAGATTACTTGATCCAGGTTTTTGATAGAAATTCACATATTTAATGACAAACCGTGCAGCTCTTCAGAAGCCAACTGATCTGGATCTACACTGTTTGCTAAGACAGGGTATGTCATGTTCAGCAAGAGAAGGGTTGAGAAGGGAGTATTTGGTGATAAATCTGGGATAATTTTCTCCAGTTCTCCATAAAAACAGATGTTATGGGTACTCATTAGAAGAGCCTCTTGAGTCTCATGTCCAATAAGTACCCACAACATGTTTTTGTTGAAAAACAAGAAAACATACCTTCTGACATGCGCACCCAGCAAAGATTCAGATCAGCCTCAGCAAAGATTCAGATCAGCCTATGCATTTGAGCAATCTAACCAAGATCTTCCTTGAATGTATTTTGAAAAGTCAAGGATGCATGTGTTCTTCATGCGGATAAGGAACAAAAATTAGAACTAGAAAAATGTTCATGGAACATGGATGCCCCTGTCTGGTGTACTTTGTATCATACAATGCTGAAGTAGCCAGAGTTGTCTGCCTTGTTCCTGACACATCATTTCAATATGATTTAGCCATCTTTGAAGTTTCACAAATCGTATATTCAATGCGGTTTAGAAGTTATGAGTCAGACACCAATTTTCAGCATTACACTATACATATTTTATGCAAGAGGTGGGGGTGGTAATTCAAAAACCAAAGTATGAAAAGTTGATTTAGGCTAAATTAGCCATCTGTGAAGTTTCATGAATACGGTTTAGAAGTTATGAGTCAGACACATATTTTCAGCAATACATGGATTTTAGACAAGCAGGGATAATTCAAAAACAAAGTAGCCAGAGTTGTCTTCCTTGTTCATGACACACTGTCTCAATATGATTTAACTATCTGTGATGTTTCATGAGTATATTCCTGCAGGATACACATACTGGGACAGACACAGACTGTGCAAAAGATGCGACCACATTAACCTACACAAAACCCCCAGAGGCATGACATTATACATGGCTCCAGAAAAGGCAGGGTTGTTTACCAACTGAAAAGCAAAAAACATTTTACTTTATAAAAAGCTCCATGAAAACATGTTGTGGGTACTTAGCAGAAGTGCCTTGCTGAGGCAATTCTAATGTGTATTGAGTATCACAACATACGACTCCTAGCTCTTGATAAGGCGCTTTTTTCAACTGAAAAGTATATTTTTCTCACTTCTCATGTTGTGGGTACTCATTAGAAGCGCCTTGCCGAGGCGCTTCTAACGAGTACCCACAACATATGTTTTGTCAAGAAATAAGAATACTATTTACCTGATACCCACTCTTATCTAGACCTATGATACGTGTTCAAGGGGAAATAGGAAAAATATTGCCAATATGACTATGTGGATACAACATCCTATCTGGAGCTGTGGAAATTCACCGATGACAGGAGAGCTTTTTCTTTAAGACTTGAATGATAAATAATTTTCCGCATTTTACCACAATTAAGTACTCATTGATAGACACTCATTAGTTTAATACAGCAAGAAATGTAAAAAGAACAAAAAACAAGAGGCCCACGGGCCACGATTCGCTCACCTGAGTGACATAGCCACTGCAGACATGCAGATGTTATGCAACATTTTTCCAATCCTATCATCGCAACTAATGAAAATATCATCATTTGAACAGTTCTTAGTTTTGAAGAAGAATATATGGGGCCTGACAGTCAATGGAGCATGATCATTTGAATAAACTATCAATCACATTTCAACAGAAGGATCAATGTGAAATTTGGTGGAAATTGGCTAAGTGGTTTCTGAAGAATCGTGATTTTATACATGTAAACAGCACAGTGGCAGGGAAATATTATAAATATAAACCAGATGATGGCCATCTTAGATTTCCAATCAGAACAATTTTAACTACTGTTGATCTACAAGTCACTTCGATACATTCAATATAAATGTATATGGCCTACACAAATAGGGAAGCAAATTTGACCTTGGAGGCAAAAAGGTCAAATGTCAACATAGAACCATCATTTGAGCAATTTTGGTAGATCTCCTGTCCCCCATAATTTGTGCAAAGATTAGGACCCAGGGCTTATTTGGTTATGGAGAAGAAGCTTTTTAAAGGTTTTTACCATATATGGGCATGGCAGCCATTTTGATCAATGGACCATACCCATTTTAGCAATCTTTCATTCTCCTGCCCACGGAGGCTCCGCATGAAATTTGAGCAACACTGGCCCAGAAGCTTCAGAGGAAAAGCCATTTGAAATTATCAACATTTTGTCCATACAAATGTATGGGGCCCATACAAATGCATACAGAAGCAAACTTGACCTCGCTGTAAAAAGGTTAAATGTCAATGTATGACAATTATTTTAGCAACTTTGGTAGACCGCCCGTTCCAGATGATATATGCAACGATTCAGCCACAAGCCATCCTCGGTTTTGGAGAATAAGATTTTTAATGGTTTTTCCCATGCAAATGCATAAGGAAGCAACTTGACTTTGCCGTCATAAAGGTCAAATGTCAATGTATGACCATTATTTTAGCAACTTTGGTAGACCCCCTGTCCCTGATGATTTATGCAAACATTCAGCCCCAAAGCATCCTCGGTTCTAGAGAAGAAGATTTATAAAGGTTTTTACCATATACGGGCATGGCGCCCATCTTGGTCAATGAACCATGACCATTTTAGCAATCTTTTGTTCCCCCGACCTAAGGAGGCTCCATATGAAATTTGAGCAAAATAGGCCCAGAGGCTCCAGAGGAGAAGTTGTTTGAAATTCTGAACATATTTCCCATACAAATGCATAAGGAAGCCAAATTGACCTTAATGCAAAAAGGTCAAATGTCAATGTACGACCATTATTTTAGCAATTTTGGTAGCCCTCCTGTTCCCTAAAATATATGCAAAGATTCAGCCATAAGGCATGCTCGGTTTTGGAGAAGAAGGTTTTTAAAGGTTTTTCCCATACAAATGCACAGGGAAGCAAACTTGACCTTGCTGTAAAAAGGTCAAATGTCAACGTACGACAATTCTTTTAGCAATGTTGGTAGACCTCCCATCCCCAATAATTCCTGCAAAGGTTCAGCCCCAAGGCATTCTCGGTTCTGAAGGAGAAGATTTTTAAAGGTTTTTACCATATATGGGCGTGGCCGCCATCTTGGTCAATGGACCGCGACCATTTTAGCAATTTTTCGTTCCCTCACCCTAAGGAGGATCCATATGAAATTTGAGCCAAATAGGCCCAGAGGCTCCAGAGGAGAAGTTGTTTGAAATTCTGAACATTTTTCCCATACAAATGCATAAGGAAGCAAAATTGACCTTACCGTAAAAAGGTCAAATGTCAATGTACGACCATTATTTTAGCAATTTTGGTAGCTCTCCTGTTCCCAAAGATATATGCAAAGATTCAGCCATAAGGCATGCTCGGTTTTGGAGAAGAGTATTTTTGAAGGTTTTTCCCATACAAATGCATAGGGAAGCAAACTTGACCTTGCTGTAAAAAGGTCAAACGTCAACGTACGACAATTGTTTTAGCAATTTTGGTAGACCTCCTGTCCCCGATGATTCCTGCAAAGGTTCAGCCCCAAGGCATTCTTGGTTCTGGAGGAGAAGATTTTTAAAGGTTTTTACCATATATGGGCGTGGCGGCCATCTTGGTCAACGGACCGCGACCTTTTTAGCAATTTTTTGTTCCCCCACCCTAAGGAGGCTCCATATGAAATTTGAGCAAAATTGGCTCAGCGGTTTCAGAGGAGAAGTCGTTTGAAAATGTTAACGGACGGACGCACGGACGGACGGACGGCGGACGAAAAGTGATCACAATAGCTCATCCTGAGCAGAGCTCAGGTGAGCTAAAAACATGTAATATGGGAAACAACTAGGCTGCCATGGCTCTAAATAAGAAAAGCATCCAGATAAATATTTTTTCTTATTTCTCTACGAAAACATACGGTAAATGTCCTAAAATTTCGAATACTCTATTCCTTACTTTTTTGGCTTCTGAAAATGCTTAGAGGAATGGCAAACTTCCAACACTCTATTCCATACTTTTTGGCTTAATTTTTGCTTTTTATGCATTTGTCTCTTCAAATGCTTAGTGGAATGGCAAACAATGAAAACCCCGATCAGACTGCTCCTTCAGATCTGGGTCTGCACTGTTTGCATATGGCATTTTTTTTTTAAACTTTGGTGTTTGAAATTTTGGGACACTTACTGTATATGGTGGGTTTTGGCCAACCAGATTGACATTTCGCTTTGACCTTTAGATTATGATATTTAGAAGTATAGGTTGCGTAAATAGGTACATGTATTACCTGAATAGGTGAGGGAATACCTGTCTCACGTGGAATGTTTTGAATGTTTTGTGCAGTGGGAATATCCTGATGAATTGTAAATATATAGGTCAAAGTGACAGGTTAATTTGGTCCAATAGGGAGCCATTTTGAAGGATGGACCATTAAGGAGCAATTTTGTCTATGTACTGGGATCCTTAACCTCTCCAAGAACAAGGGTTCTCAAGTTTATGCACTGATCTGAAGGACGGTACATTATATTAACATCATCCCTGCCAATGAAGCATGTTTAGACCTGGAAAATTTCTTGCTCTGAAATACATGTATGAATGTATCAGTGTTTTTGCTGAAAAAAAAAATTATAAAGATGCCTTATCTGAAGCTGTGTCATCAAGGTCCAAGAACATTTTTCAATCACATACTCGGCTTATCTGGACTCTGGAGCCTGAAGATTGATTATATTATAACTGATATTTTATTTGTCACAGAGCTCTAGATAAAGTGCTGTTTTTCAACCAGAAAGTACTAGTTTTTTCTTATCTCTTCAGGAAAGCATATGGTGGGTATTCATTAGAAGCATCTCACTGAGGTGATCTACTCCCCAGCCTCAATAAAATGATTAAATTCACCAAGTTTCAAGTCCCTAGCTCAGTTATCTAGATGTCTTGCTGGCAAGAAAAGCCTGAAGAACGGATGGATGGACCAACAAATGACACAAAAGCAATAGGCACCTCCTTCCAGGTTTGAGGGGGTGGAGGGTGGAGGGGGGTGAGGGGGGGGGGGGGGGGGGAGCATAAAAATTGTCTCACATGTATCCCACATGTATCCATAATTATGCAGTTTCAAAGTCTGAGAGTATTAACCCTTAAAGCTCTAAGCAAAACTGTAGAAGATGACATTCTAAATTGTTTGTTTTCTTACATTCTTCAGAGAAAATAAAGATGGAATCATCTGCCAAGCATTTCATGTGAATTGTCTGTCAAGCTTTATATTCCCCGAAAAATACAAAAAAAAAAAAAAAAAAAAAAAATCAAAATGCAATCTGCCGCAGCTGTGATTAGCCTTAAGTTTCAATAGAATCATCATTGTTTGTGCTTTCGTCTATAAATAATCCCTGCTGGATACAACTTAAGAGAGATGTAGTATTAAGATTTTGAATGAAATCTCCACAGAACCATCTTCATAAATTATAATATATATTCAGGGTTCAAACATAGCTCAAGATAAGAGGGGAAGCCACATAAATATTTTACTTTTTTTCTCAAAGAAATCATATGCTGTGGGTACTCATCAATAGTAAATGTACCTCAATTAGGTGCTTCTAATGTGTACACCAGATCATGTTTTCCTGGAGAAATAAGAAAAATATTTATCCTTCTGGGTTGAAAAATGTGCCTAACTCTGACCTATGGTTCAAATCAGGACAGTCTCAGTGTAATTATATACATGTACTTTATGTCCATTACCTGTTTCTATAGCCTGGCTCCAGTCTCCAGTGACTAAATATCTAATCCTGTTTGATGATTAAAAAAAAACCACATCATGACTATAAAGGCAGGTCACTCTAGTAACCAGCCTTTATGGTCATGATACTATGTTGGTTTTATTTAAGTGGGTTATCAAACAGGATTATAAGAATATATTTAGTCACTAGAGAATGGATCCAGTCTACCTCTTACCATAATAACTCTTAACTATTCAGACCTCTTACCATACTTATATAAATTTGAACATTTTTCAAGTTGATTTAACTATTGGGCATGCTACTACTTTGGCAAATTGTGTAGCTGTTGATCATAAGGAACTGTCTGATCTGGGTCTACACAGTTTGTTGGAGAAATTTTGCCCAAATACTCTTGAAAAGGGTATGTATGGTATTGTGAAGAAATAAAAAACAAAATGTCAACATTTTAAAAATAATCTGCAAAAATATTTTTCTCTGGAGCCTTGACTGTATTTTAGTATAGCTGTTTATCTCCTCAACCACAAAACCGTTTAATGAATAGAAATATACTGAGGGAATATTCGGTTGCGCTGAAGGGAACTGGAAATTGTACGGACACGAACTTGAGTGAACCGGTTGAAACAGATTTATTTTTTCCCAGCATAAAATGAAAAACATAGGCCTAGATAGAGTGGGTAACAAGTTAATATTTTTCTTATTTCTCCATGAAAACATACGTTTTGGGTACTCATTAGAATTGCCTCAGCCAGGCACTTCTAATGAGTACCACAACACATTTTTTCATGGAGAAATAAGAAAAATATCAATACTTTTGGACTGAAAAAAAAAGCACCTTAACTAGAGCTATGTAAAAAATAGGGGGATGTCACGCAACCCTCTGTTCATTTTCCATGAATTGTGAATCAAATTTGAAACCAGAGTGTATGTTTCATGGCAGAAATCCACTTTTTTCTGAAGCAAGGGTAGCCTGTATTTTGCCGTTTTTATGACATGCGAACAAATTGGATACATATTCCTGTTGTCGAGTATAAATGATTTCATCCATCACCATATAACTTAAAGGGGCTGTTATGTTGATATTCTTTACAGATCAAACTATATTCCATTACTATTTGTTAGGCAAGAAACTGAGATTTTTATCAAATTTTGTGAATGAGGGGATCCATTGTGCTTAATTGTATAGGTTGTGATTGAGAAGATTGTGGCATACAGAGCACTCATAATGGCCATAGCAGAACTGTTAGGTACTCGTAATATGCAGTTTCCTTAATACTAACCTTGCCATTTGGTCACTGTATGACCTATAACATTTGGTTGTTTTATGGCTGGGAAAGATTGCACTGATATTATGGGCTGAGCCATTTGCAGTGCACCACAATCAGTAATATATGTCATTACTTGATGTTATTAGAGAATAAGAACTAAAATGTGTATGAGTGCAGGTAAATATCCGGTCATTCAAGTATCTGTTGTTGCTGATATGATGTTCATCATCATCATCACCAGTATGACCAGTAACAGCAACTAGAACCCCCAGTGTTGTCATATTTTTACCATTAACTTCAGTATCATCAACAATGTATGTACGTAAAAGATGCTACATTTTAACAGATTAGGGGCATTATGCACCAGACTAAATATATATATTTTTTCTATTCCTATATTTTTTAGGGTTTTCTTTTTGTTGATATTTTTATATAAATTTTCTTAAAGCTGAAGATTTTGAAAACCACCAGAATGGACATGATTTACCTGTCAAAAAGCCTTGTTGTAAATGTGGTTTGAAGGGACAATTTTTTATGTATTCTGTGGATCAGAAAATAATAAGAGAGATATAACTTAATTAAAATGAGTATAACGAGTTTAATATTCCCTCAGCTTAAAAAATGACTAACATAAAAGTGACTGGTTGGGATTTATATTTTAACTGTTTTGGAGTATTTGATGGGTTGGGGCATTTCAAAGTTCACCAAAAAATTTCAGTCCACTAAATGTAACAAATACTACAGATGGCTGAGAAAAGGGACCTTAGAACATGTGAATAGCAAATATCCAGACCAGTCTACTCTGGTCAGGATCTTCAAGTCAATGCCTAATTCCAGCTGACAGATAATTACATATATACTATAGTATTTTTTATTCCTCTTGATGCTGCACCTACCTGCCCAGATATGAATGGCACTGGTCACACTATCTTCCACATTTGTAATAAAAACAAACATAAGTTGTGGGTATTCCTTACTGAATTTTCTCTTAAAGATGAGTTTGGTAAGCATCTACATTTCTTTTCATGGAGAAGTAAAAGAAGAAATCAGTATCTTGTCCAAGCCCATCTTATCTGGAGTCCTGTGGCACCTGTATCATTACAGGTAAAAAATCAATAAATCATTGATCTTGAAATGGAGCTTGACAGGTAAATCATGATCATTCTTACAGGTTGTTTTCCAACGTTAAAAAAAGCCTTCTCCAAAATAAGCTTACCAAATGTAGGACAGTGTTCACAACATCCTTGGTTGACACCTGGCCGACTTTAATTAGGCTAGCCAACAAGCCAAACTTCAGCTCATCATTTCCATCAGATTTCAGTATTTCTTCCACTGATTTTACATCTACACCGGCGTGATCGCCGCTAGCAGACATTTTTATGACTGCTTAATTTGTTTGATGGTTTAGTAATGCGCCTGTTAATCCTGTGTAATTAAAAATATTGAAATATCAGGTAAACTAGACCACTGGACATGAAACCTGTCGGCCTCCTCAAAAGCCGAATCTACTTCCGGGGTTATAATGGAAGCGTGCTCGATTATGTTCCAAAAGACAACCAGATGTTCATGGACTGGAATCAAACCTCACGATACCGTGTGACCACTGTGCGTGTGACTAACGCGTGAACATTTAATTCTATTATGATAGATCTGACTTTATCTAACCCAACATAAACATAAGCCCAGAAAATATGTTTTTAATTCCAGTTCAGAAAGTTTCATGTTAGCACTGAAAGTATTGGGTTAACCAGAGATATGCTGTCTCCTTAGATATAATCGAACCATACTCTCTCCCCTCTCTCTCCATTTTTTAATGCTTTTTTTATTCATATGACTAAAAGAAAGAACAAGTGCCTTAAAACACAAATTAATATTCAAACCATCGCAGAAGTAATTTTACTCCATATACATATTTACGGGTTGCTTTTTTTTTGTCGTCCGTTTTACTACCAGCATGTTCCTAAATAAACCGAACTGGAATAAAAGCAGTTCCTTGCAAGAACTCCAATCACTTCCTAGTAAGTATTCTGCATAAATCTATAGCGGGCCGTCATCGGTCCGTCAAGGTAGCTGACGGGCCGATAACGGCCCGCCATAGATTTATAAAGCATTCTAGCTGGGTTAAAACGTGTTCATTCTTCCTTACTGATTAGACATTGCACACTGACTGATCTGTTGTTGCCATGGTAACAACAAGCTTAAGACACAACTTGGACCCAATATATAATTATTAGGTCCGAGGACTCAACTTAAGCAATATTGTTATGCAGTATTTTTCATATATGTCTGGTCCAACGCTGCTGGGAGACAGACGAGAATCTTAGCTCGTTCGAATTTTGACATTCTTCTTCAGGGACAATCAGGGATCACGTACACACATAAACACAAATCAAAAACATTAAAACACAAATCAAAAACATTATATACTAAAATGCATTCTTTGTTTTGAGTTATAAACAATTCTACCATACAAAAAAAATATCAAACTATAAAGAATCTGAAGTGGAAAAAGCCCAATACAGGGACTGATATAGATTGAAAGTCTGCTGGTCAGGTAAATATGGATCTTCCTTGTGGTACGTATAGGGAGAAATGACTGGACGAAAAATGGGCGGAGGGGTGGAGGTGCACTAAAATTTATATCAGATGAATGGGAATGTATCATTAAAGCAAATGCTTATATCATTATGTTCTATGAATATACGAAAAAAAGTCAATCAGAAACCAGAACATATAGAAAAAAGTAGTTGCGGTCATAGTACCTAAGCCATAATCTAAACTCATAAATACGTAAACGAATGACGAATCAAAATGTTCAGACCAACAGACATGGACCCCAGAATAAAGGGTATAATCAGGCGTCCATGGATAGTAAGCATTACTTGGTAAAAAAAAAAGTAAGAGAAAAGTCCAGGGAGTGCCACAATCACAAACCGCAGCCCTTCCCAGACCCCAAGAGGAAGAGAAAACCGATAAATCCAAACAAGCACAAATCGAACAAACGTACGAAAAGCACTAAGATTAGCTCTCTCTTCCCCAAGCGAGGTAATCGCAATACTAAAAGGACTGAAAAACACAAGAAAAAAGTGACACATGGAAAGACATACAACAAATCGCCTCGTAGAATAAACCACAAAGCAACAAAGAGTAAGACTAACACCGGGACCACCGCCTTAGAACGGTCAGTAGAGTAAACCACCGGGGGTAGAGGGAAGGAGGTTAAAGCACTTTTACATCTAGCCAACTTCACCCTGGGTCCCGAAGCAGCTTCGCCCACCATGCCCATAGGCCTGAACGAAGGAAATACCGGTAGAAGCGTATGTCCGGGATTTGGGATGTCTACTCATGGCGCGCCATTGGCAAAAACATCAGAAACAATTCTGGAAACTGCCACGCTGTAGGGATTGACCAGATCATGATGTCTCCCATAGAACTTCTTAAGTGTTGCTACCAGTTTGGTTTTTTGATACCCCTGGCTCAACAACTTTGTAGTGAGCACTTTCCCACGCTCCATGAAGTCCTGATAATTTGGACAGGCTCTGGCATAACGGATTAACTGTGAAACGTAAACGCCGTATGCTGGTGCAGAAGGGATATTACTGCTCAGGAATGGAAAGTTAACAATGGGAAAATTGAAGTAAAGCCTAGTAGTAAGCTTTCCATTGTCAATGTAGAGATAACAATCCAAGTATGAGGAGGAGGCTGCAGTCTCCGTTGTTTCCTTTATTTCAAGTTCACGTGGATAGATGAATTCCAAATACTCTACAAATTTGCAAACTGATGGAAACCCCCACCCCCCACATACACACACAAAAAAAGAAAGAAAGATAGATAGATAGATAGATAGATAGATAGATAGATAGATAGATGCCGAATTCGGGAGACCATGAACAGGGTAGTTTATGTGATGTAGGACTTCAAATATTGGGAATATGCAAGTTACACTTAAAGTTTTATCAGATGATGCCAAGAGATTTAGCATTAAAACAATTAATTATATCTTGGTTCAGCGGGGGGAAAAAAAAAAGTTTAGAATTTGGGTGGCAAGGACGAGGGAGCGAGATGGGGTAGTTGGGTATTCCACTACTACTTATATCAGATCTTCGGTATGTTTTTTGTATTTTTAATTAAAGCAGATAATTATGTTCCAATTTTGTTCTATGAAAGGTCATCGGAGTAGTGGCCATTTGTTCGGCGAAGCATTCGGCCGACCATGGGATTTTCTCCTGCTTTATAAAAATATGCAATGTCATGGGTTTATGCGGTTTACAGAATCGATAGATACTATAGATGGGATAATGCTGATAAGAAAAGATCCTGTGGGTATGAAACAAAATGATTGCAATATTCTTGATTGGACATCTAAACACTAAACACATCAAATAAATTAATTCTAAAAGGAATGACCCTAAAAGGAAACAAAATATACAGAACGAGTCGGGTTCATTTGAGCCTTTTTGCCTTCTTGTACTATGTTCTAAATTCAAGACTTTTCAAGACTGCGCATGCTTATTGATACGACAAAACGGTATAAATCCTCAAAGGGGAATAATATCGTGGCAAGGAATGCCCTTCGGTAGCCTATCCTGAAATTCATTTTAGGGGGTTTCCTGTCTAAATATAGATCAATAGTCTTGATTATTTATCTGATCGTCGTATTCGTTCAATGTAGGCTCAAGAGTGAGCAAAAAGGAATTATGCCCGGAGATAAACGAAGAAATATATAAAATTGGACCGGAGAAAAGTATTTCCTACAAGACTGCATGTGCGTCCAGCGAAGACTCAGATCAGCCTGCGCAGCTGTGCAGACTAATCAGCGTCTTTGCTGTCAGCCTCTTTGCTGTCAACCTGAAGACACTATGGATCCTTGACTACCACATAGTGCCCTGCGAGGACACTGATAAGGCTGCGCGGAAACTCAGACTGGTCTAAGTCTTAGCTGGATGCAGATACAACCTTATAGAATATTCTGTGCCCCGGCTCATAATATTTTATCGAATGTATTAAAATGTAATTCTAGATAATAAGCAGGCAGATTCACCAAACCAGTCACCTGCAAATAAACAAGAGACAGAGTTTATCGGAAGAAGATTTTGATACAAAGTTCCCTCTAAGTTTAAAAAGGACGATAAGGCGTATACCATATTTACACTAAGAGTTTGGACAGTCAGGCTTCAGCAACAATGTAAACCCATATCAGACGTCGTGTTCAGAATCCACGCTGTTTGTCACTCATCTGGCGGTTTGTAGATGCATCAACAGGTATTAAAGGAAAATTGTGTCAATTTTAGGACAAATATGGAAAGAAGATAATGTGTCCGAATAGCGCAATGCCAGAAAAGTGTTGTTGAATGAATGAATGAATGAATGAATGAATGAGTTTTTAGAGTGTCACCCCTGTACAAATACATAAACAAACAATGAATGACAGAGCCAGCCTCAGACTCAATGACGGCCTCTTCATAAAACTTTAACCAGTGGGTTGGGGCTTGACGATATGTCTTTGGCTTGGCCCGCCGTGGTTCAACTATTGGTTTTCATTTACTCTGGCATACAGCAGAATTAGCCATGAGTACTCGTCTTTGTTTATTATAGTGATTAATTTGATTTTTATGTTTTCGCTTTGATGCATTGACTGAGTTGGGAGCCTTTATGCGAACCGATGTTTTATGTGTTTCTGTATTAAGAGTAGCATCGGGACCCAGGGTGAAGTTAGTTAGCTGTAAAAGTGCTTTAAAGCCCCCGGTGGTTTGCTCTACCGACCGTTCTAAGGCGGTGGTCCCGGTGTTAGTCTTACTCTTTGTTGCTTTGTGGTTTATTCTACGAGGCGATTTGTTGTATGTCTTTCCGTGTGTCATTTTGTTCTTGTGTTTTTCAGTCCTTTTAGTATTGCGATTACCTCGCTTGGGGAAGAGAGAGCTAATCTTAGTGCTTTTCGTACGTTTGTTCGGTTTGTGCTTGTTTAGATTTGTCGATTTCCTCTTCCTCTTGGGGTCTGGGAAGGGCTGCGGTTTGTGATTGTGGCACTCCCTGGACTTTTCCATTACCTTTTTTGAAGGCATATGAGACACTAAACAAGTGAATATGCCGTTTTTAAGTTAGTAAGCAGGTATTGATCACAAATATCTTTATAGAACAATTTGTGCCTTAGCTTTTGTTAAGACGCATATTAACTTTAATCGTAATGAAAAGTAAATAAGTGACTCAGAAACTGATACAATCAGACCCACATCAAGCCTCTAACGTCAAAGGGAAAGACAGACATATACAATTAAGCAGCTACAAAATGAACAGATGGCAAGCAGAATTGGCAACTCTTTCCCAAAAAGGTGGCAACTCTGTTACCCAAACACAACTGAATGTATATGTAACTTACTTATTGTTAAAAGGAAACATTAGAAAGTGAAACAGTACATAACAATATACAAAAAGTACCACAATGAAAGTACCGCATTGGAACGGTCAGTAATGAATTACTGGATGAATGTGGGGGTGTTTGGGCGAGCGGGTGCGCTCAAATGGATCAGTAGCAGAAGTATAATTGTCAAAACCGGCATTATTCGGCTATTATCAAAATGTCACATATGAAAGTTTCTAAACTTTCACAAAATCTGAAGTTACTAACATGGTATGTTATCCGGCTCATGGGACAAGGGTACTTATTATCTACGCGAGCAGCGATAGTCCAGGTGTGCCCGCGCATCCACACAGTCATGCCGGACCACTCGATCTTGCGTTAAAATGTTACCCATTATCTCGACGAACAGCGAAATTCCGGGCGAACAAGCGCACCCACACAGTCTCGCCAGGACATCCGAGAATAGAGAAAATTCGAAACAGTGCACTCTTGAGGAATGATTTCTCTGTTCTTGGGTATTTTCAATTTTATACAATGATTCTGAGAGCGGATAGAGAATGTCCTGATCAAATTCTATGTGAACGCATTGGCTGATCTGTGTATTCGTTGTTCGAACTCGTTATAAGAGCCATTTTCATGCTGAGAATAATTTCTATAGGCCTTTCCCTGTATAGACTTTCCAGCTGAGTTGTGGTTAGGTATATTCACTCTGAGTAAGGCATATTACCACTGTATGACTTTAACACAGATTGCACTTGCATTTCTCAAATTTGAGACCACAATAAATGGGTTTACAATAATCGTTCAGGGCTAAATATTTGCTTGAAAAAAAAATCTTGTTGCTGCGTTGGGGGAGGGGTATATCGCGTGAAAGTGAATGTGGCAAAAAGAAAACGATGTCCTTCTGTATATGCCTTTGGGAATCTTTGCTGTGTAGAATATATCGATATATACTAAAGACCCTGAGCAGATTACATAGGTGCAGAATATAATTTGGCCTTTGTGTATGCTCCGAAGCCAGCTTTGAACATCATCTAGTTCAAAGTAATAATAGTCGGACCAGAGATTTGCTCGAGTCTTCCCTGTTTATGTATTTCAATAGCGCATTCCAGTACGTTCATTTTTGGATTTCTTTAATTTTTACCACCTCATGGGCCAATTCAGCAAATGACAAATTGTTGATATTTTCTTTTTCTTTTTTTTTTTTCAAGAAAATAATCTTTGGGATTGCATGTAGCAAGGCGCTTCTAATCGGCAGTGCCCACACCATATGGTTTTGTTAAGAAAAAAAATATGCATACTTGTTGGTTAAAGAAGTGTCTTATCTGGAGCTATGCTAGTTATACCAATGTATGGTCTAAATTGCCTATGTTAAAACATATGCGATGAAGCACGTTGTGTATAATACGTGCGTTTTAAAGTATTCAAGTACACAACTTTTGCATTCATATTGCATTGGGACCATACATGCTTTTGAGAGTTCAGGTCCAAGTTTGCAGCTGGTGTTAAGTTCGTAAAAAATTCTCCGTACTTCATCATAATGCAGTTTTTTTTTTTTTTTTTATCTTCATTGAGATCACCGTTCTGGTAGCTTGGAAAATAGAGCTCCGCTGAAGCCTGTGCTAGAGGCCGTATGCCGCCCAGCATACTACATTGCTGCCATATGAAGAGTCTCAATGAAACCGAGAATCTGCTTTCCATTCTCTTATGCATTCTTTGCTTCCAAGGGCTACCTTCACATATTTTATTTAAACTTATCTGGCTTTTTATACATTCTAGAAAGTTTGTTCTTATAAGATGTAGTTTATTGTGTACATTTTTAGACTTAATAAAGATATAAACTAAAGATTGTTTCCTTACGAATTGTCAAGAATCGAGTACAATGACGGCCTCTTCTCAATGACGGCCTCAGACTCAATGACGGCCTCTTCGTAAAACTCTAACCAGTGGGTTGGGGCTTGACGATATGTCTTTGGCTTGGCCCGCCGTGGTTCAACTATTGGTTTTCATTTCCTCTGGCATACAGTAGAATTAGCCATGAGTACTCGTCTTTGTTTATTATAGTGATTAATTTGATTTTTATGTTTTCGCTTTGATGCATTGACTGAGTTGGGAGCCTTTATGCGAACCGAATTTAATGTATTAATGTATTAAGAGTAGCATCGGGACCCAGGGTGAAGTTAGTTAGCTGTAAAATTGCTTTAAAGCCCCCGGTGGTTTGCTCTACCGACCGTTCTAAGGCGGTGGTCCCGGTGTTAGTCTTACTCCTTGTTGCTTTGTGGTTTATTCTACGAGGCGATTTGTTGTATGTCTTTCCGTGTGTCATTTTTTTCTTGTGTTTTTCAGTCCTCTTAGTATTGCGATTACCTCGCTTGGGGAAGAGAGAGCTAATCTTAGTGCTTTTCGTACGTTTGTTCGGTTTGTGCTTGTTTGGATTTGTCGGTTTCCTCTTCCTCTTGGGGTCTGGGAAGGGCTGCGGTTTGTGCTTGTGGCACTCCCTGGACTTTTCTCTTACTTTTTTTTTACATGTTTATAGTGGTTCTAATATCTTACTTTATGGAAAGCTGTAATAGACACACGATAAAAATGAGAGCTGATTAAAATTTAAAATACGTGCGATCATTATGCCGCATGCAGATAACAAGGGTCCAAATCAGCTTGACATGCGCGGAATCAAATAGGGTCTTCGTTTCCGGCCTACAGAATTGATGGATACTATGGATGAGATAATGCCAAATAGAACAGGTCCGATCCTTCACTATTCGCCTTTCCCACATTGTATATCATTTTATTTGATCGGAGCTTGCCGTAATAAGCATCTAAAGTATATTTGATACATATGGTAGATTTTCTGTCAGTTTTTACAAGAAAGACAATCTTCGTGACTTCCTCTTTGCTTCACTGCACATCAAGGCCCTTCTAAAAGGGGTCTTATCTAAAACAAAAGACATTGCGCCTGGGAGCATTTCTTTCCTTTTAGAAAGGACCTCTTTTTCAGAAAGGAGGCAAAACAGCCCTGAATATGTATCCGTTTCTTTTAAATATACCGTATTTACCCTAAATATTCGGACATCTTACCTAATTACCATACTTATCATAGAATTTGACTTTCCATACTTGTCATAGATTTTGAACAAGTCCATTTTTCTACCTGTTAATGTGTCAAGAAATTGTTGGATGAGTGGCAAATAGTGTAGGCCCTGATCAGACATCACAGAACGCGATCAGGGTCTACACTGTTTGCCCTGGCTTATCTGTCCGAGTACTTACTGTAATTACGGCATGTATAGACGTACTTTATTGTACATCGGCAAAGTGTGGGCCTCAAATGGCTTGAAATTTTATGCTGCAGACTAATCAAGTTCTGCGCCGTTTGTTGGGCTTATTTACACGCATGTATTGTACAAGACCCAGATATAATGTATGCAAAATTTGATATCCCTGACCAGACGGCGTAAGCCTGCAGACAAATATATGTTTGAGCTTTTTGTCATTTGGTGATCATGTGTCTGCATCGAATGAACCATGTTTGTGGGGTGGTAAGGAATCTGGGTGTGAGTGTTAAAAGGAAATTTTTGAAATAGTATTGATCGGACATTTGAGCACTAAGCATATCAAATAAATTCTAAAAGCAAATTACCATAAAAGAAAAACGTTTACAGAGCCTTTTAGCCTTTTTGGCCGACATAGATACGGTTCCTGTGTGGAAAGCTATTCTTGTAATATGTTCTTAATTTAGACTATTTCAATACTGCGCATACTTATACAGCATAAATACTCAAAAGGGATTAATGTCGTAGCATGAAATTCCCTTCGGTAACCTATTCTGAAGTTCATTTTCGGGCTTTTCCTGTCGAAATATAGATCAATAGTCTGGCCATTCATCTGGCTGTTGTATACGTCCAATGGAGGATCAAGTATGAACAAAAAAGTAACTACACTGATAATACAAGAAGAAATATATATTAAGGTCAGGTCACAGCATTTCCTACAAGACTGCATGTGCGTCCAGCGAAGACAGATCAGTCTACACATGCTAATCAGAGCCCTCACAGCCTGCCATAAAACGTTTTGGATCATTGGCTACCACAGAGTGCCCTGCTATGACTCTGATCAGACTGTGCGGATGTGAAAGCTAACCTGAGTCTTCGATGGGCGCACATGCATTCTTGTAGGAAATGCTGTGCCCCGGCTAATATTTTATCGAATATATTCAAAGAATAATTCTAGATGATTCGCATGCAGACTCACCTGCATAAAAATGCACGCAACAGCAGACAGAGTTTATCAGAAGTATATTTCGATACAATCCCCTCTAAGTTTAAAAATTATGTATGCAGCATACGGTATTTAATTTAAGTATTCGGACAGACAGGCTTGAGCAACAATGTAAACCCAGGCCGGACGGAAGTGTTAGAATTCCAAGCCTAAACGGCAATGGTTTCAACACTTTCTGAGGGACTTGGTAATATTATAAAAGAATTGGCTATAGCCTGGATATTATGCGGCAGACTGCATGCCTAGTTGTCAACCCAATCTTTGTTGATGGCTATGCTTCACTCTTTAATTGCACGACGGCGGTTCGGGCCTCAGACCCAATGACGGCCTCTTCGTAAAACTTTAACCAGTGGGTTGGGGCTTGACGATATGTCTTTGGCTTGGCCCGCCGTGGTTCAACTATTGGTTTTCATTTACTCTGGCATCGGTAGAATTAGCCATGAGTACTCGTCTTTGTCTATTATAGTGATTAATTTGATTTTTATGTTTTCGCTTTGATGCATTGACTGAGTTGGGAGCCTTTAAGCGA
Source organism: Anodontia alba (assembly GCA_964016985.1). Classification (NCBI taxonomy): domain Eukaryota; kingdom Metazoa; phylum Mollusca; class Bivalvia; order Lucinida; family Lucinidae; genus Anodontia; species Anodontia alba. Next base: position 45,723,720 of record OZ024826.1, read on the forward strand.
ACCGAATTTTTATGTGTTTCTGTATTAAGAGTAGCACCGAGACCCAGGGTGAAGTTAGCTAGCTGTAAAAGTGCTTTAAACCCCCCGGTGGTTTACTCTACTGACCGTTCTAAGGCGGCGGTCCCGGTGTTAGTCTTACTCTTTCTTGCTTTGTGGTTTAATCTACGAGGCGATTTGGTGTATGTCTTCCCGTGTGTCATTTTGTTCTTGTGTTTTTCAGTCCTTTTAGTATTGCGATTACCTCGCTTGGGGAAGAGAGAGCTAATCTTAGTGCTTTTCGTACGTTTGTTTGATTTGTGCTTGTTTGGATTTGTTGGTTTCCTCTTCCTCTTGGGTCTGGGAAGGGCTGCGTTTTGTGATTGTGGCACTCCCTGGACTTTTCTCATACATTTTTTTTAGATACTGTGTAGAATATATCGATATGCAACAAAGATCCTGAGCAGACTGCGTTGGTGTGCAGGATAATGGGGCCTTTGCTCATCGCATATGCTTCGAAGACAGCTTTTCACATGGTAGGGCTAAAACATACTCCGACATGAGATTTACTGGCGTCTTCGCTGTTTGTGTTTATAGTATTTCCATAGCGCGCACAATTGGTTTCATCATTGGAGGTTAGTAGCGCAGTGATAAGTGTTTCGGTCTTTAGCGCTAGAGGCTCCGGATTCGATCCCGGCTCGGGGTGACAAATATTCTGGATAAGAACATGCTCCATTAGCATCATTAGCGGGAATAATGTTAATACAATATACTATCCTTCGGATGGATCGTCAAATGGAAGGCCTCTGTGCAGGGACAGACATCCCCTGAGCAGGTTAAATTTCCCACTGATGAGACAAAATCATTCTTAGTTGTTCATCCTGTAAAAACAGCTCCCTGTAGGTAATAGCAGAAAGAAGGAGATATTTGAAGTAAATGGACATACCTCAGAGAAGGAGAGAGAGAGAGCGCGCTCTGAGATAAGGGCTTTTGGCGCCCTTTTCAAAGGGAGACCACTCTAACAGAAAACAATTAGCATCCGTGGACTACACATGCCTTCAAAAAGGGGCTACTATGAACGGAACGAATTTGCCAATTTGAGAACGGAGGCAAGTGTTTTCATGTCAGACTGATCTCCCTTGGAGGTGTATCTTGAACAGACTAGGAGGATATATGGCGCTAAACAGACTATGTGGATGTATAGGCTAATTATTGTCTGCTCAGCTGGCATGTAAGATTTTATGGAGGCATACCGGGCTATACAAATATACGGACAGGTCTGAATCACCAGTTAGCGTATATGCGTTGAAGCCCATTTTATACAGTCGAACCTCGTTATCTCGAACTCGCTTATTTCGAATTACTGCTTATCTCGAAGTGAAAATCTGCTCCCTGTTTTAACATGAAACTATGACAATAGGTAACAAAATAATGTGGAAAAGAGGAGAAATTGCTCCTACTCTTTTCCACATTATTTTATTCATATATTCCTAACTTCAGGAGTCAAATTACATATTCATTTGTTAAATGTTGTTGGTCAATTTATTGCTTTCCTCACTCTCTCAACTCTGATATGTCGAGGTACGGATATCTCGAAGTGTTTCCGTGAGTCCCTTGGAATTCGAGATAACGAGAGTCGACTGTATGTACATATATTTATACTTTAGCATATGTGACCAGCGTCACGTGATGTGTCTACGGGCAAAAGCGAACAGTGAACATCCGGATCACCCAGAGAATTCGCAAAATCGTAACCGGACATTTGCTATCCACCAATCTATTCTATACTATTTATTGACTAGGTAAGCGGACATTAAAAGTCCCGATCATTGCATTACGAAAACAGGCCTATTCAAATAAATAGAAAATATTACCTCCAAAAACTGAAAATTTTCAGATAAAAAACTCTGATATTTTTTCATATTTCTGCTCAAAAAATAGATTGTGGGTACTCGTTAGAACCGCCTCGGCGAGGCGGTTCTAACGAGTACCACAATCTATGTTTTTGAGCAAAAATAAGAAAAATAGTGTATACCCCTGTAAACCCTAGTTTTACTATATAAAAGTGGGGTTTTAGGGGATCAAAATTATATAGGTATGTTCTCATGATGGGACATCCAGTCTCGCAGTTTGATCAGGGCCTTTGTCGTCCACACATGGCTGGAGCTACCCTTTCACGTAGCACGGCTCATGCGTTTTAAAACATTTTAGAATTTATGTTCAAGAATACAACTTTTGTATTTGTTTGAAAGGTTGTTTGATACAACCTTGCATTTTGTTTTCTGAAAATACTATTCCCATCTTATGATGAAATTTAGTTGCCAATAGTTTGCTGTAAAATGCTGCTGACTTCTGGCTAATGCAATATTGTGAGAGAAAATCCCGCCAGTGGGGTGCTCCCATACATAGACAGTTCTGTATGTGGCCCTAAAGCCCCACTTTTCGGCCTGGGCAGCTCCTAAAAACCCACTTTTCAGCCTGGACCGCCCCTAAAGACCCATTTCTTTCGGCTTGTGCTCAGACGCTCTTTTAAAATACGTTGTTTCAAAGATTCACACTTTCAAAACTACTTTTCTTTGCAATGTTTTAGTTATAAAACCAGCTTTTTTAGAGAGGAGCAAAAGCCCACAAGCTGCTTCCTTAACTACTAGTACCTTATCCGCAAGTTCATTCCCCTCTATGTCTTTATGTTCTAGACACCAAAGCACCTCTGCCGGCTGTAATTCTACCAAGTCTTCCTTTTATCTCCAGGGTTAGCTCCACATTATTTTGCGGAATGATTGAAGTAAAAACAGTATCTGCTGTTAGGTACTTGAGCATGTTATCACCTCCAACATAATGACGTACCCAGATCAAAACAACCTTCTCTTTCAGAATTAGCATGGGTTCCAGAGGAAGATCAGTTGTGAGACACAGCTGATTTAGTTTACTCATGATCTATATAATATCCTGAACCAAGGCGGATAACCAGACGTCATTGTCATGGATTTCAGCAAGGCATGTGATAAAGCTGATCGTCAAAGGCTCCATCGATGGTACAAACTTGGACCAAATATACACTGGACTAGTAACTACGGTACAGGTATTGTATTTATTGGAAATATGTTGTCTTGACTGAGTTTTCATAATTTTGTATGATGAAGTTTAAATGCTCATATTTCAATTATTTCTCCAAATATCTGAGGTTTGTTTTCAAAAAGCAATAGTTCAATATATTACCTTTAAGACTACAGCATTATAATTAAGGAAAAGCAAACAGTTTTTGTAAACATCAACAAGGAACCTAGGTACCCATTTCGGCACTTTTAGTTGAAAATCATCAGAAATTCACCCAAAATGATGGTATAACTTCAATTTTATTAATTGTGAGTTAATATTTTTTCTACCAAACCTATTAAAAACAATATATTACAACTTCAGTTATTATCCAAAATCATGTTTAATGACCATAGTGCTGTAAAATAGCGCTAAAATCAAGCCAAGACAACATATTTTGGCTGTTCCGTCCGGGTATTATTAGGCCCTAGGTATAAACAAAACCTTTATCACTTGTATGGAGTCTTTTTTTTTTTCATCTAACAGATTGCAATTTGTGGTTCTTGAAGGCGAACAATCTGACTATTGCCCAGTATTGTCTGGTGTACAGCAGGGTTCCATTCTTGGACCGTGCGTATTTTTATGTACATTAGTGATATGACTGAATCAGTCAAAAGTAACCTAAGACTGTTCACTGACGACACCATCATGTGACCAACCATATCAAATCAGTCAGACTGCCATGCCCTACCACAATCAGATCTTTCTAAGCTAGAACTTAGGGAAAGTGAATGGTTTATGGCCTTTTATCCCGATAAGTGTGAGGTTATTAGAATCACGCACACGCACGCACGCACGCACGCACAAAATAATGTTCTCTTTGGTTATAAAATTTCTGGACTCACACTTCAAGAAAGAATGCAAAAAACCTAGGTATTCAAATATCACATGATTTCTAAGGCGGTGGTCCCGGTGTTAGTCTTACTCTGTTGCTTTGTGGTTTATTCTGTGAGGTGATTTGTTTTATGTCTTACCTTGTGTTATTTTCTTCTTGAGTTTTTCAGTCCTTTTAGCATTGCGATTACCTCGCTTGGGGAAGAGAGAGAGCTAATCTTAGTGCTTTTCGTACGTTTGTTCGATTTGTGATTGTTTGGTTTTGTCGGTTTCCTCTTCCTCTTGGTGTCTGGGAAGGGCTGCGGATTGTGATTGTGGCATTCCCTGGACTTTTGTCTTACCATTTTTTTGACATAGAGTAAGCACACCAATAAGATTACTACTTCAAGCAATAACACTTTGATTCTCATAAAAGGGATTATTCAGAAAAAAATATTTGTAAAATCAAAGAAACAGCTTACAAAACATATGTCATGCCATCATGGAATATTTAGCTTCAGTCTTTGGATCCATGGCAATATATATATATATATATATATATATATATATATATATATATATATATATAATAAACCAAAATGAATTGGTCGAGCACCCAGCTGCCCGATATATCTTTAATGGCTATAGCTACACTAGTAGTGTGTCCTCAAGGATGAGCCAGCTGGCATTGCCTACTCTAGAAAAAGACAGAAACATCCGCCTTAGTTGTGTTTTACAAATATGGTCAAGTTAGAATTAAATTTCCTGAGTACAGCAAACCAGCATTGAGAAATATATTTTCTGTCCCATATTCAATGGTTGAGCCACATAGGCACTCCCTTTACCTAAGAAAAGAACGGCAAGACTGTGGAACGAACTGCCCCACCCCACTCCCCCATTCCCCACCCAGGCTTAGGCTGACCATCAAACCAGCCCTGGAAGCATTCCGTGATGGGCTACTCAAAATTTCCACTAAGCCTCCATGATGCTAAATCATCATCATCATCATCATCATCATCATCAAGAAAACCAAGTAATGATAGATATTCAAGAAATCGCATTCTAACTTTCCGAGTCTAATACCAAATCCTAAATTCTAAATTTCACGTTTTCCATGAAGGGGATTTCTGTTTTCGTTTTGGAAATTTTGGCTCAGCAATTCTACTGCCATTTTCACTGCACTCCATGTAATACTCTTCTTGAGGTATATTGGTGTATCTGTCAGTTTCAGACTCAGATGAGATGGCAGCCTGTTAATATGTAAAAATGCAAGTTTTCACCCATTCTTCCTCTTTTCTATCTCTAAAGACTCTCAAAGCCAGCTGCAGACCTACCAGCTTACCAACATAGCTGTACCTGTACATCTTTAGATTGGTTTATGACCATCCTGGTTAACCGCTTAGAGGACTAAGTCTGCCCAGTAAACGTGTGGTTAGGTAAACTGACCGCGCTCGACATCACCCCATTGGGTTGACTGGGCCGTAAAACCTCAACACAAACGGTCGGATATGAAAACCACGGCCGAGCTGCCGAGCCGAGCCGAAAAAGCCGAGCCTGCTATAGTGTTTTCTTGTATTTGTTCAAACGAGTTCAACATACTTATATTACCATATATGTAAAATGCTGTATTCCCAATTAAAATTTGTACAATCGTTTGCTTATTTATGACTTTTTATCCAGTTTTCCATTCAACAGGGGTATGAAAGCCACGGCCGCGAAAGGGATACATTTTGGCCATTTTGTGAATGAAGTGCGATATTTTATGATCAGAGCATTTGACAGAGGTTGCTAAAAGGTATAAAAAAATATTTTGTATCATTAAACTATGCAGAAACTGTTCATATTTCCCATTATTCTACGTTTTCATCCAAAAAACGAGGATCAGCAGGATCTAAATATAGAACCACGAAAACTAAATGAAAATAACCGAAACGGTAAGCAAAAGCATTGAAAGGGCCTAAATTTAACTATTACATCTTTTACGAGTATGATGACCAGCATTAATGGGAAAAGCTATCAAATTAGTTATAGATGTGGAGTCTTAAATGACTGTTTTGTTAGCTCACCTGAGACATTAGTCCCTTTTAGCCGTCTCGGTTATTTTCGTTTAGTTTATATCTATTCTATTTTTAGAATCTGTCGATCCTCGTTATTTGGGTGAAAAAGAAGAATAGTGAAAATATAAACAGTTTCTGCATGTTATAATGATTCAAAGTAATTCAAAAATATCTTTTTGCAATCTCTGTCAAATGCTGAAATTATAAAACATCACAATTTGTTCACAAACTGGCCAAAACATATTCTGTCGCGGCCGTGGCTTTCATACCCCTGCTGAATGGAAAATTGGATATAAAGTCATAAATAAGCAAACGATTGTACAAATTTTAATTGTGAATACAGCATTTTACATATATGGTAATATAAGATTAAAAGAAATAAGTATCTTGAACTCGTTTGAAAAAATACAGGAAAACATTTTAGCAGGCTCGGCTTTTTCGGCTCGTCTCAGCAGCTCGGCCGTGCCTTCCATACCCGACCAACACAAACAAACATCTTTAGAGTGACCCAGTATCCTCCATGAATTTCTCCTGATCCAGTGTTATTTTCCCTTTGATTTCATTAAACCTTGTCATTATGAATTTGTACAGACTGGACCTATCAAATTCATTTTTAACTGGATCCTTTTCATCTTTCCTAATGTGTATATGTGTTTCCTTTCATGCCTATCTTTTTCAAACACTTGTTGGTCTTTGATAGAACGATTCGGTTAGTAAAAGAACGTACCGACTATTGAATGAAACCAGTCTGGGTTTAAATTACTCACTTCCGGGTATTCAGATATTGAGTTTCTGCGAAAAAAATCGGAAGAACTTTTTCTTGATTTTGAAGTAACAATGTCAGCTCCAGAAGTTCAAAGGGTAAAAAACAAACATTTTAAAAGTTGTCTTTAAAATATTAAATTTAAGTGCTTTTGCACACAGGATATGAAATTAACTTCGTTTACATTTTCAGCCCTGCACAATTTTGTCTGTATTGATTAGTCACATACATGTAGATCTGAGAAATAAACTAGCGTCTCATGTTTCTTATAATGGGTTTTTGGCCTTTTGGGTACAAAACCTGACTTGGAAACTGAGAAATGCAACTTCAATTAATGGCGCCAACCAGAATTTTTTTTATAAGACTCTATTAAACAACAGTGCAATAATCTGAGATTGCAGTTTAAGGGCCGCTTTTGCATTAGAGATATGCAATAGTAAATCTCTTATGTATTTCTTATGAATGGTTTTTAATGGTCCATCAAGAAAAAATATGCAAACATTCATGGTATAAATGATCAATATCGCACCAGGTTGGTGGAAATATGATGCCAGATATGATGTCCTACTTGTCAAACCTGAAACAGTACAGGTCACAGGAAGTTTGATGGTCTTTGCACTCATACAAAATGTGATGATGCACGAAGGAGATTAATTTTGCTTGCAAAAACCTTTGCAAGTGCCTCGTATCTGGCTCATGTGAGATGGCATGACCACGCATAAGTCAGTAAAATTTTCTGAGAGAAAAATTAAATATCGCAAGTGATTAATTTTTACAAATAGCAATAAAAGTTCATTTTTTAAAAGTACAGAATTTCACAAATCTGACAACACATGCTTAAACTTTAATCCAAGAAAAAATGAATGCCATTTAAATCATCAAAATCTATCAAGGAAAGAAATGTTAACACATGTTCAGGGTCTGAAATTAGCACTCGTCCACTCATATTTACAAGTAGATGTTTGTTAAGGGCAAGTGAAAAATTCTTACTGCTTGCCTGACAGGACAAGTAACCTGTTTTTGCAGTATAGGGAAATATTTTAGGGAAAAGATAGAATCAGCTAGCATAATTACAAAGTTTTAAAAATCACTCCAAATGTTTAAAAAAGATCATTGGTAATCGTTTCAAAATCAGCCCACGTGTCAAAATATTTATACCAGAAGTTGTCTATTAGATTTGACCATTCTGCAGCAAAACAGCAACAGCAAAACCTGGTTCAGTACTTGAGCTAAATTGCAGGACTTTATGCATCTGTCTGGTGTATATCATTCATATTTAAAAATACTGTTCATTTTGGTGTTTGTAGTTGTCCCGGCTTTTATTTCAGTAGAAAACTGTTTGCATGGAAACCATTATAATCATGTCCACTATGCAAAATTGAAAGTTGCTCAAAGTTTCGATGGCTTCTAAACAAGGAGGTATAAGAAAATTTGGTCTCCTCCAAGGTGGAGTCTGTGGGGGTGGGGTTGGGAAGGGGGATTCAAAGGATAAGGAAATGGCAAAATTTGAGAAAAACGGTGTTTGTAATGACAAAACTACATGTACAATAAGAAGACGCGGAAACAGCCTATCATAGGGATGGGTTGGTGAATATGAGGGAATTTAGAACTGTTTTTTTTTTTTTGTTTTTTTTTTCAGCTTTTTGTCCAATTTAGGACTAAAATAAAAAGGTGTGCATTTCAGGTTACCCAGCCATGCCTAATCTTTCACCACCGACCCTAAAGTTTTTTAAGATTTTTTTTCGGATTTCCCTGATCAGCCATATTGTTATCGCACCTGCTTGTAGCAGGGTGCGATATAGGCGTCCAATTTTCTGTCCGTCCGTCAGTCCGTCCGTCAGTCCGTCCGTCTGTCAACATTTATGTCGACGTTCGACATTTATGTCAAAGTTAGTATTCTAATCAACTACAAGACTAAACAACCATCAAACCTTGCATGAAACATCTCCCTGACCTCCTGACTTTGCAACATAGGTGTCCGCTTTTCTGTATGTCTGTCCATTCGTCCGTCCGTCTGTCAACATTTATGTGGAAGTTCGACATTTATGTCAAAGTTAGTATTTTAATCAACTACAAGACTAAACAACCATCAAACCTTCGGTGCCCACTTTTCCATTCGTTTGTCTGTCTGTCTGTTCGTCTCTTAACAGTTCTGTTATGTCGAAGTTCGACATTTATGTCAAAGTTGGTATTCTAATCAACTACAAGACTAAACAACCATCAAACCTTGTATGAAATATCTCCCTGACCTCCTGACTTTGCGACATAGGTGCCCGCTTTTCCATTCGTCTGTCCGTTCATCCGTCCGTCTGTCTCTTGGCAGATATGTTGACCCAGTGACCTTGACCTATATTTTGCGCTCCATTGACTTTGACACAATTTACGTAGACGTTCCAGATCTTCTCAACTATAAGGCGTACAACTACCAAACCTTGCATAGTGCTTCTTCTAGATGTACAGAGTTGGCAGGTACCTTGACCCGGTGACCTTGACCTATATTTTGCGCTCCAGTGACTTTGACATATTTTGCGTCGACGTTCGATATCTCCTCAACTATAAGGCCTACAACCATCAAACCTTGCAAAGTGCTTCTCCTCAATGTACTGACTTAGCAGATACCTTGACCTGGTGACCTTGACCTATATTTTGGCTGCAGTGACTTTGACATAATTTACATCAACGTTCCAGATCTCCTCAAGTGTAAGACCTCTAGCCACCAAACCTTGCATAGTGCTTCTCCTATATGTACTGACTTGGCAGGTATCTTGACCCGGTGACCTTGACCTATATTTTGCGCTCCAGTGCCTTTTACACATTTTACGTCAACGTTCAATAGCTCCTCATCTATAAGGCCTACAACCATCAAACCTTGCATAGTGCTTCTCCTCAATGTATGGACTCTGCAGGTACCTTGACTGGGTGACCTTGACCTATATTTCACGCTCCATTGACTTTTACACCTTTTACATCACCCTTCCATATGTCCTCAACTGTAAGGCCTTCAACCACCAAACCTTATATAGCACTTCTTCTCGATGTACTGACTCGACAGGTACCTTGACCTGGTGACCTTGACCTATATTGTGCACTCCAGTGACTTTGACACATTTTATATTGATGTTTGGTATCTCCTCAAATATAAGACCTACAACCACTAAACCTTGCATATTGCTTCACTTCATTGCCCTGGCTTGGCAGGTACCTTGACCCAGTGACCTTGACCTATATTTGACACATTTTACATTGATGTTTGATAACTCCTCAACTATAAGGCCTACAACCACCATACCTTGCATTGTGCTTCTCCTTGATTTACTGAATTAGCAGGTACCTTGACCCGTGACCTTGACCTATATTTCATGCTCCAGTGACTTTTACACATTTTACGTCAACATTCCATTATCATTGGGCTGTATAATACGAAAAGTCAGTGCTGAAGATATAGCCATTAGAGGGAATGGCACTGGCCAAGAATATATGTGCCCCATTAGGCACTTTGTCTGCATTTTTTTCAACCCAGTTTTCCAAGTAAGCACTGCTAAGAATGAAATAAACTTATTTAATAACCACTTTCTGATTGTGGCTCCTGTGACTTTTGCGCCAGCAGGTGCGATGACGCCTTCCGCGGAATTCTTGTTTTTCTATACTCCACAAAATAATTTAAGGGCTACCAGTTTTATTTTCCCTTTGATTATCACTAATATGCAACCCTCAGATTTTAAAATTATTTCATGGGCAAACCTGGAAGTCAGCCCTATTTCAATCAGCTCAACATATTCGCAACATGTTCAGCTACAAAAGTGTCAATGGCACCAACAATGCCAGACCAAAGGATTCTAAGAAAAACGGGAATTTCCAAAATAATGATTTTTACCCCAAAATGAAGTTTTTTCACAATACCGGAAAGATTCTTTGTTTAATGAAAACAATACTCTGTCACACACAAAATCATGCAAACTCAACCTTCCTTCGAGTAAAAGGCACACAGATATAGCCAGAAAAAGAGGCCAACCCTTTGAGAGGCTAAAAATGCCTCGTAAGTTCCCCATAGACAACGAATAATCTGTAGAGGGTACCTCTAGCAAAATGTGTGTAACTTGATAACAAATAAGGCTTTCTCTATGATTTTTTCACAGCTGGGAGCCCAGACATCACTTTTGACGCGAAAATGTCAATTTTTAATTTTTGGGTGAAAAGTAGTGTTTTTTGCGAATTTTAAAATGAAAATTTTGATTTAAAATTTTTTGTTTGAAACACTCCTTTAGGGCTTCCTTTTAAAGAAACATTCAACAATATTTTGATACCTTCTGGGTTTTGCCCATACACCCGGCCAAAGTTTGGATATATGGAAATTTGCACTATGTGGCCCTTAAATTATTTTGTTGAGTATATTAGCCCCATATAAAAACTTTTAATAAAATGAAAATAACTTCCAACCAACCGTCCCTATTTTGAAATTCAATGTAACCTGAAACAAACCTATTTTTTTTTACGGCCTTTCAGTATCAAATGTAAGGACTAAAAACGAGCAACAATTTGAGGTCACGCCCTACAGGAGGAGTGGATCCCAGAGAAAATTTTGACCCTGGGTCTGAAAGAAAAGGAGGTTGACAATTTTTTGGCGGTATTGGTACATGTACTTTCGGTAAGTTCCGGACTGTATTGGAAAAATTTTAAAAGCCAGAACTTGTTTTATACAAACCTCTCTGTTGATTTAAGATGCTGAGAATGCAGGTAATTCCCATTTATCATTGGTGATTATTTAAGATCAGTGACATATTAAGTTACAGAATTTCTTTGTGGAATTCTATAGCTGATTGGTTCAATTTTGGGATTTTGCCACTAAGTTTAGACCAGAAGCGAGACAAAGGAAAAAATGCTGACTTTGAAGTGATACCTAACAAATGGACAAAAGCAGATATTTTGGACTGAAAAAAAAACGAAAGTCAGAGTCTGTAATCAAGGAGATGGTCACTGTTATTTTTTGTTCAATCGTGTTAAACATGTTAAAGTGATTTACAAATTTCCAAATGACATTTCTTGTAAAACTTAATTAGAATTGAACTGAACTAATGTACATCTTGGTGTAGGCCCACTAGATGACCCTACATACCAAAATATCTAAAGCCTGAGGCTTCTAGTTTCACAAAAGAATAAAGTTTTGAAAAATTCAGTGATCCCTACTGTGAGGAGGCCACAGGTTTGAATTTATGACCAGTAATAGGTACAGTAAATTAGCTGTAACAATGGAATCTACGAACACCCATGAAAATGATGATTAAAGGCCCTTTGATTGTGGGCAATTAACTAATTAAAGAACATTGTATGAAAAAGTTTGGACTCGCAACTCGCGCAGAAAAGAAAGCAATCTTGTCAATATCTGATTGCAAATGACTTGCATAATGGATAGGAAAAGGATTAATTTTTCTCTCAAAATGCGAGATTGGTCAATTCTTCATGTGATCTGTTCTGTACATGACATGTGATGTGTTGGACAAGTGATATTTTTAAGTACTTGGCTCAGGACAAGTAAAATTCCATCCCTTTGTTAAAACACTTACCCCATAATTATTATAGTGTGAGCTACTCTTTTAACCCTTGTCATGCCAAACAAATTAAGATGCCATGTCCACCACATTTTAATAAATTACAAACAGTGCAGATCCAGATCAGTTGGCTTCTGAAGAAGCCAACTGATCTGGATCTACACTGTTTGCAAAAGTAGGGCATATCCGGGAACCAACAGGACAAGGATTAAAACATTGGGCAACTTCGGTCTCATGGTCTGTATTTCTTTAACAAAAAAAGATATTTTTAGATATAAGTCTATGCAATCACTTTTGCAGGACAACTACATTTCAAGATTTTTTCTTGTACAGGGACAAGAGTAGTAGTCCATATTTCCACACAGCACAGATTAAAACCATGCAGTCTGATATGGGTCTTTGCTGCACATCAGTATATTCTTCAGTATCTGACGATTTTCTAAGTGCATAGTGAAACCATGGAACAGACTAGAGATGTACAGAATGATTTGGGTCTTCAATTTTTTTTTTTTTTTTTTTTACATAAAAAATCATATCTTGGCGAGGCAGTTCCAGCGTGTGTCCACAGTATGGCCATTGGCCACAGAATGATGTCCAATACTGTATAGCTCTAGTAAAGGTGTTTGTTTTTTTAGCCAAAAAATGTTGCTATTCTTTTATTTCTCCTTGAAAACATCAAATCTGAGGTGTTTCTAATGGGGACACAAAAAACCTGTTTTCATTGAGAAATAAGAAAACTATTTACCTTATGCCCCTCTTATCTGGGTATGAATGATAATAATTGATAAGAGAAAGAATCCTAATTGCCTTAAATCTGATCCTGTATATATTTATTTTGTTTTATCCAATTTAACTTTGTTAACAAAATATAAATGTTTATAATCTTTTTTAATGAATAGTAGAAAAACTATTTTCCCAATGTACAGACAATGTATGTAGTATTGTATTGTAGCATTAACCATTTCATCCCTACAGACCAATACAGGTACCTTTGCAAACAGTGCAGATACAGATGAGATGGTGGCCTCGGTGGCTCAGCTGGATGCATCATCCGACTGGAGACCAGGTCGTGGGTTCAAACCCCACCGAGGTCAGCAACATTCATTCGTGGAGATTGATCATGAAATATTTTCATGGTCATTCTCTCCCTTCCGCTGATTCAAGAAGGGCAGTTGTCAGTTTCTGGTGACAGAATGTGCACAATACTGGTTAACCGCTTAGAGGACTAAGCCTGCCCAGTAAATGTTAGGTTAGGTAAACTGACCATGCTCGAACATGACCCCATTGAGTTTACTGGGCCGTAAAACCTCAACACAAACAAATACATGTAGATGTGATGGCTCATTATGAGCCATCTCATCAGGATCTACACTGTTTGCCATTCTGTCATTGGTTTTAACTGAAACCCCTATTTTCAACAATGGATGTGTCCAGATTTAGGGATATGAAAGAGACCGTGTCAGAAACTCAGGGGTGAAAGGGTTAAACCAATCATCATCATCATTGTCATCATCTGTTCATATGTTCTTTAATTAGACAAGTTCCGGAGTTGGAGATATGGTAAAATCGGTACTGAGGGTAAGCCAGTCACTCTGTTATATACCAGTAACCTGTAGCAGAACTTAAAAACAACAGGAAAAAAATCTATTTTCTTCACAGAGAATGGAGTTGTACTGAACAAAAATAATTTCATATTGTACTACAATAACAGATACTTTAACAGTATGGGTAAAGAGTAGGGCCAAGTTGTTCAAAACTTAATAAATTAAGCTAACATGACATTAAAATTTCAATCTTGAATGAAATATGACAAATACAAAGATGTTTTTGCTGAAAAAATATCAGTGCATTTGAAAATACCTTTCTTAGCTACAACAGTTAAGGAGTTTCTCATTAACAAGCTTGTTAAGCTAACAATGCTTTGATCAACTGGGCCCAGGATGCTAGCCTGTATATCTCAAAGCTCCAGATAAATTGAGTTGCCATATTAATATTTTTCATACTGTCACTAAAACATATATTGTGACTGTTCGTTAAAAGTGCGTAGACAGTGAGTACTTGCAACATGTATTTGTTGAGAAATAAAAAACAAAAAAACTATCAATAACTTTTTTGTTAAAAAAATGTCTTATCTGGAGCTGTGATGTCTGTATTTTCATGGCATAGTTTTAGACTAGGGCCCAGTTGTTCAAAGCTAACGATGTCGTTAGTTAACGATTCGTTAAAATTTACATCCAGTGATACGCAAATATGCTGAAATTTTTTGCTGAAAAAATGTGAGTACATGTAGCTTTTGCAGTGCAAAAGCTGCTCACATTTTTTCATCAAAAAATATCAGAATTTTGTATATTGAATCTGCTAAAACAGTTAACGAAATGACCCTTAACGAGCTCGTTATGCTAACGACGCTTTGAACAACTGAGTCCAGAGGAGTATCCAGAAAAATACAGTTGACTTTCGTTAGCTTGAATTCCAAGGGACTCTCTGAAACACTTCGAAATATCCGTACCTTGACATAACACTTCGAGATACATGTATCCGTACATGTACCTTGGCATATCAGATTTGCAGAATTTTGGAAAAAATAAATCGAAGAACTACATTTAACAAATGTGTATGTAATTTCACTCCTGAAATTAGAGATATATTGAAAATACTGTGGAAAAGAGGAGAAATTGCTCCTTAGGACAGTGCTTGCATTAAGGGAAGTCTGGGAGTCAGAGACTCCAAAAATTGCCCAGGGACTTCCAAAAATTAATGCCAGGAAGTCTGGGACTCCCAACTTTTAAAGATATTTAGTCATTTATAACAAAAATTTAGAATGAATTTAAATGTTATTTTGCTTAAGAATTGGGGGTTTTACTCCATAAATGAGAATTTTAAGAATATCGAGGTTGAATTTCTGAAAGTGAGTGAAAAAATTTGATCACCAAGACTTCCAGATATTGGAGCTAGGAAGTCCTGGGACTTCCTGATTTTGACAGTTAGTGCAAGCACTGTTAGGAGCAATTTCTCCTCTTTCAACAATATTTTGTTACCTGTTGTTAGATTTTCATGTTTAAGCAGGGAGCAGATTTTCTCTTTGAGATAAAGTGGTTATTTGAGATAAGCAAGGTCGAGATAACGAGGGTCAACTGTATGTCCTAAATTTCTTCACAGACATGTTTTCATGGACAGATAAGAAAAAAATACCAGAGGACTTATTGCTTGTTGTGGAGGAGTATTTGATGGTAATTCTGGGATAATTTTCTTATTTCTCCATGAAAATATATGTTGTGGATACTCATTAGAAGTGCCTCAGGGAGGCACTTCTAATGATCCTAACAACATGTTTTTATGGAGAACCAGAGAAAGCTATCCTAGAATTATCATTCATCAAATACTCCTCCGTAACAAGTCCTCTGAAAATATCCTTGAATAATCATTGTATGCTCTTAACAAGCCCTCTGATAGGTGATTCTTGTTATTTGGATATGTTCTGTTCCCCTACCTAAAGGGAGTGGGACATTGCTTTTGGTGCAGATTCTGTTGGGGTTAGCGTAACACTTTCTTGTCTGCACAATAGCTTGTGAACCAGTGCTCAGATTCTCATCAAATTTTTATGGGTGTATAATTGGGAAATAACAAAGAACTGATAAGATTTTAGTGACAACCTAATTTTCAAGATCACAGCAGTTGGAAAACTGAAAATTCGGTGAGGGTACATCAGATCTGTTTTCTCTGAAAATGCTGTTACTTATTGTAAAATAGGGTTTCTGGTGATAAACCTCATTAAAAAAAATTATACAATGTAAGATAATTTTGTTCAGTGCAACTTGAATATTTCCAGCATAGCTCAAGATAAGATCACTTTCTCAACCAAAAATGTTTATATTTTACTTATGTATTTCTCCCATAGCTCTAGTTAAGGCGCTTTTGCAATCCAAAAGTAAGGCTGGCTAATCGAAGCTGAAAAGATAATCGATTATCATTCCTGCCATTGTGATCCATAATCGATTAGTAATCACTGAAGATTAGGTCATAATTTTACCTGTCTGAGCATGACTCTTACCATATGTTATACTTTATTGCATATATTTGGTCAGGCAGGCCTGAGCAAACAGTGTAGACCCTGATGAGATGCTGCATCTCATCAGAGTCTACACTGTTTGAAACCCATCCAGTTATTTTTAGACACAACAATGGGTAGTAAATTGTATTTGTTCAAATTTTAGATTATGTATGGTAAGGAGTTGAGGTGTCTGAATACTAAGGGTAAATACAGTAAAGTAACAAACACAGAAATCAAATGATCGGTTATTAGCAAATCAGTAATGATACCGGGTAATCATTTTTGTGGAATTTATCGATCAATTAATCGATTTTCCGATTAATCGTGCCAGCCTTATCCTAAAAGTATTGATATTTTTCTTATTTTGCCATGAAAACATATGTTGTGCTACTCATTTGAAGTGCCTCGCTGAGGTACTTCAAATGAGTACCCACAACATATGTTTTTCATGGAGAAACAAGGTAAATATAAACCTGATACCCAATCTTATCTAGAGCTATGTAAATAAAATAAAAATTACAAACATATATATTGTGGTTACTCATTAGAAAGACAGCTGTTTACTTTATGAAATAATGAAACCACGGAAATATTGAGTTCCTCCCGTATTTGCTATAAAATCATCCTTATGGGTACTGTTTATGTGGAAAATATACTTTTTGGTTGGAAATTGGAACCTCTAAATTATAACTCATGACAGGAATCTAAATGCTTTTTGTTCTGTTATGGCTAATTTTTGCACAACTTTATATGCACATAGTACTTGGGTAATAGACATTTACTGATAACAGGGAGACTTTCCCTTCATGAATGAGTACTATAATATATGAGCCAGTGCATGACAAAACCTACTATATGACTTTAGCAACCACATGTGAAGACTCAGATCAGCCTGTGCATCCGCACAGTCTGATCAGAGTCTTTGCTGATAGCATGTGCCTTTTACAGCCTCCTGGCTATCCAAAGAGGTATAAACAAGAATCCTTGCCATACTGGGTGGATGTACTGGCTGATCTGGGTCTTGGCTGGTCACATTGGCCTTATAGGTCTTGTGGTTCACTGGCTTATATGTGTATGTACATGTATCATAGCTCCAGATAAGATCAGTATCCAGATAAATGTTTTTCTTATTTCATTATGAAAACGTGCCTATTCAAGTACAATGAAAATTTCACTACCAAAAACTGAAAGTAAGGGGGATCTAACATGTACTCACAATCTATGTTTTTGAGCAGAAATAAGAAAAATAATAATTTTTATATACCCCTGTAAACCACAGTTTTACTATATAAAATGGGGTTTAAGGGGGTCAAAATTATATAGGTATGTTTTCGTGATGATCCATGGAAATACATGTGATGTGTTTCTAATGAGTACCCACAACATATGTTTTTGTGGACATAATTCTAAGAAAAAAAATATCAGCATTTTTGGTTGAAAAGGGATCCTCAGATACTTATCAGACACTCATTATTATTATAATTACCTAATTTACTCTTAATATTGGGACACCTTAAATACTAACCAAACTTGTCCTAAAATTTGAAAAGTTTATTTTACTACCTGTTGATATGTCTAAAACAGTGCTGAATGAGTGGCAAACAGTGTAGTCTGATCAGACACTGCATTCTGCAGTGTCTGATATGGATCTACACTGTATGCTCAGGTCTGCTTGTCCCAATAATTAGAGTCATTATGGTAAAGAAAAAATATTAATACATTTTAGTTGGAAAAAAAATAAATAGAAGCATCTTATGTTGAGCTATGGCGATGTAGTAATAGCCATTTATTTTCTCTGCAACTGCATTCTGTCAAAATCTGTAGCATCTAATAGAATAGAAATGTCAAATTCTGTTTTCTGGGAAAAAAAAAATAAGAAAAATATCATCAATAAGGTGCCTACTGAATTTGGCCAGAGCCGGCCTCGGTGGCTCAGTTGGATGCACATCCGACTGGAGACCAGGAGGTTGCAGGTTTGACCCCTGCCGAGGTTGGCAACATTCTTTCGTGGAGATTGATCATGAAATATTTTCTACGGTCATTCTCTCCCTTCCACTGATTCAAGAAGGGCAGTTGTCAGTTTCTGGCAAAAGAATATGCACAATACTGGTTAACCACTTGGAGGACTAAGCCTGCCCAGTAAACGTGTGGTTAGGTAAACTGACTGCACTCTACATGACCCCATTGGATTGACTGGGTCATAAAACCTCAAAACAAACAAACAATTTGGCCAAAGGGTGGTAAAGGTTACAGAGGTTGCAGTATAAAAACTGTGGTTGTTATGTCTATAAAATGACATGTATCTATATGAGAGTTGTGTCTTAAAGTGTCTCAAAAATGTCTGAGAGAATGTTTGAGCTGTTTGTTTTTTATCTTGTGAATGCATTAGAAATCTTACATAAAAGGTGCATATGAAAAGTTAATTGTGTATTCTGAAAATATTGTAAAAAGGTTATTAACCCTTAAAGTGCCAATCACACATCTGTGCTGGCATCCAGGGATTGCATATTCAAATCCCGGCTCAGCTACATAACTTTGATGGAGAGTGATCATGATGTCATTTCTGGGATCATTCTCACCTTTCGCTGATTTAAGAATGGCATTTGTCAGTAACTGGCGAAAGTATGTACACAAGTACTGATTAACCACTTAGAGGACTAAGCCTGTCCAGGAAAAGTGTGAGTAGGTTAACCCTTGTCCTGCTGAATAAATTAAGATGCCACGCCCACTTCTAATTTTCAGCCAATCAGGTTACTTGATCCAGATTGTTGTTATAAATTTGCATACTTGATGGCAAACAGTGCAGATCCAGATCAGTTGGCTTCTTCAGAAGCCAACTGATCTGGATCTACACTGTTTGCAAAACAGGATATATCCGGCTTCAGCAGGACAAGGGTTAATTAACTGATTGGCTCAACATGACTTAACAGTCTTAATTCAAGGCAGCAGATTAGATTTTGAGATTCAGAGAAAATGAGGCAGTATTTCATGTGAATCATTTGCTTAGCACACACATGTATAAAGCCGTATTTTCTCTGAAATAGCATTAAAAAATAGAATGTCTGCTTCCACAATTTTGCATGGTGCTTTTGAGGTTTAATTTAGTGTGGAATATTAACCTTAGTCCTGCTGAACCTGGATAGCCTGTCTTTGCAAACAGTGTAGATCCAGATCAGTTGGCTTCTGAAGAAGCCAACTGATCTGGATCTGCACTGTTTGTCATTCAGTATGTGAATTTATATTAACAATCTGGATGAAATAATCTGATTGGCTGAAAGTTAGAAATGGACGTCTCATCTGAATTTATTCAGCAGAACAATGGTTAAACACTATTCATATTCATATGTCAGAGACACCAGCAAGCATGTGTCGTTTTACCATAGCTTCATATACGAGAGAAGGGTGTCCAGATAATATGTCTCCACAAAAAAACATGTTGTGGGTACACATTTGAAGTGCATATGCGAGGCGCTTCTAATAAGTACCCAGATCATATGATTTTGTGAAGAAATAAGAAAAATATTAGTACTGGAGCTATGGTTTTACCATGGTATGCTTTAAATTTTTTTGTGAATTTCCATCCACAGGCACAGTTAAAGAGACACACACAGATTACTGCTGTTTAGATACATGTCACATGCACTTGTTCTTTGCTAGTCAGTTATCTCACATGTTCTCTGTTCTTTTCTAATTCGGTTAAAATCATTTACCGTAAATAAATTTCCCTTTAGAAATTCAACGAAATGGGACACATAATTAATTCATACCTAACCAATGTAAAAAAAAAAGAAATAACTACTTTTTCCAATGTAAGGAAGAAACTGACTGTATGTCAGAAGGAATGGAATTACCTAACTTTCCAAGAATAAGGAAGGCAAATGCCTAACTTAACCGCACTGCCTTACTATATCAGTGTAAAACAAAGGATTGACCTAACTTTACCATTGTAAGAAAGAGAATTACTAACTTTACAAGAGTAAGGGAAGAAACGTCTAACTTTTTCAAGGAAAGAAAGAGTCTTTTTTTAAATGTAAAAAAAGAGAATTGACTAATTTAACCAGTGTAAAGAAGGGAGTGCCTATCTCTAGACTACCATTGAAGAAAGCTTGGTTAACTCATTAAATCTTATGTCAGGTGGATCTTTGGACCATTGATAACTATTCTACCCGTATTTCCAAAAGAAGGGTTTGGTTTTATTATGCCCCCACCTGCCGAAGACAGGAGTGGGGCATATAGCATTACAAAATAATGTTAAGTCCATATGTGCATATGTCAATTTTGTAACCAAAGTCTAACTTTTTTAACCCTTGTCATGCTAAATAAATTAAGATGCCACTACCATTTCTAATTTCCAGCCAATTAGGTTACTTGATCCTGGTTTTTGATAGAAATTCGCATATTTAATGACAAACAGTGCAGATCCAGATCAGTTGGCTTCTTCAGAAGGGCATGTCCTGTTCAGCAAGAGAAGGGTTAAGTTTACATTCAAATTTACATTGACATTTATGTCTTCGTTTCTCAATAAGCTAGCTGGAGTTGGTGACTCAGTTGGATGCGCGTCCGACTGGTGATCAGGAGGTTGCAGGTTTGACCCCCGCGACCAGCAACATTCTTTAGTGGAGATTGATCATGAAATATTTTCTATGGTCATTCTCTCACTTCTGCTGATTCAAGAAGGGCAGTTGTCAGTTTCTAGCGAAAGAATGTGCACAATACTGGTTAACAGCTTAGAGGACTAAGCCTGCCCAGTAAACATGTGGTTAGTTAAACTGACCGCGCTCGACATGGCCCCACTGGGTTGACTGGGCTGTAAAACCTCAACACAAACAATATTCATTAAGGTCATAACTTGGGTACCCTTTATGCAAGGAAGTTGAAATTTGGTGTGTTACATACCCAGAGGGGGTGGTCGGGTGGTGCGAAGGTGTCATGTATCTTACGTCACCAGGGCGTCCAACTGATATTGGCTTACAATTGGGCAAGGCCTGTTACCCTTGTAGCAGGTAAGGGTAGAGGGGGAATGTTTTATTTCTTCTGTTTCTTTACTCTCATTCTTGTTCGTCTTTCTTACCTGTCCCTCTCTTTCATCTCTTCTACAGTCTCTTCTATCTCTTTTCTCCCTTTCTCTGGGAGACGACACAAAATGACCCACAAGGGTTGACATGTCGTTAAACCCCAACACAATCAATCAATACATACCCAGACCTAAACCTTTAACTCTGCACTAGAGTTGCCCCTGGGCATACATGTCAAAAATACTTTTTACTGGAACTATAAATTTATTAACTCAGGTCCTGCTGAACCCGGATATACCCTGCCTTTGCAAACAGTATGGATCTAGATCAGTTGGCTTTGAAGAAGCCAGCTGATCAGTGAAGAAGCTATCTAATCAGTGCAGATCCAGATCAGTTGCTTTCTGAAGAAGCCAGCTGATCTGGAACTGCACTGTTTGTCATTAAGTATGTGAATTTGTATCAACAACCAGGATCAAGTAATCTGATTGGCTGACAGCTAGAAGTGGGCATGCCATCTTAATTTATTCAGCATGGCAAGGGTTAAGAGAGAAAGTTCAAGTTTGCATATTTCCAGAAAATGATTATGTGCTTTATTGATGGCCTCTTCACATCAAAAGGGGTCCTTAGTACTTATGTGAACACTAAAGGCCCAGATTAGCTTGTACATCAGGGCCTAGTTGTTCAAAACTTGACAAAGTTGTTAGCTAACATGATGTTAAAATTTCTGTCTTGAAATATAGCAAATTTATACATTAATATTTTTTTCTGAAAAGATGTGAGTAGCTTTTGCATTGCTGGAAAAATATCAATGTATTTGAAAATACCTTAGCTACAACAGTTAACGAGTTTGTCATGTCATTAACGAGCTTGTGAAGCTAACAATGCTTTGAACAACTCAGCCCAGTTCTGGATAAGAAAAGTAGTGAGATAAATTTTGTTTTTTCATATTTCTCCAAACAAACATATATTGTGGGTACTCATGACAGGTTCTTCTAATGAGTACCCACACCATGCTTGAGAAATAAGAAAGCACTCAGTCAATCTCTTTCATGGAATTACTAGCTTGTTTATTCTGCACTATAAAGACTTTCTTTAAACGAACTCAAAGACGTGGTCAGTTTTTTCAGATGCTCTGTCTGGCTTGGGTCTTTCCTGTTCCTGTGTGTCCCAGGAACCCCTTCAAACCCTACAGCGTCAATCACAATTGCTGCAGATGCATATTGAAATATTTTTGTTATTTGAGCCGATTATTCACATAAAATGTCAAACATAATTTTCTCTGGAAAAAAAGTTTAGCTCGCATGGACAAAGTCCAAAAAGAGCTATTGCACAACTGTCTGCATTGGTGTCCACATTTGCGTTAAAGGTTTTTAAGAGCCCAGTTGTTCAAAACTAACGATGTCGTTAGTTAACGATTCGTTAAAATTTTAATCGAGTGATACGCAAATATGCTAAAATTTTTTGCTGAAAAAATGTGAGTAGCTTTTGCAGTGCAAAAGCTACTCACATTTTTTGCTGAAAAAATATCAGAATATTGTATATTGAATCCACTAAAACAGTTAATGAAATGACCCTTAACGAGCTCGTTAAGCTAACGACGCTTTGAACAACTGGGCCCTGACCATTTGATAGATTTTGGTTCATATTTGGTATGATGATAGATATTGTTCCAAAGTTTTATTCAGCAATACCCCTGCCCATTACCTCAAGGTCAAGGTCATGGACTTAGAAAATTTTAATGTTAAAGTTTTTTATTAAAGAGGTCATATTTTCCAAACTATTGGATGGATTTTGTTCATATTTGGTATACTGATAGATACACCCTGCCCATGCCTATGACCTGAAGGTCAAGGTCACAGACTTAAAAATTTCATATAAAAGTTTTTCAAGAGCTCATATTTTCTAAACCATATGATGGATTTTGTTCATATTTGGTATGGTGATAGATCCAGGTCCAAAGTTTCATTCAACAATACCCCCAACCCATGCCCATGGCTAGGAACTAGAAATTTTATGTTGGAGTGTTTTAAGAGCTCATATTTTCCAAACCATATGATAGATTTGGCTCATATTTGGAATGATAGTTGATACAGGTCCAAAGCTTTATTCATCATCACCCCCACCCATTCCTATGACCTCAAGGTCAAGATCACATAGATATTTTATATTTGATCTCTGATAATGTCAAATTCACTACAACAAATGACCAAACCATAGCACAAGATATACTATCAAGAGCTAAAATACCGTAACATTTCCTGTTACCGTAATGATTCTAAGTGCTGGGACAGATAGGCCTATGCAAACAGTGCAGACCCAAATCAGACTGGTTCTAAAGAGCACCCTGACACTCCAGTATCTCCCCAATTCCAGGCGAGCTATACTGCCTGCTGACAGCTCTTGTTACATAGGAACAGATAAGGCGCTTTTTTCATCCGAAAAATGCTGATATCTTTCTTATTTCTCGACGAAAACATATGTTGTGGGTACTCATTAGAAGTGCCTCGGTGAGGTGCTTCTAATGAGTACCCACAACAATGAACAATGTTTTCATCGAGAAATAAGAAAAATATTATGTGGATACCCCCTCTTATCTGTAGCTATGTGTTAAAAAAATTGACAATCTGCTACAATTTTGCTTGGCTTTTAAAGGGTTATTGTGAGTGACTTAATGTAACTCTTAGCATGCTGGGTAATAATTTCAGCAGATGAGATTTTGAAATATTTTTCTGATTTTTTCTAGAAAATAGGAAAAAGAGGGGGTATCCACATAATATTTTTCTTATTTCTCGACGAAAACATATGTTGTGGGTACTCATTAGAGGCGCTTCTAATGAGTACCCACAACGTATGTTTTCATTGAGAAATAAAAAAGATAACAGCATTTTTCGGATGAAAAAAGTGCCTTATCTGTTGCTATGAGGATTGACTCATCATGCAAATTGTCTCCCAATTAGGAGACAATTTGCATGAAATATCATATCCTATTTTCTGGGAAAAATAAGAAAACTATCATCAGTTTGGCATCTGCTGAATTTGCCCATAGCAAGTTGTAAGTATTAATGACATCTACTGTCGTTCGACATCACTCAGAAAGACATTCTTTTGCTTGGTGTTTTATTTTAAATGAAAATATTTTGTTCTGATTGACCATATTTTATCAGAAACTTTATCAGAAACCATTTGTCTTTTCCGTTTCTGTGTTTTTTTTTCTCTCAAATATTTAGCCTAAAATTAAATGTATGGCCAAAAATTGGTCTGACCTATGCAATTTCTATAATAAAGTGATGTTTTTGAATTTTTGTCTAAAAAAATATTTTTTTACTTTCCTTTGTTGAATTTGAATTATTGATGTTTCACAACAATATTGAGAAAATTTCAGAAAATTTGAACAAGCAAACCTTATTGAAAATCTGCCTCCAAGTTACCTACCCAACAGATTTCTGTATCATTTGTATTCTTTTTTACTATGGGAAAACAAGAAAATATTTGATTTTTTAAAAACCAATGACTAGAATAAAACTTTTTGTGCATAGGCAGTTATGACAAATGGTTTTGCATTAAATCATGACAAAAATTTGCAAACTTACTTTTCCTGTGTAAAGCACTAAGAAAAAGAAAAAGACTTTCTGAAAGATATCGAAAAGCACAGTAACTATCATTAAGATTAGTATCAAACAAACATTTTCCTTATTTTTCTATGAAAACTTTGTTGAGGTGGTTCTAATGGGTACTCACAGTAAATGTTTGCTTGGATAAATAAGAAAAATATGAACAATTTTGGCCAGGATATAGAGATTAGTCCACAGTTGTTTTAAAATGCGGGAAATAATTCCCTAGGGCATTGAAACTCTGATTATAACCGAGTGCTTCAGCAAGAGGTTTTTATCAGGACTTCCAATGCCCATGGGAATTATTTCCCATATTTTGAAACAACTGTAGACTAAATTTTATAAAAATGACTTAGTCATTCTGCTTACTTAATGTAAATGACGTCATATTTTGTGTCAAACGTATATTATGTGACATCATATAATGCTATAACATGACGCCATGTATGCACTGAGGAAATTTTTCCAAGTAGGAAATACAGACAACCCTTTTTATACCGACACTCGATTCAATGACAAAATTCGTTATAATGACAATTTGACTTTCACAAAACCTTTGCTTAAGAGGTAACAATTAGTCGCAAATTATGCAAAAAATTGTACAGTCGACTCTCGTTATCTCGAACTTAACGGGACCTGATAAAAATGTTCGAGTTATCAGTAGTTCGAGACAACCAAATTGTGACGTCATAGGTATGACGACTGTTCCCCTCTGTTCGCCAAACGTGCTTGGAAAGCACATATATATGGCAATTTAAATAATTTACGCGTACTTCAGTTTGCATTGTTACTGTTTGTTTTAGGAGATGCAGTGGATCTCTTGGAATAATATCATCAATAAATGTTGATAATAAATTTCAAACGTCTCTTGTTGCCTTTAATACTCCTGCAAATTAGGATTTCCATATGAGCTATAAACAAATTACTGGTTTCCGGGTTATGTTAGCTATACGTTATGAACTGGTTTGGATTAGCTCCCTTCGCATAGACGACTCGATAAAGAGTTGACTGGTTTCCGCTTTTGCATAAAACGCTTACAATGTTAAGCAGCAGCTGTACGCTAGTTTGGATTATCTCCCCTGGCATAAACGAACCGTCTCAGGGCGGCAAACTGTAGATCCTGCAGAGAAAGCTCGTTATGAACCGTCTCATCAGGACCTACACTATTTGTGCGGGTATCCGTACCAGTCTACAGGGTCGGAAGGGTTAACATCGGTACCCACGTGTGATTCGTCTATTTGAGGCCGTGCACGACAACTCCTATTAGAAAACTGTGCGACTATCAAAGACTCGGATCAGCCTGCACGCCCACGAATTTTCCATTATACGCATGAGCCTTATTTGGGCTTACCAAAGAGCACCGCCTGACCAAAGAGTAACAAGCGAAGATTCAGACTAGCTAGCCTGATCAATACAGGCTGATCTGAGTCGGAACCCGTCGCGCACTGACTTTTCTTGAAGACGCTATATCATTCAGACGGACAGTACTCAATAGTGAAGAGCATATCTAAACAATAAATTAAAGAAACTTCGTTGATTAATCTTCCATAACACTATTCTGAGCCGCTTTTTATCTTACAAATCAATCACACGAGACGGTGTTGAGCGCCGCATGTCAAACCTGACTCGACACGCACGTGATTTCATAATTACGGATTTTAGACATTGTTTGTGTTGTTTGTAATTACCTGGACAATGGGGAAAATTAAACTATTGATTTATTTATCAATGGCCTATTATGATTTTCATTAACTGAGAGACCGGCGGCGCCGCATCTTACATTTTTTTCCTTCGTCATGGTCCGAGTTCGAGATACGCGGTTGTAAAACCTGTGAAAAATATATTCAGGGACTGAAAATGATGGACAAGATAGCCGAAGTGTCGACATAAAAGTAGTTCGACATACGCGAAGCTGAAATACAATAAATACATAGGGAAAATAATCGGGACTTAGAAATCAGTTCGACATAAGTGATAGGATCAGTTCGACATAAGTGATAGGATCGAGATAAGAGGGGTCGAGATAACGAGAGTCAACTGTATTTAATGCTTTAAAGAAATATATGTTTTAGATATTTGTGTGAATTGCCTCAGAGAGGCAATTCTAACAAATATCCAAAACATATGCTCTATGAGGAAATAAGAACAAAACAAGATATTTCTTACATATCAATCTGCTCATGAAATATTCTGTACAACAGCAAATTGATTTTCATTTTAATGGCAATGTCTTTAGTAACAAATGTTGTTGTTGTAACGAGGGTTCACTGTACTAGCTATATTTTCCCTGGATAACTCAGTCATTATCCATAAGATATGTAACATAAAAGCTTCTTATCTGGAGCTACAATGAGCATAGTTCATGATCAGGCGGATAATCGATTAATAGATCGATAAATTCCACAAAAATGACTACATCACAACCTCTTTATAACACTATTGTTGGGGTCCATAGCATGAACCGTGTTAGTTTAACAACCGTGTTATATCCAAACAAAAATGTATAGAATATATTGAGAAATGACCATTTATGGTCATTTTTCAATATAATCTATATATTTTTGGGATCCATCTTGGTACTGTGTTATATCCAAAACAGTGTTATAACGAACTGTGTTATAAAGAGGTTGTAGTGTATCATCACAGATTTGCTAATAATCAAGTTTTGATTTCTGTGTTTGTTACTTTACAGTATTCACCCTAAGTATTCAGACATCTCAACTCCTTACCATACTTTATCTAAAATTTCAACAAGTCCAATTTACTACCCACTATTGTGTCTAAAATAGCTGGATGAGTGGCAAACAGTGTAGACCCTGATGAGAGGCCACGTTTGTGGCATCTCATCTGGGCCTAGACTGTTTGCTCAGGCCTGTCTGACCAGATACATACAATAAAGAATAACAAATGGAAGGATCATGCTCAGAGAGGTAAAATAATGACCAAATCTTCAGCGATTACTAATCGATTATCGATCAAAATGGCAGGACTGATAATCGATTATCTTTTCAGCTCTGATTAGCCAGCCTTAGTTCATGAAATGATTCTGACATTGCTCCAGATAACTGGGGTATCCAAACATATTTTTCTTATTTCTCCACAAGAAAATATGTATGTACTCATTTGGCGCACCTCAGTGAGATGTTTCTATTGACTGCCAGCAATAGCTACATTGTATACGTTTTCATAGCCAAATTTATTTTTGGTTGAAAGAAGTCCATGAAGTCACCAAGGTCTTATTTCATAGCTATTGTCTTTGCTAAAGCTGCATTAAAAGAAAGAAAGAAGAAAAAAACAACAACAAAAAAACAATTAATAAAAGGGAAAGGCTCACTAATTTTGGGTTAGGTCTGAAAATGTTCAGCTTTTGGAAACAAATGTGTTGGTACAAATTTGATCAAAATTGGTTAAGAAAAAGAAGTATATAGACATTTAAATGCTTTGTAACTGTGACTATGAGTGCCACCATTATGATTATTTAATTAGATATTTGAATATTTAAAGGGACTAATAAAAGCTTCCTTTTTGACAGGAATATGTAGCTCATCTGAGCCAGCTGTATATGTACAAATGTATATATCGAGGGTTGAGCGCAAGACTAGCGTAAGTCAGATGGTTGTTTTTCCCCAAACCTAATCTCCTCACCATGAAGGCATTATGAAGAGTACAACATTTCCTTCTGTAAACAATGAAAATTTAGGTGCCATTGCTCGTATGAGCAATGGCACCTAAATTTGCATTGTTTACAAAGGGGTCCAAGTTGCCCCTAAACAAGGGTTTCAAAAATATGTTTGAGTTACTATAGTCTTGCGCTCAATCCTCGATATACCAAGTATGCAAATGAACATTTTTACATGTACATATCAAAGAGTCTGAGGTCAACATACCAAAATCGGATTTTGGAAAATCATAAAGTCAAAATTAGAATTGTTCGGACAGACATTGACTCAAAGTAAATGGGTTGTAATCAGGTGTCTATATAAGTAAGCATTACTTGTTAATTAACCCTTGTCCTTCTGAACCCGGATATACCCTGCCTTTGCAAACAGTGTAGATCCAGATCAGTTGGCTTCTGAAGAAGCCAACTGATCTGGATCTGCACTGTTTGACATTAAGTATGTGAATTTTTAGCAACAATCCGGATCAAGGAATCTGATTGGCTGTAAATTGGAAGTGGGTGTGGCATCTTAATTTATTCAGCATGACAAGGGTTAAGCAAGCTTTGCTTACCATGCCTATCAGCCTGAATAAAATATTGTTGCTGGTGTGATTAAGATTTTGTATATTTAATTAGGTAGTAATGCACCTATCATTGTTTTCCCCCAGAGGGAGAGGGGGTGGTGGAGATACCCTGGGGATTAGACTATAACAGTCTTCGCGAAAACTTTTGAAGTGCTACAGGACGGCTGTCAGTCAGACAGAAATTTTCTCCAGGACAGAGGGAAAATCTACAGGACAGACAAATTTTGGTTTCAACTGATAACAACTTAGGATTAGAAAATATAGTTTTAGTGTTCAGATGATACTGTTTTAGTGCCTTTTTACCCAAAATCATGAAGTCAAAAGCAAATGAATTCTAAAAATGAAAAAAAATGTCTATTATTAAAATTTGGCCATTGAAAAGTGTTGCGAGACAGCTGTCAGACAGGCTGAAAATTTTTGCAGGACAAAACGAAAATTTGCCAGTTTTGTCAGACAGTCCTGCAGTTTTCGCGAAGACTGCTATAACCCCTGGGAAATTGACAGAAAATTTTGACATTTCAGCAGGGTATTAGACACCTAAAAGGGAAATTCTAGAAGAAACTGCAGAAATTTTATTGCCCATTATGGGAGTTTTGACTTTTGACTCATGGGTTTGGAAATGTCTAATTCCCCATGATAATCCCACCATCCACCACCACCCCACCGTCCCACCCCACTCCATTGGGGGAAGACATTGATAGGTGCATTATGATGTCATTAACTGAAGCATGGGGGCTTCCAAAAGACTATTTTCAAGATATAAAAAAAACCC
Source organism: Anodontia alba (assembly GCA_964016985.1). Lineage (NCBI taxonomy): Eukaryota > Metazoa > Mollusca > Bivalvia > Lucinida > Lucinidae > Anodontia > Anodontia alba. The sequence continues at coordinate 45,753,662 of OZ024826.1, forward strand.
GTATCTTCTTTATTTCTCAACTGATTTTGATAAATGTTATTCCAAACTACTCAGCTTGAAAGGTGTTTTATATTCCAATGTGTACACATATAATTTTAGGCTTATCATTTCACTGTTTATAATATATGAAACATGTATGATACCATTCTGTATTTATATATAGGTTAGCAGTAGTTCAGAATTCAGTTTAGAAAATGAGGTAATTCAGTGAATTTACTCAAAAGTTATGCAGAAAGTAATAGATTGTCTTCAACTTTTCTTGCTTTGGATGCTGGCTGACATTCTATAACAAATACATGTACTTATCTGTCTATTCATGCTCTTTCCAAGCATCAAACATCAGGACCCAGTTGTTTAAAGCATTGTTAGTTTGATAGACCTGTTACCAGTAAGACAACTTCAACATTTTAGAGCCGGCCTTGGTGGCTCAGTTGGATGCGCCGTCCGACTGGAGACCAGGAGGTTGTGGGTTCAAACCCCGCCGAGGTCTGCAACATTCTTTTGTGGAGATCGATCATGAAATATTTTCTATGGTCATTCTCTCCCTTCCGCTGATTCAAGAAGGTCATTTGTCAGTTTCTGGCGAAAGAATGTGCACAATACTGGTTAACCGCTTAGAGGACTAAGCCTGCCCAGTAAACGTGTGGTTAGGTAAACTGACCGCGCTCGACATGACCACATTGGGTTGACTGGGCCGTAAAACCTCAAAACAAACAAAATCAACATTTTAGATCTGGCATGAAAAAAATAATCCCTATAGCGAGAATGTAGAACAAAATCAACAGTCTGAAAGCTACAGATTTTTTTTAACCAGAAAGTCACTACAGCTCAGTTATTATACATGTACTTTGGTATTTGACATCACTTCATAAAGCTAACAAGGCTTTGATCAGTTGGGTCCAGAAGAAGACAGATTGGAGCTTAAGTTAGTGTTCAAATAATACCATGTTTGCCCTATCAGTTACACTCCATACCATTCTTATCCTTAAATTTGAAAAAAAAAGTCTGGGCCCAGTTGTTCAAAGCTAACGATGTCGTTAGTTAACGATTTGTTAAAATTTACATCGAGTGATACGCAGATATGCTGAAATTTTTTGCTGAAAAAATGTGAGTAGCTTTTGCAGTGCAAAAGCTACTCCAATTTTTTCAGCAAAAATATCAGAATATTGTATATTGAATCCGCTAAAACAGTTAACGAAATGACCCTTAACGAGCTCGTTAAGGCAGCGATGCTTTGAACAACTGGGCCCTGTTTTACTCCCTGGTGATGTATCTAAAAGTTAACCCATTGTAGACGGAATGAACTTCCCCACACTATATACAAATGTATTGGAAGATTCTGATTTCCATTTTAGATATTCCTAGAGAAAAATGGTTGAACTGTTTGCAAATAATGAAGACCCTGATCAGACGCCACATTCTTCAGGGTCTGATCTGGGTCTGGACTGTTTGCCAGTTTTCCGCTGATTCAAGAAGGGCAGTTGTCAATTTCTGGCGAAAGAATGTGCACAATATTGGTAAACCGCTTATAGGACTAAGCCTGCCCAGTAAACGTGTGGTTAGGTAAACTGACCGCGCTCGACATGGCCCCATTGGGTTGACTGGGCCGTAAAACCTCAACACAAACAAACAAACTGTTTGCCAGTTACCCTTTCAGGGGTCTCCAGACTACAATGGGTTAATGGCTGAATGACAGATTGTGCAAGCCCTGATCAAACTTCTGTCTCTGTACTGTTCTCTCAGTCATGTCTGTACAGTTCAGTTTGTTTTACGATACATGTATATGTTCTGGGATTTCATTACTACAGTACTATTCAGACTATTCTTTACACCAGATAACTAGAAGTCGACTAGGAACAGACTATGTCTAGACAAAGTTAACCTGGAAAACCAAGAGTTAACTAAACTATTTTTTATAAACAATAGTTAACTATGCAGTTGACTAGAAGTTATAACCTTATCACACTGTAGTTAACTCCTACATTGTAGTTAACATGGGTGTCAAGAATAGTTTGAACAGTACTGTGTCCTCCTGGGAATTTCTTTGTGAAAATAACACTTCTCTGATCAGGGTCTGTGCTGTATGCCACTCAGTCAGCACTTTTCAGACACATGAGATGTGTTCAACAATGTGAGCACTCGGAAATTGCTTTCTTTATGTGAGTGCTAAGATGAATTTCCTGTGAAATGTCTGCTCAGCAGACAATTCACATGAAATGTCATCTTATTTTCTCTAAAAAAAAATGACAGTGTCATCTGCTTCAAATTTGCTTGGCACTTTAATGAAGTTTAATCCATTATAGACTGGAGACCCCTAAAAGAGTAATTGGCAAAAAGTGCAGAACCAGATCAGACGCTGCAGAATGTGGCTTCTGATAGGGTCTCCACTGTTTGCAAATACAATGTAGTTTGGCCATTTTTCTTTAGGAATATCTAAATCTCATAGCAGGCTGTACCGAAAATTGAAATTGGACTATTCCAATATATAGTGTGGGGGAGTCTATTCTGTCTACAATAGGTTATGGATTAAGTATGTTCAAGAGTTATGGTGTTTGAATATTTGGAGTAATTTTTTTTTTATACCCCGCCACACAATAGTGGCGGGGTATTATGGTTTCACGTTGGTCGTCTGTGTGTCCACCCGTCTGTCTGTCCATCCATCTGTCCATCCTTTTTTCGTTTCCGGATGATAACTTGAGTAAACTTCAATGGATTTTGACCAGACTTGGTATGTGCATTGATATTGAGGAGATTTGGTTTGGGATTGCTTATGGGTAAATTTCGTCAATTTTTTACAGAGTTATCTGCCCGAGACACGCCCATATTTTTGTTTCCGGACTATAACTTGAGTAAATAACAAGGGATTTTCACCAAACTTGCTATATGCATTGACATTAAGGAGATCTGGTTTGGGATTGCTAATGGGCAAATTTCGTCAAATTTTTACGGAGTTATCTGCCCAAGACACGCCCATATTTTCGTTTCCGGTCGATAACTTGAGTAAATAACAAGGGATTTTCAGGATTTTCACCAAACTTGCTATATGCATTGACATTAAGGAGATTTGGTTTGCGATTGCTAATGGGCAAATTTCGTCAATTTTTTACAGAGTTATCTGCTCGAGACATGCCCATATTTTGGTTTCCGGATGATAACTTTAGTAAATAACAAGGGATTTTAACCAAACTTGCTATATATATTGACATTAAGGAGATCTGGTTTGGAATTGCTAATGGGCAAATTTTGTCAAATTTTTACGGAGTTATCTGCCCGAGACACGCCCATATTTTCATTTCTGGATGATAACTTGAGTAAATAACAAGGCCTTTTAACCAAACTTGCTATATGCATTGATATTATCAAGATCTGGTTTAGGATTGTTATCTGTCCCGCCATCATTTTCTTTCCAGACATTTTCGCAACGATAACTTTAATACATAAGCAAATAATTGCTGTGGCGGGGTATTATGCTTGCAGTGCTTTTATTTATCTCTAAAATATATCGCAACCTCTTTATAACACATTTGCTGGAATCCAAAGCAAAATCCATGTTAGCTACACAACCAGAGGACTTATTAACCCATTAAAGACTGAATAAATTCTCCCACAGTATATATTGGCAGTCCATTTTCAAGTTTAGGTACATGTATGTCAGGCTATGTCATATAGTTATTCCTAAAGAAAAATGATTGAGCTATTTGCAAAGAGCTATTTGCAAACAATGGAGACCCTTATCAGACCCTGCATTCTGCGGCGTCTGATCTGGGTCTCCACTGTTTGCCAGTTACCCGTTTAGGGGTCTCCAGTCTTCAATGGGTTAAAGAGGAGTATTTGATGATAAGTGGGGGACAGTTTTCTCTAGTTCTCCATAAAACATATGTTGTCAGTACTCATTAAAAGTGCCTTGCTGAGGCACTTCTAATGAGTACCCACAACATATGTTTTATGAAGAAATAAGAAAAATTATCCCAGAGTTATTATCAAATACTCCTCCTTAGCAATTCCTCTGAACAACCATGTTTTATTCAAACAAAAACAACTAGATTGTGTTCATTTTTGTATATACATGTAATGTATACATTAATTCTATGTTTAGACATGGCATTTTTGGAGTCTGTTTTTAACCCTTTTACACCTGAAACCATGCTACACTGAATAATGTTATGAAGAGGTTCCTATGTATGTACAAACCTAGAGATTGATGATTATTTTAAGGGGACAGATATATTTTCAGGGGAGGTAACTGTCAGAATTAATTTACTTTCCTTCTGAAAAGAGATCTACTCTAAAAGAAAAGGTTCCTTTTTTCAGAAAGGGGTTGGTATGCAGAAAAGCTAATAGGAAATTAACAAAGTTGTCTTTCTTGTACAAAATAACAGAAAATTTACCAAGTGTATCATCTTTCCTTAACAGTAATAAGCATGATACAGACAAACAGACACAAGAAATTAAAACTCTGGGCCGAGTTGTTCAAAATGTAACAAAGTTGTTAGCTAACCCGATGTTAACCCTTGTCCTGCTGAATAAATTAAGATGCCACAACTTTTTCAAATTTTCAGCCAATCAGATCACTTGATCCAGATTGTTGATATAAATTCACATACTGAATGACAAACAGTGCAGATTCAGATCAGTTGGTTTCTTCAACTGATCTGGATCTACACTGTTTGCAAAGGCAGGGTATATCTGGGTTCAGCAGGACAAGGGTTAAAATTCTATCTTGAATCTTGAAGTATCACAAATACACTGATATTTTTGCTGAAAAAAGGTGAGTAGCAGCTACTCAAATTTTTTCAGCAAAAATATCAATGTATTTGAAAATATCTTTAATAGCTACAACAGTAAATGAGTTTATCATTAACGAGTTTGTTAAGCTAACAATACTTTGAACAACTGGGCCCTGGATAAGACCTTTTTCAGCAAAACAATATTGATATTTTCTTATTTCCCCTTGAAAACATACATGTATGTTGTGGGTATTCTTTGGAACCCCCATGCTGAGGCAGTTCCAAATGAGTGCGCACTCCTTTTTGTAGACTGGCTCCAGTCTCAAATGACTTGATATTTATTCTTATAATCCTTTTTAATACAGCCACTAAAATAAAAAAAAACAACAACACTATTTTATCCTGATTATAAAAAGGTGGTCACTAGAAATTTTATGCAGTCAGTGTTTAATTCAATAGACTTTTGCCAGTCTAATGTTTTCAGTGAGAAATAAGAAAAATAATTATCTGGATACAGTTTTAATCAAGCTATGGATTTTATGATTGATCTTAACCCTTGTCCTGCTGAACCCGGATATACCCTGTCTTTGCAAACAGTGTAGATCCAGATCAGTTGGCTTCTGAAGAAGCCAACTGATCTGGATCTGCACTGTTTGCCATTAAGTATGTGAATTTATAGCAACAATCCGGATCAAGTAATCTGATTGGCTGAAAATTAGAAGAGGGAGTGGCATCTTAATTTATTCAGCAGGACAAGGGTTAAATAGCCAGTGGGTGGATAGTTTTTATGCCCCTGCCATAACATGGCACAGAGGATATACTATAGTTCCAGATAAGGCACAATTTTTTTTTTTTTCAAAACTGACAAATATTGATATTTCTCTTATTTCTCTTCAAAAATATATATTGTGGGTACTCATTAGAAGCATCTCAGTGAGGTGCTTCTAATGAGTACCCACAACATATGTTTTCATTGAGAAATAAGACAAATATCAGTACTCTTATCTGGGGCTACGGCCATACAGTATACAGCATCATATGTGTACATATGTACTTGGCATTCATAATCAAAAGTTTAACAAGGTTAAGTTTTTGTATATGAGCCCTGTCCCCATTACTAAATAGCTGAAATTAGTGAAATGGAACATGGCTTTCCTTCAGATTTCTTCCTTTTGTGATGTTGGTAAAAATGCTTCCTTCATTGGCAATTTTTTTTTCTGTTTTCTAGAGTTATCCTGTATTTCTGTTGTACTTGCAGCAGATATGGGAAGGGGCCAAGGGGGCCTGTTTGATCAGGGTCTGCAATGTTTGCCAGTCAGCCAGTACTTTTTGAACATGTCACCAAGTAGTCCCATGGATTTGTTAACCCTTGTCCTGCTGGATAAATTAAGATGCCATACCCACTTCTAATTTTCAGCCAATCAGATTACTTGATCCGGATTGTTGCTATAAATTCACATACTTAATGGCAAACAGTGCAGATCCAGATCAGTTGGCTTCTTCAGAAGCCAACTGATCTGGATCTACACTGTTTGCAAAGGCAGACTATATCCGGGTTCAACAGGACAAGGTTAATGATTTTTAGGCTTAGAATATGTACTTTCATGGAGAAATGGTAAAAAATATTAGCACTTTTATCTCTGAAATAAAATATATTTGGAACCTTAATTTCATATTTAGAGCCTTAATTTCCAAACTTTTTCTGGACTTAGTTTAATATCTTGTTCATTCTTGATCTCACATATCTAAGTTTCTCTTTTGTTTTCAGCATTTTCAATACTATATTTACTCTAAGTATTTGGATAGGTAAACCTGAGTAGTGTAGACCTAGATTTGACGCTACAGAACCTAGCATACGATCAAAGTCTACAGTTTTTGCACTCATTCAGGTTTTAGAGACATCTTCAGGTAGTAAAATAGTTTTTGGATTTTAGGAGAAGTATGGTTAGGAGAAGATGGCCAATTATTTATGGTAAATGTAATTGCACTTGCATGCATGTTTCATTTACTGCACAACATTAATCTATCATTAGTGCACAGTAAGGGTAAATGTCCTAAAATTTCGAACATTTAATTCCATTCTGTTTTGTCCTACAGTTTCTTTTTTATATAGTTGTTTCTTAAAATACTGAATAAAATAGCAATCAGTGTAGACCCAGATCAGACTGCTCCTGAAGGAGCAGTCTGATCTGGGTCTGCACTGTTTGCATATGCCATTTTTCTTAGAAACTTTACCATATTCTGCCACAGCTCTGTCTAAGATGTTAATTTCAACCAAAAATTGTTGATACTTTTCCTATTTCTCCACAAAAACATATGTTATGGGTACTCATTAGAAGTCCCTCAATGAGCCCTTCTACTGAGTAACCATATTCCCACAACATATGTTTTCATGGAGAAATAATAAAAATATTTTCCTGATACCCTCTATTACCTGGAGTTATTATTCAACAAGTGTATGAAAAAAAAAACAACAAAAAAAAAAACAAGAGCTTCCTTTTTGTATACATAGCTGTCACACGCACACACACACACACACACACACACGCACATGCACACGCAAACACACAAACATACACACACACACATACACACACACACACAAAAGAAGAGCTTCCTTTTTGTATACATAGCTGTCACACAGAATATAAAGTGTTGTTGGTATAAAAAAATTGATTAAATCCTCATGTTTCCTTGCAAGGAAAAAGAAAATCTGAATAAGGCCCAATCAGTATGTAACCACTGAAGTCATAGACTAGTCTGCACAGCCACGCAGTACAAAGCATTTGCTTCCCTAACTAATTTATTTAACCAGCTGCTTATTACATGAAAATTGGCTTCATGCACCTTTGTGGGAGGCATCTCTGTTATAATTGTTTTGTCTGCCTTCTGAAATTGGGTCTAAAAGGAAAGAATTTACTCCCAAGGGAAACAGATTCTTTCCTTTTGAGTAGACCCTTATTCAGAAGGGGCTTAGTGTACAGGAAAGTGAAAAAAGAAGTCACAGAAGTTGTCTCCCTTGCAAAAATGGAAGAAAATCTACCACAATATCAAGTCCCCATAAAAACTGGTTGTTTTATAGATTAGGATTATATTCAAATGTGTTCAGAGGAGATAACTGAAATGAGATAAAAGCTCTCTGTTTTGCTAAAATAAAAAAAAAAATAATAAGAGGAATATTTTAAAATGTTACCTGCTTGTTCTCAGGAATTACAGTAATTTCTGTGTACATGAAGCATCCTTTGAATATAAAATGGATCCTTCCAACATTCATGATGGAAGAATCCATTGAAGATATCCAGGCATAAAAGGGTTGTTTTCGTTATACTTTTCAGGCTCCCACAGCGCCTGCTAAGAAGCCCACGCAGACCGGCCGTAACTTAAACCTGACAGGCCATGTTGGATTTGACAGTCTTCCGGACCAGCTTGTCAACAAGTCTGTTGCACAGGGATTCTGCTTTAACATCCTATGTCTTGGTAAGAAGGTTTTAGATTCTGTATTTATCCTTATTATTTGGTCAGATGTATGAAGTGTGCTGGTGGCCAAGTGGTTAGCACTCTTGATTTCTGATTTCGAGGTTCTGAGTTTGAAACCAGCTGGAGGCAGAAGTCAGCTCATGACTGTATGACACATTATTGCACAGAGCCTTGCATTATCATTCTTCCATCATCACGGGCCCCCGTAGTCTAGTGGATAAGAGAGTTGACTCTTAATCCATTAGGTTTCTCACCGCTGTGGTTCGAGCCTGGCTCGGGTCATATGTGGGAAAGCCAAGTTCTGCTTACGGATGGACAGGTGGTTTTTCTCCGGGTTCTCCGGTTTTCGCCCACCTTCGATGAACGATCAGCTCGATATAAGTGAAATATTCTTGAAAGGGCCGTAAAACCCAAATCAAAAAAAAAAAAAAAAAAAAAAAAAATCTTCCATCATCTCGATATGACATTTATGTTGAAAGGGATGTAAAACATCAAATCGTCATCATCAGCATTGGAAAGACATGCTTTGGAAAACTGTAAATTGAGATCAAACTGTAAAGGAATATTTTGATCTGGGTTTTTCGGCCAGAACATTCCAGACAAAGCACCAGGTTGTCAAATGAATGCTTTTTGATTAACTCTTATCATGCTGAACCCGGATATACCCTGCCTTTGCAAACAGTGTAGATCCAGATCAGTTGGCTTCTGAAAAAGCCAACTGATCTGGATCTGCACTGTTTGCCAATTAGTCTGTGAATTTATAGCTACAATCCGGATCAAGCAATCTGATTGGCTGAAAATTAGAAGTGGGCATGGCATCTTAATTTATTCAGCAGGACAAGGGTTAAAATATCTGCATAAATCTACCAGATAAAGGGCTATTCAGAAGTTATTTTTGTTTCATAAAACGTTTCTGGTAAATATCGGAATGACCTGGGCATGGCTCATCATTGCAGAATAAAAAGCAAAAAAGAGGAGAGCTATGAAACATTCATAACTCTAGATAAGATGGATACCCAGTAAATTTGTCTACAAAAAAAGAAATGTCATGGTACCCATAAAAAGCACCTCATTGAGAGACTACCCATAAAAAGCACCTCAACTACCCATAAAAAGCACCTCAGTGAGGGACTGTTAATGAGTTCACACAACATTATGTTTTTCAAGGAGAAATAAGAAAAATATTTGTCTGGATACCCATCATGGCTAGAGCTCTGAAGTAGAGGAAAGACCTATGGAAATGCCATGCTAAATAAATTAAAATGCCATGGTGGGTTCACTTCAAATTTTCAGCCAATCAGATTACTTAATCCTGGTTGTTGATACAAGTTTACTTAGTTTCTGATAAACAGTGCAGATCCAAGGATCTGAATTCACACTGTTTGCAAAGGCAGGACATATCCAGGTTCGGCAGGACTAGGATTGAAACAAAAATTGACCCAGCAACAAAACCAACAAAATACATGTAATATGTGCGCCCAGCAAAGACTCTTATCAGCCTGGGCATCTGCCCAGTCTGATCAGAGTCTTTGCTGTCCCCATGAAGAAAGCTTGGATTTTTATCTACCTACTGAGCACACAGTGAAGATACTGATCAGACTGGGCAGATGCCCAGGCTGATCTGAATCTTCGCTGGGTGCACACGCCATTTTGTTGGTTTTGTCATGCGCTGGCTCAATTATCTTTTAAGTACATGTTATTTCTGGATTTTTGTATCTTGTATTTTTATTTTCCAGGGGAGACTGGTATTGGGAAATCCACACTGATGGACACACTGTTCAACACTCATTTTGATTCTACACCCAGCACTCATGACCTTCCAGGGGTGAAACTCAAGGCTAATACTTATGGTAAGCCATCCAGTTACTGTATTTTACCCTAACTATTTGGACATCCTTATTACTTTAACATATTTGTCCTAAAACTTGAAAAGTCAGTTGTGCTGTCTGATGATGTGTCTAAAACTGCTAGATTAGTGGCAAACATTGTAGACACAGATCTGATGCTGCATTATACAACATCTGATCTAGGTCTACAATATTTACTCAAGCATGTCTGTCAACACTGATTGTTCCTGAAAGCCTCTCTTTCCCAATACTTAGGGAGAAATGGTAAACTATGTATGCCTGTGGATAAGAGGGGTTTCCAGATAAATAGTTATTTTCTGTAGTGGGTACTTATTAGAAACAGGTCAGTGAGTTGGATCTAATGTCTATCCATGAGGCAACAACATGTGTTTTCTTGGAGAAATATAAGAAAAATGTTAGTAGTATTTATCTAAAACTATGTACTGGCCCTAACTTGTTGATTCAGTGCCATATCTTATGATGAATAGATTGCAAACATCAGCTAGAATTTGTCCATGTCCTGTTCAGGTAAATATCATATTGATGTGTTTTATTGAACATATAAGTAAGCATTGTGTGAGTTTAACTGTTCCAGTGTTGGCCTAGCTGCAGATAAGGTGATAATTTAGGATATTCTAAGAAATATCCAAAACATATGTTCTGTGAGGAAATAAGAATAAAACAAGACCTTTCTTACATATCATTCTGTCCATTAAGGATTCTTTAGAAAAGCAAATTCATTATAATGGCAACATTTTTGGGAACAAATTCTGTCATTGTAACGAGGGTTCACTGTAGAAGTTAAATGAGTTTTCTTTTTTCTACCCGCTTATATTTCCTTGTACCCAAAACATGTTAGTAGGCATTAAAAATTATGAGACAATATCTTTTCCTAAATATTCAGACACCTTACCTCCTTAATGTCCTTACCATATTCTGAAATTTGAACTAGTCCTCTAAATATTTTTGTTTTGTATCTAATAGATGATGGCTGTGTGAGATTTCTAAGTCCTTACTATACTTGTCCTAAAAAACAAAAAAAAAAAACAAAAAAAAAAAAAAAACTTCTTTGACTCTAAAAGATCTACTAAGTGAGCCTCCTATGTTTAATGTCATGATTGTTTTATTTCAGAATTACAAGAAAGCAATGTTCGTTTGAAGCTCAGGATTGTTGACAGTGTTGGTTTCGGGGACCAGATAAACAAAGAAGACAGGTTAGAAATTCAGACCTGAGCTGTGTTGCGCAAAAAGATGCTTAATGCATGTGTGAACACTAAAGGCACAGATCTATCTGAGCATCTATGCAGTCTGATCAGGGTTGAACTTTTCACTGATAGATTTTATTACACCCAACATAGCTCCAGATAAGAGGGAAAGCCAGGGCCCAGTTGTTCAAAACTAACAATGTTCTTAGTTAACATAACATTAAAACTTTCATCATTAAATATTGCATAAATGCTTATATTTTTGCTGAAAAATGTTAGTAGCATTTGCATTTGCAAAAGCTACAAAGATTTTTTCAGCAAAAATACCTGTGAATTAGATACTGTACATACTAGAACAGTTAAAATTTTGACTAACGAGCTTGTTAAGCTAACGATGCTTTGAATAACTGGGCCCAGATAAATAGTCTTCTTATTTCTTCATGAAAACATATGTGATGGGTACTCATTTGAAGTGCTTCAGCAAAGGCTTCTAATGAGTACCCACAACATTAGTTGTTATTGAGAAATAAGAAAACTAACAAAACTTTGGGACTTCAAAACATCTAATTGGAGTTGTGATCCAGGCTTACACCAGGGTCCAGTTCTTCAAAACTATGTTGTTAGTTAACATATTGTTAAAACTTTGATCATTAAATATGGCATATAAGCTAGTATTTTTGCTGAAAAAAAATGTGAGTAGCTTTTGCATCTGCATTTGAAATATGGCAAATACATTGATTTTTTTTTTTTTTTTTTTTTGCTGAAAAAATGTGAATAGCTTTTGCACTCACATTTTTTTTCAGCAAAAATACCAGTGAATTAGATATTGTACTTACTAGAACAGTTAACATTTTGGTCACAAACAAGCTCCTTAAGCTGATGATGCTTTGAACAACTGGGCCTAGGTGAATAGTGAAGACCTGGGCTAAGTTGTTCAAAGCTTAACAAGCTCATTAATGACAAACTCATTAACAGCTGTAGCTAAGGTATTTTCAAATACATTGATAGTTTTGCTGCAAAAAAATGTCAGTAGCTTTTAAGCAACTCATATTATTTCAGCAAAAATTCAATGTATTGCCGTATTTCAAAGTAGAAATTTTAATGTCCCGTTAGCTAACAACATTTAGTTTTGAATAACTGGGCCCTGATTTAGACTGCTTGCATATTCACATGAGTTCTAAAGGCCATTTATGCTTGCCAGGCTGATATAAATAAATGAGCAACAGTCTGAGAAATTGTACCTTATGACTTGCACTCGGTGAAGGTCAGACTAGTCTGCTCATCTGTGTTCTGTCTGATCTGAGTCTGCACTGGGTACTCTTTAGATAACAAGCAGCCAAGGCTTCTGGACAAAGGTGCTTTTTTCGACGGGTTTTTCAAACAGTCCGTCCTTTGAAATAGCAATGTCTGGGCGGGCAGGCATCTGGCGTTGTCCCAGGTTAACCTTTTGGTTAACTTTTTTTTCAAAGTTATATGTTACCTTTATTCTTCAGTGGATTGCTTTCATATTTGGTAGGGATGAAAAGGAGAACCAGTAGGTGTTTCACATGCAAGAGACAATCACTTTCTTTGTTATTTAAGAAATCCGTCCATAATGCTGTTAGGCGTTTTTCTTGTCTTAAATTGTAGTTCAAATACAGCTGAAGCTCTATATAAATGGAATGGCGTTACGGTGTGTTATAGACAAAATAAGCAGATAAAATGAAAAAGTTATATTTTTTCTGGCTCTCACAGCTAATATGGCTTGGCATTTCAAGTTGTATATTTCAGAGTTTTACCACCCAAAAGAGTTGACATTCCATTCAAACATATTAAAAAATATTTCACATAAAGATCAAACATCAGCAAAGTAAGCATTTTAAATGAAATGTCAAGCAGTATTGTCTGTGAAAAATAAAAATATTTCAAAATGCTACCTTCAGATATGAGGCACTTCATGGGAAAAAGTGTCTGTGTGTCCGAGTATACAGACAATGAAGAGCAGTCATTGGATATTGTAGAATATGTTGACATTTAACCCTTGTCCTGCTGAACCCGGATATACCCTGCATTTGCAAATAGTGTAGATCCAGATCAGTTGGCTTCTGAAGAAGCCAACTGATCTGGATCTGCACTGTTTTTTCATCAAGTATGTAAATTTGCTGCAAAAATCCAAATCAAGTAATTTGATTGGCTGAAAATTAGAAGTGGGCGTGGCATCTAAATTTATTCAGCAGGACAAGGGCTAATTAGTAAAGGTCCTGATTTGACTTAGCTGACTGACCTGGATCTTTACCATGTGCATATATTCCGAAGATGCTTTTCCTGTGACATGGTTCAGAGGAATTGTTAAGGCGGTGCATTTGGTGATAATTCTGGGATAATTTTTCTTATTTCTCCATAAAAACATATGTTGTGGGTACTCATTAGAAGCGCCTCACTGACATGTGTTTTTATGGAGAACTGGAGAAAATTATCCCAGAATTATCACCAAAGACTCCTCCTTAACAATTCCTCTTTGGCTTATTTAAGTTCAGTCTACTACAGGTCCAGTAGTCTTGAAATATGGAGAAGCATACGGTAGACAAGTGGTTAGTGCTCTTGACTTCAGATCACAAGGTCCCTGAGTCCAAATCCCACTGGATGCAGAATTCAGCACCTGACTGCATGGCACATTGCACAGAGCCTTTCATCATCACCCTTCCATTGTCTCAGTATGACTTAAATAATGTTGAAAGGGACTTGAAACAACAAACCATCATCATCATCATCAGCTTGAAATATGGAGATACCCAGAAAATGCCACTGTCACAGAACCTCAAACAAAATGAACAAACTAGAAATTGCAACTGAAATACAGTGTAGCTCCAATACATCGCGGTCCGTTATTTTGCGAAATCCAGTATATCGCGAATAGGCCATGGCTCCCAAATTTTCCATAAGCAAAAAAAAAAAAAATTAAAAAACAAAAAATGCTTGTTGTTTTATTTCACTTCAGTAAAAAAAAAAACGCGTTCTGCCTCCGGTAATTGATTTTTCGCGCCTATCCCGACGCTAAGTTGCGTCAGGTATTATATGACAAACAATCCACTTGGTGTCAATTAGCGCACACGTTGATTATAATTGGCAAACAATAAATTATATCGCCGTAATTGTCATAATCATTATCATCATTTAATACATAGATCTACTCAATGCTCAATCAGTCAATAATGCCCACAAACTAATTTTGCTCAACAGGTGCAAACGGTCCACCTCCTTTTCAACACCAGCAAATGTCTTACGATGTTTCTGACCTACATACACAGATCTTAGTCCGCTTATTTTACACTTCTGTAGATATAAATATTTCAGAAGAAAACAACTGCGTCAAAAAAAAAAACAAAAACGAAACAAAACAAAACAAAAACAAACAATAAAAGTTAAATAAAAAGAAATTAACTTTGCTAAACGACACTTTTTTTTTTTTTTGCGCCCGTAATATCAGCAAAAGGAAGCAACTCCAGTTATCTCAAGCACGATTGAGTAACTTCCCTTGGTCGTTAGTATCCAAAATGGCGTCCTAAATTGTCAATCCGATGATTTCTTGTTTTCAAACGTAGTTTATCAGTTGGTTTCGATTAGAATTACTTGTTAGACATAGCGCACCATTGTAAATTATTCCATTGAGCAATTCTAATCCAATTTTAATTAGGAAATATGGTGACAACATGACTGAATGCCATTTATCCGTAATGTCTCAGCAAACTACCACAGCGACAAACCGAGCGAGTGTCATGCACGCCATTATACATGCATGGTACATGTCGGGACTTATATCGCGCTCCGTTTATATTGCGATAGCGGACTCTGGACCCTGAGGACCGCGATATATTGGAGCTACACTGTACTACCTTTGAGTGGGCAACAGCAAAACTGTTGTTGGGGCTCAAACCTGGTTTTATCGGTGCTAAGCATTACCCTCAATCCTGATACTGTTTCAG
This sequence comes from Anodontia alba, assembly GCA_964016985.1. Lineage (NCBI taxonomy): Eukaryota > Metazoa > Mollusca > Bivalvia > Lucinida > Lucinidae > Anodontia > Anodontia alba. The sequence goes on from OZ024826.1 coordinate 45,768,880, forward strand.
CTTCACTTAATTGTTTGGTCTGCTTAGGATTTTCTGTAGTCTTATTCTTCTGTTGTGTGCCATATCACAATAGAAAATTTTGTGATTTATACGACACACAATATTTATTTGAAGTTAACCCATATGCTGCTGAGCCCAGATATAATCTGCATTTGCAAACAGTGTAGATCCAGATCATTTGGCTTCTTCAGAAGCCAACTGATCTGGATCTGCACTATTTGCCATTCAGTATGTGAATTTATATCAGCGATCTGGATCAAGTAATCTGATTGGCTGAAAATTAGAAATGGGTGTGGCAACTTAATTTATTTAGCATGACAAGGGTTAAATTTTGGATACAGCATATTTTTTTTCTGCCACTGAAGAGATTTCTATACAGAAAAGTACAATTACCCCACATAAATTCAAAGAATTGCAAAGAAGAGTTTCATAAATGAACTGCTCTGGGAGCAAAGTTTTTAAACACTTGGGAAGTAACTTCCTTTCCTTAAAGGTTGTCTCCCTTTACATGTGGCAAAATCTTTCCAGTGTATACAGTCACCAAAGACCTAAACAAAATTTCTTAACCCTTGTCCTACTGAATAAATTAAGATACCACACCCACTTCTAATTTTCAGCCGGGGGTGGTCGGGTGGTGCGAAGGTGCTGTGTATCTTACATCACTGGGGCGTCCAACTGATATTGGCTTACAGTTGGGCAAGGCCTGCTATCCTTGTAGTGGGTAAGGGTAGAGGGGGAATGTTTTTATTTCTTCTGTTTCTTCACTTTCATTCCTGTTCCTCTTTCTTCCCTGTCCCTCTCTTTCATCTCCTCTACTCTCTCTTCTATCTCTTTTCTCCCTTTCTCTGGGAGACGACACAAAATGACCCTCAAGGGTTGACGTGTCGTTAAACCCCAACACAATCAAAAAATCTAATTTTCAGCCAATCAGATTACTTGATACAAGTTTTTGATACAAATTTGAATACTTAATGACAAACAGTGCAGATCCAGATCAGTTGGCTTTTTCAGAAGTCATCTGATCTGGAGCTACACTGTTTTCAAAGGCAGAACATATCTAGGTTCAGTAGGACAAGGGTTAACTTTATCGGATGCAATTTAGGCAGTAGATTGGATTTCACAAATATATTGAATCTTAAATACAATTTTTGGAAAAAAAATCTAGGTCCAAAAATTACTGTGTTTGCCTTATTAAATGTTTATAAATTTCATAGATAGATGTTGTAAGGAAATATGTTTTTTGAGGAAAAGCTGAGTGAATGTTTGTCTTTCTGTTTTTTTATCTGTCAGTGGTGATGATGCAAGGTATGAGATTTCAAAGTACTGATTTATATTATGTTATTTCTTAAGTTTCTTAATGTCTCTAAACTACTAAGTGACAAACCCAAGTAAGAAAAATAAAATGTCAAGTAATCAGACTTAGACTAGGAAACAGTGCTTTTTTTATGATTTAAACCCATATTTACCCTAAATATTTGGGCATTTTGACTCCTTTTCATGCTTGCCTTACCCTAGAATTTCAACATGTCAATTTTACTGGATCTTTTTGTGTCCAAAATCTGTTGCATAAGAAACAAACATTGTAGGCACTGTGCTGCTTTCTAGGGCATCCAGTCGGAGTCTACACTGTTTGCTCCAATCTCTCTGTCAGAATACCTTGGGTAAATTCAATAGCCTAGATATTTGGACAGGTCTAATTATAGATCCTAAAATTGAACAACATTATTTGATTGCCTGATGAATCTTATAACCCCTGAAAGACGGAATAAACTCTCTCATATTATATATTGGAAGAGTCCATTTTCGATTTTAGGTATGTCAGGCTATATGATGTAGATATTCCTAAAGAAAAATGGTTGAAATATTTGCAACCATTGGAGACACTGATCAGATGCGGTATTTTGCTGCATCTGATCTGGGTCTGCAATGTTTGCCAGTAACTCATTAAGGGGTCTCCAGTCTTCAATGAGTTGCATACCCAGATCAAACTGCTCTTAATGATGAAGGAACAATTTGATGTGGGTCTCTATTCTGTTCAGGTCTGTGCAAATATTGAGGGTAAAATTCATACCTTTTGATAAGAAGAATATTAAAATAATTATTTTTCTTATTTCTGCTATGCTATAAGTACTCGGTGTGGCAGTTTTATTGACTATCCACAATATGTATTTTCATGCAGAAGTAAGAAAAATGTCAGCTCATTTTGACAAAAAAAAACCCCAAAAAACCATATAGACATCTTATCCTAAGGTATCATAAATTAGATAAGAGTAACAGTTACTTGCTTGTCAACAGTTATCATAGCACCTGCAATAGCAAGGCTCCAGACACATGGTGTGCATTCTGGTCAAGGTACTTGCTGTGTGCTTTCTTAACGTGAATTATGATCGTGATGAAAATAAAGATTTTTCCAGAAAATAATTTGAAAATACCATAATTACCCTAGATTATGCACGGAAAAAGGCAATCCCAGCTAGCATTCTTCTTCAATCTATATTGGACCGTTATCGGCTCGACAACAATGCTGTTGGGCCAATAATGGTCCATTATAGCTTGAAGTAGAATGCTAGCTGCAGCACAACTTAACCCTTTTGTCATGCTGAATAAAATTAAGATGCCACGCCCACTTCTAAATTTCAGCCAATCAGATTATTTGATCCAGGTTGTTGATACAGTTCACATACTGAATGGCAAACAGTGCAGATCCAGATCAACTGGCTTCTTCATAAGCCAGCTGATCTGGATCTTCATTGTTAGCAAAGGCAGGGCATGTCCTGGTTCAGCAGGACAAGGGTTAATAAAAGCAGTATTAATGATTTGCATAAAAACTTTAAAGGGCAGTTTCATGTATGGCAACAAGAATGAAGAGTTATAAGTTATAACTTACGATCTGGGCCCAGTTGTTCAAAGCTAACGACGTTGTTAGTTAAAGATTCGTTAAAATTTACATCAAGTGATGTGCAAATATGCTGAAATTTTTTGCTGAAAAAATGTGAGTAGCTTTTGCAAAAGCTACTCATATTTTTTCAGCAAAAAATATCAGAATATTGTATATTGAATCTGCTAAAACAGTTAACGAAATGCCCTTAACGAGCTTGTTAAGCTAACGACGCTTTGAACAATTGGGCCCAGTTTGCTTTTGAATTTATGTTAATGCTTAGCATGCTGGGTAATTATTTCAGCAGGTGACATTTAGAGATTCCCAGAAAAGAAGGTTTGATATTTAATGCAAATTGTCTCCCTAAGGAGGTAAATTGCATGGAATTTCAAATCGTTTTTTTTTTTTTTTTTCTTTTCTTTTTTTTTTTTGGAAAAATAAGAAAAATAATATCCATTTGATGTTTGCTGAATTAGCTCAGTGAGATTTAAGGGTTAAACAGCTTTTATTTCAATATTTTAAATTGAAGCAGTAAATAATGTATGTTCCCGTTTCTTGCTCTGTTTGCATATTTTATCCAGTCTGTTTTGTTCAGGTTTTCAATAATTAAACCATGGCACATAAAATTTGTAGTCTACCTATTGTTTTCCTGTTTACAATCTACAACAAATCCTGAAACTAATGACTTCTGTCATTTTTTCCAAATCATTAATATACAAGAATTTGTTGTAAATGCAAGAAAGCCTAAATATTAATGCAGGCTTGTCTGAGTCTTTGCTGTTTGGGATAATGTCCATTTCCCATGGTGATCCTCATCATGCAGTTAAGCATGTTTTTACCCAGAGTGCTCGGCTATTAACCTTTAGCATGCTAAGGAAAAATTAACAGCAAAGGATATCTTTCTGATGTTGTCCATTCATTATGTTTTGGTTTCTGGCGGAGGGTATCTAATGAACACTGCTTATTGACATTTCTTGTTCAGATTTTCTCTAAAGAAAACTTAAATAAAATTTATAAAATTTCAAGCCTTTCTATCAGAAAAAAAATAGAATAACATTTAAGGGAAATGGATACATTTTCAGACGAGACAACTCAGTCAGGTCTCAAGGTTATAAAACTTTGTTCATGTTCAACTCAGCTGAACATGAAATTTGTTTTGTTCATAAATCTTAAAATATGACAAAATTTTGAAACTTCTTTCATGCTCAACTCAGCTGAGCAAGCTCGGCTGAGTTGAGCATGAAAATTGTTTTTAATTTTTGGTATTTTTGTTGAGTTGAGCATGAAAAAATTTATAACCTCGGGGCCAGAACTATGTTTGCCTAAAAGGAATTACACTAAAGGAAAAGACTTTACTCCCCATTCGGAAGAAATTCTTTCCTTTTAGAGTAGACCCCTATCAGATGAACAGCACATTCTTTCCCTTTAGCTTGGATCATTTTAATCTGAAAAAGGGTCTACTCTAAAAGGAGGTAATTGACTGCTCATTGAGAACTATTCTTTGCTTTTAGAATAGACCTCATTCAGAAGAGGAACTTATTCATTCCTATTGTAGAAGACCTTATTTTAGAAGCAGATTAAAACACAGGAAAACAAACAGGAAGTTACAAAAATCATCTTTCTTATAAAAAAAATGGGGCAAAATCTACCACTGTAACCAGTCCCATTACAATATGATACCTGCTAATATATGAGGAAGCTAAAGATTAACTGCTTCACCCCATCCACTTTACATAGATGCAATGCAGAAGTTAACTGATAGAGGTCTGATTTAATGGTTAGCATTCTGGGTAAAATTTTCAGCAGACGACATTTTCAACTATTTTTCTCATTATTCCCAGAAAACATGTTTGGACATTTCATGAGACAATTTCCATAAAATGTCAAATCCTGTTTTCTGAGAAAAAATAAGAAAAATATTGCCAGTTTGTCATCTGCTGACTTATTCCAGAGATTGGTAAAGGTTAATGTTGTCAGGTTTTGGTTTGTACCCTATGTTGAATGGAGATAAGATTTTACCATAATAAGACTTTGTATTGGGACCTGAGCAATCAGATTAGATCCAGATCAGTCTGCTATTAAGAAGCAGTCTGATCAGGCTCTATAATGTTTCTGCTTTCTTAGCTCAAGATAAGGGGAGCATCAGAACTTTTTTTTTTGCACCAAAACATACCTTGAGATACGCACTGGAATTTCCCAGGTGAGACAGGTGCAGCCTGTACCCACAAGATTTATTTTGGTGCAAAAGTAATAAATAATATCCTGGATTAACACCACAGTCATTTTCTTAACTTGAGCAATGTGGTTTTGTGTAAACTAGGATACAAGTGCTATTTAACTGAAACTATTTTAGGGTTACCCAGCTGACTGCCACATACCTGTTATGTGTTGGGTTTGAAAGATTTTTTTCTGTTAACCCTTCTCTTGCTGAACATGACATGCCCTGCCTTAGCAAAGTGTAGATCCAGATCAGTTGGCTTCTGAAGAAGCCAACTGATCTGGATCTGCAATGTTTGTCATTAAATACGTCAATTTCTATCAAAAACTTGGATCAAGTAATCTGATCGGCTGGAAATTAGAAGTGGGCATGGCATCTTAATTTATTCAGCATGAGAAGGGTTAGGAAAGCTGGATACACATTCAGGGGAGAAAACTCTGCCAACTTACTTTGTCTTCCTTTTGAAAAGGGTCTGCTCTTAAGGAAAGAATTTGCTCCCAAGTGGGGAGCAGATTCTTTCCATTTTGAAAAGACGCATGTGCAAGAAAGCATACAGGATGTTGCAGAAGTTGTCTTCCTTGTCTGAACTCCTGGAGAATCTACCAAGTGTATATCAAGTCTTCCTGAGTCTGAAGAATTCTACAACACAAGAGTCTCTTCTGCCCAATAAATAGTAATATTGTCTAAAAGTAATCATAACATTTGACAGTATAGTGCATAGTTTCCTTTGGAATGGAATGATGTTTTTCCTTTCCAGCTTGTATTTCCATTATAGAAACTGTCTAGAAAATGGACTCTGTCATTATAACAAGATTTTAATGCATTAATACAGTTTACAGATTTCATCTGATTAACATAATTCACTAATATTATAATAAAATTACCAAATGCATAAAAATAGTGAATGTGCTTACAAAGTGTTTAAGAGTATTTTAAGTTACATCAAGACATTTAGTATAATTAATATGTGGGCAGCTCCATGCGAAAATGTGTCTGTGCATATGTGAACAGCAAAAGCCCAGATCAGCCTGTGCATCCAGGCATCCAGGCAGTCTGATTAGGGTCTATACTGTCTGCTAACAGAATCATTGTACATTATAGAATGCACAAATGGAGAGCAAGGTGTGAATGATACTTGGCGCATGCACAGGATGATCTGAATCTATGCATTTTGTGCATGTTCGAATAAACTTTTTTTGCTCAACATGGCCCATGTAAAAGTACAGTCGAACCTTGTTATCTTGAACTCACTTATTTCGAATTACCGCTTATCTCGAAGTGAAAATCTGGTCCCTGCTTTAACATGAAACTATGAGAATAGGTAAAAAAATAATGTGGAAAAGAGGAGAAATTGCATTTTCTCCTCTTTTCCACATTATTTTATATATATATTTCTAACTTCAGGAGTCAAATTACATATTCATTTGTTAAATGTGGTTGTTCAATTTATTGTTTTCCTCACTCTCTCAACTCTGATATGTCGAAGTACGGATAGCTCGAGGTGTTTCAGTGAGTCCCTTGGAATTCGAGATAACGGGAGTCGACTGTATTTAATGAATGTTTTTTGGATTTCTATACCTAATCAGACCAGTGATATATTAAGAAATTAGCCAGTGCATGACAAAACTTACAATAAGACCTGTGTGACTAGAAAAGACTCAGATCAGCCTGTATGTCCATCCATTATGACAAGGGTTCTCATTTCCTCTTTGAATAATCTGGAGGCTGTAGAAGCAAACACTGATCAGACTATGTGAATGCACAGGCTGATCTGAGTCTTCTCTGGTCGCACAAGTCTTACTGTAGGTTTTGTCATCCATTGGCTCAATCTAGAATGACTTACAATACCTGTAATATTAGTGCTTGTACTCCAGGGGCCAGTTGTTCAAAACTAACGATGTCGTTAGTTAACGATTCGTTAAAATTTTAATCAAGTGATACGCAAATATGCTGAAATTTTTTGCTGAAAAAATGTGAGTAGCTTTTGCAGTGCAAAAGCTACTCACATTTTTTCAGCAAAAAATATCAGAATATTGTATATTGAATCCGCTAAAACAGTTAACGAAATGACCCTTAACGAGCTTGTTAAGCTAACGACGCTTTGAACAACTGGGCCCAGTATGTGTACAGTTGAACGTTCATGAATGGTCACATCTCAACAACAGTCACATTCCTATAACAACCATTTTTGTGTATTTTCAAAGCTGGATATTTTGTAGAGAAGTTTTGCTGTACTTTAATGCTTGTCCTGCTGAATAAATTAAGATGCCACACCCATTTCTAATTTTCAGCCAATCAGATTACTTGATCCAGATTGTTGATATAAATTCACATACTTAATGGCAAACAGTGCAGATCCAGATCAGTTGGCTTCTTCAGAAGCCAACTGATCTGGATCTACACTGTTTGCAAATGCAGGGTATATCCGGGTTCAGCAGGACAGGGGTTAAGGGCATGATCTGTTTCTTTCTTATTTATTGTGTGAACAAAATACATGTGCATATAAATACAGTGATGGTTGAGGACAATTCAGAAACTTAAATTGCAGTTTTTTGTCACTCATAGAAATGAAAGACTGTGTGAAAATTGTTGTAACATTTTTGGATGCTCCTTTAGGATAATTTTCAAAGCTTTTCTTTTTAAGTAAAATTTCAAATAGAAATAAACATCACACACAATGCACTTATGCTGATGAATACTGAACATGAACTTAGTTATGATTTGTATACCTTGCTACATCTACTGCCATATATACCCAAAGTATTCAGACAAGCCAGCCTGAGGAAACAGTGTAGACCCAGATCAGATGCTGCAAAATGCAGCATTTTGCAGCATCTGATCAGGGTCCACACTGTTTGCCACTCATCACACAGTTTCAGTACACATCATATGGTATGTAAATGTCCTAAAATTTCATACACAAAAGTTTCCAATAAAATGACATATACAAACAGTGCAGATCCTGATCAGACTGCTCCTGAAGTCCACACTGTTTGCCATTCCATTAAGTATTTAAAGAAATAACTACATTTAAAGCAAAATTTAGACCAAAACAGTATCGAATAAAGTGTTTGAAATTTTAGAAGTAAAATGGAGTTGTTTATATTTAAGGAGAGTTATGGTAAGGAGTTAAGATGTCTCAGTAATTAGGGTAAATATGATACTCTCAGCTTTACTCACATTATATAGGCCATGCCATGTGAAAACCTGTGCCAGCCTCGGTGGCTCAGTTGGATGTTTTTCTGACTGGTGATCAGGAGGTTGCGGGTTTGATCCCAGTTGGGTCGGCAACATTCTTTCATGGAGATTGATCATGAAATATGTTCTAGGTCAATCTCTCCCTTTCGCTGATTCAAGAAGGTCAGTTGTCAGTTTCTGGCGAAAGAATGTTCACAAAACTGGTTAACCGGTTAGAGGACTAAGCCTGCCCAGTAAAAATGTGGTTAGGTAAACTGACCGGGCTCGACATGACCCCATTTGGTTGACTGGGCTGTAAGCTGCAAGACAAACAAAATCTACTTTGTATTTTAATGAAATAACTACATAAAAAGCAAAATTTAGGTCAAAACTGTATGGAATAAAGTTTTCAAAGTTTTAAGATGTTTACCAAAGTAAAATGGAGTTTTTAATATTTTAGGAGATATGGTAAGATGTCTCAGTAATTAGGGTAAATATGGTACAATTAGCTTTACTCACATCATCAGCGAAAATGTCTTTGGGCATATGTGAACAGGGAAGGCCCAGATCAGTCTGTGCATCTGCACAGTCTGATCAGGGGCTTCACTGTCCGCTAACAGAATCATTGGACACTGTAGAATAAATATCTAAACCAGTGGAGAGCAAATGTGCAGATGAGACTTAATTCATCCATGGGATGAATCCGAATCTGTGCATTTTCTGCCTGCTCAAAGACACCTTTTTGCAAGGCACAACTCAAATCTATATTTTCTTTGTTTCAGCTGGAAGTCTATTGTAGACTATATTGATGCTCAGTTTGAGGCATACCTAGCTGAGGAGTTGAAGATCAAAAGATCTCTACACAACTACCATGACGGGAGAATTCATGCATGTCTCTACTTCATTGCACCTACTGGACACTCGTAAGTTGAAAACATAATTTGTGGCCTACTTGTGGGAAAGCAAACATTTTCAAAAACAGCAAAGACTCAGACCAGCTGCACATCAGTATCTTGATTTGATTAATATTTTTCTTGCTTCTATACAAAAACCATGCGTTGTGAATACTTAAAAAAGTGCCCCATCAAGGGAGAAGGGAGATAAATACTTTCATTGCCGAATTACTTCCCTTAAACAGGTTCCCATTCTCCTGAAGTGATCTACTTTAAGCTCAGATGCATATTAAATACTATGTACAAAACAAAAAATATTTTTCATATTGTACCCCGCCTCCAGCAAAGTGGGGACATTTGTAATAAATGTAGTAGGATTTGATTATTCCATTAGCCTGTTTGTTCTTGGTTTCGTTACACTTTGTGTCCAGGCTGTAATTCATTGACCCTCTGGAATATAAGAAACCTCACACACATACTCAGCTTGATGAGATGATGTGTTGCGATGAAGAAAGACATCTCTTGCCCGCTTGATTCTTGTGTTATCTGCCCTTGCTAAAATTTCATGCTGCAGGTGACTGGCCACTGTGACAAATTCTCGTTATTCAAGAAAATGGAGTTAAACAGTTCATGCAAGTTGTCTCTTATTTATGGAAAAAGTATCGTCACTTTGTCATCTGATAAGTTTTCCGAGAGAGTGCAAAGCTGGAACTTCAAACTGGCATAGATATTGGTCCACAGTGCAGTGAAATAGCTTTTAAGACATCAATCAATCAATCTTTGAAGTGGAAACCATTTGCTTTGGGCTTGTATAAGTGAGGCTATGTATCATAGCTACAGATAAGAGGGGTATCCACATAATATTTTTCTTATTTCTTGACAAAAACATATGTTGTGGGTACTCATTAGAAGCGCCTTGCTGAGGCGCTTCTAATGAGTACCCACAACATATGTTTTTGTCAAGAAATAAGAAAAATATCAATACTTTTCATTTGATTAAAGTGCCTTATCAAGAGCTATGAATTGTATGATTCCAGATGATTTGCTAAGTTTGTAGCCAGTAGAATATACTCAATAACAGAAGATGAAACCATTTTGTATAATAGGACAGTCCAGCCCTCACACCTCACTGTTAAAGACTTAAATGATGAAGATTTACAGCCCTAATGAAGTTTTGAGGGTTCTGTAGTTGGTCAAGGTTTTTATTCTTTAGCTATGTCATAGAGTACATTTTCTTGTCTAGCACTCTGACAATGTCTTGAATGTCTGCTTCTGTTTAATTACAGATTAAAAGCTCTTGACCTTGTAACGATGAAGCGGCTAGACAACAAAGTCAACATAATACCAGTTATTGCCAAAGCTGACACAATAACCAAAGCAGAACTACACAAATTTAAGGCTAAGGTATGTTGACAAAAAACAAAACAAAACAAAAAAAATTACCAAGTCACAGAAGTGACATTCTTAGATAAAGGACTCTACAAAAAATATTTTATTGTTCCCAGATAAAAGACCCATCAAAAATTTTATTTTTAAACCATCTTGTGGTTATTTATTGGAGTCACCTCAGTGAGGCTGTTATATTAAGAACCCACAAGATATGTTTTGATTCAATGCCTCAGACAAAAATATTTTGAAATAGCATTTGACTCATCTCAAGCCTGATTAGATTACAGGACGTTTTCACAAAGCAGCGTAATAATGCTTAGATCCAGATCAGACTCTGCAGCACTATTTGCAATACATACAGCAATACTTTAGGCCCCTCAATAGGTAGTAGAATGGACTATTTCAAATTTAAGGACAAGTATGGCAAGTAGATAAGGTTTCCCAATAATTAGGGTAAATATGGTAATAAGATGTTTCTATGACCTTTTTTCTGAAGCCCGCTTGTTATGAGCCTCTTTTTTGGATTGTGTCAAGCATAAAGGTGTTTTCAGCATAACTATACTAATTATGCAGATTCAGATCCCCTTATTATGCCCCCAACTTCAAAGAAGTTGGAGGGGCATATTGCTTCTGGGTTGTTCGTCCGTCCGTCCGTCTGTTCGTCACGCTTTTTGATGCATAGCATAACTTTGAAACCGTGAATGCTACTGTTTTGAAATTTCATGTATGGATTCCTCATGAAAAAATAGCTGACACGTATTTTTTTTCTTGACAGGATTATGCCCCTTTTCTGAGTTATGGCCCTTTGAAAAAATATGGATGCAATCTTGTCAGCAAAATATCTCAAAAACTATAAAAGCTAGAGCCTTGAAACTTGATGAATTAGACTGGTAGTGATGAGTAGACAAGCTGATTAACTTTTGAAGAAATTTTGAAAAATACTTCATGAGTTATGGCCCTTTGTAATTTTGGGCATTTTTATCTTGTCAGCAAAATATCTCAAAAAAACCGTTGGAGCTAGAGCCTTGAAACTTAATGAATAGACTGGTAGTGATGAGTAGACAACCTGATTAACTTTTGAAGAAATTTTGAAAAATGCCTTTTGAGTTATGGCCCTTTGTAATTTTGGGCATTTTTACCTTGTCAGCAAAATATCTCAAAAACTGTTAGAGCTTGAGCCTTGAAACTTAGTAAATGGATTTGTAGTGATGTGTAGATGACCTGATTAACTTTCGAAGAAATTCTGAAAAACACTTCATGAGTTATGGCCCTTTGTAATTTAGGGCATTTTTAACTTGTCAGCAAAATATCTAAAAAACTATTGAAGCTAGAGCCTTGAAACTTGATGAATAGACTGGTAGTGATGAGTAGACAACCTGATAAACTTTTGAAGAAATTTTGAAATATACTTCTTGAGTTATGCCCCTTTGTAATTTTAGGCATTTTTATCTTGTCAGCAAAATATCTCAAAAACTGTTAGAGCTAGAGCCTTGAAACTTAGTAAATGGATTTGTAGTGATGAGTAGATGACCTGATTAATTTTTGAAGAAATTCTGAAAAATACTTCATGAGCTATGGCCCTTTGTAATTTTGGGCAATTTTACCTTGTCAGCAAAATATCTCAAAAACTGTTGGAACTAGAGCCTTGACACTTGATGAATAGACTGGTAGTGATGAGTAGACAACCTGATTAACTTTTGAAGAAATTTTGAAATATACTTCTTGAGTTATGCCCCTTTGTTATTTTGGGCATTTTTATCTTGTCAGCAAAATATCTCAAAAAACTATTAGAGCTAGAGACTTGAAACTTGGTGAATTGATTGGTAATGATGAGTAGATGACCTGATTAATTTTTTTATAAATTCTGAAAAATATTTCATAAGTAATGGCCCTTTGTAAATTTGGGCATGTTTCCCTTGTGAATAAAATATCTCAAAAACTATTGAAGCTGGAGCCCTGAAACTTGATGAATAGATTGGTAGCGATGAGTAGATGACCTGATTATGCCCCCAGTTTCGAATGAAATTGATGGGGCATATTATTTTGCCTTCATTTGTCCATCCGACTGTTTGTCCGTTCATCAAGCTTTTTTTGTGCATGCCATATCTTAAGAACCCTGCACGCTAGGGTTTTGAAATTTTATATTTGGGTTCCCAATGAAAAAATAGCCGACCCGTATTTTGTTCCTTGTCTAGCATGTTTATTTAAAGTTATGCCCCTTTGAAAAAAATCAGAATTAAATCTTGTGAGCAAGATATCTTGAAAAGTATTTAAGCTGGGTTCTTGAAATTCGATACAGTGAGTGGGAATGATGTGTACATTACCCGATTATATTTTGAGAGAATTCCATGAAAATATTGATAAAGTTACGGCCCTTTGCAGTTCTGCTCATTTTGACCTTGTCAGCAAGATTTCTCGAAAAGCACTTAAGCTAGGGTCTTGAAATATTATATGCTGATTGGGGATGATGTGGAGATTACCTGGTTTGTTTTTTAGGGAATTCCATGAAAAATTGATGTAGTTATGGCCCTTTGTAGTTCTAGGCATTTTGACTTTTTCAGCAAGTTATCTCAAAAAGTATTTAAGCTAGAGCCATGATATTTGGTATACTGATTGGGATTGAGGAGGAGATCACCTGAATAAATTTTGAACCAATTAAATGAAATGTTGGAGTTATGGCCCTTCGCAATTTCGGGCCATTTAATGTCGTTGCTTTATTGTGTGTAGCATAAGTTTAGAACCATGTATGCTAATGTTTTGAAATTTCATGTTTTGATTCCTCATGAAAAAATAGGTGATCCGTATTTTTTTCTTATCCCAATCATCTCCTATTTTAGAGTTATTTCCCTTTGATAAAATAACATTGAAATCATATATTTGTACTGTTGTTACCGTCATGGCTAAGCAGTGTTGGAGTCAAACAGTGTTAGAGTCAGGCAGTTGGGGGCATAGTGTTTTACAAACACCAGCTCTAGTTTACTCTAAGTATTGGGATACCTTAATTCCTTACCATACTTGTCCTAAAATTTGAATAAGTCCATTTTACTACAGATTGATGTGTATAAAAACTGTTGGATGAGTGGCAAACAGTGTAGACCAAGATCAAATGCCGCATTCTGCGGCATCTGATCTGGGTCTGCACTATTTGTTCATGCCTGTCTGTCCCAGTACTTAGGGTTATTACGGTATCCTGTATTTCATCAGGGTTTTCACTCATGGTTGACATAATCTGTAGTAGCCACTGATTCAGTAAGTGAAGGCTTTGATCAGTCAGTCTTGCTGCACAGGCTGATCCAAGTTTTTCTCTTGGCATATGCCTGAAGACACCTTTTCACTTGGCATGGGCTTTTTGAACCCTGTCATGCATATAGGATCTCCATGTAAGCCTGAGCATTTACACTGTCTGATCAGGGTTTCCATTAATAATAATAATAATAATAATAATAATAATAATCGACTTTATTTTTAGAGGGTAACACATTTAGTAATCTAGTACTAATCTTCCATGTGGCCCTCTTTTTTCCTGGGTAGAAACCAGTACTAAGCAATGTGGATAAAGTCTCTTGCTCAAGGAAACAACACTTGCAGTTAGTGGGGATCGAACCCGGTACCTCTCGATCTCGAGTCCGACGCTTTACCACTGCACCACAGCGCTCCACCATTAATTGATAGATTTTGTTTGTCACCCGCTGCTAGCGAGATAGGGGACATTGATAAAGGTAGGATTAGTGGTTTTCTACTCATCATTTCCAGGCTTTGTCCCATTAATCCTCTGTAATATTTTTATGAAACTTCACACATGTACTATGCTTGTTGAGATGATATGATGATCAAGAAAGACAACTATTGCCCTCTTGATTCTTGAGTAATCTGCCCTTGCCATGTGTACGAGAGGACTTTGGCCACTTTGTGGCAATCTCTTGTTTAGAAGGGCATCTCGGGAAGAACTGTTTACAATACCTTAAGTTTGTATTTTCTTTTGTTTTTCTTTCAGATAATGAGTGAGTTATCATCAAATGGAGTTCAAATATACCAGTTCCCTACCGATGATGAAACAGTGGCAGAAACAAACAGCTCCATGAATGTAAGTTTTTGTTGCTGTAGATTACCATATATACCCTAAATATTTGCACACCTCAACTCCTTACCATATAAAATTTGAACAAGTACAATTTACTAATAGATGTTTTGTCTAAAAATTGTTGGATATGTGGCAAACAATGTAGACCCTGATGAGATGCTGCATTCTGCAGCATCTCATCTGGGTCTACATTGTTTGCTCAGGCCTAATTACCACGTGTTGCACTTGGCATATTGACATGAAATTCACATTCTTTCTTGCTTCTTGTATTTAATAAAATCCATTAATATTTCAGGGTCACCTACCATTTGCAGTTGTTGGTAGCAGTGATGAGGTTAAGATGGGTAACAAGATGGTGAAAGCCAGACAATACCCATGGGGAACAGTTCAAGGTATTAGAATATGTCATTTTTGTCTCACCTGCTATTAGCATGGCGCAATATAGGGATTCAGTTTTCTGTCTGTTCATCTGTTAATCTGTCAAATTTGTGTCAACCCTAACTTCAACCCCAGAAGTGTAAAATTCACTCAAAACTTGCTTGCCCTTATGGTTTAAATTTTTCATTTAGATGCTAAAATCAAGAAAAGTGAAGAAAGTTCTGAAAATCTCACTCGACATGCCTTAATGTGAGTGGGCGAGTGAAATTTTACCCTCCTGCGACCCGTCTACACTATTTGCAGATAATTAGGGTAAACAAGCTCCAGATAAGAGGGGCATCCAGCTAAAGACTGGTACTTACTTTATTGTCCACATAAACATGCTGTGGGTATGCATTAGCTGCTTCTAATGAGCACTTATAACGTATATTAAAAAAAAATATATATTTTTTTTTTAAAGAAAAGAAGCACCTTGTCTAGAGGCAGTTGGTCTCTATAGTGCAGTTGGTAGTCCATCTGACTGCAGATTGCGGGGTCCTACGTTCAAATCCCAGCTTAACCACATAACTTTAGTGGAAATTGAACATGAAATCATTTCTGCGGTCATTCTTCCCCTTCCGCTGATTCAGGAAGGGCAGTTACTGGCGAAAGTATGTGCACAAGTACTGGTTAAGTATTTGAGGACTAAGCCTGCCTAGGAAAGGAATGAGTAGATTAACTGACTGGCTCAACATGGCTTTAACAGTGTTGACTAGGCCAGAAAACTCAAACTCAAACACAATTGTCTAGTGTATGGTAAATATGGAACATTGTTTTTCAGTGGAGAATGAGAATCACTGTGATTTCGTGAAATTGCGGGAAATGTTGATTCGGACCAACATGGAAGATCTAAGGGAACAAACTCACAAGAAGCACTATGAACTCTACAGACGCGGAAAGCTGGAAACAATGGGCTTTTCAGACAATGAGTCTAAGAGGTATTAATAGAAAGTTTGCATTTTTTCGATGTCAGTCACATAGCGCTAGATAAGATGTTTTATTTTTCAGACAATACCCAAAATAAAGTATGGATATTTTTCTTATTTCTCCATCAAAACATATGTTGTGGGTACTCATTAGAAGTGCCTCAGTGAGGCATTTCTAATGAGTACCCACAACACCTGTTTTGATATAGAAATAAGAAAAATAATTTTCTGTCTACACCTCTTAAAAGAGATGCACTCATGGTTACTTGAACTGTAGTGAGAGTACCATAGTCCTGCTGAATCTGGATATATCCTGCTTTTGCAAACAGTGTAGATCCAGATCAGTTGGCTCCTGAAGAACCCAACTGATCTGGATCTGCACTGTTTGTCATTAAGAATGTGAATTCGTATCAACAACCTGGATCAAGCAATCTGGTTGGCTGAAAATTAGAAGTGGGTGTGGCATCTTAATTTATTCGAAATTGCAAGGGTTAATTGTATTCTGCTTAGGTCGAATAAGCTGCAGTGTGAGAACATGTACTTTCTAACATATGCACTTAGCAAAGACTCTTTTCAGCCGGCATATAATATATATGTGCAGTCTGATCAGTGTCTTTGTTGTTTGCCTAGGGAAGCCTGGGACCCATGATCCACAGTGTAACCAATTAAGTCTCTCATCAGAACAGATCTGCAGACTGATCTCCGACCTGAAAATACAGTTTCTCATGTAAAAGCTTGGATAGTGCAGACCTAGATTAGAATGAATTTACTTCGTCAGCTGATTATGTACGTAGAATGGGCTGACTCTGATCAGACTGCACAAGATAGGTATACATAGCTTCAGGTAAGAGGGGCTATCCATATAATATTTTTTTCTTATTTCTCCATGAAAACATATGTTGTGGGTACTCATTAGAAGTGCCTCATCGAGGCACTTCTAATGAGTACCAAAACATATGTTGTCATGGAGAAATAAGAATAAAACCAACACTTTTCTGTTAAAAAAAGTGCCTTATCTGGAGCTATGGGTATTAAGAAAAAATTTCACAACAAAAATATTTACTCAGTAGAATTACTTTCATGAGAGAATTCTAATGAGTCCTACAACAAGTTGCAGAATTTACTAAATATACCAACTTTTGGTTCATAAAAGCAACTTACCTAAAGGTATATAGGTGCAGTTTTTCTGTGTGCACTTGTCTGATCAAAAATTTACATATCTTGCAGGTTTGTTGTTGCTCATAGTAAGATGATTTTTTTACAAAAAAAACACAAAAAAAAACAACACACACACACACACACACACACAAAAAAAACAATACATGTTTATATTTTCCTTACTTCTCCACAAAAGCAAGTGTTGTCATTCTCAAGAGAATCCCCTTGCAAAGGCATATCAAACAAATACTCAACAGTGTGGTTTTGTGGAGAAATGAGAAAAAAGCAGTGTAACTCAACAAATTGAATGGAAGAGATACATGCCACCATCAGAATTACACACCCTAAGAAATGGCACATCTTATGAGTACCCACAACATGTTTTCATGGAGGAATATGAAAAATATTAAAAATAAAAAAATTCCATTACCCTTAAAGCACCAAGCAAAATTTGTAGCAGACAACATTTGAATTTTTTATTTATTATTATTTATTTTTCAGAGAAAATAAGTCTTGATATTTCATGTGAATCATCAGCTTGGCTGATGAGTCACATGAAATGTCAAGACTTTATTCTCTGAAAAAATAAAAGTAAAATTGTTTTCTACTGCAGTTGTGATTGACGCTTTAAGGGTTAAAAACATGCCTTCTCTGATGAATGGCATGTAGTGCACAGCAGAAGTACAGAATAAAAAAAGGCATGAATGAGATACTTATTATCCATCTCAAGGCGAACAATTATATGACATTTGTTATATCTTGTTTCAGTTTGTCGGAAACGTATGAACAGAAGAGACAAGAACACACAGCAGAATTACTGAAGAAAGAAGAGGAGATGAGACAGACCTTTGTCATCAAGGTCAAGGAAAAAGAAGGTGAACTCAAGGAAGCCGAGAGAGAGGTAAGTATAGGTCTAGATAAGAGTGGGTAAAGATACAGATAATATTTTTCTTATTTTTCCATGAAAATGTATGTTGTAGGTACTCATTAGAAGCGCCTTGCCGAGGTGCTTCTAATGAGTACCCACAACATATGTTTTTGTGGGGAAATAAAAAACATATCAATATTTTTGGATTGAAAAAAGCATCTTGTCAAGAGCTTTGGGTAAGTCATGTGTTTTTATGTACATTACCAGCAGAGGAGGGCTGCTTTGTTTCCTCAGGCTTGTCTGTATGAAAATAAGTCATTGTGACTGTAGAGTGACTTGTCTGGAATGAATGACAGATAGTGCATACTGTTATCAGATGCTGTGTTCTACCCTGTTTGCTTAGGCAGTTATCTAAATATAAGGGTAAGTATGTTAATTTAAATATTCATAAAATTAGAAGATATGTTTTCAAGACTACCTGATGATGTGTTAAAGTTAAGCTGTTGGAATGACAAACAGTGCAAAGCCGACCTAGAAAAAGTGCTTCAATTTAATGTGGGTCTGCACTGTATCTTCAGGCAGTTCTGTCCGAACATTTAGTGTAGATACAACAGATGACTTGTTAAAGAGGACTATTTTGTAATAATACTGGGCTAATTAATTTATCACTAAAAGCATTTGTTGTGGGTACTCATTAGAAATGCCTCACCGAGGCACTTCTAATGAGTACTCACAACACGTATTAATGGAAATTGAGAAAATTATCTCATTATCATATCACAACACCTATTAATGGAAATTGAGAAAATTATCTCATTATCATATCACAACACGTATTAATGGAAATTGAGAAAATTATCTCATCATATCACAACATGTATTAATGGAAATTGAGAAAATTATCTCATTATCATATCACAACACGTATTAATGGAAATTGAGAAAATTATCTCATTATCATATCACAACACGTATTAATGGAAATTGAGAAAATTATCTCATCATATCACAACACGTATTAATGGAAATTGAGAAAATTATCTCATTATCATATTACAACACGTATTAATGGAAATTGAGAAAATTATCTCATTATCATATCACAACACGTATTAATGGAAATTGAGAAAATTATCTCATCATATCACAACACGTATTAATGGAAATTGAGAAAATTATCTCATTATCATATCACAATACGTATTAATGGAAATTGAGAAAATTATCTCATTATCATATCACAACACATATTAATGGAAATTGAGAAAATTATCTCATTATCATATCACAACACGTATTAATGGAAATTGAGAAAATTATCTCATTATCATATCACAACACGTATTAATGGAAATTGAGAAAATTATCTCATTATCATCAAATACTCCTCCTTTACAAGTCCTTTGATGTTGTAAGAGGCTTATCAAGACTACAAATTTATTTCTGCATGAATACATGTCAGAGTGAATACATACTGGAATAGAGAAATAGGTTGTACCATATTTACCTTATGTATTTGGACAAACAGGCCAGAGCCAGATGAGAACACCACAGAATGCAGCGTATCGTTGGGGACTACACTGTTTGCCACTCTTCCAGTAATTTTTAGACATAACATCGGGTAGTAATTGTACTTGCTCAAATTTTAGAACAAGTATGGTAAGGAGTTGAGGTGTCCGAATATAAAAATGATATATTTTGTTACCACCATAGTTTAGGCGTACCGATGCAAGGGCTCTTTTTAGCTCGCCTGTACGAAGTACAAGGAGAGCTATTGTAGTCACCCCGGTCGTCCACGTTTGCGTTTGCGTTTGCGTTTGCGTTCCCGTTCCCGTCACACTGTGTTAAAGTTTTTCAAATGCTTATATCTCAACAGTCACTCCTCACAGAGGCATCAAATTTGGAACTTAGGTACCTTGGAGGGTCTTCTGAGATTCCAAGAGAATAAACCCCTGGGTTCATGCCCCTGGGTGGGGCTAGGGGTCAGAATCTAGGACACCTTTGTAATACTGTGTTAAAGTTTTTCAAATTCTTATATCTTGACTTTCACTCCTCATAGAGCATTCATATTTAGAATTTGGGTACCTGGACGAGTCTTCTGAGATTCCAAAAGAACATACCCCTGGGTTCATACCTCAGGGTGGGCCTTGGGGTGGGGCTAGGGGTCAAAATCTAGGACACATTTGTAAAATCTTATATGCCTACAGGTTATAGACACAACTGGTTATACATCAGCTAACTATGTGACATCAGTTTAAGTGTAAGAGAGTGAAGGTCATGGTGACCTACATTTTACGGTCCAGGTCACCTAGATTTCACGGTCCAGTGATTTTGCCTTATATCTTGAATACTATTTGTTGGATAAATGTTACGCCTGGGATATTACTTCCATGTGACCCAATGAATGACCACTTACTATATCTAGGTCATTGTGACCTATATTTCATGGTTCAGTGATTTTGCCTTATATCTTGAATACTTTTTGTTGGTTAAATGTCACACCTGGGATATTACTTCCATGTGACCCAATGAATGACCACTTACTATATCTAGGTCATTGTGACCTATATTTCATGGTTCAGTGATTTTGCCTTATATCTTGAATACTATTTGTTGGATAAATGTCACACCTGGGATATTAGTTCCATGTGACCCAATGAATGACCACTTACTATATCTAGGTCATTGTGACCTATATTTCATGGTTCAGTGATTTTGCCTTATATCTTGAATACTATTTGTTGGATAAATGTCACACCTGGGATATTAGTTCCATGTGACCCAATGAATGACCACTTACTATATCTAGGTCATTGTGACCTATATTTCATGGTTCAGTGATTTTGCCTTATATCTTGAATACTATTTGTTGGATAAATGTCACACCTGGGATATTAGTTCCATGTGACCCAATGAATGACCACTTACTATATCTAGGTCATTGTGACCTATATTTCATGGTTCAGTGATTTTGCCTTATATCTTGAATACTATTTGTTGGATAAATGTCACACCTGGGATATTAGTTCCATGTGACCCAATGAATGACCACTTACTATATCTAGGTCATTGTGACCTATATTTCATGGTTCAGTGATTTTGCCTTATATCTTGAATACTATTTGTTGGATAAATGTCACACCTGGGATATTAGTTCCTTGTGACCCGATTATTGACGTCAAAATATATCTCTGTTGGTGTGACCTATATTTCATGGTTCAGTGATTTTGCCTTATATCTTGAATACTATTTGTTGGATAAATGTCACACCTGGGATATTACTTCCATGTGACCCAATGAATGACCACTTACTATATCTAGGTCATTGTGACCTATATTTCATGGTTCAGTGATTTTGCCTTATATCTTGAATACTATTTGTTGGATAAATGTCACACCTGGGATATTAGTTCCTTGTGACCCGATTATTGACGTCAAAATATATCTCTGTTGGTGTGACCTATATTTCATGGTTCAGTGATTTTGCCTTATATCTTGAATACTATTTGTTGGATAAATGTCACACCTGGGATATTAGTTCCTTGTGACCCGATTATTGACGTCAAAATATATCTCTGTTGGTGTGACCTATATTTCATGGTTCAGTGATTTTGCCTTATATCTTGAATACTATTTGTTGGATAAATGTCACACCTGGGATATTAGTTCCTTGTGACTCGATTATTGACGTCAAAATATATCTCTGTTGGTGTGACCTATATTTCATGGTTCAGTGATTTTGCCTTATATCTTGAATACTATTTGTTGGATAAATGTCACACCTGGGATATTAGTTCCTTGTGACCCGATTATTGACGTCAAAATATATCTCTGTTGGTGTGACCTATATTTCATGGTTCAGTGATTTTGCCTTATATCTTGAATACTATTTGTTGGATAAATGTCACACCTGGGATATTACTTCCATGTGACCCAATGAATGACCACTTACTATATCTAGGTCATTGTGACCTATATTTCATGGTTCAGTGATTTTGCCTTATATCTTGAATACTATTTGTTGGATAAATGTCACACCTGGGATATTACTTCCATGTGACCCAATGAATGACCACTTACTATATCTAGGTCATTGTGACCTATATTTCATGGTTCAGTGATTTTGCCTTATATCTTGAATACTATTTGTTGGATAAATGTCACACCTGGGATACTAGTTCCATGTGACCCAATGAATGACCACTTACTATATCTAGGTCATTGTGACCTATATTTCATGGTTCAGTGATTTTGCCTTATATCTTGAATACTATTTGTTGGATAAATGTCACACCTGGGATATTAGTTCCTTGTGACCCGATTATTGACGTCAAAATATATCTCTGTTGGTGTGACCTATATTTCATGGTTCAGTGATTTTGCCTTATATCTTGAATACTATTTGTTGGATAAATGTCACACCTGGGATATTACTTCCATGTGACCCAATGAATGACCACTTACTATATCTAGGTCATTGTGACCTATATTTCATGGTTCAGTGATTTTGCCTTATATCTTGAATACTATTTGTTGGATAAATGTCACACCTGGGATATTAGTTCCTTGTGACCCGATTATTGACGTCAAAATATATCTCTGTTGGTGTGACCTATATTTCATGGTTCAGTGATTTTGCCTTATATCTTGAATACTATTTGTTGGATAAATGTCACACCTGGGATATTAGTTCCTTGTGACCCGATTATTGACGTCAAAATATATCTCTGTTGGTGTGACCTATATTTCATGGTTCAGTGATTTTGCCTTATATCTTGAATACTATTTGTTGGATAAATGTCACACCTGGGATATTAGTTCCTTGTGACTCGATTATTGACGTCAAAATATATCTCTGTTGGTGTGACCTATATTTCATGGTTCAGTGATTTTGCCTTATATCTTGAATACTATTTGTTGGATAAATGTCACACCTGGGATATTAGTTCCTTGTGACCCGATTATTGACGTCAAAATATATCTCTGTTGGTGTGACCTATATTTCATGGTTCAGTGATTTTGCCTTATATCTTGAATACTATTTGTTGGATAAATGTCACACCTGGGATATTACTTCCATGTGACCCAATGAATGACCACTTACTATATCTAGGTCATTGTGACCTATATTTCATGGATCAGTGATTTTGCCTTATATCTTGAATACCGTAATATACGTTAGTATTGGGACAGGAAAAAATAATTAAATTTCTAGCTGTCCCAATACTTAGAAACACGAAAATTAATTATTTTATTAGGTGTCCCAATACTTACGTCTCGTAGTTGAAAATGGCACCGATTAATGATGAAAATGTGTCATATTTGTGTTCATTGTTTTGTGTATTTTCGGACCAATGTCTCGTTAACCTAATCTATTGTTAATATTGAATAAACAGATTAGCACTTATTGTTTTGATTTAAAATCCCCTCGTTTATCTATCATGTGTTGAAAGCGTCCAAGTGAAAAAAAATAATCATATACTGCTTTCCCGCTTTGTTGCTTAATTGCGCATAACCGATACCGCAAATGCGGGGAACAATCTACCTGTTCGGATGACGTTATTATTGGGGTTCGTCTCAACGATGTTTTGGGGTTCATCTCAACAGTGTTTTAGTATTCCGCATTAAAGCGTTATCGGTAAACAATTCTGTCGAATTTCTTTTTATTATTATTACCGGTATTTATTCATAGTTTTTTTTGTTGTGTTTGTTTGTTTGTTTTTTTTTTTTTGTAGAACTTCATTGATGCACTCGAGTTGCAAATTAAAACGTGACGTGTCACGTGACAACCACAAAATGGCGACGCATCCAGACTGATGCAAACGCATGTGCGTTTTTGTTTTTGCAGATTTCTTGAATAAATTTCATATTAATATTCTCAAAGAAAGGTTTTACTTATTTTCTACTTTCTAACCAGCCTGCCGAAGGAAACCCCCTGTTGTATGCTTAGACGTAAAATATTGCGTGACATCGCTTGTAAACAAAACAAAACACAAACGGAGAAAACAGTTTTACCCTGTTAAATAGATCATTTTTTTCACCCAAATGCACTGTCCCAATTCATATGGTACAAAAAATTACTGAAATTTTTAGCGATTTTTGATATGTCCCAATTCTTAGGGTGACGAAAAATAATTATTTTTACGAATTGTAAGGGTGTCCCAATACTTTAGGTGTCCCAATACTTAGGTATATTACGGTACTATTTGTTGGATAAATGTCACACCTGGGATATTAGTTCCTTGTGACCCGATTATTGACGTCAAAAAATATCTCTGTTGGTGTGACCTATATTTCATGGTTCAGTGATTTTGCCTTATATCTTGAATATTTGTTGGATAAATGTCACACCTGGGATATTAGTTCCATGTGACCCAATGAATGACCACTTACTATATCTAGGTCATTGTGACGTATATTTCATGCTTCAGTGATTTTGCCTTTTATTTTTATTACTATTTCATGGAGAATTGTCATACCTGGATTATTATATCTATGTGACAAAATGATTTACATACAAATACATCTAGGTCAGTGTGACCTATATTATATGGCTTAATAATAAAAATGTTACAATATAAAATGTACCCAGCAGGCGAGCTCGCTGTCCTCCGACAGCTCTTGTTCCACTAAGTGACTGAGAGTTTGTGGATTTGATCACGGTCCGAGACATATCAAAGACTTTAAAAATGGTACTAGCTGCTCTTTCCCTCGGTGCATTAAGACAGTAGAGCAAGGAATGGTCAGCCCGGTGCCAGTAAAATGTGATTGGATGGAATATCATGTCATATATCTGGGGCAGGATATTTAAATGAGGCAGCACTCTAAAAGTGAGTATTGAGCTCCCTGTTAGAGGCAGACACCATCGCAGTATGACTTAAAGATAGTTGAAGGTGACGTAGAACCCGAATTAAACAAAGCCATAGCTTAAGGTTTGAATTACATATCCATGCTTATTTCAGCTTCATGCAAGTTTTGATTCTCTGAAGAAGCAGCATGCTGAACAGAAGAAAAAGATTGAAGACAGCAAGAAGAAGTTAGAAGATGAAATGAACTTGTTCCAGCAACGAAAGGCACAATATCAGCAGTCTACGCTCGGAAAGAAAGGACGGAAATAGTCTTCAGCGCAATAATTTAGTTTTAACTGCCAATAAGTGATGAACAAGAGGACTGGTTGTTGAAAAGATCTGATTATTATATTAACCCTTTGCATGCTAGGTAAAAAATTTCAACAGACAGCATTTTGAAAATATTTATTATGTTTCCTAGAAAATAGGATTTGATACTGCTTGCAAATTATCTCCTAAAGTGACAATTTGTATGAAATGTCAGCTCCTATTTTCTAAAAATAAGAAAAATATCTTCAATTTGTCATCTGCTAAATTTGCCCACAGCATGGTGTTAAAAAGATGAATCCAAATAAGCTCCAAATAAGATGAAAATTTTAATGATAAATTTTAGTAATTTTGCATCAAGACTTTGGTACTTAATGTTGATGAAAGCCTTGAATTATCTTATGTCTTTTAATCTTTAGCATTCTCTTGGCATATTCGGCTGATGACAGATTGATATTATTTTTTCTTATTTTTTTCTTCTTCAGGAAACGGTTTGACATTTCTGATATGAAATTTTCTCCTTCGGAGACAATTTGTAGGCAGTGGCTAACCCCTTTTTTATTGGGGAAAATGAGAAGAAAACTTTTTTTAAAATATTGTCTGCAGAAATTTCTTTCAAGCAAGCTAAGTATTAATGATAGATGTGAATGAATCAGAGCAAGATAGGATCAAAAGTAATGCAGTAAGTAATTGGCTTACCATCTGTTCGATCAGAGTACAGATCCTTTCAGGGCAGAATTCTTCTTATGACTGAGGTATTTTCATGCATAGAGCATTTAACATGACCATGTATCAGTATCCCAGAATGATTAGAATTCTGTTGATGGGATGTTAAAAGTAAAAAAAAAAAAAAAAAAAAAACGAAATTAAAAATAATAGAACTCTGAAAAATGAAAGTATACACAAAAAATAAGAAAAACAGAACACTGGAAAGTATTGTTGTTTGAACAATAATTAACCCTTGTCCTGCTGAACCCGGATATACCCTGCCTTTGCAAACAGTGTAGATCCAGATCAGTTGGCTTCGGAAGAAGCCAACTGATCTGGATCTGCCCTGTTTGTCATTCAGTATGTGAATTTATAGTAACAAACTGGATCAAATAATTTGATTGGCTGAAAATTAGAAGTGGGCGTGGTATCTTAATTTATTCAGCAGGACAAGGGTTAAGTATAATGATACACCTGAATATATACACATGTATGTGTATACTATGTATAATCATTTTCTGGCAAAAGAATCTGCACAATACTGGTTAACTGCTTAGAGGACTAAGCCTGCACAGTAAAAGTGTGGTTAGGGAAACTGACTGCGCTCGACATGACCCCATTCAATTGACTGGGCCCTAAAACCTGAACACCAACAAATTGATAATCACCAGTATTGCCTAGGCAAAAAAAAATTATTATTGAGTACTCACAACATATGTTTTGGTTTTGTTAGGATACATAAATGTTTTTTTGGTGCTAAAATGTACATATTAAAATGTTTTGTTGCAAAAATGGCAAAGTTTATTGTCAGGGGATACTACTCTTATCTGGGGCTGTATTGGTTTATCCACAGTAGGCATTGTATAATACAATATATTATAGTGAGGAACTCTTATCTTAAAGGGAATGGATACACTGTCAGGGGAGGTAATACTGTCAAAATCATTTTTGCCTCCCTTCTGAAAAGAGGTCTACCCTAAAAGGAAAGAATTTGCTCCTCCTAGGAGCAAATTCTTTCCTTTTAGAGTAGACCCCTTTTCAGAAGGGGCTTGATTTGCAAAAAAGCTAACAGGAAGTCACAGGAGTTGTCTCCCTTGTAAACTATGGTAAAAGTCTAGTCAGTGTATCTGTTCCCTTTAAGTGGAATGGAGACACCTCCAAGGGAACTAACTTATCCTCATCATCATCATCATCAGAGTTTTTATTAAACCTGGTCCTGCTGAACCCGGATATGTCCTGCCTTTGCAAACAGTGTAGATCCAGATCAGTTGGCTTCTGAAGAACCCAACTGATCTGGATCTGCACTGTGTGCCATTAAGTATGTGAATTTATATCAATAATCTGAATCAAGTAACCTGATAGGGTGAAAATTGGAAGTGGGTGAGTCATCTTAATTGGTTCAGCATGACAAGGGTTAACATGCAGGTACAGGGGCAACCTCCACATCAGTGGGCACCCTTCAAGGTAGCTGGCTTGCTGCACGCATAGCAGATCTCACGCCAGATCTCCAGATATGTCTATCATGAGGGTTGATAGCCAAGAGCTTCCACTCTCTGCAATTCCTGTCTGTCAGCTGCTTCCATGTCATCTTGGGCCTTAACTCTGACATGAAAATATTTGCTGCCCTTCTCACTGGGGCCTACCATAAAAGAGTTAGCTTCTAGAGGGAGAAAATGCTTAGTCTGTCCACTCTTTTTATCTCAAACTCCAAGGGGCCAGAAATTATGGTTTGAAAAAACAGTAGTTTGAGATAAGGAGTTGGAATGTAAAGAACACACGGCATACTAAAACCGTATTGTCCTTTATTTGGCTGGGCCCAGTTGTTCAAAGCAGTGGTTGCATTATGAGCTCGTTACTGACAAAACTTGTTAACTGTTGTAGGTACGGTATTTTTAGATACATTGATATTTTTGCTGCAAAAATGTGAGTAGCTACTCACGTTTTTTCAGCAAAAAATATCAATGTATTTGCCATATTTATAGGTAGAAGTTTTAACGTCACATTAGCCAACAACTTTGTTAAGTTTTGAACAACTGGGCCCTGGACTTCAGCATTAGTTTGAGTTATTAGTGTTTGAGATAAAAAAAGTCAACTGATTCCGATTTTTGAAAAGTTTCAAATACTTCGGAGTAACTTCTGTCTGCATGAGGGAGTTCTCCACTTGTCAGTTTATACTCTAGTAGCCATTAATTCTGTAAGCAAGTAATGAAGTCTTGATCAGGCTGTGCAAAGGTGCAGGCTGGTCAGGGCCTTAGTTTCTGTCATATGGCATAAGAGTCCTTTGCTTTATTTGCCATTGATAATTGAAATTGATGCCGTTTTGTTTTTAGTGCAATGTTCAAATTTTTAATTTTTAATATATTTTCTTTCTCCTCACATTGGGTGTGGTATATAAGGTACCGTATTTACCCTAAGTCTTCAGACACCTTAACTACTTACTTTACATATCCTAAAATTTTAACATCATGGCCTTGTTGTTCAAAGCGTCGTTAGCTTAACTAGCTCGTTAAGGGTCATTTCGTTAACTGTTTTAGCGGATTCAATACACAATATTCTGAAATTTTTTGCTGAAAAAATGTGAGTAGCTTTTGCACTGCAAAAGCTACTCACATTTTTTCAGCAAAAAATTTCAGCATATTTGCATATCACTCGATGTAAATTTTAACAAATTGTTAACTAACGACATCGTTAGCTTTGAACAACTGGGCCCTGGTTTACTACCTGTTGAGTCAGATGGGCGTGATCAGGAGATTGCAGTTTCAATCTCAGCTGGGTCCGCAAACATTCTTTCATGGATTTTGATCACGATATATTTTCTGCTGTCATTCTCTCCCTTCTGCTGCTTCAAGAAGGTTAGTTGCCAGTTTCTGGTGAAAGAATGTGCACAAGTACTGGTTAACTGCTTAGAGGGGCCGGCCTCGGTGGCTCAGTTGGATGGCCATCCGACTGGAGACCAGGAGGTCGCGGGTTCAACCCCCACCGAGGTCGGCAACATTCTTTCGTGGAGATTGATCATGAAATATTTTCTACGGTCATTCTCTCCCGCTGATTCAAGAAGGGCAGTTGTCAGTTTCTGGCGAAAGAATGTGCACAATACTGGTTAACCGCTTAGAGGACTAAGCCTGCCCAGTAAATGTGTGGTTAGGTAAACTGACCGCGCTCGACATGACCCCATTGGGTTGACTGGGCCGTAAAACCTCAACACAAACAAACTGCTTAGAGGGCAAAGCTTGTGCAGGAAGAGTGTGGTTAGGTAAACTGTGTCAACATGACCTTAATAGTGTTGACTGGGTTGCTAATCTCCAAACCAGCCAAACCTGTTGATGTGTCTAAAAACTGCTAGATGAGTGGCAAACAGTGTAGACCCTGATCAGATGCCGCATTCTATGGCATCTGATCTGGGTCTACACTGTTTGCTCAGGTAGTCTCTCTGAATACTTAAGGTAAATATGGTAGGGAGAACTTTTAAAGTGCTAGATCTGTAGTGGGAAGTCTACTCATGAAAGCAGTGTCATGTTTAGCATGCTGAATTTTTTACCCTAATTTAACCCTTAAAGCGCCAGTCACAACTATTGTCGTCTGCTTTGTCATCTGCTTGTCATTTTAAAAGTCATTTTTGCAAACAGTGTGGACCCAGATCAGACTGCTCCTCTAGGAGCAGTCTGATCTGGGTTCACACTGTTTGCCTGTATGCAAAAGTAGGTTTGAAAAATCTGCAAGAATATTCAGCAGACGAATAAACAGATAACATTTTCAGATGCAGTTTTTCTTGGCGCTTTAAGGGTTAATAAAATTAACTATTCAGGGATCAATTTGACAGATGTCTACATTCTTGAAAGTTGTCGATTTTCACCTGCAAAGTTTGTGTTGTTTTCTCATGGACCAAAAGGATACAAGAAAAAGGTTACCATATTAGCCTAATTATTCAAACACCATAACTCCTTTCTTGCCCTATGAGGATTCAAGTTTCCAATGCAACTAGCTGGATCAATGTGTACATCTGAACAGTCTTATCAGGGCTTTTTCTGTTGGTGTATTGAATATTTTGACTAAATAGCTGAGGAGGGAATTGGACTGACCTGACTGCATGGATATGTAGGCTGGTGAAAAAAAAAGTTCTTCCATGCTCTGGCTTAGTTTTTGAGAAACCATAGCACAATAATCAAATGGGCTGCATCAAGTGAAAAAGTGCCTTCTAACATGCACAAAATGAGCAGATTCAGATCAGCCTATGCATGGGCAAAGTGTCATCCTGGCCTTTGCTCTCCATTCATACATTCTGTATTATCCAAGGATACTGTTACTTGACAGTGAGGGCCCTGATCAGATGGCGGATGGGCAGGCTGATCTAGCCCTCTGCTGTCTGTGAATGCCGGAAGACAGGTTTTTGCATGGCGTGGCCCAAATGTGCTAAAATGGTGTAGTAATTGTATTTGTATGTTGCCTTTGTCACTGTTTCCATCTGACTCCAGCAAAAAGATATCTTGACATATATATGGCCACTGAAGAGAGATCAGTTTGCTTATGTGAGTAGTCTCAAAGATCATTTTTCATTACAGCTGAAGCATTCACACTGTGCATGTGAACAGTTTGGTCTGGGGCATATACTCTTTGCATTCGCCTTAACTCTGAAAGCACCAAAATTGTTGCTAAAATATTCTAAATAAAATATTTGTTGCTGAATTATTCTAAAATTTTTGCTAAAATATTCTAAAATATTTTTTTTTCTTTGGAGAATAAGGCTTTATATTTCATGTGAATTGTCTGCCTTATTTTTATTTTCATTTTGTAAATATGTATTTCACAAAGCATCTCTGGTTTGGAGCCAGGCTGGTTTTGAATACAAGATGTCTTTTTGAATGATTGCACTTGTTTTATTTAAATTGATGTCTTCTAGCGATACTTGTTTTTGAAATCTAGCGATACTTGTTTTTGAAATTAGAGCCTTATTGTAGGGAACTCTGCCTTAAACCATTGAAGACTGTACAACAGCAAACACAAAATCTTAAACAGTTTTCAGTACACTCTGGTGCCAAAAACTAGTTTATTTTCCATAAAATCCCATTAATTTACATGTATTTTTTGGTATGAAAGAAAAACAATTGCATTGTGCTTGCTTAACAGATTCCAATAAAAAGAACACTTTTAGAAATCTGAATGAATGTAGCAATAAACAAACCAGTATTGTAATAGTTTACTTAGTGGCATTAATGTAGCAACATTTTAAAACTGAGAGGTTTAAGTCATATTTAACAACATCACTTTTGACATCAATGGAAAATCAATTTTGGAAATACTGACAACTTCTTTGATGTGTTATTTTTTTCAAAAACTATACACTTAGTTAATGAATAATTTGTGGTTATTCACAGTAAAGGTCCTAAAATTTCATACATCAAAGTTACCAATAAAATGTCATATGAATATTGTGCTGACCCAGATCAGGCTGCTCCTGAAGGAGCATCTAATCAAGGTCTACAGTGTTTGCCTTCTGAAGTAGTATTTTAGAAATAACTGCATAAAAAGCAAAATTTAGGTAAAAAGTATGGAATAAAGTGTTTTTTTGAAATTTTGGGACATTTACATATTCAGTTTCCTTTCTAATGGTATATTATTATTTTTTTTTGTAATCACATAGCAAAAATATCTACCAGGGCCCAGTTGTTCAAAGCTAACGATGTCATTAGTAAATGATTCATTAAAATTTACATCGAGTGATGTGCAGATATGCTGAAATTTTTTGCTGAAAAAATGTGAGTAGCTTTTGCAGTGCAAAAGCTACTCACATTTTTTCAGCAAAAAATATCAGAATATTGCGTATTAAATCTGCTAAAACAGTTAACGAAATGACCCTTAACGAGCTCGTTAAGCTAACGATGCTTTGAACAACCGGGCCCAAATCTTAAAATATATGTAGAATTTTTTGTTTGTTTTTAGCTTAGAATGTACTGGCAGGCTTCTCTTGAACTTCTCTTTTTTATAATATATGGTGTAAGGCATGTTTTCCTTTGAGTTGGCTCATTTGATAAACAGCTTTTGAATATGCAATTTATGTCTCGCCTGCAGCAAATAACTTATTTTAGCATTTCATATCTTTAGATAAGAGAGTTATTAAGGTATTTTTGTCATTTCTTCATGAAAACATACGTTTTGGACACTCATTGGAATTACCTCATTTATGATATCCTCAATGAGGCGGGGCAATTTCATTGAGTACATACAACATGTTTTGTTGAGAAATAAGAAGAAACCACATTGCGGTTACAAACTGAAATTGTCTCAGTGAGGCAGCTCCTAACTTGTCTTCCAGTGAAAACCAACAACATACGCTTTCATGGAGAAATAGAACAGTTTCAGCACTTTTTGGTTGAAAAAAGGTGTCTTTTTGGTTGAAAAAAGGTGTCTTATCTAACGCTCTGCGTAACTTGTATAATATTGTATCATATTGAGTTTGGAAGTGGAAAACTTGGTGCATTGTATTTAGTCTTTGCAGCTCATTCTGAAAACTCCAGGCCAAGTGTTGTGTAGATGAAGTCTGAAGACTCTGAACAGGCAGGTTGAATGTACAGCCAAGTCGGAATCTTCACTGTTCTAGATTTGGAAAGTGTTTAACGATTAGCACTCTGGGGAAACATTTCAGTAGATGACATTTTCAAATATTTTTCTTATTTTTCCCAGAAAACAGGTTTGGCATTTCATGCAAATTGTCTCCAGAGGAGACAATTTGCATGAAATGTCAAATCCTGTTTACTGGGAAAAATAAGAAAAAAATGTCATCAATTTGTCGTCTGCTGAATTAGCCCAGATTATAGTAAAGATTAACAGCAGTGGTCACCATTGCCTTGGCTTACCATACTCATCCAGAACATTGGGACATCTTAACTCCATACCATACTTCTTTTAATATTTGAACAAGCTAATTTACAACTGAGTATAGTAATGTTTAAGGGGAATCGATACGGTTTCAGGAGACAACTCTGTAAGAATTGTTTTTTGCCTCCCTTCAGAAAAAAGGTTTACTCCAAAAGGAAAGAATTTGTGAGCCAATTCTTTGCTTTTAGATTAGACTAGAGTAAACCCCTTTTCAGAGTGTTGTTTTTATACCCTGCCACACAATAGTGGCGGGGTATTATGGTTTCACGTTGGTCGTCCGTGAGTCTGTCCGGTCTGTCCATCTGTTGTCCATCTGTCCATCTGTTTTTCGTTTCCGGATGATAACTTGAGTAAACATCAATGGATTTTCACCAAACTTGGTATGTGCATTGATATTGTGGATATCTGGCTTGGGATTGCTAATGAGCAAATTTCGTCAATTTTTGACAGAGTTGTCTGCCTGAGACATGCCCATATTTTCGTTTCCGGACTATAACTTGAGTAAATAACAAGGGATTTTCACCAAACTTGCTATATTCATTGACATTAAGGAGATCTGGTTCGGGATTGCTAATGGGCAAATTTCATCAAATTTTTACGGAGTTATCTGCCCAAGACACGCCTATATTTTTGTTTCTGGATGATAACTTTAGTAAATGTCAAGGGATTTTCATCAAACTTGCTATTTGCATTGACATTAAGGAGATCTGGTTTGGGATTGCTAATGGGCAATTTTTGTCAAATTTTTACCGAGTTATCTGCCCGAGACACGCCCATATTTTCGTTTCCGGATGATAACTTTAGTAAATAACAAGGGATTTTAACCAAACTTGCTATATGTATTGAGAGTAAGGAGATCAGGTTTGGAATTGCTAATGGGCAAATTTCGTCAAATTTTTACGGAGTTATCTGCCGGAGACACGTCCATATTTTCATTTCTGGATGATAACTTGATTAAATAACAAGGCCTTTTAACCAAACTTGCTATCTGTCCCTCTGTCATTTTCTTTCCAGACATTTTCGCAACAATAACTTTAATACATAAACAAATAATTGCTATGGCGGGGTATTATGCTTGCGGTGCTTTTATTTACTCTAAAAGGAAAGAATTTGTGAATAAATTATTTCTTTTTAGAGTAGACCCCTTTTAAGAAGAGGATTGGTGTTCAGAAACACAAACAGGAAGTGACAAAAGTTGCCTCCCTTGTTAAATAGGGCAGAAAATGTACTTAGATATCCAGTTCCCTTAAAAGTATGGATGGAATGGCAAACAGTGTGAACACAGATCAAACTGTTTTAGCTGGGTCTTCACAGTTTGCTCGGGCGTAACTGTCCCAAAGTTCAGGGTAAATATGGTTTATCTGTTTAAAAGGGAAAAGCAATGATGGTGAAGAAAGTTTCTGAGATGTAAGATCTTGACAAATCCTGCATTTTTGGTGCAAATTGTATCAAAATGGGATATAAAATAAGTAAGTTATCTAAGTTTGAAGATAGCAAAATTGCTTTTTAAGGCTGTTACCATTTTGAATGTTTAATAAATTATCTAGGTTTGAAGATATCAAAATTGCTTTTATGGTGCTGCCATTTTCAATATTTGATAAATTATCTAGGTTTGAAGATACCAGAATTGATTTTATGGGCGCTGCCATTTTGAATATTTAATAAATTACCTATGTTTGAAGATATCAAAATTGCTTTTATGGGTGCTGCCATTTTGAATATGTAATTAGGCTTTATGATGTCATATGCCTTGATTAAATATGCAAAGTCTAAATAACTAAAATTTGCAACAATATTTAACCTCAGTATTTGTATATATGGCTTCCTCTGTATAGACATTTTTGGGTTTTGCTTTGAAACTAAATTAATTTTTATCCGAAAGATGATTTTATTTAATATATTAAACTGTTTAGAATCTCATTAAATATTTAAAATGGCAGCACATTTGATAATGGTTTTGAAATCTTTAAATGGCTTTATCTTCCTTATTAGTTGTCAGATTTTGATCAAATAAACAACAAAATGCATGATTTGTCAAGATATTTCTTCTTAGATACATTTTTCACCAGCCTTGGGTTTCCCTTTAATGTTGCTGTTGTTTTAGGTGTTGTAATAATTGCTGTTTTAATAGTTTTATATTTGAAATATGTTACGCATTTCATTTACGCATTTCACTTAAATACAAAATATGCATCATTATTCATTACTATAAATATAAACTAATACTAGTCCCACTATTTATGGCATTTATTTTGTATTTTAACCATGGTCCTGCTGGTTTCGGATATGCCCCACCTTTTCAAACAGTGTAGATACAGATCAGTTGGCTTCTGAAGGAGCCAACTGATCTGAATCTGCACTGTTTGTCATTCAGAATGTGCATTTGTATTAAAAACCTGGATCAAGTAATCTGATTGGCTGACAGTTAGATGTAGGCCTATCATTATTCAGCATGGCAAGGGTTAAAACTGGTATCAATGTATTTTTGTTGAAGCACATACAGATTTATTTCAGTATATATAATTTAGCTGTGTCAAGATCCACTGGACATTGTATCTCCATATAGCACCAGATAATCACGAGAAAAGATGATTTTTACAATCTAAAAATATTGAAATTTTTCTGAAATCTGCTTTTATCTGGAGCTAGAGTCTGCACTAGGGCTTAAATTTTTAGTTATTCACGTAGACTTACAAAGTCATGTTGAATTGACACAGAATCCATATTGATTTTTTTTCTTTTATGCCGCTCCAGTCTTCACCCCATCTAGGAAGTGACCAGGGGCATTAAGGAGATTGGATTCACTGCCACCATTTGTTTTACAAAGGAGATGACTTTAGTGACTTTATGTTTGCATCAAAGCCCTTCTGTGCTGAGGGAGAAAATTCTTCCCTTTTATAGGAGACATTGTTTAGAAAAGAGACAAAACAGTTTTGACAAGAGTTACCTCTCCTGAAAGTGTAGCCATTCCCCTTAAGTTTTACCTGCCATTCATTTCACTATCCATATTCAACTATGTTTATACGTTTATTTATATGAATAGAAAATGTTTGGACCAAATGCAAGCAGAGCCTATGCTCTGCTTGTTTCCCAAATTGGAATCTCTTGTTGCTCTCTTGCCACTCATTATCCCATTGTAGTCTGTAGACCCTTAAATGGATAATTGGCAAACAGTGCAGACCCAGATCAGATGCTGCAGAATGCAGCGTCTGATTAGGGTCTCCACTGTTTGCAAATAGTTCAACCAGTTTCTCTAGGAATATCTAAACCACGTATCCTGACATACCAAAAAATCAAAATTAGAATCCTCCAATATATAGTGTGGAGGAGTTCATTAAGTCTACAATGGGTTATACATATACTAATTGTACAAATGAGCCACAAAGTGAGAAAACATACCTTCTGACATTTGAACCAAACAAAGACTCGGATCAGCCTTCGCATATGCGCAGTCTGACAGAGTCTTTGTTGTCTGCATGAAGAACCTTACATCCTTTGCTATCCAAAATGCACCCAGTGAAGATTCTGATCAGACTGCAAATGCAGTCTGATCTGAATCTTAACTGGGCACACATGTTCAAAGGTACTTTTTCTGACATTGGGGCTGAAATGTTCACAGTGTATCATGTAACCATATTTACCCTAAATATTTGTACAGCTTACCATAAAATTCGAACAACAGATTCTGAAAAAAAAAAGACCTTTGTGAGCAATAGACACACATGCAGAACAGAAAATTCTGGAAGTCTCCTTGTTTTCTGAGCAAAACTGGCTAGTTTAGGTCAATTAGGCCTCATCAGTGACTCTCAGTTAAACAGTTTTAAAAATCCTGTAATTAAGTCCATTTTGACTAGTCTAAAAAGCGAATAACATACCACAGACACTGATCAAACTGTTGGAAGGAGCCTGATTTGTGTCTACTTTTTGTTAAGGTGTTGTCCAAATATTTAGGGTAAATACAATCTGAGTGAAATCACTAAGAAATATATTGTTTTTAGACAGCTGTTAAAGAAAATAAAAAGAACTTTACTGAAGTTTATGTTGAAAGTGTGTACTAAAATGTGAAAACAAGCATCAGAAGAGTGAGAGTTGTCATCCTTGTTTAGCTCAGTGAGATAAAACAATCAGTGAGGTGAAATTAACTAAAGTTTACAGTTTGTAGACCTCGTTTTGGGTGGTTGCTAGGGTGGACACTAGGATGGATGTATGAACACAGACTGTCCGACAGACATACAGACAGATATACATGCCTAAGTCGCCTATACTAATCCAGGTGCAACAAAAACGATTAAAATCTACTGTTGTGGAGAGAAATAATCAAAAGAATGCAGTTTTTATGTTTTATGTTGTTGTTTTTTTTGTGTGTGTCCTGGATTCATTCTAAATGTAATGCATCTGATGGATTTATTAGCTCACTTCCATCTACCTACAATTTTCTACCATCTTATTTTGATGGGAGTAAAACATTGACTGATTTTTGCATTACATTCGCAACAGTGAGTTAACATTATCACAGGTGTTTAGTTCTGCATACATATGATTCCATTTATTCATTCATTTATTCATTCATTTATTCATTATATGCTTTATTTATGCTTAGCTTCATGTATAGATGCATAAAATAACAGTATTATTTTGTCTCCATCTGCCAAGTTTTCTAAGTTGGCTTAACCCATTGAAGACTGGAGACTCCTAAATGGGTAACTGGCAAACAGTGCAGATCCAGATCAGACTCCGCAGAATGCGGCGTCTGATCAGGGTCTCCACTGTTTGCAAATAGTTCGGCCATTTTTCTTTAGGAATATCTACATAATATAGCCTATTATACACAAAATGGACTCTTCCAATATATATAGTGTGGGAGAGTTTATTCAGTCTTTAATGGGTTAACAAGTTTGTTAAGCTGATGTTGCTTTGAACAGCTGGGCCCAAGTTCAGGCTTCATTTTCACACTGACTATTATTTGAACCGATCAGACAAAAAAGGGGGCTTACTGCCTGTACAACCAGTGAAGACCCATTTCAGGAGCCTTGATCATGGCTTTCAGAAATTTTAAATAGTGTTGAGCCTCAATGGCTCGAACATCTTAGGGACCATGGAACTTTGTTCTAAATATGGGTAGTTCGAGCCACTGAGGGTTAATCATAGGAGACAAATGGGAATAATATATGGATGCTTTTTTGTTCTTCTATAAAACACTGGTATATTGAGTGTACTCATTAGAATTGCCTTGATGAGGCTGTTCTAATGAGTACACACAAAATACATATATTCATGATAAAATATGAAAAAAATCCTAAAATATGTAAATAGAAGTATTTGTTTTCTTGAGCTGTTGGAAGACTTTCCTAGGGACTCAAAAACGAGTTTGAATTAGCCATGGTAAACAAGTTATCGCTGTTTGAGTCATTGAGGTTTTACTGAAGTATAGAATCTCTTCAGCCTCATTTAACCCTTAAAATGCCAAGAAAACCTGCATCCGAAAATGTCATCTGTTTATGTCGTCTTCTGAATATTCTTGCAAATTTTTCAAACCTATTTTTGCATAAAGGCAAACAGTGTGGACCCTGAACAGACTGCAGTCTGATCTGGGTCCACACTGTTTGCAAAAATGACTTTTAAAATCACAAGCAGATGACAAAGTAGACGACAATTGTTGTGATTGGCAGTTTAAGGTTTAAGGATTTAATACTAGGCAGGGTGGGTAACACTTTCAGGCAGATTGAAATATTTTGCTTATTATTTTTCCAGAAAACTGGCTTTGACTTTTCATGCACATTGCATGAAATTTCATAACCTATTTTCTGGGAAAAATAAGAAAAATATCATTGATTTGTTGTCTGCTGAATTTGCCTAGAGAGCGGAAATGGTTAAAACACCATTCAAAATTGTAGCAGATATTCTCAAATATTTTTT
The DNA here is from genome assembly GCA_964016985.1 of Anodontia alba. Taxonomy (NCBI): domain Eukaryota; kingdom Metazoa; phylum Mollusca; class Bivalvia; order Lucinida; family Lucinidae; genus Anodontia; species Anodontia alba. The sequence continues at coordinate 45,807,497 of OZ024826.1, forward strand.
TCATTATTATTCAGAGAAGAAAAAACGCTTTATATTTCTTGTGAATTGTCTGAAATTTCAAGCTTTACTGTTTCTTTCTCAGAGAAAATAATAATAAAAAAAATGTGTTTTATGCCTTAAATCTTTCCCCGCTAGTGGCTACTTTTATCGGCTGCTGACAACACTTGCAAACAGTTTGGACCTAGATCAGGCCCGACAAAAGTCTGATCTGAATCTTCACTGGGCACACATGTTTAAAGGTACTTTTTCTGACATTGGGGCTGAAATGTTCACAGTGTATCATGTAACCATACTTACCCTAAATATTTGTACAGCTTACCATAAAATTTGAACAACAGATTCTGAAAAAAAAAAGACAAAACGTCGGGCCTGATCTGGATCCAAACTGTTTGACACTCTGATGGTATTCCTGAAAGCTTTTTTTTTTTTTGAAAATTAATTCTAAAAAAAATCCACAGATGACAAAAAAGCGTGCAGAATTACCCATCATGCAAAGAGTTAATTACACAGATTTTTAATAGAACAATTTGGGCCTTCACTGTTAAAGTACAGAGTAAGTTTTCTTTCCTTTTTTGAGATATGAACATCATGCATTGTTATTGGTTTTTTTTCATTAATGTCTTCCAAATTACTACTTTGCGATATTGCATTTATTTTTAGAATCACAAAAAAAAAACAAAAAAAGAGAGAAAATAAAAAATTGTTAATTTAAATATGTAAAAAAACAGAACAAAAGTTAATCCACTTAGGAGACTAGATACTCAGTGATAGCTTTTGTGTCATTTTTACCAGGACGTGACTGAAGGTTAATGGTCTTCTAGGTCATTTCAACTAAGCAGGCTTATGAAATGAAGTACAGTCGAACTTCGATGGCTCAAACATCTTTGGGACCATAGAAAACTGTTCGAGACATGGGTGGTTCGAGCCACTGAGGGTTAATTATGGTGCCAAGTCATAAAGCAAATGGCGATAATTTAGGGATTTTTTTTTGATTTTCTACACAAAAATTGTATGTTGAGTGTACTCATTAGAATTGCCTCGATGAGGCAATTCTAATGAGTACACACAACATACAGTTTCACGATAAAATAAGAAAAATTTCCTAAATATTTGTTTTCTTGAGCTATCGGAAGAACTTCGTAGGGACTCAAAAACGAGTTCGAATTAGCCATGGTAAACGAGCCATCGGTGTTCGAGCTGTCGAGGTTCGACTGTACTTGCAGTTTTCTTACGGAAGAAACAATGTAAGTACATGTATTCAGATTATGGGAACTTTATTGGGAAGCACTATCAAGTTTGGGTGTGGTTTTAACTGAATAGGGAATACAGTGCAAGAGCAAGGAAATACCCACAATTTCCTTTTGCTTGTTATAATAGGAGGGAGTATGGGGTTGCGCATTTCATAAGCCTGTTCATGCAACATCATTAATAGACTTGACTCGTCAAATTCTCATTCAATGAATGTTCAACGATTTTGAGGAATTCATTGTTTTTCTGTTTGTGTTTTTTTTTATTTCATTTTTTTTTCCATCATTTTTTTTTTATATATTTTATTTTGTTATATAACATTATAACATTTTGCCAGTCTGAGTCATATTGTGAGAAAAACCTGACATGCACCATATGAGCTCCATCCTTAGAAAACCTGTCTTTAATCTTAACCCTTTCACCCCTGAGTTTCTGATGTGGACGCTTCCGTCCCTTAATTTGGACAGGTCCATTGATAAAAATTGGGGTTTTAGTCCAAAATCAAAAACAGATTGGCAAACAGTGTAGATCCATATGAGACAGCTCATTACAAGCCATCTCATCTGGATCTACACTGTTTGCACAGGTATCTGTTTTGGTCTTGGCTGAAAGGGCTATAGTGCTAATCACAGCTACAGAGATGACATGTTTTTTTTGGTGTGTATATTTTTTAGAGAAAATAAGGCTTGATGTTTCATGTCAATCATGATTCACATGAAATGCCAAGTCTTGTTTGCTCTGAAAAATGATAGGAAAATTTAAAATATCTGCTAGAATTTTGTGTTGCCTTGCAGACAATTCACATGAAATGTGGAGTCTTATTTTCCTTGAGAAAATACAGAAATTTCAAAATGAGGTCTGCTGCAATTGTGATAGGCACTCTAAGGGTTAATATGATTTGACTGGGAATGTGCTCTTATGTGCAGTCCACCTCTTATGTGCAGTCCACTATGTATAACTTCTGTATACTATTAACTCTAAGGACACTGGGTTCAGAGGACATTTCGTAATTTTTCTTAACTGTATTTTCCCAGAAAATAGCTTTTAACATTTCATGCAAATTGTCCTAAGTAGGCAGTTTGGATGATATATCAACTCTAATTTCTAAGAAAAAATCAGAAAAAGTATCACCAATTTGTCGTCTGCTGAATTTGCACAGAGTGAGATTAAGAGGTACATGTATTTGCAAAAGTTCATACCATCTTGTCATTCCTTTGCTGTTTGCACAGACAAAAAGGTACCGAATGGTCCATATCACATAATAAAAAACTCCAGGTCAGCATATGCATTTGCACACTCCAGTTTGCAGAGACTTGCCCCAAGGTTATAAAACTTTTTTCATGCTCAACTCAGCTGAGCATGAAATTTGTCCTGATAAATCTCAAATTACTGACAATCGCAAATTTTTCTTGCTACCATATCTGAGCATGAAAATTTCTCTGCTAATAAATATGAAAATGCCAACAATAGTTGGCATTTTCATATCTGTTAGCAGAGAAAATTTCATGCTAAGCCCAGTTGAGCATAAAATAGTTTTATAACCTCAGGCCAGATCTGGATCGTTCCTGTGCTCATATGCCGTAAGATCCCATTTTTGTTATGACATGGATGGTGATTATGTAAAGAAAGGTCCATTCAGGCTACCATAGCTCTAGATAAGAGAAGTATCCAAACAAATATTTTTTTCTTTCTTCACAAAAAATTCATATGTTATAGGTACTCATTAGAAGTGCCTCATCAAGAGGCTTTTCTAATGAGTACCTACAACATATGCTTTTGTGGAGAAATAAGCAACATGTCAATATGTATTTGGATAAAAAGCAAAGAACACACTCCTTATCTGGAGATGTCCTGTGCTGTACAGATATGCAGGCTCGTTAAGGGACCTTTTTCATATGGGTCTGGCAGGTTTACTCATGACATGGCTGGTTTGATAGTGCATGTCGTTAACACTTATGGTTAGAATAGACGTTCATATTGTCATTTTATATTATTTTATAATCAAAAACAATAAAAAATTGAAGAGTTGAAACAGTGTCTGTCTTTATTATCCCATAGAAGAAAATGTTATTTGAGGTATTCTAATGGCAAAGAAACAGCCATAGTGTCTCCCATATTCTTTCAATTTTTGCTCACCTGAGCATGAAGGCCTCATGGTGAACTATTGTGATCACCTTGTGTCCCTCGTACAGGTCATACATGTCGTACATGTGTCATTCGTTGTACGTCATCAACATTTATGTTGTTCACCCTCTAGAAGCTACAGTTTTGCTTCAGTCTTCATGAAACTTTACCAGAATATTTGACAAAATGATATGTCAGCTAATTTCGAATATGGGTCATGATAGGTCAAAAACTAGGTCACTAGGTCAAATATTTTGGGATGGTTGTGTATAGTATGTCACCGGGGCGTCCAACTGATATTAGCTTACAGTTGGGCAAGGCTTGCAGTCCTTGTAGCAGGTAAGGGTAGAGGGGGAATTTTTTTTTATGCCCCTGCCATTTTCAATGGGGGGCTTATAGTATCACCGCTGTCCATAAGTACGTCCGTCCCGTCCGTCCTGTACATAACACAAATGGTTTCCGTGCGATATCTTTTGAAAGGATCGGTGTATTGGATTGAAATTTTATACACAGGTATATAATCATAAAATGTAGGTCAAGTTCGATTTACGGTAAAATCCACCAATTATTTTGGGAGTTATTGCCCTTTTTCAACTTTGAAAAATTTTCATTTTTGAAAAATGTTTCTGTGCGATATCTTTTGAAAGAAGTGATATTTTGGATTAAAATTTTATACACAGGTATATAATCATAAAATGTAGGTCAAGTTTGATTTACGGTAAAATCCACCAATTATTTTGGGAGTTATGGCCCTTTTTTAACTTTGAAAAATTTTCAGCTTGAAAAATGGTTTCCGGGCAATATCTTTTGAAAGAATTGGTGTATTGGATTGAAATTTTATACACAGGTATATAATTATAAAATGTAGGTCAAGTTTGAGTAAGAGTAAAATATACTTCTTATTTTGGGAGTTATGGCCCTTTTTCAACTTTGAAAAATGGTTTCCGTTCCATAACTTTTGAAAAGATTAGTGTATTGGATTCATATTTGATACACAAGCGTATAATTATAAAATATAGGCCAAGTTCGATTTAGAGTAAAATCCACCAATTATTTTTGGAGTTACGGCCCTTTATCAATGTTGAAAAATAGTTGAAATATGGTTTCCGTTAGATATCTTTTGAAAAGATTAGTGTATTGGATTCAAATTTTATACACAGGTATATAATCATAAAATTTAGGTCAAGTTTGATTTACGGTAAAATCCACCAATTAATGTGGGAGTTATGGCCCTTTTTCGACTTTGAAAAATGGTTTCCGCTCCATAATTTGAAAAGATTAGTGAACTGGATTCATAGTTTATACCGGGGTGGTCGGGTGGTGCGAAGGTGCTGTGTATCTTACATCACTGGGGCGTCCAACTGATATTGGCTTACAGTTGGGCAAGGCCTGCTATCCTTGTAGTGGGTAAGGGTAGAGGGGGAATGTTTTTATTTCTTCTGTTTCTTCACTTTCATTCCTGTTCCTCTTTCTTCCCTGTCCCTCTTTCATCTCCTCTACTCTCTCTTCTATCTCTTTTCTCCCTTTCTCTGGGAGACGACACAAAATGACCCTCAAGGGTTGACGTGTCGTTAAACCCCAACACAATCAATCAATCATAGTTTATACACAAAATATAGGTCAAGTTTGATTTAGGGTAAAATCTACCAATTATTTTTGGAGTTACAGCCCTTTTTCAACGTTGAAAAATAGTTTCAGTTTGATATCTTTTGAAAACATTAGTGTATTGAATTCATATTTAACACACAGGTATATCATCATAAAATAGAGGTCAAGTTCCAATTAGGGTAAAATCAATTATTGGAGTTTTGGCCCTTTTTCACATTCAAAAGATTTTTCCTTGAGATATTTTTTTAAAAAGATTGATTTGTGCATTGGATTCATATTTATACACAGGTATATAATCATAAAATATGGTCAAATTCGATTTAGGGTAAAAATCTGCCAGTTATTATGTGAGTTATGGCCCTTTTTTCAACTTCATTTTTTGCAACATGCCTACGTGTGGGTGAGCATGGCCCTGGGCTGGGGCATCCGTGTCATACTGACACATTTCTAGTTATTTCTTCTGTTTCTTCACTTTCATTCCTGCTCCGCTTTCTTCCCTGTCCCTCTCATCTCTTTTACGGGGTGGTAGAGTGAGCGAAGGTGTCATGTAGCTTTTGTCACTGGGGTACCCTAGTGATATTGGCTTACAGTTGGGCAAGGTGTGCTGCCCTTGCAGCAGGTAAGGGTAGAGGGTGAATGTTGTTATTTCTTCTGTTCCTTCACTTTCTTTCATTTCCCTCTTTCTTCACTATCCCTCTCTTTCATCTCATTTACTATCTCTTCTATCTCTTCACCCTTTCTCTGGGAGATGACACAAAATGACCCACAAGGGTTGATGTGTCATTAAACACCAACACAATCAATCATCTTTTTTACTTTCTCTTCTAGCTCTTTTCTCCCTTTCTCAGGGAGATGACACAAAATGACCCACAAGCGTTGATGTGTCGTTAAACTCCAAACACAATCAATTCTTTAAAACCTCTAGAGGCCATAGTTTGCTTCATGAAACTTTACCAGAATGTTTGTATATCTGGGTCAAATTCAAATATGGGTCATGTCGGGTCAAAAACTAGGTCATAGGTCAAATTTCTTTAAAACCTTGTTCACCCTCTAGAGGCCACGGTTTTGCTTCAATCTTCATGAACCTATACCAGAATGTTTGTCTTGATGATATCTTAGTCCACTTTGAATATGGGTCATGTCGGATCAAAAACTAGGTCAGTTTTGTTCAAAACCTTGTTCACCCTCTAGAGGCCACAGTTTTGCTTCAATCTTTATATTTTTTACCAGAATATTTCTCTTGATTTCTTGGTCAAGTTCCAACATAGGTCATGTTGGGACAAAACTAGGCCATTAGGTCAAATTTCTTTAAAAACCTTGTTCACCCTCTAAAGGCCACAGTTTTGCTTTAATCTTAATGGAACTTTACCAGAGTTTGTTTTGATGATATCTTGGTCAAGTGTGAGTATGGATCATGTTGGGTTAAAAAGTAAGTCACTGAAACTAAGTCAGATTTGTTTAAAATCTTGTTCACCCTCTAGAGGCCTAAGTTTTGCTTCAATCTTGATAATTTTTTATCAGAATGTTTGTCTTGATGGTATCTTGGTCAAGTTTGCATTTGCATCATGTTGGGTCAAAAACTAGGTCATTAGGTTGAATTTCTTGTTCACCTCGAGGCCAGTATTTCTTCAATCTTCATGGAACTTTACCAGAATGTTTGACTTGATGATATCTTGGTCAAGTTTGAATAAAGGTTATGTCGGATCAAAAACTGTTACTGTGTCAAACTTTAAAACCTTATTCATCCTCTTGAGGCCACGGTTTTGCTTTAATCTTCAAGGAACTTTATCAAAATGTTTGTCTTGATGATATCTTGGTCAAGTAGGAATGTGGGTCATTTTGGTGTAAAAACTAGATCACTAGGTCACTTTTCTATAAAACCTTGTTCATACCACTAGAGGCCACAGTTTTGCTTCAGTCTTCATGAAACTTTACCAGAAAGCGTTTTTAATGTTATCTTGGTCAAGTTTTATTATGGATCATGGTGGGTCAAAACTTAGGTCACTAGGTCAGATTTCTTTAAAACCTTTTTCACACTCTAGAGGCCATAGCTTTTCTTCAATCTTCATAAAACTTTACCGGATGTTTGCCTTTATGATAGCTTATTTAAATAATCATCATGAATCTTGCTCAAAGTGTTTGCCTTGATGATATCTACATCCAGTTTGAAACTAGGTCACTTGGGGTCAAAGGCTATGTCACCGGGCCAAATAAAAGAAAACAAAAGACTTGTTAACACTCTAGAGGTCTCATTTTTGAAGTAATTATCATGAATCTTGCTCAAAATATTTGTCTTGATTATTTCTAGGTTGACTTTGAAACTGGGTCATTTGGGGTCAAAAACTATGTCACAGGGTTAAATCAAAGAAAAACATTGTTAACACATCGTTGAAGTGATCACACGTTTTTGAAGTGATCATCATGACTCTTGCTCAAAAAGTTTGCCTTGATGATCTCTAGGTCAGGTTCAAACTGAATCACTTGGGTTGAAAAACTAGGTCACCAAGCCAAATTAAAGGAAAACCTTGTTAACACTCTAGAGATCACATATTTAAGTAATCATGCATCTTGCTCAAAATATTTGTCTTGATGATTTCTAGGTCAAGTTTGAAAATGGGTCACTTTGGGTCAAAAGCTAGGTCATTGGGCCAAATCAAAGGAAAACCTTGTAATCACTCTAGAAGTCACATCTTTGGAGTGATCATCATGGATCTTGCTCAAAATGTTTGTCTTGGTTTTTAGGTCAAGTTCAAAACTTGGTCACTTGGGGTCAAAACTAGGTCACCAGACCAAATTAAAGGAAAACCATGTTAACACTCTTCACATTTTTGAGGTGATTATCATAAATCTTGCTCAAAATGCTTGTCTTGATGATTTTTAGGTCAAGTTTGTAACTGGGTCAAAATGACCTGTATCTCATTGTCCAGTGACTTCTTTAAGCTTTTTTCCGTTTTAGTCAGTTTCTCAGTAACTATTGGTTCTACAGCAGTGATACTTGGCACTTGCATACTTTTTACCATGGCCTCTTGAACGCAGTCATCCATATTTGACCTTGACTTATATTTCACGGTCCACTAACTTTATTGTCTTTGCGTTTGTCAGTTTCTCAGTAACTATTGGTCCAACAGCCAGTGATACTTAGCACATGCATACATCTTAGCATGGCCTCTTGAGTGCAGTCATCCATATTTTATCTTGAACTATATTTCAAAGTCCGTTAGGCATGCTACATTGTCTTACTTGTTAATATAATAATCATGAATATCGGTCAGAATGTTTCCCTTGATCATTTCTAGGTCAGGTTCTGTAAGTGCTATGATATTCAGGTGAGCTTATTTCTTAGCCTGCTGGATAAAAGTTCAGCAGACAACACTTTGAAATACGCAAACTTCATATGCACATCCACCATGATGCACCCTGCCCACTGTTATCGACAGTTACTGACCTTGACCTACCTTTCACACATGGCGGAACAATGTTTAGTCTTTGCGTTTACCTCCGTCCTTGAACACCACCAGCAGTCTCGACATAGCCATTTGGCGAATTTCTTGTCGAAATTAAGTCTTAATAACTCGTTCTAGGGTAAAGCGTCAACTGCCAGTGCTAACATTTTGAATTTGTTGCCTTAGGCTATAGCGCTTGTCGCCAGCAACAAAACTTTAACCAATCGCGTGTAAGTTTTGGAAGAGCCTCGATCCTTCTTTTCTATATGTTTTTTTTTATTTTTCTCAGAACTTGGTAGGCAATCATCTTAAACCGTTGTCATATAGAAGTTACTTTAACCTTTACCACTCTCTTGTCTTATTCAGCAGATAACACACTGATGATATTTTAGTTATTTTTTTCGTGGAAAAGGGCTTTGATATTTCATGCAAATTTTCTCCATCCATTGGAGACAATTTGCATGAAATATCAAAACCTGTTTTCTGGGAAGAATAAGAACATATTTCAATAAGTCGTCTGCTGATAATTTTACCCAGAGTTAATTGGTTCTGCTGAAACTGGGTGCCAGCAAATCACAAGGTAATTATTTATCGGCGCGGGAGCCGGTCTCTTAATATAGCTTTGGATTTTTACATATGGGAGCGTGTTCGATTAGCTCATTAAGAACTTTTTGTATTTGCCGGGATCGTCGGTTTGTTACGATCCCGGCAAATATAAAACAATCTTATTACAAACTGTGTTATAACAGATTAATGTCTACTATATTTTCATTTCAATCAAGAAATTTCACAAAGCTTAATAAAAGCAAACATTAACTCTTTCGGTGCCAAATTTCAGACGACATTGTCGTCTGCTTTTCTTTTTTCTTTTTAACAAACTCTCTTGAAAAGAAGTTTATACGTAAAGTTGAAAGACGGAATATCAAACAGCGTAGATCCAGATGAGCCGTCTCATCTGGATCTATGCTGTTTGCAAAAGCCTAATTTTATCGCCTGTGGCAGCGAAAGTTAAAGAATCACATTGTTGTTCGATTTTACCTGTTACACTGAAAATTTATTAAACTTTAGTATACCCTTTTCCCATATCTCTATGTAAACATGAACAAAATTTGCGCCGGTACTTAGACGTTTATGTCTAAATATTTTGTCTTGTCTTTCATTCATGAACTTGCTTACATCTACCACTGTTCATAAAACTGTCAGACTTGACAATACTCTAATGGAACGCAACGATACAACAACTTAAGGACAGTAATAAATTGAAAAGGTAAACAGTGCAAAATATCAGTACATTATAATGCACATTATCTGAAGGGAAATCCGCCTTCTGGAATGGGACGAGATGCGCAAACGGGATGAGCGAATTAGTGACTTTTTCTTTCTATTTCACGTGGCCTATAATGAAGATCTAACATCGCCCTCTATTTAACTGCAATACACGGCGATATTTTGATGCTCCTTTGTTAACCGTCTGAGATCTGGCGCTGTGAAACCTGACTTAAGGTTACTGGAAAGGAGGAAAACCTAGATCAACATGCGTATGTGCTCGCTCCGGTCAGGGTGAATACGAGTATAATAATGATAAAATTTTTAATGGCATCCGTATTTCTTTAAGGTAGATCACAATGATCAGCCATTCTGACTACGCCTGCGACGGTGTTGTTGCAAATCAAGCTAAATATCCAACAGCGTGCGTGAATATCAACAGACGAAACGCAGAGGTTATTAAAACGTCCGTTGTATACCATTACCAGAACACGCCTATTCAAATATATAAAAAAATTTCACCTAAAAAACCCTGAAAATTTTCAGATAAAAATTTTTGATATTTTTAATATTTCTGCTCAAACATAGATTGTAGGTACTCGTTAGAACCGCCTCAGCGAGGCGGTTCTAACGAGTACCCACAATCTATGTTTTTGAGTAAAAATAAGAATAATAATGTTTACCCCTGTAAACCCCAGTTTTACTATATAAAAGTGGGGTTAAAGGGGGTCAAAATTATATAGGTATGTTTTCGTGATGAACTGGTGAACGAAACTTATTCTAAACAGCCGAGTACAACTGGCAGTATCGGACTTATGCTGAATGGCGGCAATAATGCCGTTATCCCTGCGGAAAGCTGGTCATGACGTTATCCATTAAAAATCACTGCAAACCTTCTAGAAACGTTTGCATTAATGCAGTCTTATTTGAATGTACTTCCAATGTGAACACAATATTTCACACTTAAAACTTTCAAATTGATCACATCCCTGCTCTCTGACCTCTTGGAACACAGAGTAAGTTCAGTAGCGAAACTTATATTCGTAGACTTAATTTGTATCAGCAGTATTTCTGTTATAAATTAATAATAGTTGAAAAGCATTCGACTACAGCTTGCTTGGCGCGCATTCAGATGCGAGACTTTCCGTGAATAAACGCTCCAAACAGTCCTCTTGTTGTTTATTTCCCATCGATATGTCTAGCGAAATTCTCTTAAATGTTATTGTTCAGTTTTATACTTCAGTGGAGGAAGTCCCAGATCCCACAACAGGAACAACCACATTCGCATCAAGTTGTTGTTGTTGTTTCGGTTAATTCTCTCAGGATCAGGGGGGTCCCAGGGTACGAAATCATAACAGGCACAACCCCATTCGCATCAAACAGACAGACCACCGTTTTATATGCGTCACCGGAAATTCAAATATATTTGGTAAGGAAGAAACGGCTTTAAAATATAATGGTGTCTGAACTGTTAAAATGTTTGATCTACGTCATGGACGCAGTTAAGTCCCTTTAATATTTCACATTGTGTGAGTGACAACAAGAAGCATCTTCAAAAAAAAAAAAAAAAAAAAAAATAAAAAAAATAAATAAATAAATAAATAAATAAAAAAAAAAATAAAAAAAAAAAAAAAAAAATAAAAAAATAAGACAAAACAAAATAATTAGGCGTAAACGTCTAAGTACCGGCGCAAATTTTGTTCATATGGGACACGGCTATACTAGAAAAGTTTAATAAATTTTCAATGTAATGGGTAAAAAAGAACAAGAAAGTGATTCTTTAATGTATGCTTTTATTAAGCTTTATGAATTTTCTTGATCAAGCAATATGAAAATCCTAGTCATATTGGGATCTCCACGAGATTTAGTTTGAACATTATTATTTAAAAAAAAAAAAAAAAAAAAAAATATGCCAGAACTTAAATAAGTTACCAGATCTTATTGACAGCATGCGTCAGATATGAATATGTTTGAACTTTTAAAGTATGGACCACAGGTCATAGTCAAACTTACCAGATATAGACTGCAGGTCATATTCAAACTTACCAAACTGCGCTCTTCGCTAATCGAACACTTCTCCATACATAAAAATCCAAAGCTATATTAAGAAATCGGCGCAATTCGCGCGCCGGCCAATAAGCGACGAAGAATAGCAGATAATTTTTGGCATTTTTTTTTTTCAATATTATAATAGAGGTTCTTAAAATGAAGCCCATTTTTTACATCCGAAACTTTGACAGTTTCCTTGTCAAAGTCACACACCACTCTATGTAACGCTGGATACGAAGTTAGTGTCTAATTTTACCGCCTTACGTGCCTTTCTTTGCACGGTAGCTTCTCATTGTCATTTAGACATGCAGCAATATAAATTTATGGAATGGTTGTCGCATTCCTTAAATTCTTAGGACGCCTGATTGCACCTTTTCGTTTGGTGTCCGTGTCTGTTCACCTGAACATTCTGACTCGCCAACGAATGCTTTATGGCTTGGTACGCAGACCACGTACGTGTCAACAAAAAAGGCCTACATGTAGTAAATGGTCACTTTGCACAGTTGCAAGTTTCAAAAAATTTTTTTGTCTGAATTAGGGTCCTAAACATGCTAGAACAAAGCAAACAAAATTTGCTATTATCTTCTGACGTTGAGAACTTTAATTAAAAGTCCGTCATTTGATTTTGATTTATTCTTTCTGGGTCCGTTGAAACACACCAAAACACCCACAAACAACACTAAAATCATCCAAACCATATCTAAAAAACACGCTTTAAACTTCTTGAGTCACAAATCAAACAGTTGAAAATCAAATATGAATACAAACCCAGCTCACATCAAACGTCATGATCCGCTCAGCACAGCAGCTGAAGACTTCAAGAGATGAATATCTAGCTTCCTAATATAGGAACCAGGCCCTGAGTTTATAAAACTTTTTTTTTCATGCGATTGCAAATTCTTGCTTGCTAAACATAGCTGAGCATAAAAATTTCTTTACTAATAAATACGAAAATGCCAACTATTCTTGGCATTTTCACATTTATTAGCAGAGAATTTTTCATGCTAAGCTGAGTTGAGCATGAAAAAAGTTTTATAACCTAGGGGCCAGCTTGGATATTGTACTTCACACGTTGCAGTGGTATGTTACCTTGTAACTTGTTAAACAATAAGTAAGAAAATGTTATGGTACTCTGTGAAATAGTGCGTTAGAAAACTGGGCCTGGCTTGTGTTTTCTGTGCCTAATATGACAAACATTGTGGGCTCGGCAGACGTTTGATCCCTTTCTGGTACAGCAAGACACTGGGAGGAAAAGATATAGATGTCCGGAATGAATCTGTGGCGGACTACTTGTTTGGATGTCGTGGTGCTGCAGCCAGACAGAGACACGAAAATGAAAGTAACTGAATGAGATCTGAAATCGGGCCATTGGTGCGGAGGCGCGGGGCATTGGTGAAACTTAAGATTATTGAGGTCTAAAAAATCGTCTTCGCTTCATTGTCCTTTTCGTATTTTCATACTTCCAATTCGGCTTCAGTGGTAGTTTATACCTTCGCCATTGCTGAGAACATTCGTCATATGCTGGGATGGAAAGCCCCTGTTAACCAATTAACCTATACTAATCTATTGGCAAATTCAGCATATGACAAACTGATGATTTTTTTTCTTAATTATGCCTGAAATATTTCCCCATACAAATGTATGAGGAAGCAAATGGCCTTGCCGTAAAAAGGTCAAAGGACAACCCAGGATCATCATTTTAATAAACTTGGTAGATCTTGAGTCCCGCATGTTATATTATCAAGAGTCAACCCAAAAGCTTTCTTGGTTCTACAGAAAAAGACTTTATGTGTTTTACCATATACGTATGATCGTGGCAGACATCTTGTTCAGTGATGCGGGACCATTTGAAGAAACTGTCAACATCCCTTTGACAGCATGCCCTATGTGAAAATTGGTGAACATTAGCCAAGTGGTTTCAGAGGACAGGTCGTTTGAAGATTACTCAATTTTACACATGTACATAGCCCATGGGCAATAGATAAACCCTGGGGAACAAATATTTCGTAACTAAAATGTTTTTCTCCACTCTTGCTCTTACTTTGTAATTTTCAAACAAAAGGCTTTAATACAATTTGTGAAAATTATGTTTTCAACATTTTCTCCATATAGATGTTCTCCATACAGATGCATACAGATGCTATAAATCGGTCAGTGGTCATCCTAGGATCATCATTTGAATAAATTTGGTTGACATTGAGTCCCCGATGCTATATATCAAAGTTCAGCCTCAAAGCTTTCTTGGTTCTGGAAAAGAAGATTTTATGTTTATTTTACCATATATGGGCATGGCGGCCATCTTCAATGGTGCAGAGCCATTTGAACAAATTGTCAATACTCCGGAAATAGGTCCCACGCCAACTCTGGTGAAAATTGGTCGAGCGAATTCAAAGATTACACGATTTTATACATTATACAGCCTAGGGCAAGGGCAGATATCCGCCGGGGGACAAAATTTTGATTGTAACTAAAACGTTTTACTACCTTAATCATATATTGTAAGTTTCAGCCAATAGTCTTTAACAAAGTTTGAGAAAATAATTTTTGAACATTTCTCCGTACAAATGTATGGGGGATGCAAATGTGATCTTGGCGTAGAAAGGTCAAAAGTCAACATACGATCATTATTTGAATAAACTTGGTAGACCTTGAGTCTTCAATGTTGTATATCAAGATTCAGCCTCAAAGTTTCTATGTTCTGGTGATCATTTTTAAGTGTTTTTACCATATATGAGTATGGCGGCCATCTTATTTAATCGATCATGTCCATTTGTACAAATTTTCAACCTCCTTTTCACAGGAGGCTCCACATGAAGTTTGGAGAAAATTTGCCCATGAGTTTCAGAGAAGTCGTTCAAATGTGTGGACGGACGACGGAGGCAAGTGATCACAACAGCTCATCCTCGTGTGTGTGGGGAGGTGGGGGAGGGGGTAATTTCCTATATATGACATAGTCCGGATGAGCGTGCCGAATACCTCCCCCCCCCCCTCCTTTCAACAAATAGTATATAACTGACCCGATTTTTCTTGATTGGTATACGAAAGGCCCACTTTTCAAAGAATAGACTCGTTCAAGTGATAAGCATAGATGAGTCCACTAGAAATAACTGGGTTAGACGGTTGAGTTAGTATAAATACGTGCCAGATGATAGGTAAATGAAATACAATTGTAATTTTATTTGTAAACTGTATGCAAGCAGCGTAGAGAAGATTCTATATGGATGGGCATAAAAAAATTCAAAGGTCAGTATACGAATTGGTCAACATTTCAGACTATCAAAGGCCATGTATATGAACGGGTACGTTTTGAAATACTGGCTCTCACAGCTGTATCACATTTACCCCCTAGTTACCCTCTCCCTCACCCCCCACCCACCTACTTACGAGATTGAACCACTAGTATGTACCTCTGTCAAAAAATGACCAAGTCTGCCCATTAGCATTCCAAAACCATATCTCCACAATATCCGTGCACATACCAAGTTTGGTGAAAAATCAATTGCTGTTAACTCAAATTATCGTCCAGTAACAACGGGCGGACGGACGTACGACAGACGGACAGATTGACGGATACACGGACGACCAACATGAAACTATAATACCCCACCATTATCGTGTGGCGGGGATAAAAGCAACAACAACGAACAAACAGTATTTTATTTGGGACAATAAATAAATAAATAAGTAAATAAATAAAATAAAAAATAAAAGAAGTCAACAAACTAAATTCAATGCAGTCATATGAATTTATTTAAAAAAAAAAAAATCAAACACTTCTCAATTATCAGTTATCCCTCCCTTGATCCCACTAATAGAAACGTTAATCCTTCTAATCACCTCACAATCACATTAATGAGATAAGCCTTTGATGTGCAGTATGGTTATCGGGACTGTTTACTGCATGGGTGAGCATGACAGGGTAGGGTAACCAAATAAGAAACAAATGTCCCTTTAAGCTATTAAAGTTCTTATATAATATAGGTTAATGAGTAAATGAGTTGTTAATAAGTTAATGAGTTGATTTGACTGTTCTATAACGCTATAACCATATATATTTTTCTATGATATGATAAACAAATATCTCACACACACACACACACACACACACACACACACACACACACACACACACACACACACACACACACACACACACACACACACACACAATTTGAAAACTTATTTCAGACTTAATGTTAGTCTACATGCAAGCATTTTAATTTGATAATACAATTTTGGCCAGTTACTGTAGAACTGTACAATGTCCACTGCCAGGAAGAAGTATAGTTCTGTAACACAGCGCACTTAAGGACTTACTGTTATTTGAAGCAAGGCTTAAAATGGGTAATTGATTTCCAAACGGGATATGAATACTGATTCCGGTTCGAAATGAACGCCTCATGTATAAGGCGTACTGCAACCATAATTTTTTGAACAACCCACAAACACGGAAATCCAATTAAAACTGTTTTCACGCATGCGTCGTATGATTCAAGATGGAAGACATTTCCTGAAAAATAGTGTTTTTGTTGAAATTTTTTGGATGTATCGCTTGTTTTAGTGAATCTGTGATAAATATGACATCGATTTTAGATTTAGGAGAGGGAGGGGTTGATCCCCATGCTGAAGTAAAGAAGCTCCAAGAGCTTGTGAAGAAACTGGAAACGCAAAATGAAGTTTTGAGACGAAAACAAAAAGTGACAAATGACACAAATTTGAATGGAGAAAGACAGACCTTGAATAACAGTGTGTTTTATAATACAAGGAAACAAAATGTTCAGGAGAAAAGAGACTCAACATCGTCTGATACAATGGACACAATAGACCTTATAGATATTGAAAAATCTTTGAGTGAATGCGAGGATAGTTGGTAGGTTGCAGGACATTTATGAGTCATCAGTTTATTTTTATTTTTACTTTTACTCATTTTACACATTTTGGCATTTATTAACCTTTTCAGCCCTGCAGATATATCCCGACAAATCTTTTCCAACTGTTCATAGATACGATAAAAAGAGCCAGTTCAAAAACGTGAGACTACTGTGCTTTTGACATCTTTCAGAAAGTGCTTTGCTTTTTATTTTAAATGGAACTTTTTCTTCTTCTTCCAATTAAGTGCATAATCCCGAGGGCATAGTCGCACTGTGAACTATTTTGTTCTGATTGACCATATCAGGGTTCTCGGGGGCGCAGAATCCTGCGTCGCGGGATGCATAAATTGGGGTCCGGACTCCTAAAAATCCCCAAAGCGGAGTCCTCCGGACGCATTTTTCCCTTGGTACGACTACTAATCATGGTCAGATTATTTGAAGTCTAAAGTCCGCCACATGTTATTCGTACCATCGGTAGCATCTTAAAAGAATAGTAGTAATCCGCTGCGTGCTTTTCACACCTGCTAAAGTACCGTTATTTGCTAAGCAAGCGGCACAGGTGTTGGCAGTTCACACTTCAGCGATCGAGCAATTAAAGCTTGCGACTGACACCGATATGCTATCCCTTCCCTCATTGTGTATTGCCTGCACATACCAATTGATTCATCGAAAATGCACAAGCAGGTGTCATGCTTACATCCATTGAGGCTGGCATTTTTTTTTTTTTATTTAATCATTATTTTTTTCCATTTCAAACATTTGCGGAATTTCGTCACTAACATCAAAAACGCCAGATTACTTTTTTCTGTTAAAAGACGACAAGCGGCCACAAGAAAAATAGTACCTTATCCCTTTGCGAGGTATCAGTCTGCTGAATGTATCCCGTAAACCCTGTGAAGTCTAATGGGACTGCTCAGATGCACCCCGAACAATATACAGTTCTGGACTGTTCTAGTATAAGTAACATTTTCCATTGCTCCCGCATGAAGAAAGCGCATGCTCGTAATGGTAGCGTGTGCTCGTAACAGTAACGTCATTTGACAGCGTGGTGGGAAACCGTTTTGGGAGAAAAATGAACTATTAACATAATGCATTGTAGAGCATTTTCTTGGCAGAAATGCATATGAAACAGACACATATTAAAAATAGAACTTAATTATCAAGGCTTTTTTGGCATATCAAATCAGTAGATCGAATTTCAGCTAGTGAGGAAGTCCCGGATATTTTTTTTGTAGCGTGTATTGATCACAGCACGGTGCGAATGTAAACATTGAAATGACGTTTTGCGGGAAGCTCAATTGAACAGAGGTGTCCTTGATCAGAAGGTGCGGATATATTGCATATTTTAAGTTAGTGATAGCATATAACGGAGCTTTAATTGGTTTTGATTAAAATACTTTTCACTTAATATCCATAACACTCAAGATCACTCGTGCACAGCAACAATCCGAACTTTTTTTGGTTGGGATGGGGTACGGAATTTAACAAAAAGCAATGAAAGCGGGGTGCCATTGGGAGGATTGGTTCATATTTCTTCAGAAAAAACCTGGAATCTTTTGCTACATGTACATTAACCATAAAATAATAATAATAATACATGTGTCTGCTTGCAGCACATGATGGAAGAGTTCCTGAAATAAAAAGCTAAAAGCATTGACTGCATTACTTTATTAAATATTAAAAGTGCCACTATCGTTACCACGGAAGTAAAATAGGTTAGGATTGTCATGTCTCCCTAAACTGCAAAGATGTCTCTATTTTTCACGTGAGAGAGACGATGTCATCCTAAGTTCTGGGCCAGCTCCATTGAATTAAGAACATCAGGATGTGTGATAATGACTATCAGTTGGTTACACGCATTGCGCAGAATAATACATAAAGCAGAGACCAAAATCAGTTGAAAATGCACACACACTCACACACACACACACACACACACACACAAAAGTATGTGAAAATAAGGAAACTGATTCTCCATCGGGTATTTATAGAATGAAGTTACTGGGGACATGCTCACTATTAAAGGAGAGTCATGAAAAAATGGGACTTCTATTTTTTGGGAGTGGGGCTCCTACTTTTTGGCAGGGGCTCCAGGACCTACTTTTTATAAAAAGGGAGTCCTGCTCCTACTTTTAAAATCCTAGTGAGAATCCTGCCATATCTTATCAGAAATCATTTGTCTTTTATGTTTCTGTGTTTTGTTCTGAAATATATACCCTAAAGTTAAATTTACAGCCAAAACTTGGTCTGACCTATGCAATTTCTATAGTATGCGGTACGTACATGACCAAAGTTATTTTTGCAAATTATCGGACCTCTATGCCGATGACCTTATTATCATCACTGAATCGCTTGAGGAACGTGTCAGGAGGCTCTTGACTTGGAAAGAAGCAATGGAGGAGACCAGACTGAGAGTAAATGCAGGAAAGACAAAGATTGTGATCTGTGGTACGGGTCTGGACCTCCTTCAGAGTTCAGGCAAATTTCCATGAGCCATTGGTTGCACTGGTGGGCAGCAACAGCATCTTCTGCAATGGCTGCAAGCATTGGGTGCACAAAAAATGCAATGGTCTCAAGCGCCTGACAGAGGACTCTAATTACAGATGTACATGGTGACAGAGAACTGCACACCCCTTGGACGGCAGACCACAGAGGGAAGTCCAAGTCGGACCTCACAATCTGCAGGTGGTAGGTTCCTTTTGCTACCTAGGAGCCATGCTCTCAGCAGTTGGTGGCTGCGAACTTTCAACCACAACACATGTGAAAACCGCATGGAAGAAGTTTAAGGAGCTGCTAGCAGTGCTCTCTTCCTACCACCTTTCTTTCAAGGCACATGGCCACGTGTACAGCTCTTGTGTGTGGAGCGCAATGCTCCATGCTTGTGGACGTGGCCATGGACAAAGACAAACCTCCAATGTCTTCAGCAGAATGACGGGGCAATGATCAGATAGATCTGCAATGTCAAGCCACACGAAATTGTCACCATCAGGTTCAGTGAGCTACTTGCGCAGCTTGGCATTGAGGATCTGAACCTCATTCAGCAGGAGAGAAGGCTCCGCTCCGCTGGTATGGACATGTGAAACGTTCCTTTGGTGCAGTCAAGACAGCCTGTGGCATACAGGTTGATGGAAAGAGTGGGCCTTGGAGGCCCAAGATAACTTAGAAGCAGCTGACAGAGGGATTGCAGAGAGTGGAAGCTCTCTGCTATCAGCCCTCATGATAGACACACCTGGAGATCTTGTATGAGATATGCCATGCGTGCAGCAAGCCAGCTACCTGGAAGGGGGGCCTACTGATGTGGATGTTGCCCCTGTACCTGCACATTAATAAAAAACCTGATGATGATGATGATATCATAAATGTTTAAAAGGCAACATCTTCACTTAGCCCAAGTGTCCTGATGAGCAGATGAGTGTCGTTATGATTTGTCATAATTGGTTGAAATAATTTTTTTATCTGGAACTAGCATAGTTTTTAGGATTACACCAGGACTTAAGAACATAGTTCCACTGTTTCAGATAAGGCATTTTTCTTATTTCTCCACAAAAACATATTTTGTGGGTACTTATTAGAAGTGCCTCGATGGGGCACTTCTAATGATTACCCGCAACATATGAGGGATGTTCGAAAGGTATCCGGAAAAGTTTCGTAACTTATTTATTAATATGGTTACTAGAATAAAATTTTCAAAAGTGAA
The DNA here is from genome assembly GCA_964016985.1 of Anodontia alba. Lineage (NCBI taxonomy): Eukaryota > Metazoa > Mollusca > Bivalvia > Lucinida > Lucinidae > Anodontia > Anodontia alba. The sequence continues at coordinate 45,827,803 of OZ024826.1, forward strand.
TATAAATGTACTTTAATATACTTTGTACATAATCAGATAATCCGAAAGTAAAAATGATACAAGTACACTGTAGCACTGATGCAGAATTCATAGTCACTATGGCAACCTCGGGTGTTTTGTAGAGGTATGGGGCTCTGTTCACATTTAGGTGCGTATGATCTTGATATATATCTGAAAAAACACAAGGTCAAACATAGGAACCAGAGCATTTTTTATTGGCCCTTAAAACACTATAAGATGAAAGTTGTTTTCCTTTGACTTGGTTCAGTTATAAAGAGCTTGTAATTTCCTGCCAATAACAAACTAAATGGCTTTAGCAGCTGTATTACACCAGAAAAAAATGTGTTAGAAGTTAAAACAGGAATCAGATGAATTACCATATTTACTGTGCAGGGCCTGACAAATCCATTGCCCAGCTGCCTGGGACAAGTCCGAATTTTAGCTCGGCAAGTGATTTTTTTATTTCACTTGCCCAGAAAAATGTATAGAATTTATAGGGAATATTGTAATTCCAAGCCATTTTCAAGATGCTGTGGAATGCAGGGCAAGTGGCTGAAACTTGGATTTGTCAGGCCCTGCTGTGAACCTACCTCTTAACACTTACCATGCTAGCCTATGGTCAAATTCAGTAGACGATAAACTTATGAAAATAAGATCTGACCTCATGCAAGTTGTCTCCTTGGGAGATAGTTTACATGAAATGTCAAATCCTATTTTCTAGGAAAAATATTGGTAAGAAAAATATTTCAAAATGTTGTTTGCTGAAATTTTTTCTTGGAATGCAAAGTGTTAAACATAATAATTCTAAAATTGTAACATGGCCATGAAATGCAGCTTCTGTTCACGGTCTGCACCTTAGCTCCAGATAAGGCACTTTTTTCAATCCAGAAGTACTGAGCGGGCCTCGCTAGGTCAGTCAGCTGCGCATCTGACTCAGACAGGTATCAGGAGGTTGCAAGTTCGATCTCCATGGGGTCCGGCAACATTCTCTCCTGGTGAGTGATCGTGAAATATTTTCTGCAGCCATTCTCTCCTTTCTGTTGATTTAAGAAGGGCGAAAAAATGAAATGGTGCACAAGTACTAGTTAACTGCCCAGGAAAAAATGTGGTTAGATAAACTGACTGGTTTAACATGACGTTTATAATGTTGACTGGCCCATTAAACTCCAAACCAAAGTAACATGGCACTTGTAATGAGTACTGTACACAAATCATATGTTTTCATAGAGAAGTACACTGTAAGAAAAATATTGTAGATATCTCTCTTACCTGGAGACTGGGGATTTGTCTACAATCTTTGCCATTTTTAAAAAAAGCATCAGCAGCGAAAAAATATGGTTAATGCCCTAAAATTTCGAACACTTTATTCCATACTATTTTGGCCTAAATTTTGCTTTTTATGCACATGTTGCTTAAACTACTTAGTGCAATGGCAAATAGTGTAGACCCTGATCAGACTGCTCCTGAAGGAGCAGTCTGATCTGGCTCTGCACTGTTTGCATATGTCATTTTGTCAGACATTTTGGTATTCGAAATTTTAGGATATTTACTGTACCATGGCAGCTTCAGATAAGGTACATACATATCATATATTTAAAAAATTATGAGCAGACCATAATCAGATTGAAGATACATGTACAAACATGTAGCTCCAGAGTCTAGATAAGAGGTGGTACCCACATAATATTTTTCTTATTTCTCTTCAGAAATATATGTCTTGGGTACTCATTAGAAGTGCCTTGCTCAGGCGCTTCTAATGAGTACCCACAATGTATGTTTTCATGGAAAAATAAGAAAAATATCAGTACTCTTTGGTAAAAAATGCCTTATCTGGAGCTTTGAAGATATATGTGCATGTTAGTTTCCATGCAATATTAGGTGTTACTGCCTTTATAATATGGCCCCTCAGGCCCTGTTCTGGATTGCAAAGCAAAATGAAATAATAAAGATACATACAATTTTACAAACATAAACATTACCACCACTCCCCTCAAAAAAAAAAAAAAAAAAAAAAAAAATGAGAAAAAGGATAAAAAAAGAACCAAGAAAAAACAAAAAAAAACACAAAAAAAAAACCACAGTTGAACATACATGTAGATCTGAAATGTATCTGCACTTACATCTGTAATATTGTGTTCTGGCAAGATCTCATTACAAAATTGACTGTAAAATTGATTTTGGCTGTAATCTGGTAGCCTGTAATTTCTTGAGAGAAGTTGTTATTAAAGTGGGATTATGTAAATTATTTCGAAACTTGTACAGTTTGTCATTGTTAACAATTTGTTATTTTGAAGAAAAAAAAAAGTATTGATGATCATCATGTTTCTCTACAAAAACCCTTAAAACTGTAAGCAAAACTGTAGTGGACAACTTTCTAATTTTTGTTTTTGTTGATTTTTTTTTCTCAGAAAAAAAATTAGACGGCACTTTTTGCCTAGCTGACGATTCACTTGAAATGTCAAACCTTATTTTCTCTGAAAAGTAAAAAAAACAAACTTTCTAAAATATCACAAGCTGCAGTTATGATAGTACTTTAAGGGTTAACACACAAAAGGGTACCATATGGCATATGCAGTTCACAAAGGCCCTAATCAGTCTGCATAGTCTAATAAGGACCTTTGTTAATCTCTTACAGAATTACTGGGCCCAGTTGTTCAAAGCTAACGACATCGTTTGTTAACGATTCCTTAAAATTTACATTGATTGATACGCAAATATGCTGAAATTTTTTGCTGAAAAAATTTCAGAATATTGTATATTGAGTCCGCTAAAACAGTTAACGAAATGACCCTTAACGAGCTCGTTAAGCTAACGACGCTTTGAACAACTGGGCCCTGGATTCCATAGAATATATTGACAAAAAGAGTAAAGGCCCCAGTCACGTTACACGGACACCTGTATTATGAAAAGTTTACACTAAAGTGCCCCAGCTATCAAACACCACTCAGGTTTTGACTCCTAGCTGGAGCCATGTTATACATGTATTGTTGCTGGAGGTCCATTACTTCTATTTTGACTCCCTATGCAGTATGATATTATCAGATTGTCCTGGAGAAGTAAATTGGCCTTTTGTTAGACCATTAAGTGATTAATAAGTTATAGAGCAAAATTATGTCAGCAGATCAATATTACAATGAATGTATGTCATTATAGGTTCAGTGATACATGCATAATATTAACCTTTTCATATTGTACCTCTCTCTGGGCTAATTCAGGAGATGGCAAATTAATATTCTTCTGAAGCGTATGGGTGGCTGAGTGGTTAGTGTTCCCGACTTTGGATCACAAGGTCCTTGGTTCTAATCCAGCTGGAGACAGAATATACGGTACATGTAACTTGTGACTGTACAACTTTCTATTGCACAGAGTCTTTCAATATCACCCTTCCATCAGCTCCATATGACTATATTAACATTGAAGCGGTTGTAAAACACCAACTGTTCATCATCATGAAAACAAGAGGGTTTTACGTTTCAAATAGATTGCTTCGAGCAGAAAAAGAATAAAAAATTTTCAAAATGTCATCTGCTGTAATTTTTACCCATCATTCAGAGCTTTAATAGTGCAATCTTTATACCGAAGCTACCCTTAATGTTTGGACAGCATTGCCTGAGCAAATTGTAGCAGATGACATTCTGAAATACCTACATGTATCTTGAGAACTGCCCTGCCCCACCCCAAGCCACCCTGCCACACCCCAACTATCTAACAACTTGATTTCCCAAAGTTCTGTTTTACTTGTCCGTGTTATTTTACTATATAAAATATATAATCACTTCCTTACAAAGCCAGTTTTTGTCATCTGAGGTTTGTTAAAGGGAGGTTGCACTATATATACATGTATATACATGTATATATATATATATATTATATATATATATATATATATATATTTATATATATATATATATATATATATTATATATATATATATATATATATATATAATATATATATATATATATATATATATATATATGTAATTGTGTGTATATTTTTCTCTGTTTTAGGTTGTATACATCTCCACGTCCGCCAACACCACAACAGAACAAAGTGAGTCCTTATAAATGGGTGCGACAAGACTTAGATAACCCCTCACTGGAGCTACAATCGGCGAAAAAATCACTTAAGTTCAAGCTGGATGAAGTTGCCAGAAGTAAGATGACAGAGGACTGGCTAAGGAGGAGTATTTGTCGAATAGTTCTGGGATAATTTTCATATTTATCCATAAAAACATGTGTAATGGGTACTCATTAGAAGCGCCTCTGCTAGGCACTTCAGTGAGTACCAACAACATATTATGTTTTTATGGAGAAATAAAAAAAATTATCTCAGAATCATCATCAATTACTACTCCTTAATAAGTTCTCTGAAGTGTATTTCTCACAGCGAACAAGTCATGTGTGTCTTAACCCTTAAAACGCTAATCACAACTACGTACCGCATATAACACTTTGAAATATTTCTTTTTATTTTTTAGAGAAAATAAGGCTTGACATTTCATGTGAATAGTCTGCTTAGCAGACTATTCACATGAAATGTCAAACCTTATTTTCTCTGAGAAATAAAATTAATTCTAGAATATCATCTGCTACAAATTTACTTAGTTTGTTTGTGTTGAGGATTTATGGCCCAGTCAAACCAATGGGGTCATGTTGAGCGTGGTCAGTTTACCTAACCATACATTTATTGGGCAGGCTTAGTCCTCTAAGCAGTTAACCAGTACTGTGCACATTCTTTTGCCAGAACTGACAGCTGCCCTTCTTGAATGAGCGGAAGGGAGAGAATTACCGTAGAAAATATTTCATGATGAATCTCCACAAATTTACTTAGTGCTTTAAGGGTTAAACAAATGAATTCAAATTTTAGCAAAGGACATTTTAATTTATTTAAATAATTTTTTTTTGTGTGTTTTTTTTTTTTGATTTTCTAAAAAAAAAAAAAAAAAAAAAAAAAACTGCTTCTGTTTCATGTGAAATATCATTTGTTAATGCATGCTTGTGTGCAAAGCTCTAGATAAGAGGAGAGCCCAGGTAAACATTTTTTTTTCATTTTTCCATGAACACAGTGTTGTGCAAACTCACCAGAAGTGCCTAGGCAGGGTGCCTCTAATGAGTACCCACAACATAAGTTTTTGTGGAGCCATGATAATGCTTTATTTTATTCATAACTCTGTATTCATACATGTACTGTAATTGATAAATGTTCACTGTGTATTAATGTTCACAAATTTCGCAGTCATCATAATTCTGTGAACTTCTATACATCCTAACCATACATGTGTATATTTTTGTATAGAAATATTAAGGCAAATTTACAAATCGGTGAATTTTAATACCAGTGAAAATGTCTAAAATTATAAAATTGCGAACATTTATACCCATGATCATTTAAACAATTACAGTACATGTATGAAAGTTGAACATTTATTCCCACGAACTTTTATACGATTACAGTATGTCAGTCACTTTTTAACCCAAAAGTGTTGATATTTTTCTGATTTCTCCACAATAACATACATTGTGGGTACTTATTAGAAATAACTTCTGAGAACATTTATATTTTCATGGAGAAATAAGAAAAATATTTATCTACACTTACATGTACATGTACCTCTCAGATGGGTTGTATATGAGAAAAGATAAAGCCAAGAATAGTTAGTTTAACCATTACCACTCTTTGGACAAATTCAGCAGATGACAAAATGATGATATTTTTCCAACGAAGACAATTTGCAGGAAATGTCCAAGCTTGTTTTCTGGGAAAAATAGAAATATTTCATAGTGTTGTCTGCTGATTTTTTACTCAGCATGCTAAGTGTTAACCCTATCCTGCTGAACCTGGATATGCCTTGCTTTTGCAAACAGTGTAGATCCAGATCAGTTGGCTTCTGAAGAAGCCAACTGATCTGGATCTGCACTGTTCATCATGAAGTATGTAAATTTGTATCGGCAACCTAGATCAAGTAATCAGATTGGTTGAATATATCAGATTGGTTGAATATTAGAAGTAGGCTTGGCATCTTAATTTATTCAGCATGGCAAGGGTTAACATACATGTAGTCATAGTCAGCTGTACACACTTAAGAATCATGGGCAATTGTAAAAGGCCCACTCAGATATGCAGACTGGCCTATGACTATTCTGTTTATATATGTATACATTGTATGGTTTGAGCATAGAGGGTATCCAGATAATATTTTTCTTATTTGTTCATGAAAACATGTTGATACTCATTAGAAGCGCCTCATTGAGGCGCTTCTAATGATTACCACAATATATGTTTTCAGGGAGAAATAAGAAAAATATCAATTCTTTTTGATTGAAAAAAAAAGTGCCTTATCTAGACCTATGAAAGTTGATCTGTATTTACCTGGATACACTGTGTCTAGAGAGTTGATATACATGTATGTAATATTGCTTAGCATTATTTATTCATGTGATTGGTATTGTAACATAATTGTTATTTCCCTTGACAGTGAGCCGCAGTAGCAGCACGCCAGCATTTTCCAATTATTCAACACCACCCCGAGGAAGTCCTGTCACCATGAGTGTCTCAGCTGATAGCACACCTTCTCCAAGAATTATGAAGCCGTCTTCTACCAGACAGCCCAGAGAATCTATAGGATCATCACCAGTTACTCCTGGTAATTAACCTTTACCACTCTCTGGGCTAATTCAGCAGAGCTGAAAATACTGGGGAAAAGCTTGGTTTTACTAGGGTTTTACTTGGCAATATGGGTAGTATTGGCTAATAATAATGAAATAGAACAGCTCTAGTTGTGATTTGTTGAATAATAAATCACAGGTTGGTCACTTCTAATGTAGATCAAATCACTAATGCATAGTGCAAGTGATTTATCAACTTACAACTGACCAACAAACTGTGATTTATTACTAAACATTTCATGCACTAGAGGTGTTCTATTTTGATTCTAACATGCTAAAAAAGCAACAAAATTGCCATTGACTCCTTCAGATTCTCCCAGCCTTTTGCCATGTTCATTGAAACCCCGCCAACTTTCTTTGGCTGTAGCACATGCATATATGTCTATTTGTAATGTATCTGGTGCCAAATAAAAGGATTTTACACAGTCTAACATTCAGGAAACAGCCCATGAAGTTAGAAAAATTCTTAAAAATGTCAGGAAATGGCAGCTTTTTGCATCATACTCTTCTGCCGAGTGATTTGTTGCAGAATAAATCACAGTTCATTTCTGTTGCCTATATAGGCATGCTTTGTTAGAATAAGATCTTTTCAACACCTCCCTAGGGACCTGGCTAATATTAATGCATTGAAAAACCATGTTCGATCGCTATTATTGCATAAGAACTGAAAACATTTGCTATATTTCGTGTTATTTCTTCCACTGTTTTGTTTCGCCTTTTCACCGATGTCTCACGAACGCAATTTCCACGGGCTATGCTCGGTCTAGGGCTGGGCAGTACACATCTCGTAATGGCAGCAAATCTGTGGCCTCAGTACGATCATATTGGAAGTTGCGTAGCCATGCATTTACAGCGCACAAATTGCCTTGTTAATACAGGGCTTTTCGCTGGTTAATGCACGGCTGTTAATAATGTGCGACACTGCTTTTTATGCACTAATATTAATTAAACTTTTAAAAACTGTGCGCAAAGTAAGGTACAGATGTACATGTATTGGTTAATCATTCCTTCTTTAACTTTGGTCATGCTGAATAAATATAAGATGCCGCACTCATTTGTAATTGTCAGCCAATCATATTACTTGATCCAGGTTGTTGATACATATTCATATACTGAATGACAAACAGTGCAGATCCAGATCAGTTGGCTTCTGAAGAAGCCAACTGATCTGGATCTATGCTGTTTGTAAAGGCAGGATATATCTGGGTTCAGCAGGACAAGGGTTAAAATTTAAATTCAAATTTTATAACTCAACACTGAATCTCAGATTTACCTTATATTTTTAAGCCTCATATGTATACATGTATATGTATTGGTGCTTGCATCATAACTTAATTGATATTTTTACCTGTGAATACAATGTAAGAATTCCATGTCATGCAAATTTAAATTGTACCCATATATCAGATTCTAATATCAGTACCTCCTCATTATATACTATGTACTTCTAGATTTTTTTTTTTTTTTTTAAAAGTAAATGAACTGTTAAATTAAGGTTAAGCTCCTTTAAGTATTCCATGATGAACAAGAAGCGAAAAAAAAAAAAAAAGAAAAAAAAAATACCAAGTATTGCCTAATATTACAGTTCTAGGGGGTATTGGCCAACCTGAAAAAACCTGGGAAAACCTGGGTGGTCCCTGGGTGGGAAAACCTGGGTGGTCAATACTTTGCCAACCTAGCTCCATTTGCCTTTCAATATTTGAATAGCTTTTATTCATAGCACTAGTTAAGGCGCTTTTTTCAATCCAAAAGTATTGATATTTTTTCTTATTTGTCCACGAAAACATATGTTGTAGGTATTCATTAGAAGCGCCTCATCAAGGTTCTTCTAATGAGTACCCACAACATATGTTTTCGTGGAGAAATAAGAAAAATATTTACCAGATACCCTCCCTTATCTAGACCTATGTTTATATGGGCCATAACAAGAGGAAATGTGTCACTGGCCATGAGGGAAGAAGGCCCTTATGCCATATGTGAACAGTGAAGGTCTAGATGAGCATGCGCATGTGTGCAGTCTGATCTGGACATTCTCTGTTTGTCGACATACACTACAGTATCCACTGATTCTTTAAGCGGACAAAGAAGGCCCGATATGGTCGGCATTGTATGCAAATTGCATAAGGGTTCTTTTCCCGTGATGCACATCATATGTTAACTGCACAGTATAGCTCCAGATAAAAGGGTTGTCCAGACAAATGATTTTCTTATTTCTCCACAAAACACATACAGTCGAACCTCAATGGCTCGAACATCTTTCGGACCATGGAAATTTGCTCGAGACATGGGTAGTTTCAGCCACTGAGGTTAATCATGGCACCAGTTCAGGAAGCAAATAGCAATAATTTTGGGAAATCTTTTCGATTATCTACACAACAATTGTATGTTGAGTGTACTCATTAGAATCGCCTTGATGAGGCGATTCTAATGAGTACACACAACATACAATTCCATGATAAAATAAGAAAAAAATCCCTAAATATTTGTTTTCATGAGCTTTTGGAAGAATTTTGTAGGGACTGAAAAAAGAGTTCGAATGATCCACGGTGAACGAGCCATCCGTGTTCGAGCCATTGAGGTTATACTGTATGTTGTGGCTAGTCAATTGTTGTGGCTAGTCAATAGAAGAGCCTTACATATTTTTGTTGAGAAATAAGAAAACTGTCAATGCTTTCTAGTTGAAAAAGTACCTTATCTGGAGCTGTGATGCACAGTCTTCTAAGGCTGGCACAATTAACCGGATAATCGATTAATTGATCGATAAATTCCACAAAAATGATTATCGTTACAGATTTACTGATAATCGATCATTTAATTTCTGTGTCTCTTACATTACCGTATTTACCCTTAGTATTCAGACACCTCAACTCCTTACCATACTTAATCTAAAATTCGAACAAGTACAACGTTCTACGCAGTGTTGTGTCTAAAATTGCTGGATGAGTGGCAAACAGTGAAGACCCAGATGAGACTCAGCGTTTGCGGCATCTCATCTGGGTCTACACTGTTTGCTCAGGCCTGTCAGATCAAATACATACAGTAAAGTACAACATATTGTAAGGATCATGCTCAGACAGGTAAAATTATGACCAAATCTTCAGTGATTACTAATCGATTATCAATCGCAATTGCAGGACCGATAATTGATTATCTTTTCAGCTCTGATTAGCCAGCCTTACAGTCTTCACACTTTGCATGCTGGGTAAAAAATTCAGCAGTCGACAGTTCGAAATATTTTTTCTTATTCTTCCTAGAAAATAGGATCTGACATTTCATGCATATTGTCTCCTTAAAAAATCAGAAAAACAACAGCATGCAAAGTGTTAAATCATCTAGATCTACATGTAGTGCATCCATACAGTTCTTGTATAAAAAAATTACTTTTGTTATAAGATTAGCCTACCATGATCTTGATACAGTGTACATGTATGTGCTTTTAGATTTCCTGATTACAAGCATGTTTGGCCTGGAATGATCTTAACCCTTCTCCCGCTATGGGCTGGCCTCGGTGGCTCAGTTGGATGTGCGTCTGACTGTTAATCAGGAGGTAGTGGGATTGATCCCCGCCAGGTCTAGCTAATTCTTTCATGGAGATTGATCATGAAATATTTTCTATGATCATTCTATCCCTTCCTCTGATTTAAGAATGGCAGTTGTCAGTTTCTGGTGAAAGAATGTGGACAAATACTGGTTAACCGCTTAGAGGACTAAGCCTGCCCAGGAAAAGTGTAGTTATGTAAACTGACCAACTTGACAGAACTCTAATTGGTTGACTGGGTGGTGTCTTTCAGTTTCCCTGATTACATGTAAGTTTAGCTTACAATGATCTTAAGATGTTAACTTGTGTCTTTTAGTTTCCCCGATTACAAGCAAGCTTAGCTTACAATGATCTTACAATGTTAACTTGTGTGTCTTTCAGTTTCTCTGATTACAAGCTTACAATGACCTTACAAATGTGACTTTGTGTCTTTTAGTTTCCCTGATTACAAGTTAGTTTAGCTTACAATGATCTTACAATGTTAACGTGTTTTTCAGTTTTCCTGATTACAACTAAGTTTAGCCTACAATGATGTTTCCCTGATTACAAGCAAGTTAAGCATACAATGATCATGTAATGTTAATGTATATCTTTCAGTTTCCCTGATTACAGGCAAGTTTGGCATACAATGATCTTGATTTGTACTTTTTCAGTTTCCCGGTTACAAGCAACTTCAAAAATTAATACAGGAACATTTACTAGGCCAAAGAAGAACAATAAGCCGTCTCCTGAGGAGAACAGTGTAGACGATATGAAAGAAAATGTTGAGCAACCGAAACAATATCCTAAAGTCGAAGATATAGAAAACTTAGCAAAGTTACAGGAGGAAAGTAAGTATCATAGCACTAGATAAATATTTCCTTATTTCTCCTTGAAAACATATGTTGTGGGTAGTTAATCCATTGTAGGCTGAATGAACTCCCCCATACTATATACTGGAAGATTCTAACTTCGATTTTAGGTATGTCAGGCTATATTTAGATATTCCTAGAGAAAAATGGTTGAACTAGTTGCAAACAGTGGAGACTGATCAGACGCTACATTCTGCTGTGTCTGATCTGGGTCTGCACTGTTTGCCAATTAACCTTTTAGGTATGTCAGGCTATGTGATTTAGATATTCCTGGAGAAAAATTGTTGAACTATTTGCAAACAGTGAGACCCTGATCAGACGTCTCTGGGTTTGTACTGTTTCCCAATTACCCTTTTAGGGGTCTCAAGACTACAATGGGTTATTAGAAGCACTTCTAATACGTACCTGCAGCATTACTAATGACTAGTTAAGGAGGATTATTTGATGATAATTCTGCGATAATTTTTCTTATTTTCTTATTTCTCCATAAAAAAAAGTTGTATGTACTCATTAGAAGTGCCTCAGTGAGGCACTTCTAATGAGTACATACAACAAGTTTTTGTAGAACAATTTAGAAAATCATCCCAGAATTAGCCGGCCTCGGTGGCTCAGTTGGATGCGCCGTCCGACTGGAGACCAGGAGGTCGCGGGTTCAACCCCCGCCGAGGTCAACAACATTCTTTCGTGGAGATTGATCATGAAATATTTTCTACGGTCATTCTCTCCCTTCCGCTGATTCAAGAAGGGCAGTTGTCAGATTCTGGCGAAAGAATGTGCACAATACTGGTTAACCGCTAAGAGGACTAAGCCTGCCCAGTAAACGTGTGGTTAGGTAACTGACCGCGCTCGACATGACCCCATTGGGTTGACTGGGCCGTAAAACCTCAACACAAACAAACATCCCAGAATTATCATCAGATACTCCTCCTTAATATACAGTCGATTCTCGTTATCTCGAACTCACTTACAGTACAGCTCAGGTGGTTTTTCAAAATCCCCCTCGAACCGGTGGGGTTGATTTTTTAGCCCATCGCGGATCTTTCTGATACCCCACTCCAATTCCCACCGCGACGGATTTTTCGTCCACCGCGTTTCCGCCGAGTTCCCTCCGCAAAACCACCCACTTACCTGTAGAACTCCGCGGTGGGCAAAAGTTTATCATGGCGAGCTCGCAATGAAAGATTAGTGACGTCAGAATGATTGACAGCTCCGAATTTTTCCGAGTTTGCACGGGGAGGAAATCGGAACCTTTATTTTGCTTACGCATCATTCGGCTGATTTGCCGCTGAATAAATACATATTTCTAACTAGAGATTTAAAAAAAAAAAAAAAAAGAATTAACAAATAATACAAGAAATAAAAAATAACATATTTCTGTTTGTTTATTTCTTACCTTGTACCCGGGTACTTAAAGGGGCGCTTCTGCTATCTTAGAGGCTTTTATTTGGAGACCAATGAGCACCGTCCCGAAAAAAAAAAAAAAATACGAGTAATGCCACGTAGGCGGACGCATTAATCTCCGATGATCAGGATCGTGCATTCGATCCTCACAGATTGAGTGATTTATCATGAAACACGTGTATTTGCTACGGTCATTCGCTCCTTTCACTGCTTCAAGATTGGCAGTTACAAGTTTCTGGCGGAAGGGAGTTCAGTGTACTAGTTAACCACTTATTGTATAAGCATGCCCCCCTCTGTATCGGCGCGATTCATAAAAAATGCTCTTCCTAATTCCATTTCGCCATCCGACTGGATACCAGGAGGTCGCAGGTTCAACCCCCGCCGAGGTCGGCAACATTCTTTCGTGGAGATTGATCATGAAATATTTTCTACGGTTATTCTCTCCCTTCCGCTGATTCAAGACGGGCAATTGTCAGTTTCTGGCGAAAGAATGTGCGCAATACTGGTTAACGGCTTAGAGGACTAAGCTTGCCCAGTAAACGTGTAGTTAGGTAAACTGACCGCGCTCGACATGACCCCATTGGGTTGACTCGGCCGTAAAACCGCAACACAAATAAACAAACAAACATTCCATTTCGCACAGATCAGACGCGTAAAGCAATTGCAGTTAACTCCCTTTTAAGTCAGTTACAGTTAGCTCCCTTAAATCAGTAAAAAACCTGCAGTGTGAGTACCTTACCCAGCATTTATCAGGGTACAAATGAATACTTTCTTACGTTATTCTCTTACAGTATAATATATTAATAACATTATATTTATTGGCTTATACAACACTCTTCAGAACTTTCGTTTCTATGTAAAATGTTCTGTTTTTGTGGCTTCAATATGCGATATGCAAAACCAAGACCGTAATTTATTTAACGAGTAAAAGAGACGCATTTTATAAACCTAGCGCATCGGCGGGAAAGCATCTTCTGGGCTAATTCAGCAGACGACAGATTGAATTCGTTTTCTTTTTTTTTTCTTTTCATTACCAAGAAAACAGGATTTGACGTTTCATGCAGTGGAGACAATTTGCATGAAGTACAAATAATGTCCTCTTGGAAGAATGAAAAATATTTCAAAATGTCGTCTGCTGAAAATTGTACCCAATGTGCTTATCGTTAAGGTTTGCACAAACAACTCGCGCATGAGTCTGTGCATGGCAAAACCTACAGTAAAACTTGTACGAAGAGACGAATCAGCCTGCACACTCTGAGACTGCACATCGGCAGATCTCAGTAGTCTGATCAGAGCCTTCGCTAATCGTAAGTACCCCCTATGATTACTGGGTGTAACAAACGTCTTGTGCGACGAGCGAAGACTCGGGTCAGTACGCGCCGGCACATCCTGATAAGGGCATTCGCTGATCGTATTTACCATCGATAGCCGGGCTGTCCAAAGCGGAATAAACAGTGCGACTGCAACAGCACATTCTGTTCAGACCCTTCGCTGATCGTACAGTATGCAAGAAGCTTGCTTTATCTAGTCGGTCGATGCACAGACTAACCTGAGTCTTTGCTGGTCGCACGTACATTGTAGTATTGTAGGTTTTATCCGGTTCAAAGTTCGTACATTGTAAATCATACTTCAGACATGAGAACTTTGTACGGACGTAATTTTTGTTTGAACTGGAGTTAAACTGCCCAGTCAATACTATTCATCGAGCCCGCACACTTTTCCGGGCGGGCTTATTCATAAGCTATTACAGCAGAAACTGACAACTGCCCTTCTTTTCTTTCATATACTTTGACGATAGAGCCTACTTTTGGTGTTATGGCCCTTTGAACACCGAAACTATTTTAGTGATTTCTGTAATATATTTGTGTCCGCTCTGTAACTTGAAAACTGTTTGCGATATTTTCTTGAAACTTAATTAATTTATTAACAAAGTTATGGTACTTGTTTGATGTAAGTGCAGTGGTGGGGCATGGTGAAAAACCACCTGAGCTGTACTGTATCTCGAATAACCGCTTATCTCGAAGTGAAAATCTGGTCCCTGTTTTAACACAGAGATCTTCCAAAAGGCAACAAAATATTGTGGAAAAGAGGAGAAATGGCTCCTTAGGAGCCATTTCTCCTCTTTTCCACAATATTTTCAATATATCTCTAACTTAGGAGTCAAATTACATATTCATTCTGTTTAAGGTGGTTATTCGATTAACTGTTTTCCTCAGTTCTGCAAAGCTGATATGTCGAAGTACGGATATCTCAAAGTGTTTCATAGAGTCCCTTGGAGTTTGAGAGTTGACTGTACATGGACCTTTTTTGAGAAATAAGAAAAAACAGTACATTTTGGTCAAAATAAAAAAAAAAGGCACATTGTCTATAGCTGTGATTAGATGCAATCAGATAGAGATTGATAAAAAATTCTGTTGAAGCACAAGTTGTTTGTGGAGTGGAACATAATGAAAGCGTTGACTCGGAGCAAAATGCTATTATGAAACTGTAAAGTATTAGTACTAATCATGATAATTCTGGGACAATTTTCTCTATTTCTGGTGAACAGGAGGTTGTGGGTTGATCCACACTGGGTCAGGCAACATTTTTTTTTAGGAGATTAATCATGAAATATTTTCTATGGTCATTCTCTCCCTTCTGCTGATTGAAGAAGGGCAGTTGTCAGTTTATGGTGAAAGACTGTGCACATGTACTGGCTAATCCCATGCTATCTCCTCCTAAACCACTGGGCCAAACTTGCTACATGACTTCTTCACGTGGTAAGGGTGAGTGAGAGCAAGCTGCAACATTATTTTCAAGCCGTCTGTCACACTATTAGCAACATTAGCACGGAGCATGGGGATTTTGTTATGGCATGCCTTCGACTGCGCAATCTAATGTATGTCTTCTTATTATTTGGAATGGGGTTTTTATCTTTTATGCTATATTTCTTTTTTCATATTTGGATCAAAGCAAGTAAACAGAAAATATGACTACGGTATTTACATGTACTTAAATGTGCATATACGTTTGTATCTACTTTTAACTGTAATCTGATTAGAATATTATTGAATACCGATTATTTCTCGAAGAAAACGTGTATTGAGATCTCATTAACCCATTTCAGTCTGGAGATAATTTGCATTTAGTGGAGACCCAGATCAGACACCCTAGAATGCAGCATCTGATCAGAGTCTACATTGTTTGCGTTAAATACAGGACTTTCTACAAAACATAGTACATGTAATAATAAAAACTTACTGGACACCCTGCTATTGGCAATAGACCAGTCCATAGAGTTATAGCAGAAGAGTCCACTCAATGAAAATGGGTTAAATTGCTAAAAATTGTCTTGGTAGTAAAAGGAATTCCAGAACACGTTTTCGTAGAGAAAAAGAAAATGAAATCACGGTAACCCACTGCTGATTTGGTTCCTGATACCAGCCATAGCTTTAGATAAAAAGGGGTACCAGATAAATATTTTTCTTATTACTCCATGAAAACATATGTTGTGGATACTCATTAGAAGCACCTCAATGAGGTGCTTCCAATGAGTACCCACAACATATGTTTTCATAGTGAAATAAAAAAAATGTCAACACTTTTTGGTTAAACCCCCCCCCCCCCCCCCCCCCCAAAAAAACAAACAAACAACAAACACCTTATTTGGAAGTACGCCTGACATTATAAAGCATATTGTCTCTGTTAGTAATAGCTACCGTATTCAGCCTATTCATTGCACATATCCTTATAAGTGCACAGTCAAGCAATTTAGTAGTCATCAAATTACAGCTTGTGTACTTTTATCCATTTCTTTATAAAAGCATATGTTGCTGGTACTCATTTGAATTGCCTTGAAAAAAAAAAAAAAAAAAAAAGAGAAAAACAACATTACGACACATTATTAATGTTAATAATGGCTGATTTTGTTGATAATTTCAGGTTTACGACAAAGTATTGCTCAAACGTCACCAAGGCGAGGTAAGTCTTTTGTCTTCTGTAGAAACTTATTTTAGCAAGAAAAGTAATGAGAAGTGATGTGTCTTGTGCTAAAAATGACATAGTGATCCCACTCTGAACAGAACCCACCCCCCCCCCCCACCTCCACATACACACACACAGATCTGCCTGTTCTTAAAGAGTTTCAGGGCTTGTGACTGTGTGGTTTGCTATATTTATATCCCCCACCTAAGGGGAGTGGGGTGGGTGGGGAGACATATTGTTTTTGGTGTGGCTTCTGTCGGCGTTGGCATTACACTTTTTACACAGTATTTACGAACCATTGGTTAGAGTTTTATCAAATTTTCATGGATATATTATTGGGACATAACAAAGAACTTGAATTTTCAAGGTCACAGCAGTAGAAAAATTGAAAATTCACGAGGAGCGGGGCTGTGGGGTTGGTGGGGGGACATCTGTTTTCTTTGAAAACAGTTTCTTGTTCCCCTAAATATTCAGACAGACAAGTCTGAGCAAACAGTGTATAATATGATCAGAGAGATGTTTAATCAGAGTCTGCACTGTTTGCCATTCAGCCAGCACTTTTTAGACCTACAGCTGGTAATCTTGGATTTTTTCAGGTTTTAGGATATGTATGGTAAAGATAAGAGTATCCAGAATATTTCAGTTATTCAGAAAACATATCTTTGGATACTCATTAAAGGACCCACAACATAAGTCCAGCTTCAGATAAGAGGGGGATCAGGTAGGCTTTTTCTTTATTTCTCCATGAAAACATTGGTTGTAGGTACTCATTAGAAGCACCTCACTGAGGCACTTCCAATGAGTATCCACAACATATTTTCTGTGGAGAAATAAGATAAAAAATCAAACTTTTGGTTGAAAAGAGTGAAGAGTGAGGTCCTAAGTGAGCTAGTACATCTGTGTACAAGAACCATTTGCTATTACCACAGTTGTCTGGTCAGGAACTTCTGTTATTACCACAACTGTCTGGTCTGGACCATTTGCTATTACTACAGCTGTCTGGCAAGGACCTTTTGCTATTTTCACAGCTGTCTGGTCAGGACCTTTTGCTTTTATCACAGCTGTCTGGTCAGGACATTTTGCTATTTTCACAGCTGTCTGGTCAGGACCTTTTGCTATTACTACAGCTGTCTGGCCAGGACCTTTTGCTATTTTCACAGCTGTCTGGTCAGGACCTTTTGCTTTTACCACAGCTGTCTGGCCAGGGCATTTTGCTAGTTTTGCAGCTGTCTGGTCAGGACCTTTTGTTATTACCAAGCTATCTGGCTATGACCTTTTGCTTTTTTCACAGCTGTCTGATCAGGACCTTTTGCTATTACCACAGCTGTCTGGTGAGGACCATTTGCTATTACCACAGCTGTCTGGTGAGGACCTTTTGCTATTACCACAGCTGTCTGGTCAGGACCTTTTGCTATTATCACATCTGTCTGGCCAGGACATTTTGCTGTTATCAGAGCTTTCTGGTCAGGACCTATTGCTATTACCACAGCTGTCTGGTCAGGACCTTTTGCTATTACCACAGCTGTCTGGTCAGGACCTTTTGCTATTTTCACGTCTGTCTGGCCAGGACCTTTTGCTGTTATCAAAGCTTTCTGGTCAGGACCTATTGCTATTACCACAGCTGTCTGGTCAGGATCTTTTGCTATTACTACAGCTGTCTGGTCAGGACCTTTTGCTATTTTAACAGCTGTAGATATGAAGATTCTTTTTTCCCCCAAAGTCTTGATATTTTTCTTATGTGTCCATGAAACAGTAGGGCAGTCATTAGAATCATGCCACCATGGTAATTTCAAATGAGAACATGATTTGTTTCCATGGAGAAATCAGAAAAAAAAATATTTATCTGGATATGCCTACTACTATCTAGAGCTTTGATGCAATACACAAATTTTTAACTTGATAAACGATAAACTAGCAGTATAAAAACAAGCTTAGAAGATGCTGGCAGACTAAGGATGCTTTAAAACATTGCATACTCTGGCCAATTCCAGCAGAAGATAAATTAATGATATATTTTTTATTTTTCCCAGAAAGCAGGGTTTGACGTTTCATGCAAATTGTCTCCAGAGGAGACAGTTTGCATGAAATATCAAATCCTGTTTTCAGGGGAAATTACAAAAAGCATTTCAAAACAATGGCTGCTGATTTTTTTTACCCAGCATTCTATGTATTAAAGTAATAACTGGTGTTTTGTTACTTTATGACCAACATGTTTGTTGCCAAAAAGAAAAAAACAAACTTTTTACTTATTCATTTAGTCCATATATGTGTAGTTTTCTTTATTGTAGAAAACAGCTAGAATTTGTGTACGATTTTTCACTCTGGTTTCTTCACTTCTCAACAGGGTTTAGGTCACGACCCCTGCCTAATGTTTCCAATAACAACACAGAAAATAATGCCTCTGCTGGGGGCTCTAATAGAAGTAGTCCTGCTAGATATGAGGGTAAGGGGGTACATGTGAGCATGCTTAGTGTTGTGAATATGGGGGCTCACGTCAGCATGTTTATGTTGTAGTTAATTATACTTCACCTCACAAGATTATTTTGCATGCTCCTCGGGTATGCATACCTACAGGTAAGAGGGGTCATCCAATTTTTTTCTTAGTTTTCCACGAAAACATGTATTGTGGGTACTCATTAGAAGCGCCTCAATGAGGCGCTTCTAATGAGTACCCACAATATATGTTTTTGTGGAGAAATAAGGAAATAATAAATACTTTTTGGTTAAAAAAATGTGCCTTATCTGGAGTTATGTATTTTGCATGCTCATCAGGCATGGGTTATTTGTAAATCCTCCCTTTTTTTGCTTGTAAAAAACTGTATGAATAACTTCTTTTTTTATGTTTGCAGCTTGCAGCTTTAGTTCATCATTTTACATACATGTGTAGAAGTTGTTACATAACAAGACACCCTGGTTTTACTGTTATCCTATCATTAAAGTTAACCTGATATAGAAAAAATATATCTGATAGGCAGAGTTTCAGATAAGGGACTTTTTTCAGCTGAAAAGAGTCCTTATATTATTCTTATTTCTCCATGAAAACGTATGTTGTAGGTACTCATTAGAAGCACCTCTGTGAGATGCTTCTAATGAGTACCCACAACATATGTTTTCTTGGAGAAATAAGAAAAATATTTACATGTATGTGGATATCCCGCTTATCTGGAGCTTCGTGATTGGGATGCTGAAATTTAAATAGGAGTTTATTGTAAAGCATCCAGTTGACCGAGCTGTCAGTGCCTCATATTTTTTATTTGGACTCCTGTATGGAGCTTCATTGCATAGGGTCTTTTATTATCTCTCCTTCATTGTCTAGATATGACTCAAATAATATTGAAAGAGACATAAAATCCCAAATCATCATCATCATCATCATTATAGTTTGTCAAAATATTAAAAAAAAAAGGAAACATTATTATGCATACTGTAAACTTAAGATAATATGAGTCACAATGTCAGAAAATGTAGCATACGACATGTGGTCGGCGAAGATTCAGATCAGCCTGTGCAATTGTGCAGTTGGATCAGAATCTGCACTGTGCACATTTTGGATAGTTGAGGCTGCAAAGTTTGTTCATGCAGACAGTGAAGACTGATCAGACTTTGCAAATACATAGGCTAATTAGAGTCTTCGTTGGGCGCACATTAGAAGGTACGTTTTGTCACGTTGAGGCACATACGATATTGATAGTTGAAAAAGTTAATCATGGGCAGATTCAGCAGACAAACTGACAATATTTTTTTTTCCTGGAAAATATGATCTGACACTTCATGCAAATTGTCTCCTTAGGAGACAATTTGCATGACGTGTCAGATCCTATTTCCTAGGAAAATAAGAAAAAAAAAAATGAAAATGTTGTCTGCTGAAATTTTTACCCAGCATGCAACGTGTTAAGTATTCATGTAATTGTGGTATTAATAAATTCTGCTGTAAAATAGGTTTGTGTGTACTGGAAACTATACCAGGTTAGATATGACCGTATTGTCAAGTCAACTGATGCTTACATTTAACCCATTGTAGACTGAATGAATTCCCCTACACTATATATTAGAGATTCTAATTTCAATTTTAGGTATGTTAGGCTTTGTAATTTAGATATTTCTAGAGAAAATTGTTTGAACTATTTGCAAACAGTGGAGACCCTAATCAGATGCCACATTCTGCAGCATCTAATTTGGGTCTGCACTGGTTGCCAGTTACTCTTTTAGGGGTCTCCAGACTACAATGGGGTAATATATTACCATCTCTTCAACTGGGTTCTGGAGGCATACTCTTCTGTTGTAACTTGTCAACCAGCTTTCTTTGAGTGGCAGATTTTAAGAATTTATTACTGGACAGGACTTGTGATAAGCAGAGTTGTAAGCACTGCTGGAGGAATGTCCAGTGAGAGGGTACCCTTTGGCATCCATCCTTACTTCTAGCCCTCCTTATTGTATCTTCCCTAGTCTTTTTGGCTCTTTTGTTGCAACTGCTTTGCTACGGCTTTGGCATCAGCGTCAACAATGTTAAGTCTGTGCATTTAGCTCCATTTTTTAAACAAGAGTGAAGCTACAAGATTGCATGTAGAAATTTTGTTGCCAGCTTAATTGGCTCAGTCGGATACATAGCAACAGATAAGGCGCTTTTTTCATCCGAAAAATGCTGATATCTTTCTTATTTCTTGACGAAAACATATGTTGTGGGTACTCATTAGAAGCGCCTCGCCGAGGCGCTTCTAATGAGTACTAACAACATATGTTTTCATCAAGAAATAAGAAAGATATTATGTGGATAACCCCTCTTATCTGTAGCTATGAGATTGAAGTTTGGTGATCAGGAGGTCACAGGTTTGATCCCTGCCAGGTCCAGCAACATTCTTCGTGGACATTTACCATGAAATATTTTCTACTGTCATTCTCTCCTTTCTGCTGATTCAAGAAGGGCAGTTGTCAGTTTCTGGTGAAAGAATATACACAAGTACTGGTTAACCACTTAGAGGACTAAGCCTGCACAGGAAAAAAGTGTGGTTAGGTAAACTGACCATGCTCGACATTACCCTAATGTGTTGATTGGGCTGTAAAATATCAACACAAACAAACAGTGTAGCAGTTTTGAAGAGTCAGACTGGCCTGTATCCACCCAAGCAGCCTTATCAAGGTTTACTCATGCACTGTAGTGGAATTGAGTCAGAATAAGGTCCTTTTTTTACGAACCAAAAAGTGCTGATGTTTTTCTTATTTCTCCAAGAAAACATATTGAGGGTTGATCGCAAGACTGTAGCAAATCAGATGGTTGTTTTTCCCAATACTTAATCTCCTCACCATGAAGGCATTAGGAAGATTACAACATTTCTTTCTGTAAACAATGGAAATTTAGGTGCCATTGCTCATATGAGCAATGGCACCTAAATTTCCATTGTTTACAAAGGGGTCAAAGTTGCCCCTAAACAAGGATTTCAAAAATATGTTTGAGTTACTACAGTCTTGTGATCAACCCTCAATATGATTTGGATACTCATAAAAAGCACCTTGCTTTATCTGGATATTTTTTGTATCTACATAGCTATATTACCACTCTCTTGGCAAATTCAGCAGACGACAAACTGGTGTTTTTTTGTTTTTGTGTCTCCCAGAAAACAGGATTTGACATTTCATGCATGTTGTCTCCAATGGAGACAATTTGCTTGAAATGACAAAACCTATTTTTTTGAAAAAAATAAGAAACATATTTTAGTATGTCCTCGTGCTAAGTGTAAAATAGAACACAGTCTGACAAGGCTGTAAGATTATAGAGGAGTATTTTACTTAATGTTATTTTTCTTGTTTCTAAAAAATGCATAAAAAAGCTTTATACATGTAATTGAGAGTCCAGTTCACTTGGAACACTAAAGCACCTTTTGCAGTCATGTCCTGTTAGTTTTGGTACAGTGGAGCCACAAAAGATAGTTGGTTTACAATATGTAAATGTCGTGTTCATTTTTAACTCACTCTGCATATTACCAGCCTTACCAGAACTAAATTTTGGGCTGCTAATCTTAATATGCTGGGCAAAAAAGTCTGCAGATGGCATTTTGAAATATACATTTTTTATTTTCTCTGAGAATAGAGGTTGGCATTTCGTGAAAGTTGTCTCCTTTCCCGGGAAAAGTAAAAAAAAACAACAAAAAAACAAAAAACAAAAAAAAACAATAACCAATTTGTCATCAGCCGAATTTTGCTCAGAGAGTGCTTGATATTAAATCCTAAAGCACCAAGCAAAATTTAAAGCAGACATTCTAAATGTTTTTTTTTTGTTTTTTTTTCATAGAAAATAAGTCTTGACATTTCTTGTGAATTGTCTGGTTGGCATTCACAAGAAATGTTAAGACTTATGTTCTGTGAAAAATGAACAAAAAAATGTCATCTGCTGCAATTGTGATTGGCACTTTAAGGGTTAAGAGATGCTTATTATGAGTACTCCAGAAAAGAATATTGTAAGATCTCATCAGAAATTTCAGGAAGACAAGGCTACAGTAACTTTTCTAAAAATTCAAACTATAAAATCTTAATACCAAAAAAAAAAAAAAAAAAAAAAAAGTACACTATTTACAACCTTTTTATAACACAGTTCATGATAACATGGTTTTGGATATAACACGATTCAAAGATGGATCCCAAAAATGTATAGATTATATTGAAAAATGACCATTTATGGTCATTTATCAATATAATCTATACATTTTTGTTCGGATATAACACTGCTGTTTAACTAACACGGTTTTTGCTATGGACCCAAACAATAGTGTTATAAAGAGATTGTTGGGTTACTAATTTTTTAAAAGGGAGGCAAAAGGGAGGCAGTTTTATATGTAAATTTACCAAGTGATGTCAAACAGAGACCTGAGAGAAGGATTTTTCTGTATGCTCAGAATACCCATCTTGTCCAGTATTTGTTGGTCTTTTTCATTGTTTTTAAACACAGCACTCACTTCCATACTCAGTGAAGTTGACGTTTGCTATCTTGAAAGGTGACATCATTTGTCACACCATGACGATGTCAGCTTAGCCACAGAGTAAGGGGACATCCTATACAACCAAAGTATTTACTGAACGTATTTACGTGAAGTTTTCCTTTTTATATTACCCTGAGTAGGATAGGGTGGGTAGGATAAGAATTTCTATTTCCAGCCAAAACCAGATTTTTTTTCTGGTTTGCAGGTATTACTTTTCTGTTTCATTTAGGAATACTCTGGGAGCAAATTCTTTCCTTTAACTCTTTGCATGCTGGGTGATTGTGCATGCTTTTTTGTCATCTGTGCATTTTTATTTGAAATTAACTTTTTAAAAAAAAAAAATCTTTCAGGAATACCATCAGAGTGTCAAACAGTTTGGATCAAGATCAGGTCCAATGTTTTGTCGGACCTGATCTGTGTCCAAACTGTTTGCAAAGGTTATCAGCAGACAACAAAAGTTGCCACTAGTGAGGAAAGTGTTAAGGGTAGCCCCTAGTTTTGAAAGGTTTCAAATCCTAGGGATGCAAATTTCTGACCACATGGAAATATTAATAGTCTTGGTTTAAAAATTCATAAAATAATACACCACAACCTCTTTATAACACTATTTTTAGGGTCCATAGCATAAAGCGTGTTAGTTCAACAACCGTGTTATATCAAAAAGTATAGATTATATTGAAAAATGACCATCTTTGAACCGTGTTATATCTAAAACCATGCTATAACAAACCGTGTTATAAAGAGGTTGAAGTGTATTATCTAGAGTCCTGAATATATAGAAAAGATGTTGCTTGTGCCTGTGGAGTAATTGAGGTGGGCTCAGAAATAAATATTCAGCACTTAATTAGCAGTTTGTGCCTTCTTGAATGTTTATAACTGCCAGAGTAAAATCAGAACTTAATGTGCTGAAGTTATTTCATAAATGTCATGGGAATTTCTATCTTTAATATATGCAGGGAAATTCTAGGCATTGTGGGTTGCCATACATAGGCAATAAGTTATTCAGAGTTGTTTTTTCTATATCAGAAGAAAAGAATTTTTCTTTTGTATGCTTGTGAAGAACATATTGCACAACTCCAGTCGTAGCTCTTGATAAGGTGCATTTTTTCAATCCAAAAATGTATTGATATTTTTCTTATTTCTTCACATAAACATATGTTGTGGATACTCATTAGAAGTGCCTTTGCAAGGCACTTCTAATGAGTACCCACAACATATGTTTATGTGGAGAAATAAGAAAAATATTTACTTAATACCCACTCATATCTAGACCTATGCGCAATGAAGAGGTCAGTCCACAAAAATATTATGCTGATTTCTCCAAATAAACAGATGTTGTGAGTGCTCATAAGAAGTGCGTTGCATAGCTACAGGTAAGAGGGGGTATCCACATAATATTTTTCTTACTTCTCCATGAAAACATCTGTTGTGGGTATTCATTAGAAGCACCTCGTATGAGTACCCACAACATATGTTTTCGTGGAGAAATAAGAAAGATATCAGCATTTTTCGGACGAAAAAAGCGTCCTATCTGTTGCTATGGCATTGGTGGGGCACTTCTGAGTACCCGCATTATGTGTTTTCATGGAGAAATAAGAAACAATAGCAGTACTTTTCCCTTGAAAAACAGAACCTCATTTGAAGTATGATACAAACTACACTGTTCTGTTTATGATATATGCTGGAACCTCTTCATAAGATGCTTCATTATAAGACAGTTTCGGATATAAGACTTTTTATAACCCTTGCCTTGCTGAATAAATTAAGATGCCACACCCACTTCTAATTTCCAGCCAATCAGATCACTTGATTCGGGTTTTTGATAGAAATTCACATATTTAATGACAAACAGTGCAGATCCAGATCAGTTGGCTTCCTCAGAAGCCAACTGATCTGGATCTACATTGTTTGCTAAGACAGGGCATGTCGTGTTCAGCAAGAGAAGGGTTAAAGATGGACCTCAAAAAATGTTGTATCCAAACAAAAATATAGATTATAAAGAAAATGACCATTTATGGTAATTTTTCTATATAATCTATACAGTTTTATTTGGATGCAACATGGTTGATTCGTTTTGGATCACAGCAAATGTGTTACAAAGAGGTTGTACATGTAGTGTATTTGGAGATCTTTACTATTTAGTAAACAAATTAGAGAAAGCAACATGGAGAAGTTCTCAGAATGAATACAGTTATCTTATTTCCAATTATGTTAAAATGTGCTCTGACACTTTATGTGAACTTGTTTTATAGATAAATAGCTGCAACAAACATACACACACGTTGGGTTAAAGAGTAAGACTTATCTTTATTTTTGTTCGCATTGAATTGTTGATGATGAGTCATTCTGCACTCAGAATAAACCAAAAATATTTTAGAATATCCTCAACTAAAGTTTCAATACTCTCTTGCACAGCGATTTGCTAACTCAATTTTTTCATAGACAAACCTCTGTTTTATCTTCCACCATTTCATTGATAATTGCTTACCTCACAACTATTTATAATCAGAGGAGTCCCCTTTAGCTGAAGAGCCAATCAGAGCACCTTTTACAACCAAACCACTTAGCTACCATGTGATACAAACACACATCATCTGCTATCAGTTTATTTATGTTACGTAGAGCAACAGATAAGGTAGGTATTTGGTGATAATTTAGGGATAATTTTCGTAAGTTCTCTATAAAAACATATGTTGTAGGTATTCATTAGAAACGAGGTGGCCTCGGTGGCTCGGATGCGCCGTCCGACTGGAGATCAGGGGGTCGAGGGTTCAACCCCTGCCGAGGTCGGCAACATTCTTTCGTGGAGATTGATCATGAAATATTTTCTACGGTCATTCTCTCCCTTCCGC
Organism: Anodontia alba; assembly: GCA_964016985.1. Taxonomy (NCBI): domain Eukaryota; kingdom Metazoa; phylum Mollusca; class Bivalvia; order Lucinida; family Lucinidae; genus Anodontia; species Anodontia alba. The sequence goes on from OZ024826.1 coordinate 45,854,047, forward strand.
TGATTCAAGAAGGGCAGTTGTCGGTTTCTGGCGAAAGAATGTGCACAGTACTGGTTAACCGCTTAGAGGACTAAGCCTGCCTGGTAAACGTGTGGTTAGGTAAACTGACTGCGCTCGACATGACCCCATTGGGTCGACTGGGCCATAAAACCTCAACACAAACAAACAATTAGAAACGAGGCAATTCTAATGAATGGAGAAATAGATAGTCTTAAGGCGAAACAGATAGACCCCTAAATTATCATAAAAAACACTCTTTGTCAGTTTCTCTGATACTGTGTTGATATAATGTTCTTACATTAACCCTAGTCATGCTGAACCCGGATTTGTTCTGACTTTGCAAGCAGTGTATATCCAGATCCAGATCAGTTGGCTTCTTCAGAATATGAATAGGCTAGTTATTGTTTTATTTTGCAGAACAAACTGCAGACAGATTTTAAATATCAGATTTCAAGACACACACAAAAAAGCCCTCCCCAGTTAGATTTAACAACAGTGTTTGTTCGGGAGAAAATCAGCCAATACCTAGTCATGTTATAGAACGTTAGGCTGAGAGTGATACAAAGCGACTATTGGTGAAATACTGAAAATAAAGGCCTTTTACAAAGTTCAAATATCGTAATGAATGGGGTGAAAATTCAGCGCGTAATTGAAACGCAGTGGAAATTGTAAGCACGGATAGTTGAGCGTAATGTTTCAAATGGTACTGTAAGATTTAAAATGAGTTATACCATAATAACTCTAAGTACATGTATTGTGGCAGATACATGTAGGCCAGTTCAGGAAGCAAATGGTGATAATTTAGGGAAATCTTTTTGATTTTCTACACAATAATTGTATGTTGAGTGTACTCATTTGAATAGCCTTGATGAGGCAATTCTAATGAGTATGCACAACTTACAATTTCATGATAAAATAAAAATTTCCCTAAATGTTTGTTTTCTTGAGCAGGGACTCAAAAATGAGTTCGGATTAATCATGGTAAACAAGCCATCAGTGTTCGAGCTATTGAGGTTTGACTGTAGTTAGGAAATAAGGAGTCAGAATACTTAGGGTAAATACGGTATGCATTTACTATTGAATGTTCACCAAATTCTGTTAGGATTTCTCATGAACTGGCTGAAATGAGAATAACAGCTTTTACTATAGATAACAGCTTATACTATAGAATGGTTAAATGAACACTTTGCATGCTGGGTAAAAAAATCAGCAGACAACATTTTGAAATATTTTTCTTATTTTTCCTAGAAACAAGGATCTGACACTTCATGCAGATTGTCTCTTAGGCAGACAGTTTGCATGAAGTGTCAGATCCTATTTCCTAGGTAAAATAAAAAAAATATCATCAGTTTGTCATCTGCTGAATCTGTCCATAGCATGTATTAAAGAGTTAATTAGACACACATTGCAATGTAGTAAATTAACCTTTGAAGCCCTTCGTAAATTTTGTAGCAGACAACATTCTGAAATTGACTTTGTTTTTTTTTTCATAGAAAAAAAAGATGACATTTCATGTGCCTAGCAGACAATTCACATGAAATGTCAAGCCTTATTTTTCTCTGGGAAAAAAAAAAAGTAAATAAATAAAAAAAAAATTCAAGGTGTCGTCTGCTATAGCTGTGATTAATGCTAAGCTGTTAAGATACTTGAACTCCTGTTTATGTAATCTAGAAATACTATTTTCTGTTTTCTTGGTTTAAAATACATTCAGCAAATTACCAGGGCTCAGTTGTTCAAAGCTTGGTAGGCTTATCAAAGTCAGTGTATTAAATATTGCAGTATTATTGAAAAATTACCAAAAGTTTTTTTTTTATCAAAAAAATGTTCAAAAGCTTCTTACAGTTTCTCATAAAAAATATCAGTGTAGATTATTTATTTTTTTTTATGTGAAATACCAAATGTTAAAGTTTAGATTTATGTATGAGTTTGTTCACCTAACTATGCCCAGGGATTCATCTAGGCATCTAAATTAGCCATTCAGGCCTTATAACGTCTGATCCTTGTTTGAAACTTGCTTGAAACAGACCATACTCACATCAGAGGATGAAAACAAGAATGCATCTCAGTACACAAAGATGTTTTGATGTTGAAAGTCAGCTCAGTCTTACATGTGCACGTGAAATCCATACTACAAATGATCACGCTTTTTTTTAGCTCACCTGAGCAAAAGCTCGGGGTGAGCTATTGTCATCACCCTCTGTCCGTCGTCCGTCGTTCGTCGTCAACAATTAGTTTGTTAACACTCTAGAGGTCACAGTTTTGACCCAGTCTTGATGAAACTTGGTCAGAATGTTTGCGTCTATGAAATCTAGGTCAAGTTCGATACTGGGTTACTTGGGGTTAAAAACTAGGTCACCAGGTCAAATCAAAGGAAAAACTTGTTAACACTCTAGAGGTCATAGTTTTGACCCAGTCTTGATGAAACTTGCTCAAAATGTTTGCCTCTATTAAATCTAGGTCAAGTTCGAAACTGAGTCACTTGGGGTCAAAAACTAGGTCACTGGGCCAGATCAGCATAAAACCTTGTTAACACTCTAGCGGTCACATTTTTGAAGCAGTCATCATGAATCTTGCTCAATATGTTTGTCTTGATGATTTCTAGGTCAAGTTCGAAACTGGGTCACTTGGGGTCAAAAACTAGGTCACTGGGCCAAATCAGTAGAAAACCTTGTTAGCACTCTAGCGGTCACATTTGAAACTGGGTCACATGGGATCAAAAACTAGGTCACCAGGCCAAAACAGCAGAAAACCTTGTTTACACTCTAGCGGTCACATTTTTGAAGCAATAATCATGAATCTTGCTCAAAATATTTGTCTTGATGAGTTCTAGGATATGTTTGAAACTGGGTCATGTTGGGTCAAAAAATAGGTCACCAGGCCAAATCAGCATTAAACCTTGTTAACAGTCTAGCGGTCACATTTTTGAAGCAATCATCATGAATCTTGCTCAAAATGTGTGTCTTGATGATTTCTAGGTCAAGTTCGAAACTGGAACACCTGGGGTCAAAAACTAGGTCACCTGGCCAAATCAGCGTAAAATCTTATCACTCTAGCAGTCACATTTTTCAAGCAATCATCATGAATCTTGCTCAAAAAGTTTGTCTTGATGAGTTCTAGGTCAAGTTCGAAACTGGGTCACTTGAGGTAAAAAACTAGGCCACCTGGCCAAATCAGCAGAAAACCTTGTTAACACTCTAGCGGTCACATTTTTGAAGCAGTCATCATGATTCTTGCTCAAAATGTTTGTTTTGATGAGTTCTAGGTCAAGTTCGAAACTGGGTCACCTGGGGTCAAAAACTAGGTCACCTGGCCAAATCAGTGGAAAATCTTGTTATCACTCTAGCGGTCACATTTTTGAAGCAATCATCATAAATCTTGCTCAAAATGTTTGTCTTGATGATTTTTAGGTCAAGTTTGAAACTGGGTCACTTGGAGTCAAAAACTACGTCACCGGGCCAAATCAGCAGAAAACTTTGTTAACACTCTAGCAGTCACATGTTTTAAGCAATCATCATGAATCTTGCTCAAAATGTTTGTCTTGATGATTTTTAGGTCAGGTTCGAAACTGGGTCACATGGGGTCAAAAACTAGGTCACCAGGCCAAATCAGCAGAAAACTGTAAACACTCCAGAGGTCACATTTTTGAAATAATCATCATAAATATTGCTCAAAATGTTTGTCTTGATGAATTCTAGGTCTAGTTTAAAACTGGGTCACTTGATATCAGAAACTAGTTCACCTGGCCAAATCAAAGGAAAACCTTGTTGATGCTCTAGAGGTCACATTTGTGACGTGATCATCATGATTCTTGCTGAAAATGTTTGTCTTGATGATTTCAAGGTGATGTATAGTTTTCTGTCCAGTGACTCTTAAGTTTTTCCGTTTAGGTCAGTTTCTCAGTAATTATTGGTCCTACAGAGTGATATTTGGTACTTATGAAGTGTTTGTGTTTAGGTCAGTTTCTCAGTAACTATTGCTCCTACAGCCAGTGATACTTAGTACATGCATACATCTTAGCATGGCCTCTTGAGTGCAGTCATCCATATTTGACGTTGACCTTTATTTCACAGTCCATTAGACATGCTACATTGTCTTACTTGTTAATATAATCATTTTGAACAGAATGTTTGCCTTGATCAGTTCTAGATCAGGTTCTCAAAGTGCTGTGTTGCTCAGGTGAGCGTTACAGGGCCATCATGGCCCTCTTGTTTTTTTCTGATAAAACTGTGTTTTAATCCAGAAGGGTAATTGGCAAATAGTGCAGACCCAGATCAGGCAGACACCGCAGATCAGAGTCTCCACTGTTTGTGAATAGTTTAGCCGTTTTCCACTAGGAATATCTAAATCACAAACAGTATAGATCCAGATCAGTGAAGAAGCCAACTGATCTGGATCTGCACTGTTTGTCATTAAGTATGTGAATTTGCATCAACAACTTGGATCAAGTAATCTGATTGGCTGAAAATTAGAAGTTAGTGTGGCATCTTAATTTATTCAGCATGGCAAGGGTTAGTGCTGGGCTTGGCTAGGCTGAACTGGACTCTGTGTCTAGGATGGACTGCAGATATAATCCAGTCTCATGCAAGGGTCAGATAAGCTGTGGATGATGAATTAAGTAAGGCCTGATGATAATGATTTACCAAAGTGATAGCTTTATCTTTGAGATAGTATAGATGGACAAAAACAACAACAAAACAAAAAAAACAAACAACAAAAGCAAAGTTATGAATACTGTATTAACCCTTAATATTGGGACACATTAACTCATTACCATACTTGCCCTAAAATTTGAACAAGCCCATTTTACTAGCTGTTGGTCAGTCTAACTACTGATGGATTGAGTGGCAAACAGTCTAGACCCTGATCAGATGCCACATCTGATCTGGGTCGACAATGTTTGCTCAGGCATGTCTGTTCCACTACTTAGGGTTATTAAGGTAAATGGAGTTTAATAAAAAAAAGTATATAGGCCAGTAAGTGTCAGTCTTTATCATATTCTAACTGGTCTAAGTGCCTTAGTTGGTAGAAACATTTGCCTTCAGATCTGGAGGTTGCGGTTTCGAATTCCAGCTAGATTTCCTATAATTTATCTTAAGGAAGTTCACCGTAAGGAAGAATGGCTAGGACTGGTTACACCGGGGTAAATAAGGTAACCACCATGAGGGATGGACTGGTTCCAGTTTATGCCTGATCATGTGGTTCCTTTGAATAGCACAATTTACATCATTATATGCACTTTCATTGATAATTTTAAAGAAAATTTTATGTAAATTGAAGCTCATTTATTTGCAGATAGTTTACCCTGAAAGGGCTAATCACAACAGCAGCAGAATGGCATTGATTTTAAAGAGAAATCTAGGCTTAACATTTCATGTGAATTGTCTGCCTAGCAGACAATTCACATGGAATGTCAAGTCTTATTTTCTCTGAAAAAGAATAATAATAAATTAGAATGTTGTCTGCTACAATTTTGCTTAGCACTTTAAGGGTTTACTTACTTTGAACAGATACAACACAGTACAAATAATCTAAAATCTCTATTTTATTGTATTTTTCAGAGGGCATGAATAGACGAAATAGTCATCAAAGTAATAATTCACTAGATTCTGATCACAGCAGTCCCCCAGATAGTCCCTATGGTAGTAGTCAACATTTAAATCCCCCAAATACAGGTATGTTTTGAACTAAATATCATATTAATGAGATAAAACTGTTACACCTTTTGATGTTGGGTAATCACTATACACCCATCACACGCACTTGGACCCCCATATACTCCGGGTACTTGTTTCCTCAAGATACAGGATGGTACACACAGAGAAATATTTGACAGTTTGGTACATTGTACATTTGTGTTTAAGTTTATATAGCTATATCATCAAGATCTTTTTAGCAATTTAATTTATATTTTACATGACGGTAGATATAGGTCTAGAGTTTTACTCAGCATGATCCCCACCCTGGGATATGACCTTGAAGTCAAGGTCACAGACTTTCATATAAAAGTAAAAATGTTTGCATTGAAGTTTATATAGCTGTATCATCAAGATCTTTTGTTGAATTTCATTATTCCCCAACCGATAGGTTTAGGGGATATAGCTATCAATATGGAATCCATCCATCTGTCCATCCATCTGTCTGTCCATTGATGCATTATTGTGCACCCCATAACTCCTATACACTTTGAGCTATTTTTCATGAAACTTTGTCAGGTTGTAGAGGACATTGAGTAGGGGTGTTGGGTACAAGAATGACAACTCTAACTGACTATGAGTTATCTCCCCTAGTCTCTGTAAATTGTAAAATTTTGTGCGAACCATAGCTTTAAAACCATTTAAGATATTTTCATGATACTTCACCAAAATGTAGAGGACATTGAGTAGGCATATCACATCCAAGAATGACAACTCTAACTAACTCCATTCTGGAGTTATCTCCCTTGAATTTTTAAATCTTGTGTGGTCAATAACGCTAAAAATTCTTTAAGATATTTTTGTGATACTTTACCAATATTTAGAGGACATTGAGAAGGCGTGTCATATCAAATTTTATATAGCTATATTATCAAGACCCTTTTGTTGGTTTCATTAATATTAAGCATGAATATATATGTAGGTCTAAAGTTTTTCCCGGCACCATCCCCAAGTTGGGGCATGGCTTTTAAGTCAAGGTCACAGACTTTTCATACAAATGTCATTTTTGCTTGTATTATAAAGACTGATTGATTTCACTGGTATATGGTGATAGTCATAGGGCTAAAGTTTTATTTAGCTCAATCCCTGCACCTGTGCCTGACCTTTGAGATCAAGGTCAAGAGCTTCATATAATGTGTGATTAAATTCTTTCAATATTATAGCATACAACTGCCATCTCCAGAGTCAAAGCTACAAACTTTGTGCTCTTTAAAAAATGGTGGTAATGCTGGTCGGGGGGTATATGTGCCCTACTGGGCACTTTGTCTAGTATTGAATATAGATTACAGCAAGCGTCCTAAAATTTTGAACTCTTTATTTCATACTTTTTGGGCCAGACTTTTTCTTTTATGCAGTTGTTTCTTAAAATACTTAGTGGAATGACAAACAGTGTAGACCCTGATCAGAGCAGTCTGATCTGGGTCTACACTGTTTGCATATGCCATTTTGTCAGACACCTAAGAAAACATGAGACTGACAAAAGCTGGGCGTAATACATGTGGTGGAGTGGTTGTTTTTTCGAGTGGTCATAACAGCGGAATTTTACTGTAGCCGTGGATGACATTTCTCAGAAGCTAGGGTTTGGTATTGCATGCAGATTCCATTAAAGTAGGATTTGTTATTGCATACAAAATTCATATGAAATGTCAAATCCTATGTTCTTGTAAAAGTGTGAAATATATCAATATCATCTGCTGATTTTTGTCAAATGGATGCCTTAAAGGTTAGAGTATGTGCAATTTCATTTGACTTTTGTCATAAAAAAAAAAGATAGAGGAAATAATATATATATAATATATATGAGCAGCCATCATATAAAAATCAGTTTTAAGGCATTGCAGTTCTTTGTTTGTGTATCAGTGGTTTCATATGTTGTGTTATGTCCCCCCAAACACCCCCACACCCCCCCCACCCCCACACACCTATGGGGAGGAGGACATATTTTTGGTGCAGATCCTGTTGGCGGTGTCAACGTTGGCGTTGGCATCGGCGGACATATTTTTTTTGCAGATCCTGTTGGTGGTGTCAACGTGGGCATCCGCATCACTCTTTCTTTTCTGCACAATAGATTGTTAACCAGTGGTTGGATTCCTACTGAATTTTCATGGATAAATAATTGGGACATAACAAAGAACTGATAAGTTTTAGGTGACCTTGACCTAGTTTTCAAGTTCATAGCAGTAGAAAAACTGAAAATTTGTGGGGTGGGGACAGCTTTCTCTGAAAACACTGATACTAATTTGTTCTGTCATTGTTTGATCCTCATTTCTTTCATTTGTTGACTCAGGAAAGCTGTGCTGTATGATTTTTGCATTTCCTGGATAAACTTATATTTTTGATTGCAAGATGTATATGTTTATTAAAACTACAGATGCTCTTCTGTACTTCAGCACCTGTTCTTGACCTATTGCTGGCATACTTTCTCATAATGCAGCTTGTGTTTTTTCAGGTCGTTCAAATCTACGAGGTAGTTTGCCGAATGTATCAAGACTTATTCCACATACACAACACCATGCAAGTGATTCTAGTTTAGCTGATCATCAATATGAAGATTACCCCCCTGATCCAAGATATAATAGGTAAGTCATAGCTCTAGATAGCCCTGAGGACAAAAGAAACTTCAATTTATTTATCCTTGGACAAGGACTTCATTGCTCTATCTAAGACGAGTAACCAGATCATGAGATATGTATTTTTCTTATTTCTTGAAGAAAACATATGTTGTAGGTACTCATTAGAAGTGCCTCAGTGAGGCACTTCTAATGAGTACCCACAGCATATATTTTCTTTGAGAAATAAGAAACATGTCAATTTATGGGCAAATAAATCATGGTTGGACAAGTGGGTCATTCTTTGAGAAATAGGAAACGTCAATTTTCGGGCAAATAAATCATGGTTGGACAAGTGGGTCATTCTTTGAGAAATAGGAAATGCCAATTTTCGGGCAAATAAATCATGGTTGGACAAGTGGGTCACTCTGAGAAATAGGTAACGTCAATTTTCGGGCAAATAGATCATGTTCGGACAAGTGGGTCATTCTTTGAGAAATAAGAAACATCAATTTTCGGGAAAATAAATAATGGCTGGATAAGTGGATTTTGACTATTTACTTTTCAGTGGACAAGCAATAAAATTTGATGATTCAACAACTCTGTTTAAGAGAACAAAGAAGGCTCTGATTCTTGTAGTTTGATCTGGACATATATTAGCTGCATCTGGCAAAAGGCCCTTTCCTGTAATATAGCTGCATAGTTGTCATTTTTTTTTTTTTTTTTTATGCCCCCGGGGGCATATAGTTTTTCGGTTTTCCGTATGTAGGTACATGCGTACGTGCGTACAAATGTACACCCATTTGTATGAATGTGTGTACGTTCATACGTACATGATCCTGTTAGATTCAGGTTTAGGCATTTGTACCAGTAGAATTTTGCAGTTTTATAGTCAGGTACCTCACAGCGGGGCCATCCGTGTACTGTGGACACATTTCTAGTTTACCAAAAAGTCAGGGTGACCAGTTTTCCAAACATAATTGTCACACCTGTTTTAGCATTGGTGACATAGGCATGCAAGTTTCCATCTGTTCATTCGTCCATTCTTCCATGTACTTATGTCTAACCTAGCATCCACCTTAGCATTCACCGTAGTGTCCACCCAAGCATCCACCCTAAATCAATGCTACAAACTGTAAAACTTTACAGTTAGTTTCACTTCACTGATTGTTTTATCTCACTGAGCTAAACTAAGATGACAACTCTCACTTTTCTGGTGCTTGTTTTCACATTTTAGTATTTTAGTATACAGGTGCAACATAAACTGGGACAAAGTTCTTTATACAGTCAACCCTCTTTATACCGACACTCGATACAACGACAAAATTCGTTATAATGACAATTTGAATGTCACAAAACATTCGCTCAAGAGCTCAAGAGGTGACGGTTAATGAGAAATTATGCAAAAACTTGGCATAATATCTTCAAGCAACATATGTTCTGGATATTTGTTAGAGGCAATTTTAACAAATATCCAAAACATATATTCTGTGAGGAAATAAGAATAAAACAAGGCCTTTCTTAATCCGCTGATTCGAGAAGGGCAGTTGTCAGCTTCTGGCAGAAGAATGTGCACAATACTGGTTAACCGCTTAGAGGACTAAGCCTGCCCATTAAATATGTTGTTAGGGAAAAACTGACCGCACTCGACATGACCCCATTGGGTTGACTGGGCCATAAAACCTCAACACAAACAAAGGCCTTTCTTACATATCATTCTGTCCATTAAGGATTCTTTACAACAGCAAATTCATTATAATGGCAACATTTTTGGGAACAAATGCTGTCATTGTAATGAGGGTTCACTGTATTTTCTTCTAGGCTGTTTTGACAGTCAGTTTCAAAATAGGTGATTTTACACTGTTTGATATCCTTACCATGTGGTGACATGAAATTATGCAAAAAAAAACAAACAACAAAAAACAGCCATTATTTTAATGAGATCATTCTAATTAGTAGTAACAACATATGTTTTAACTTCATAATACATTAACCTATAGATAATGTGCTATTCTATTCTGTTTTCACACCTTCCACAGAAAAAACGACCTTTCAGTCGTTAATTAAAGTCTTAAACCAGAAGGTCCCTTAGGCAGTTACCTGTGTGACGTAACTCTTCCCGCTCAATTGACCACGTGTCAGTTTCTTTTCTGTGGACAAAGAAATTCAACAAGGATTATTTACCTGTGATAGAAATTTGGATTATTTCTTTCCTCATGGATAAATTTATGTATCCTTGTGTTTCTTTTGTTTATTTATCACTCCTTTCACTTTCTGTGTTATTATTTAAAATTTTCAATTTTCGATTTCATGTATTTTTGACTGGTCTTTTTCCACATGCGTTTTGGCGACTCTCGCTATTCGGCACAACGCTCGTGCGCGATCGGTTCGATAGTCGTGTTTATATATGCAGAATATTTTTGTTCTTTTCGTTCCAGGTTATTCAGCAATTACGATATGTTTTTCCTGGACTTTTGTTTGCAGAGATCTTCAGTTGGCTAAAGATTCTCATGGTGGAGAAGCTGATTGTAAAGAACTTGTCAACCCTTGATGGGTTATAAGACAATTCTTTACTGATGGGAGCCCCACCCCATATGGCTATACTGCCGGGGTAAGACCCATCAAGGTGGCATCTTTGGGTACTAAGTATCCTATAAAGTCTAAGTCCACCAGTCACCAGTCATCCAGTCACCAGTCACCAGTCAACCAGGCACCAGTCAATCAGCTTCACCAGTCACCAGTCAATCAGGTGCCAGTCAACCAGGCACCAGTCACCAGTCATCCAGGTGCCAGTCAACCAGGCACCAGTCACCAGTCACCAGTCACCCAGTCACCAGTCACCAGTCACCCAGTCACCAGTCACCAGTCACCAGTCACCAGTCACCGATCAACCAGGCACCAGTCAACTAGTCTCCAGTCAATTATTTAATTATTTTCTGGAAAGACTTAGTTTCTGACATAGTTCACCGGACAAAATAGTCACGTATACTAACTTCCGGTCATTATGTCTAATTATTAAAAAAATTTTTCACTGGGCAAAGTATCAGTAATATTTCTGATACTTATACCCGGTCATATTATTATATTATTTCTGATTTTTCACCAGGCAAACTTTTACAGAAAGTGTCTGGTCAATTTTTGCCTAATAATTAATTATCTTCGGGAAAAAGTTTCGAATACTTGTGCCCGCTCAGTTTTCATATATAATCTCCCTTTTTCATCGGACTAGAGTTACGAATACTACTATCCGATCAATTTGTCAAATTACTTGTAACTTTACAGGGCAACAGTTACGAATATTAGTGTCCGGTCATTGTGTCGGGTAACTAGTGTCAAAATAATGATTACTAATTCCCGAACAATCTATTATCGTTCATAGAGCTCCATTCACGTTTAAGTCAATGGATATAGGTTATTAAGCATACATGCCATATCTCACACTGTGAGATAAAATCTCACAGAATTTGGCCCATCTGGAAGGCAATTCCCAAAAAAAATTCAAATCTCACAGAATTTTCAGACCATTATACAACAGATTTTTATGAAGAAATAAACATATATCACACACTGTTGTGGTTTTCACAAGCTCCTTATATGAGTTAAAAGACTTTAGACTATATTGGGAGAGCTTCAAAGTGATGTTTAAGAAAATCTCACAGAATTTTGTCAAATCTCCCTTAAAATTTTGCCTTATCTCACAGATTTTAATCCACAGCTTATGGCATGTATGATTAAGTGAAATACATAATAACTTTTTATACAAAAAAATTCTGTACAGTCTTTCCCAAATCAGACTAGAATTTTTAATATTCCATTGACTTATTATAGGTGTGTAATTCCATTAATATTTTAAATTAACTTATGTTTTATCTCTTTTATCCGCTAGAAAGAGTTAAACTTCCGACTATAACAAAATTCTTACCGGGCAGCAGTTCGTAGACTAGTGCCAGGTCATTCAAATGATGTTTTATCTTTAATTCGCTAGAAAGCGGTTAAATTCCGGCTCTAACGAAAATTTCATCGGGAGGCACTTCGTAGAGTAGTGCCAGGTCATTCTAACGAAATTCCACCGGGCAGTAGTTTCGTAGACTTTGTGTCGGATTACTAGTGTGCGAGTAGTAGTCACTAGTACTCGCTCAACATATATTCATTTATAACCACTATAGACATGTATAGTCTTGGATTATAGGTTATTGAATGACAGCGATGGGTTCTAATACCTAGTAGCCATTTATATTGTTGAATTCTGTCCAGTCACTTTTGAACTTGACTTAAATTCTATATATATATTTATTATTGAAAATGAATTAAGAATTATCGGTTACGATCAAATTCGCAATTCATTCACTAAGTGTAGAAGATACTTCCAGCTATAATTATATCTCTTTTATTCGCTACAAAGAGATTAACTTCTTACATATTCACCTTATTCGGCTCTTGGGCAAAGGTGAACTATAAAACTATCGTTATTTATAAGAAGAAAAATATACACGAAATATAAAAAATTTTCTTCTTTCCTCCCCTGTTTTTCTTCTACATGCCCCGATATGTAATCAGCATGTAATCTAAGGAGTAAATTGACAAGAAAGTAGCAATCGATCTTTTCTACTTTCTATTAATTTTTCATTCTTAAGGTATCGGAAATTTACACCAACCAGATAAATAAATTAACAGTTTATTTATTTATTCCCTACCTCTCTAGATTACTACGATTTAAAATTCTAGTTGAGGTACATATTTTCCTTTTGCCTTTTCTACATGGAAAATAGTTGATCCGATAAGCTATTATTCTATTTTATACTATCTTTTGATTGATTATATTAGAGTCTAGGTCAGTCGTGCTCTGTCTAAACTCTGCTATAAATAATAAATAAGAAAAAAATCTTATATTTAGGCATAGATATAATTCGATACGTTCTTTACTTTGCCTGTTTTATTTTTTCTTCTGGATCATTTAAGACTACGATAGCAATATACCAGATATTTTTGCCTCAGTAAGAATCTATTACGCTGAAGATTCTTCATATTGGAATAATAATTTTATTATGATTATAATTCTAGACCCAATTAATCCTCGTATATTATAGGTCTACTTTATCTTATTGAGGAATAGTTTTGCTTCGACTAGCTCTATACCTCTAATATTTTATTTATAACTAGAGTCCATGTCAATCAAAATTTTCTTGCACTTTGGTATTGACAATGGATACATATTTAGTAAAGGCATTAATTATTCAGTACGTGACAGATTATTATTGCCTAAATTAGATTTTATATACAATACTTTCCTTTTGATATTTTGTTTTATTGACTTTGTAACTATTCAGAAACTGCCAAAGTCAATCATTTCCTTCCTCTAAACTTACCGAAGCTCTAGATTATGTTGATATATATTTTTGATATATGCTTAGAGGTTAATTAACGAGAGTTTACCTCATAATAGCAGATATTATTATAATTATATTAATCAATCTATAGTCTAGGCTTAGACAAAAGGGAAAACATCCTTAATTACGAGCCGGTAAAGAATTAAGACACTCTTAATTATCTCTTTACCCCTCCTTTATGTTTACATTCGTTAAAGGGATCATAGTAATTCTCGCTAAGAGTTCAAGTTCAGTTTGCGAATAATGCAAAGATTAATATCTTGATTTCCAGTCCGCATCAAAAATGGTCTATATATATAGATAAATATCTTTTCCGAAACTGGATATTTATTTATTTTTCCACACAATAAGTCATTTCAAGATGTCGATGATTTTGAAATGCACTGCTTCAATTTATAATATAAAATATGTTTATATTAACTTCACAACTTAGTAAGTGCTGCACCTACGTTCCTGGTCAGATCTTACTTTTGTGATACGTTTTTGAACATACTGAAAGTTTTCTCCGATTATACATTCGGTAAATAAACTTTCGAGTAGTATTTATGCTTTTAAACATTCAGATTATTTGATAATTGTTGGAGATACTATATTATTCTGATATTTATATATCTATCTTCATTATTTATCTTTCTCATCTTACTTTTAAATTAGATTGACCTTCTCGCTACGTTCCAGGTTTAAATCTAGCTAACATTGTGGAACAGTCACTTTTTTATTTCCTAAACAATATTTTAACATTTTTCTCAGTATTCAGAGCATAACGACTTCATGAATACTTGAAAATAATTCAATTCTACGCTTGTTAAACTAAGCCTAAAACAAGCCCTAGTTTTTTAGAATGGATATTATCCTTCGATTCAGTTCATGGAGATACATCCTTTTAGATCCCATTATCTCTATTTCAATCATTCAAAATTCTAATGACTAAGTACTCCTTTTCTACGTTCGAATACAGAATATCGAGTCACTGTTGCTGCATATTGGTTAAAGATTAAACAAATTTTATCTTAAACCTATATGACGTTAAATTAATTATTATCTCTTTCATATACATGTTTTTACCCTTCCGTCAGGGATCGCGGTAATAATATTATTACTCTCTATGGTTTACACATAGATCTCGAGAGTATATATATGTATTTTCTTCCTGAACTCATTTGCGAGTACGTAATTTGATATTTCAGGAATTACCAATTATGCAGACATAGATTTTATTCTTTTAATATTCAATTCTAAAAAAATTGATTGAATGTTTATCTATAAAATTTCCGGGCAGTAATTTTATAGAGAGTTATATGTTTAATAATTCCTTGCTTAAATAATAGTTACGCTTAACCTATGATTTATAGCGGGAATTTTGTTCAGTATTATAATTTTAATTTAGTATTCATATATTTCTTACTATTCTTAAATATGCGTATAGAATAGTAATACTATCTCTTAACTTATAAATTAAGTGGTTTTTTTTGAGATTATTAATCAGTATTATTGTATAATCTTTCTTCAGAGATTATCACACTATTACTTTTTCTTTGAGTCCTTCTCTTTTTATGAACATTTTGATTCATCATTTCAAAGTGGATTTTTTAACATTTCTTGATTTCCATGGTTATTTACTCAGGAGTACTTTTCATGGCATTCTTCTGGTATAGAAAGATTCTATCCAGCTTATTTATTATTGCTTAATCTTATCAATACGGTAAGATTAAGCCAAACTATGACTGTCTTACAGTTAGCTGCGATCAACCTTATTCATATCTCTCTTATTCTCTGTCAAACTCTTAAGTTATGATGTTGACAGTTTATTCTTTATTTTTTTTGTCAGGACATCAAACGCTTTTATATGTCTATGACAAAACTAATTATCAATGGTTTAGGTTGTTTTTTCTTCCCAGCAGTTATATGCAAACTCTGTATTATTTTATTGCTTGACTAAAAATTCGTTATACAATTAGTCTAGCAATAGTTTTAACCATTATGTTTGTCTATACCTTTTTTCTTCTGATGGATAACTTAGTTATAGTTAAGTTAACTCCATCTACTTTTATTATCTCCCCTTCTTTAATTTGATCAAGGGAAATAATTACACATTATGGTTATTTTAAGTCTGTGTCTGTTCATCGGAAACTGTCCTGTCGCTCCAATTAACAGAATTTAATTAGTTTATAACTCTAATAGCTTAGACTATTACAATAACATAGCTTCACATATCTAGAATTTTATCCAAAATATCTACATATGTCAGTTATCTATAGGAAACTCCACCGAGTAGACTATTCCTTATTTATTCAAGATCCTACATAGACTACTTTCAGTGTATGGTCTTGGCTTTTTGTTTTACAAATTTTGTTTTCAAAATATTTCTATATTCCTAGCTTACTTTGCGATGGAATATTTATGTTATGTCTCAGTGACTCCCTTTTCTTTTTGAAGCCAATTGTTGTTTCCCAAAAAGAAAAAAAGAGGGGGGGGGGGGGGGGGGGGGGCCAATGTTAGGTCTCTGAGACTTAAGAACTGGCTTCCTCTAGAGTCTACTAATATATATAAGGTTGTTAGATCATAACACCTTAAAGGTATGCTATTTTGTGAATCTAGATCATTCTTTCTATTAAATATAGAATTAGAATGTATCTGATTCCTTTGAGTTTCCTGAGTCTTAACCAGAAGTGGTGAGATATTATTGGTGTTAGAATTAGGAGAGCACCTCCCTCCTATTCTGCAAATTCTAGCACATTATCTATAGGTTAATGTATTATGAAGTTAAAATGAAGTTTTTTAAAAGTAAAACATATTTTAACGAGTAATACTTAACCTATAGATAATCAATTATCTCCCTCCGCCCACCCTCGCTTATCTCTCCTAATTGTGTCTATTGTTTTACACATAAAAGAAACTGACACGTGGTCAATTGAGCGGGAAGAGTTACGTCACACAGGTAACTGCCTAAGGGACCTTCTGGTTTAAGACTAATTAACGACTGAAAGGTCGTTTTTTCTGTGGAAGGTGTGAAAACAGAATAGAATAGCACATTATCTATAGGTTAAGTATTACTCGTTAAAATATGATTTACTTTTAAAAAACTTCATTTTAGTACAGAAATAAGAAAAAAGATATCCTAGCAGACAGTTCACATGAAATGTGAAGCCCTATTTTCTCTGTAATATATAAAAACAATTGAGAATGCCATATGCTGCAATTTTGCATGGGGCTTAAAGCTTTACCATTCTGGGCCAATTCAGCAGACGGCAAATTGATGATATTTTTTCTTATTTTTCACAGAAAACGGGGTTTGACATTTGATGCAAATTGTTTCCAAATCCATTGGAGACAATTTGCATGAAATGTCAAACCTGCTTTTCAAGAAAAATAAGAAAAAATATTTCAGTGTGTCGTCTGATGGAAATTTTAGCTGGAATAATAAGCATTGAGGGTTAAAATGAAAATGAGCTGCACTTTGAAAGTTATCTTAGCACCACGCTATGGGCAGATTCAGCAGACAAAAAATTGATGATATTTTTTTTATTTATCTTAGAAAATAGGATCTGACTCTTCATGAAAATTGTCTCCTTTGCTAAATCCTATTTTTGAGGAAAAATAAAAATATTTCAAAATGTCGTCTGCTAAAATACTTACTCAGCATGCAAGTGTTTATGGGTATGCAAGCGGTGATTGCCTAATTCAGTTTGCACATCTCCCTGTCAGATCAGTTCCTTTTGTAATTGCCACTGTCAAATGATTTTTAGTGGACCACAAGGGCACAGATCAGTGTCCACAGATATATCCTCATATGCCCTGAATGCCAGGCTCAAATCAGTTTTATTTGACTTCCAAATGCTGATTTTTACACTTGGCTATGTATGTCCGATCTTCATGTACCCATTCATTTCTGTGTTGTTATTAACCCTTCTCTTGCTGAACACGACATGCCCTGTCTTAGCAAACAGTGTAGATCCAGATCAGTTGGCTTCTGAAGAAGCCAACTGATCTGGATATGCACTGTTTGTCATTTAATATGTGAATTTCTATCAAAAAGCCGGATCAAGGAATCTGATTCGCTGAAAATTAGAAGTGGGCGTGGCATCTTAATATATTCAGCACGACAAGGGTTAATTTGAGTCGCAACATCAGAAAGCATATCTTAGGACATGCACTCAGAAAAGAACTAGCTCAGCCTGTGAATTCATAGCCTGATCAGAATCTTCACTGGGCACATTTTGGATAGCCAAGGATGCAAAGTTTCTTCATGCGGACAACAAAGTCTGATCAGACTTCGCGGATGCGCCGGCTGATTTGAGTCTTTATTGGGTGCTCGTGTTAGAAAGTATGTTTTCTCATGTTGTGGCTCATTTCACAGGTCCAGATAAGGCGCTTTTTTTTTTTTTTTCAAACAAAACGTATTGATATTTTTCTTATTTCTCGAAGAAAACATATGTTGTGGGTACTCATTAGAAGGGCCTCAGCGAGGCGCTTCTAATGAGTACCCACAACATATATTTTCGTGAAGAAATAAGAAAAATATTATGTGGATACCCTCCTCTTATCTGTAGCTCTATCATTTTCACAAGCTGTTTCTTTCACAGAGTACAGAAGTCACAGCCAAGACCTGCCTCTCCAAGTGTTAGTGGTTTAAAACAGCCTCAAAGAAATCTACGAGGATTGTCTCCAAATAGAACAGGTCTGCCACAGCCGGCTAGGTCCTCTATACCAAAACCTGGCAGTGCCAGGGGAACTGGATTACCCACACCTAGAAGGTAGGACTCAGATAAGAACCTTTTGGCAACTAAAAGACCAGGGCCCAGTTTTCCAAAACTAACGACATCGTTAGTTAACGATTCGTTAAAATTTACATCCAGTGATACGCAATTATGCTGAAATTTTTTGCTGAAAAAATGTGAGTAGCTTTTGCAGTGCAAAAGCTACTCACATTTTTTCAGCAAAAAATACCAGAATATTGTGTATTGAATCTGCTAAAACAGTTAACAAAATGATCCTTAACGAGCTCTTTAAGCTAACGACGCTTTGAACAACTGGGCCCTGTATGTTTACAGCATGTTTGACTGCAGATCCAGGGGTCAGAAAATCAAAATCCAGCTTGGTCACATTGTGGAGATCAGTCATGAAATTATTTCTGTGGCCATTCTTTCCCAAACTATGATTCAAGCAGGACAGTGATCAGTTACTGGTGAAAGTATGTCAAGGGTTGATCGCAAGACTGTAGCAAGTCAGATGGTTGTTTTCCCAATACTTAATCTCCTCAACATGAAGGTGTTATGAAGATTACAACATTTCTTTCTGTAAACAATGGAAATTTAGGTGCCATTGCTCATATGAGCAATGGCACCTAAATTTGCATTGTTTACAAAGGGGTCACAGTTGCCCCTAAACAAGGGTTTCAAAAATATGTTTGAGTTACTACAGTCTTGCGCTCAACCCTCGATGTGCACAGATACTGGTTAACCACTTAGAGGACTAAGCCTGTCTAGGAAAAGTGAGTAGCGTGTTTACCCTAAGTATTGGGGCACATTATCTACTTACCGTACTTGTCCTAAAATTGGAAATAGTCCATTCTATTGCCTTTTTATTGGTCTAAAATATTGCTGTATGTATGGCAAACAGTGTAGACCTTGATCAAATGCTGCATTCTGCAGCGTCTAATCTAGGTCTACATTGTTTGCAAAGGCCTATCTGTCCCACTACTTAGGGTTGTAATGGTAAATTAACTGACTGGCGCAACATGACCTTAACAGTCAAACTCCTTCTAAAACAAATCAAACAAAATCATAAAGCATTTTTCATCACAATCTTTTGGCAACCAAACAAAAACAAACAACTATTTTTCGCTGCAACATTTCTTTTGGTTACTCATTAGAGTCACTTAGCTGAGGAAATACTAATGCATGTGTCTGCAACTATTAGCGTTGTTGGTTTAGCAGTGACGACTGGATGGAATATCATGCCATGTGTCTGGGGTGTAATATTTTAGTTAGGCACACTTTAAAAGTGGGGATTGAACTCCATGCAGCATTTTTATGTTGTTTCTGTTTGTTTTTACTATTATGGGATAATGTTGATTTTCTCATAATAATGTGTCAGATATTTTGATTCCTTTTCATTAGGTTTATTCCAAAAGATCAGGTATAAGTAGAATAATTTCTTTTCAAGGTAGATAAAACTGTCTTTCATCTGTTTGTTTATAGTCAACTTTACAATTCATATAGCAAGGGCAACAACCTATGTCCTCAACATGGTGGTGTGAACATAGCTCCAGATGTGAGGGGTATCCACATAATCATTACGAAAACATGCCTATTCAAATATATTGTAAATTTCGCTACCAAAAACAGAAAGTTTTCAATAAAAAATCTGATATTTTTCATATTTCTGCTCAAAACATAGATTGTGGGTACTCGTTAGAACTGCCTCATTGAGGCAGTTTGAACGAGTACCCACAATCTAAGTTTTTGAGCAGAAATAAGAAAAATATTGTATACCCCTGTAAACCCCAATTTAACTACATAAAAGTGGAGTTTAAGGGGGTCAAAATTACACATATGTAGGTATGTTTTCGTGACACGGTTTCTAATTTCTCCTAGAAAACATCTGTTGTGGGTACTCATTAGTAAGGCCTCAGTGAGGCACTTCTAATGAATACCCACAATATTTGTTTTTGAGGAGAAATAAAAAAAAACACCAACACTTTATGTTAAAAAGCGCCTTATCTAGACATATGCCTGAACATAGCTGCGATTGTATCGTATGTTCGGATTTCTGCCAATATCACAATGAGTGCATGAGGCATCAAGAATTCGATTGTGTGTGCCAAAGCTGCATTTTAGTACTATCTTTTACCAAAAATGCAATCTCCTTACACATCCTTAGTACTGTGGATACCTTGACAAGTTTTTTTGCTTAAATTGTAAGCATTACTAAACATCAGTATGGATTGTTGAAGAGTTTGAATGTCTAGTGATCTGAAGTCAAATTTTTCAAAAGATAGAGTCCACATGACAGCGAATTTGGTGCCCTTACAGACGATTCTGAATTTCATAAACTCTTAGATAGTTTCGCAAAATTCCGAAAAACTAGTTACTGATGAAAATGTATATCTTTATAATCATTATGATGTAGGTGGTAAGGGGTGTATAGATGTTGTCAAATGGAATTAAACTCTTTATGAAATTCTCTATAGTTTAATTCAATATAAATTTTCTGGTTGTTTATTTCTTTTCTATTGTTCTCCTTGGCCCATTTATTCAAAACTAATGATGCCATTAATTAACATATCGTTAAAACTTTGATCATTAAATATGGCATATATGCTAATACTTTTGCTGAAAAAATGTGAGTAGCTTTTGCATTTGCAAAAGTTACTCACATTTTCTCAGCAAAAATACCTGTGAAATAGATATTTAAATACTAGAACAGTTAACATTTTGACCACTAACAAGCTCGTTAAGCTAATGATGCTTTGAACAACTGGGCCCTGTTCTTCAGAACTTTTCGTTAAATGTTAGACAGTGTTAGTAGTTGGATTTTATGAATTTTAGTTTCGAAGTATTTATCTGAAGATTATCTTTCAATGCTTATATTTAATTGAAACATGTTACTTCTTTCTTAAACGTACAGTGAAACTTCAATGACTCAAACTCTGATGGCTCTTTTATCATGTCTGATTTGAACTCCCTTTTGAGCCCTTAGGAAATTCTTCCGGTAGCTCAAGGAAACAAATATTTATGAATAGTTGAGGGAAATTTTCTTATTTTATCATGAAAATGTATGTTACTCTCAAAATACCATTATTTTATAGAAGATCCAAAAGACATCCCTAAGTTATCCCCTTTTGCCTCCTGACCTGGCATTATGATTAAACCTCTGTGGCTCAAACTACCCATATCGCGAACAAATTTCGATGGTCCCAAACTTATGAGCGATTGAAGTTTGATTGTACATTGCATTATAAAAATAGTTTTTCTGCTTCAACTTCTTGTTATAGACCTATGCAATGTTCAGTAGGCAGATTATGGACCCCAATAAATTGAACTCACAAACTGGTGCTTCATGGATGGTATTAGGTTATTTATGCATAGTCGATCCCTGCTGGGAAATATTTTTTTTACGGTCAATCTCTCCCTTCCACTGATTCAAGGAGAGCAGTTGTCAGTTTCTGGTAAACGAATTTGCCCATATACTGGTTCACCCTTTAGAGAACTAAGCCTGCCCAGGAAAAAGTGTGGTTAGGTAAACTAACCGGCTCGACGTGATGACCTTAATAGTTCTGACCCGGCTGTAAAGTCCAACCCAACCCAATATTAATGCATGCTATTTATGTTATAGATGTAAGTTTATGGATTTTTTTTTTTATCTCATTTTAGTCTGGAGATCCCCAAAAAGAGAAATTGGCAAACAGTCCAGTGCCAGATCAGAAGCTGCAGAATACAGTGTCTGATCTGGGTCTACCCTGTTTGCATTAATTAAAGACTTTTCTATAAAACAAAGTAATAATAAAAATTAACCAGATACCCTCCTATTGGAAATAGATCAGTCCTAAGAGTTGTGGTAGAAGAGTCCACTTGACATAAATGGGTTATGGCGAAATGAATTTTATTACACAGCCGATGATTTCATGGACAAACAAACAAACATTTATATAGAATTCCCTGTTATATGGAGCATTGATGTTTTCTTCTTTAATTTCTTTTCATTTCATTTACCCATTTTAATTTTAGCCTGGAGACCCCTGGAAGAGTAATTGGCAATCAGTGCAGATCCATATCAGATGCCTCAAATGGGGCATCTAATCAGGGTCTACACTGATTGCATTTGACACAGGAATTTCTATAAAACATAGTAATAATAAAAAAAAACACAAAAAAACAGACACCCTCCTGTTGGAAATAGACCAGTCCAAATAGCTGCAGTAGGAGTCAACTCAACATAAATTGGTTAAACATGTTATTGCAATAGCAGTAACCATGGCAGTAAAAATCCTTGCATGGTTCTCTCATGTAACTTTATTATTATAGCCACAGATTCAAATACCATCAGAGTTGGAATTCAGCTCATGACTGTATGGCATTCATTGCACAGAGCCTTCCGTCTTCATCCTTCCATAATCTCAATATGACTTAAATAATGTTGAAAGGGACGTAAAACACCATCATCAAATTTGTTATTATTATTCACTCTTTCAGATCTGCGATTCCTTCTCCAAGACCTAATAATAACAGTAACAACCAATTCTCTATGGACAACAGCTGGCGGGAAGGGTGCTTCTGAACGACCTTGAAAATGACATTGAACATTCTGTGATGTTTTACTTCCTGCTTTATTACGATCATACAACTGGTGCTGGATCACTTAGAACAGTTGGACTGAGACAGTTAAATAGCTCCAGTTAAGAGAGGGTATCCTCAGATTTTTCTTATTTCTCGATGAAAAAATGTTGTGGGTACTCATTAGAAGTGCCTCACCGAGGTGCTTCTAATGAGTACTCACAGCATATTTTTTTCATTGAGAAGAAGAAAAGTAGCAGCACTTTTTGGATGAAAAATGCGCCGTATCTGGAACTATGCAGTTACAAACTATAGAGGCTTGTCATTATTATCTGCTTTTAGGATCACACCGTGTTTGCTTAAGCTTCACTCTCCTTGCCATTTGCGGACACAGTAATGTCAAAGAGATATCGCCATAAGTTCATTTGCTGTCCAGAGTTATCTTGGAGAAGAAATGTGGAAGATTTCAAGTTTCCATATGAAAACATATAGTCTAAGATCTCATTAGAATCATCTCAGTGAGACTGTGCAATGATTGTAGATATTTGAGATATCAGAAAATGAGCCTGGATTCAGCATTTCCTATTAGATTGCATGATTCAACAGTTCCTATTAGATTGCATGTGCACTCAGCAAAGACTCAGATAAGCCTAGGCACCCGTGCATGCTGATCAGTCTTTGCTGTCTGCTTGAAGACGCTTTGAATCCTTTGCTATCCACATTTGCAAAGACTCTGGAGTGTC
This sequence comes from Anodontia alba, assembly GCA_964016985.1. Classification (NCBI taxonomy): domain Eukaryota; kingdom Metazoa; phylum Mollusca; class Bivalvia; order Lucinida; family Lucinidae; genus Anodontia; species Anodontia alba. The sequence continues at coordinate 45,877,694 of OZ024826.1, forward strand.
TGATCAGACTGTGCAGAGTGTCTGATCAGACTGTGCAGATGTGCAGGTTGATCTGAGTCTTTGCTTAGCACACATGCAGTCTTGTAGGAAATGCTGTGCCCCGGCTCGAATGTCTTTTTCTTGTATAAATAAGAAAAGACTCCTCTAGAACTGCATATTAGTCATGCATTCTCAAGTTAACAGTTGTCCTGCTGAATAAAATTAAGATGCCACGCCCACTTCTAATTTTCAGCCAGTCAGATAACGTGATCCAGATTGTTTGCTATAAATTTGCATACTTAATGGCAAACAGTGCAGATCCAGATCAGTTGGCTTCTTCAGAAGCCAACTGATCTGGATCTACACTGTTTACAAAGGCAGGGTATATCCAGGTTCAACAGGACAAGGGTTAAGATGAAAAGAGAGGTGGAGTCAATGCAAAGTGAAGGTGCTGGTAGGTTATCACATCCGTAAAATCTGATTAGGGCATTTGCTGTGGGCCTGAAGATACTTTTGAGTCCTTGGTCGCCCTTGGATGTCCTGTGAAGACTGATCAGGCTGTGCTGATGTGCAGGCTGATCTGAGTCTTCACTGGGTACACATGCAGTCTTGTAAGAAATGTTGTGTATAACCAAGAAAAGACTTCTAGAACTGCTTATTAGGTAAGCTGGAAGCGCATTCTCAAGTTAACCCTTGCCATTGTGAATAAATTAAGATGCCACGCCCACTTTTAATTTTCAGCCTATCAGATTACTTGATCCAGGTTGTTGATACAAATTCACATACTTAATGACAAATAGTGCAGATCCAGATCAGTTGGCTTCTTCAGCTTCTTCAGAAGCCAACTGATCTTGATCTACACTGTTTGCAAATGCAGGACATATCCGGGTTCAGCAGGACCAGGGTTAAGAGGAAAAGAAAAGTTGAGTCAATGCAAACAGTGAGTGGCTGGTAGGTAGGCACATCCATGCAATGCAGTCTGATCAAGGTCTTTGCTGGTTTTATGCCCCCAGCTTCGAAGTTGGAGGGGCATATTGCTTTTGGACCAATAGTCTGTCTGGTCAGCAAGATATCTCAATAACAATTTGAGTTAGGGCCTTAAAACTTGGTGAGTTTATTCAAGCTGAGGACTAGATCACCTGATTAACTTTTGAAAAAAAAAAAAAAAAAAAAAAGAAAAATAAAAAGCTTTAAAAGGGGGTAAGCTTATTGGAGCAGAGCAGATCACCTGATTAACTTTTGAAAAAAAAAAAAAAAAAAAAAAAAAAAAGGTTACTTTTGTGACAGTTATGCCCCTTTTGAAACTTTGACATTCTGTAGGGACAAGTATAAAGTTGGGGGCATAATGTTTTTCAAACATATTTCTGATTGTCGACAATCTTTGAAAATAGTAGAATTTTGTGGCATACAAGAATGACCATTATCAGTTTTTGTGGGTGTTTAGGCTGATCTGGGCCTTCATTTTTTATATCCTGCTACAGGATAGTGATGGGATATTATAGTATCACGTTGGCTGTCCGTGTGTCTGTCCATCTATCAGTCCGTCAGTTTGTCATATGTCCGTCCATCAGTATTTTTGTTTCCGGAGGATAACTTAAGTAAATGTCCATGGGTTTTCGCCAAACTCGGTGTGTGCACAGATATTGTAAAGATCTGGTTTAGGGTTGTTAATGAGTAAATTTTGTCAAGTTTTGACAGAGTTATCTGCTCGCTATACGTCTGTATTTTCATTTCCGGATGATTACTTTAGTAAATATCAATGGATTTTCACCAAACTTTGTGTGTGCATATGGTATTGTCGAGGCCTAGTTTGGGATTGCTGATGGGCAAATTTCATCAACTTTTGACAGAGTTATCTGCCCATGACATGTCCATATTTTCATGTCTGGATGATAACTAGTAAATATCAATGGATTTGCACCAAACTTGGTATGTGCATTGATATTGTGGAGATCTGCTTTCGGATTGCTCATTGGCAATTTTGTCTACCTGCCCGCAACATGATAATGGTGGGGTGTTATCGTTTCACGTTTTATTGCACATATATTATGGGGGAATGGATACACTTTCAGGGAAGGCAACTGTGTCATGATTGTTTTTGCATCCCTTTTGAAAAGGGGTCCACCCTTAAAAGAAAGAAATTGCTCCCAAGGGGAGCAAATTCTTTCCTTTTTAAGTACCCACCCTTTCAGGAGCTTGGCATACAAAAAAGCAATCAGAAAGTAAAAAATCATCACCCTTTACAATGGTGGAAAATTTTGCAAATGTATCCAGTCCAAATAGCAGTCTATCATATAACAAGGCTCAGTACAGCTTATTGCTGCATTTGTAAATGGAAAGATGGCAAAGCTTTCAATCTTTTGCCAGATCACTTTCTGTCGGTCCTCTTGAAAAACTCCCATTATTATTCACTTTTTTTATATGTTGATTTTGTTTAAGAATTGTTTTGATACACTTTTGAAAATATTAACAATTTAGTCAGTGTTAATCAAGTACATGTATATAAGGCAGAGCTTTGTTTTCATAGCATTCCGAAAGGGGAATGGATATGCTTTCAAGGGGGTGAGGGGTAGGTGTGGGGGTGGGGAGGGACACTGTTCAAATTATTTTTCCTCTCTTCTGAAAAGGGGTCTACTCTAAAAGGAAAGAATTTGCTCCCCCCTAGGGGAGCACATTCTTTCCTTTTAGAGTAGACCCCTTTTCAGAAGGGGTTTGGTGTTCAAACAATAAGTCACAGAAGTTGTAAAAAATTAGCATAAAATCTTCAAGGTGTATCAAGTCCCCTTATACTGACATCAGATGGGCCACTTCAAGTTAAAAGGTGTCTTTGAACATATGCGAAATGAGCAGATTCAGGATATCACCGTGCATCTGCACAGTCTCACTGGCAGGCATTGATTCTGTAAGCAGCCAGTGAATACCTAGATCAGACTATACAGATGCGCAGTCTGATCTTGACTCATGCTGTCCGCATATACCCAATGGACACCTTTTTGCATGGCACTGCTTTATGCAAAGAAGAATTGCTAAGATATAAGCATGAAGCAAGTTGGTAGCCTAGCAATTAGTGCTTCTGACTTCCGGTCACAAAGATGTAGGTTCAGATCCCACTAGACTAGAGGCAAAGTTCAACTCATGACTTTAGCACTTAACCTTTATTAGTCCTGCTGAACCCAGATATGCCATTCTTTTTCAAAAAGTGTAGGTCCAGATCAGTTGGCTTCTTCAGAAGCCAACTGATCTGGATCTGCACTGTTTGACATTAAGTATGTGAATTTTTATCAACAACCTGAATCCTTACATCACTGGGGCATCCAACTGATATTGGCTTACAGTTGGGCAAGGCCTGCTATCCTTGTAGTGGGTAAGGGTAGAGGGGGAATGTTTTTATTTCTTCTGTTTCTTCACTTTCTTTCCTGTTCCTCTTTCTTCCCTGTCCCTCTCTTTCATCTCCTCTACTCTCTCTTCTATCTCTTTTCTCCCTTTCTCTGGGAGACGACACAAAATGACCCTCAAGGGTTGACGTGTCGTTAAACCCCAACACAATCAATCAACAACCTGAATCAAGTTATCTGATTGGCTGACAGTTAGAAGTGGGTGTGGCATCTTAATTTATTCAGCATGACAAGGGTTAATTCATTTGCACTGGGCCTTTCATTACCACCCCTTAATTGTCTTGATTGACTGATAATGTTGAAAGTCTGAGGTAAAACACCAAATCTTCATCAAAATCTAAACCAGATGTACTTGACCCAGTGAAGACTGGAGACCCTTAAACTGGTAACTGGCAAACAGTGCAGACCCAGATCAGATGCCTTAGAATGTGGCATCTGATCAGGGTCTCTACTGTTTGCAAATAGTTCAGTTATTTTTCTTCAGGAATATCTACATCATATAGCCTGACATACCTAAAATTGAAAATGGACCATCCCAATATATAGTGTGGGAGGGTTTACTCAGTCTTTAATGGGTTAATGGCAGGCTGGGCAGTCTTTGTGTTTCCTTGTATAACTTCAAGCAAGTCAGGATATTGATCTAACAACTTATGAAAAGCCTATTCAGTTGCTTAAATGTGCAGAAAGTGTAAGTTGCCTTACACATACTGCTCTGTTTACCCTAAATATTCAGACATGTCTGAGCAAACAGTGTAGACACAGAACAGATGCCACAGAATATAGCATCTAATCAGGGTATGCACTGTTTTCCACTCATCCAGCAATATTTAAGACAATCATAGGGTAGTATAATGGACTTGTTCAAATTTTAGAACAATTATGGTAGGGAGATAGGGTGTCTGGATGCTTAGGATAAATTTGTTAGACAGAATAATTTTAACGCACTGCATGCTGGGTAAAAATTTCAGCCGATATTTTGAAATAATTCTTCCCCTTTTTTTAACCCAAGAAATAAGGGAGACCATTCCAGCGGAAAAGAATTCATTTCACTTGTATGTGAATCCCTTGTCAGAGGGGAGCAAATTCTTTTCAATAAAAGTATCCATCTTTGTGAAGGGAGAATAATTCTTTCTGCCCAGAGTGATCTCCCTTGGAGTTTTGTTCATCGGCGTCTGAATGTGTAAAGTATCAGAAAAGGGAACCTACCTTTTCTGGCTAGAGTGATCTCCCTTGAAGCAGTCCATTTGCCTTAAACCTACATCTGCTAGTGTAAAATAAGGTAAATGTCCTCAAATTGCATGCACCGAAGTTTTCAACAAAGTAGGATATGCAAACAGTGCAGACCCAGATCAGACTGCTCCTGAAGGAGCTGTCTGATCAGGGTCTACATTGTTTTCTGCTCCACTAAGTATTTTAAGAAACAAATGCACAAAATGCAAAACTTAGGCCAAAAAAAGTGTAGAATAAAGTGTTTCAAATTTTAGGACATTTACCATATCAGAAATAGGAATTTACCTTGCATTTGTACATGTTATGCAAAGCCTAGATGAGTTTGTGTGTGTGATGTCTGGTCAGGGTCTGTGCTAGTTGTTTACAGAAAAGTGACTTGTCAGTTTTGTGGAATGGAAACAGCATGGAAAAGGCCTTAAGCAGACTATGTTGATACACAGGCTTACTTAGTGCACCTAGCTTATTTTCCTTCAGAATATGGTAATTAATGCTTAGCACTTTGGGTAATAAAATTTTCAGCAGATTACATACTGAAATATTTTTCTTATTCACAGAAAACAGGTTTTGACATTTCATGCAAATTGTCTCCCAAGGAGACAATTTGCATGAAATGTCTAACACTGTTTTCTGGGAAAAATAAGAAAAAAAAATCATCAATTTGTCATCTGCCCAGAGCATTGTAAAGGTTAATTCTTAAGAAAAAGGATTTTTTTTTTTTTTTTTTTTTTTTTTATTTATTTATTTATTTTTTTTTTTTTTATTTATTTTTTTTTTTTGTATTCTTGTGGCTTCTTTATCAAATGGTGCTTCTAAGGTTGATAGATGAAATTTTGGTTTGTACATAGATCCAGATATAGGGAATATAAAATATTTTTTGTTATTTTTGTTCAAGAACATATCTTGTGGGAACTCATTGGAATCGCCATGGCGATTCCATTGAGTTCCCACAAGTTACATTTTTGGTGTAAAAATTGTCTTAAATATCACCTTATCTGGGTTATATATTTATCAGAATTATAAGTCCAGTTTAGGCAACAGTTTAAGATGGCCTATGCAAATAGCAATGACTTCAGTTGCCCTAAAAATTGAAAAGTCGGACATTATAATCTCTTATCTTATGTGTGCATAAATTTGAGCAAGTCTGTTTGCTTACATGGTGATGTGTCAAAATTGCTAAAAGGATGTCTGAAATGATACTTGAGGCAGGGTCTGACAAATCCATTGACCTTTCCGCTGACTCAAGAAGGGCAGTTGTGAGTTTCTGGAGAGAAGGATGTACACAAGTACTAGTTAAACACTTAGAGAACTAAGCCTGCCAAGGAAAAGTGTAGTTCGGTAAACTGACCAACTCAACATGACCTTATAGTGTTGACTGGGCTGTTTAACTCCAAGCCAACCAACAAACTAATCCATTGTCCAGCTACCTGGGACAAGTTGAATGTTTGCTTGGCAAGTATATTGTTTTTGCTAGCTTGCCCAGAAAACATAGAAAGTTATACAGGGAAAGGAGGCAAATTTCAGCATTTTCCTGCTTAAGTACTTCACTGGGCAAGTAGATTAAATTTTGACTTGTCAGGCCCAGCATGAGGTAATGATAAAAAAAAGTGATTGAATTGGTATCTAAAGGCAGCTAGATGGATGGCAAGCATTGCAGAACCTGATCAGACAGAGGTTTTGAGCAGTTTGATTAGTTGCTCTGATTAACTGCCTGCATATTTAGGGTGAAAATGATATGCATGTATATAACAGAACTGCCAGTACACTAACAGTAGCATAGCTCTAAATAGGAGAGGATATCCACGTAATATTTTTCTTATTTCACCGAGAAAACATATGTTGTAGTACTCATTAGAAGCACCTTAGTGAGGCACTTCTAATGAGTACCCACAACATGTTTTCATGGAGAAATAAGACAAATATCAATACATTTTGATTGAAAAAAAAGTGCCTTAACTACAACTATGGGGTAGTCTTTGTGGCTTTGGTTTGCATACATACTACCCTGTATCAGGTCCTCTCCGTAACTTCAGATAAGGCCATTTGTTTGACAAAAAATATTGATATTTTTCTTATTTCTCCATGAAAACATACATTGTGGTACTCATTAGAAGGGCCTCTCTGAGGCCCTTCTAATGAGTACCACAGTGTATATTTTTGTGGAGAAAAGAAAAATACTGTCTGAATATACCCTCGTATCTGGAGCTGTGACCTATCATATTTACCTTGACAATAAGGCCAGATATGCTGTGCAAACAATGGAGATCTAAATCAGTGTGCTTCTAAGGAACTGTATGATCAGGGTATGCACTGTTTGCCATTTGGCTGCCACAGATTAGATGTATCACCAGATAGTCAAATGAATTTGATATTCAAATGGATTTCTTCCAAACTTAAGTACACTGAGGAGGAATATGGGTCTGAATATTTAAGGTTCTTTAGAATCATTTTAACCCTTGTCCTGCTGAACCCGGATATACCCTGTTTTGCAAACAGTGTAGATCCAGATCAGTTGGCTTCTGAAGAAGCCAACTGATCTGGATCTGCACTGTTTGCCATCAAGTATGCAAATTTATAGCAACAATCTGGATCAAGCAACCTGATTGGCTGAAAATTAGAAGTGGGCATGGCATCTTAATTTATTCAGCAGGACAAGGGTTAAAAGTTGTGTTTTATTCATCATAGAGCCTGAGCTGTTATCTGTATTCCACTATTTTTCAATAACCCTTGCTATGTTGAATTAAAAATGTTTGCAGAGTACATTTTATGATACATCTATTTCAGAGAAAAATACAGCTTGACATTTCATGCAAAAAATCTCCTAAGCAGACAATGTGCATGAAATATCAACCCCTGTTTTGTGGGGAAAACTTTCAATCATCATGCGTTTTTTTTCTTCTTGACTGTACGATTGGTTAATACATGTATACCTAAAGCTGCCTGAAATAACAGACAGACAAATAAGAAAAACCAACAACAAAACTTTGTTTGCTAATGTTGAAATACTGAAGGGTTATCATTTAGCACTCTGGGTACAATTTTAGCAGATAGCATTTTGAAATATTTTTCTTATTTTTGTTGCACCTGCGTGTTTTCACATTTTAGTATGCAGATGTGACATAAACTTCAAGGAAGTTCTTTCTAGTTTTTCCTAGAAAACAGGATTCGAAAATTTCATGCAAATTGTCTCAACTGGAAACAATTTGTGAGAAATGTCAGATCCTGTTTTCTGAAATAAAATAAGAAAAATACTACCAATTAGTTGTTTGCTGAATAAGCCAAGAGTGGTATAGGTTAAAACAATGTCATCTGCATGTGTCAAGTGATATTTCATTTTTCATAAATTTTAAGCTGATAATAGCAAAAGTGTGATGGTTTTCTGTTATTTTTAAGCATCACTATGTTTATCTACATGTAAAAATAAAATTTTACTGTGGGGGTACATGTAGTTGTGAAACCAAGCTAGCTCACTTAAAAATAATGGCATTACCGTAATGGTAACTGTTGCAGTGAAAATTAGCAGATAACAAATATTTGATAAAATAATTTGGTAATGCTTATTAAAACTCAAAGCTCCATTTTCAAGAAAAATGTAACCACTAGGTGCAATTTCCAGAGGAAATGAAGTGGGTATGAATCATTTGTGGTTTTGCATTTGTCTGCTGCAACAGGGTAATATTAGCCAATATCGGTTATAGCTGGATTTCCTGCAAGGGATAGCTGGTTGCCTTGTAGTTTATTTTTCTGTGACTAGGTACATGTATACCAATGTTAATTCACCAAATAATTCTAACAAAGGATATATTTTGTACTTCTTGTATTGAGGTAAGCCAAAAGAAATTCTACCTTGTCACATACCAAGATAACTTGTGCATCCATGAGACTTGGGCCCAGTTGTTCAAAGCTAACGACATGGTTAGTTAACAGTTCGTTAAAATTGTGTGATATGCAAATATGCTGAAATTTTTTGCTGAAAAATGTGAGTAGCTTTTGCAGTGCAAAAGCTACTCACATTTCTTCAGCAAAAAATATCAGAATATTGTGTATTGAATCCGCTAAAACAGTTAACAAAATGACCCTTAACGAGCTCGTTAAGCTAATGATGCTTTGAACAACTGGGCCCTGTAGTATAACTGAATTTAATATCAGGTGACATATTTTGTTTTTGCCAGAAAATAGGTCATGTCTTATTGACATTGTCTCCAAATCAAAGAAAATAGGGCATTATTTCATTAAAGTTTTCTCAGACTTGAAAAATAAGGCTTGTCATTTCATTCAAATTGTCTTAATAAATTAAGATGCCACCCCCACTTTTAATTTTCAGCCAATCAGATTACTGGATCCAGATTGTTGCTATAAATTTGCATTCTTGATGGCAAACAGTGTAGATCCAGATCAGTTGGCTTCTGCAGAAGCCAACTGATCTGGATCTACACTGTTTGCAAAACAGGGTATATCCGGGTTCAGCAGGACAAGGGTTAAGAAACCTTGGAAATAGGGCTTATTATTTCAATCAAATTTTGAGATACTTTATAAGAAATGTCAGGCTTTACTTTCTGGAGAAAAAAATGCAAATAATTTTCCTAGAAAAATAGGTCTTAGCTTAACTGACATTACATTCAAATTGCTTCAAAAGGAGAAATTTGATTGAAAAAGCAAGCCATATTTTCAGAGACAATTGGACTGAAACATCAGGCTTTAAGTCTTTTTCTGGCGATAATTTCTTTTGTTGTCTGCTGATAATTGTATTCTTATATTTTACATAGCTCCAGATAAGGTGTTTTTGCCATTTTTCTTATTTCTTTATGAAAACATATGTTATGGGTACTCATTAGAAGTGCCTTACTGAGGCACTTCTAATGAGAACTCACAACATATGTCATCACCTTAGTGTTGAAAGTCAATAACTCCTTATATATTTTAATGGAGTTATTGACTTTTTTGCGCTAAGATGACAATGTTTTCATGGAGAAATAAGGAAAATATTTGCCTGGAGTCTAAAACTTTGGTATGTAGAAGCTGTCTCCTGGCATTGAGTGGGTAAATGGTAAATACTGTGACCAGACCTCAGGGATGTGCAGGCAGGTCTTGGTTTTTATCTCTCAGAAACAAAGTTTGGCAGATTTTCTCTTGATGGCCTCTTATATCACCACAAAGTAGTTCATAGATGTGTTTGATTTTTATGTTTTTATTATTATGTTCAATGATTAAACTTGTCTATAATTTGTGTCTGTTTATTTGTATTGAACAAATAAATTTTACCAATTTATTTACCTGCAACAGGCAGCAGTTAGCAGATTGCAAATGAACGCTTCTGTGTTACTGACCCGGAATATTCCACCATTTTAACTCCTTACCGTTCTTGTCCTAAATTTTAGATGTCCTATTTACTGGTACTAATTGATGTGTCTAAAATATTGTTGGATGAGTGGCAAACAGTGTAGATCCTGATCAGATGCTACATTCTGGGTCTACACTGTTTGCTTAGGCCTCTCTGAATACCTAATTAGAGTAAGTATGGTATTGTATTATTTATTTTCCTCGGAATTAAGGGCTCGGTATTGGCAAATATTAGTTAACCTTTACCACTCTATTGGCAAATACAGCAGATGACGGATATATGATACTTTTATATTCCCAAAAAATAGGATTTGATATTTCACGCCAATTCTCTCCTTAGATTCTAAATTTGCTTGAAATGTCAAATCCTATTTTCTGACAAAAATAAGAATCAAAATACTGACAGCACTGGTTGGTTGATTGTCTCTGAATGTAGGCTGGGAAAATGGTCCCAAACAAGGACCTAAGCCTGTTTCATTTAACCCTTAACTTCCTGTAATTTAAGCAAACATTTGTGGACCCTGATCAGATGCCTCGTTCTGCGGCATCTGAAATGTGTCTGCACTGTTTGCAAATGTCCTAGTCCAAGTTTTACATATAACCCTCTTTACACTCTGCTGTCGCAGTGACAAAAATAGTACAGCTATAAATAACCTTACAAATGCCTGGTTTGATTTTATTGGTCAATGATAATCACGTGGACAACAGCCTTAAAGAAATTTTGGTGTATGTATACTTTGGCTCGATTTTAGCAAATTGAACCAAAAATATATCATGTCATCTGCTGAATTTTCCTAGCAGGCAAAGCATTAAGCTTCTTGAAAGAGAGGTGGGGGGAAGAGAACTGGTAGCAGCTCCTTGAACCTTCCAGGTGGTTTTCACATGTGTTGTGGTTGAAAGTTCGCAGTCACCCAGCTGCTGAGAGCATGTCTCCTAGGTAGCAAAAGGAAGTTACCACCTCCAGCTTGTCAGGTCCGACTTGGACTTCCCTATGGTCTGCCATGCAAGGGGCATGCAGTTCCTTGGCACCGTGTACATCTGTAATCAGGGTCCTTTGTCAAGCGCTAGAGACCACTGCATTTCTTGTGCACCCAGTGCTTGCAGCCATTGCAGAAGATGCTGCTGCTGCCCACTACAGTGCGACAGAGGGCGCATAGAAACTCACCTGAACTCTGCAGGAGGTCCAGGCCTGTACCACGTATCATGAGCTTTGTCTTTCCTGCATTTACTCCCAGTCCTTTCTCATCCATTGCTTCTTTCTTTGAGCGATTCAGCGATAATAACACATTCCTTGAGCGAATCAGTGATGATAACAAGGTCATCGGCATACAGGTCTCCCAGGGGACCTCAGAGCAGAACTCGCGTGACAAGGCTTCATGCACGCTGATGAAGAGCAGCGGGCTGAGTACCAAGCCTTGGTGAACACCGACCTTCACTTCAAACTCTTCGCTGTACCCCTCACCAACATGGACAAGGCTCTGCGCATTGGCATATATCCCCTACACCAGTCGCACAATCCACTCCTCCACACCAAGTTTTCTCAGCGTCCACCAGATGACCTTCAGAGGCACTTTATCAAACTCCTTCTCCAGGTCTAAGGTCTACGAAAGCCATGTAGAGTCTTGTTGGCAGCTAGATACTTCTCTTGCAGCTGCCTGACAACAAAGATTGCGTCTGTTGTGTCTCCATTTTGAAGAAGCTTTTGGATCATTTATCTGTTTGTTTGTCGCGCTGTTCTTGTCAGCAAGATATCTCTGTAACTATAGATCAAAATACAACCTTACCTGGTGACCTGAGGGTTCTGGTTCCCAGCTTTATTATGCCAAAATGAAAATTGAAACCAGAAGTCACTGGGCATGGTTATATTTATAAGTGTATTCGGGCTAGGGCCTTGAAACTTGATCCCAGCTAGCATTCTACGTAAATCTACATCGGGCCGTCATCGGCCCGTCAGCTACCCTGACGGGCCGATGACGGTCCGATATAGATTTACGTAGAATGCTGACTGGGATGAGCTTACTGGAGTTGAGGAGTAGATCAAAAGATGAACTTTTTGAAAAAAAAAAAAAATGGATTAATTGTTCTGTTCAAATTTGACATTTTGTGGGGATAAGAATATAGTTGGGGGCATAATGTTTTACAAACACACATTTCTAATTTGATGTGAATGTTGGAGTGTTGGACAAAAGCCCATTATAATGTAGAACAAGTCATGCTGTGACAAAAGTAGTTTACAGGGCATATGATGACAGCCTAGGATCAGATTAAGAGGACGATACAATTGGTTGATTTTCCACCATTTTTACAAGGGAGGGAGCAAATTTGCAAATTCATTTCTTTTAGAGTAGACTGCTGAAAATGTCCTGAAAAGGGGTCTATTCCAAAAGAATTTGCACCCCCCCCCACCACCACCACCACCACCACCATCACCCCACTCCCTCCATACCATGAAAATTGCCTTGTCTTACTTTTTCTGAAAAATGAGAGAGAAAAAAAAAATATTTTTTTTTTTTTTAGAATGTCATCAGCTATTTTGCTTTAAGCCCTTCAAGGGTTAGTAAATTGTTCTGTGATGTGCTTTGAGGTAAGTGATGAGAATGGGTTTTCAGAAGTGTATGCAAATATCAACTGCCCTAGATAAGCCTACATGTCTGATCGGGGCTTTGCTGTTTTTAGCTCACCTGAGCAAAAGCTCAGGGTGAGCTATTGTCTTCACCCTATGTCCGTCGTCCGTCGTTCGTCATCAACAATTAGTTTGTTAACACTCTAGAGGTCACAGTTTTGATCCAATCTTGACGAAACTTGGTCAGAATGTTTGCCTCTATAAAATCTAGGTCAAGTTCGATACTGATTCAGGTCAAATCAAAGGAAAAACTTGTTAACACTCTACAGGTCATAGTTTTGACCCAATCTTGATGAAACTTGCTCAAAATGTTTGCCTCTATTAAATCTAGGTCAAGTTCGAAACTGGGTCACCTGGGGTCAAAAACTAAGTCACCGAGCCAGATCAGCAGAAAACCTTGTTAACGCTCTAGCGGTCACATTTTTGAAGCAGTCATCATGAATCTTGCTTAATATATTTGTCTTGATGATTTCTAGGTCAAGTTCGAAACTGGGTCACCTGGGGTCAAAAACTAGGTCACCTGGCCAGATCAGCAGAAAACCTTGTTAACACTCTAGCAGTCACATTTTTGAAGCAATCATCATGAATCTTGCTCAATATGTTTGTCTTGATGATTTCTAGGTCAAGTTCGAAACTGGGTCACTTGGGGTCAAAAACTAGGTCACCGGGCCAAATCAGCAGAAAACCTTGTTAACACTCTAGCGGTCACATTTTTGAAGCAATCATCATGAATCTTGCTCATTATGTTTGTCTTGATGAGTTCTAGGATATGTTTGAAACTGGGTCACTTGGGGTCAAAAACTAGGTCACCGGGCCAAATCAGCAGAAAACTTTGTTAACACTCTAGCGGTCACATTTTTGAAACAATCATCATGAATCTGGCTCAAAATGTTTGTCTTGATGATTTCTAGGTCAAGTTTGAAACTGGAACACCTGGGGTCAAAAACTAGGTCACCGTGCCAAATCAGCGTAAAATCTTGTTATCACTCTAGTGGTCACATTTTTCAAGCAATCATCATGAATCTTGCAAAAAATGTTTGTCTTGATGAGTTCTAGGTCAAGTTCGAAACTGGGTCACTTGGTATCAAAAACTAGGTCACAGGGCCAAATCAGTGGAAAACTTTGTTATAATCATTTTGAACTTTGATCAGAATGTTTGCTTTGATCAGTTCTAGATCAGGCTCTCAAAGTGCTATGTTGTTCAGGTGAGCGTTACAGGGCCATCATGGCCCTCTTGTTTTTATTTTCTAGTGGCAAGTGGCAGTGAAGGCATTGTTCAGACTGTGCTAATATTAGCACAGGTTGACCTGTGCCTGCACTACATGTATGTGCCCCTTAGATCTCTTTTATCATGGCAACATTCATTTATAATATGCTTTCTGCTCAAATTTTGGCTGCATGAAAATAAATTATGTTTACGGTAATAACCCTAAATATTGGGACAGACATGCCTGAGCAAACAGTATAGACCCAGATCAGATGCCGCAGAATGCGGCATCTGATCATGATCTACACTGTTTGCCACTCATCCAGCACTATTTTAGAGACATCAACAGGTACTAAAATAGACATTTTCAATGTTTAGGACAAGTATGGTAAAGACTTACAGTGTCCCAATACTTAGGGTAAATATGGTAGGTTCTTGACCCTTAAAGTGCTTATCATAGCTGCAGCAGATGACATTTTGATTTTTTTGTACTTTTTCAGATAAAATTAGGTTTATCATTTCCTGTGAATTATCTGACAATTCACATGAAATGCCAAGTCTCATATTCTCAGAAAAATAAATTAAAAAAAAAAAAAATGTCTTCTGTTACAATTTTGCTTAACACTTTAAGGGTAAACATATGGACAGATGAAAAAACATTGTATTTACTCTTAGTATGTGGACAGACAGACCTGAGCAAGCAGTGTAATCCTGAGAAAATAAGGCTAGCCAGATGATTTACATGAAATGTCAAACCTTATTTCCTTTGAAAAGTAAAAAAAAAAAAAAAAAAAAAAAATAGTCACTGACAGTTTTGCATGATGCTTTGAGGGTTAATTTGTCAATATACGTACAATTCACAAAACATATGAGCCAGCACGTGACAAAATCCCCACAAAATGGCATGTGTGCCCAGTGAAGACTCAGATCAGCCTGGGCATCTGCCCAGTCTGATCAGAGTCTTCGCTGTCCGCATGAAGAAAGCTTGGGCCCTTCGCTACTCATTGAGCTCATAGCAAAGACTGATCAGACTGGGCAGATGCCCAGGCTGATCTGAGTCTTCACTGGGTGCACATGCCATTTTGTAGGTTTTGTCATGCACTGACTCGTATATTATATGTCAATTTATTATTATATACAAGTACTCTAGTTACTCTGCTTTCGACATCTTTCAGAAAGTCCTTTTTTGCATGGCGCTTTAGTCTGAAGTAAATTTGCAAATTTTTGTTATGATTCAGTGCAAAACCTTTTGTCTTAACCCTTGTCATGCTAAATGAATTAAGATGCCATGCCCAATTCTAAGTCAATTCGATTATTTGATCCTGATTGTTGATATAAATTCACATACTTAATGGCAAACAGTGCAGATCCAGATCAGTTGGCTTCTTCAGAAGCCAACTAATCTGGAGCCACACTGTTTGCAAAGGCAGGAGACATACCCAGGTTGAGCAGGACTAGGTTTAACTACCTATGCACCAAGACTATTCCATGGTTTTAATAAAATTTGAAAATTTTCATTTCTCCCATTGTAAAAATGGCTGCAAATTATGCAAAAATGGATAAAGTAGGGAGTTTGGATGCTGATTTTTAAGTTCCACTTGTTCAAAGTTTCTGAATTTTCACCATATTATTATGGAATGTCACTTATTTAAAATCTGTGAAGTAAAGCAAAACATTTTCTATGAAAAATTGCCAAAAATCCAGTTTAACCTTTACCACTCTCTGGGCAATTTCAGTAGACGACAAACTGATGATATTTTCGTATTTTCCCAGAAAATAGGCTTTGACATTTCTTGCAAATAGTTACCTGAGGAGATAATTTGCATGAAATTTCAAAACCTGTTATCTGGGAAAATAAAAAAAAAATATTTCAATATGTCAACTGTTGAAATTTTTACCTAGCATGCTAAGCCTTAATTTAAAAATTGCATAAGTTGGACTTGTTCTTTGGCCGAAAAATTAATTTACACTACTTATTTGGCAAATGGTTTCTGATTTACATTAACCCTTGTCCTGCTGAATAAATTAAGATGCTATGCCCACTTCTAATTTTCAGCCAATCAGATTACTTGATCCAGGTTGTTGATACAAATTCAAATACTGAATAGCAAACAGTGCAGATCCAGATCAGTTGGCTTCTGAAGAAGCCAACTGATCTTGATCTACACTGTTTGCAAAGGTAGGGTATATCCGGGTTCAGCAGGACAAGGGTTAAATAAAATGCAAATGGTTTCTGAGCTGTTGTCATTCACAAATCAACTTTTGCATGTAGAATAAAATGGTAAGCAAAAAATGTATTTCCATAGGATGTCGAAAGCAGTATATGCTTATAAATCATGCAGAACCCTTTACATGAACATTATGATTAACTTATGCCAGTATCCACGGTGTAGTACATGTTAATTGTGAAAAATAAATATGGCCACTGGTTCGGTAATCTTGGTTTTTGCTTGATTTTTCTTTTTTTATTGTAATATTCATTTTTTAGCCCTCCCCACGCTTCCCCCACCCTCCACCCCATCTCCCTAAAAAAAAAACAGTCCAGATTCTCAAACACTTTTTCTTTACAATATACATTTTTGAACATTTTGGTTCATTTGGCAAAACAAAATAATAGCGTCTATACAGAAAGTTTTTGGAATGCAAGTTTTCGGTCTCGGAAAACCTAAACGGATCGTAATTCAAGGGTTTTCTTTCCAAGTCAGTCTGAATACCATACATTTGTGGTTTAGATAGCAGTTGGGTTTAGGGTGGTTGGATGAGGCAAAGGTGTCATGTATCTTACGTCACTGGGGCGTCCATCTGATATTGGTTTACAGTTGGGCAAGGCCTGCTGTCCTTGCAGCAGGTAAGGGTAGAGGGGGAACATTTTTATTTCTTCTGTTTCTTCACTTTCATTAATTTTCCTTTCTCCCCTGTCCCTCTCTTTCATTTCCTCTACTATCTCTTCTATCTCTCGTCTCCCTTTCTCTGGGATACGACACAAAATGACCCACAAGGGTTGACGTGTCCTTAAACCCCAACACATACAAACAAAAAGCAATTGGGTTAAAAATAATTCTCAGATAAGTGTCAGAGAAAACTCCACTGTCATGTATTTTCGTGGGTTGAAAAAAATATCCCACTGAACAATAAAAAAAGCATATATGTGGGGCCATTTGTACAGACGCGGCGTTGTGTCTGAGAATAAACCTGTTTTTTTTTTTTTTGTTTTTTTTATTTGACCTTTTGACTCGTTTCATATTGACAGTAGTCAAACGTGTTAAAATATACAAATGAAGTTACGGTAAATGTCCTAAAATTTTGAACACTTTATTCCATACTTCTTGGCCTAAATTTTCCATTAACGTATATGTTTTTTTCTTAAAATTATCAGTGGAATGGCAAATAGTGTAGACCCTGATCAGACTGCTCCTTAAGGAGCAGTCTGACCTGGGTCTGCACTGTTTGCATAATGTGATTTTGTCAGAGACTTTGGTGTACAAAATTTTCGGACATTTACCGTACCCTGGAAAGGCCACAATCATAAAGCACAGTGTTCCTGATGCACTGAAAGAAGAAGAGGAACAAGCATGGCACAGTTACAATAAATACTAAGAACTGAAACAGAGGAACTACCTTGGAATGGTCGGCAGAATAAATAACTGGGGTTGGGGCTTAAACTTGTTTTACTTGATTGAAACCTTGCCCTAAATTTTGATGCAGCTTTAGAGACCACCTTTGTTAAAAGACCACTTGAAAACATACCTACTGTATTTACCATATGTATTCGAACAGACAGACCTGAGAAAATAGTGTAGACCCAGATGAGATGCCGCAAAATGCGGCATCTCATTAGGGTTTACACTGTTAGCTACTCATCCAGCAATTTTTAGACACAACATTAGGTAGTTTTTGATTTGATTGAGTTGAGGTTTTACGACCCAGTCAACCCATTAGGGCCCTGTTGAGCTGGTCAGTTTACCTAACCACACTTTTTCCTGGGCAGGCTTAGTCCTCTAAGCAGTTACCGTATTTACCATATATATTCGGACAGACAGGCCTGAGCAAACAGTATAGACCCAGATGAGACGCTGCAGAACGCGGCGTCTAATCTGGGTCTACACTGTTTGCCACTCATCCAGCAATTTTTAGACACAACATTGGGTAGTGAATTGTACTGGTTCAAATTTTAGAACATATATGGTAAGGAGGAGGTGTCCAAATACTTAGGGTAAATATGGTAACCAGTATTTGTGCACATGCTCTTACCAGAAACTGACAACTTCTCTTCTTGAATCAGCAGATGGAAGAGAATGACTGCAGAAAATAGTTCATATCAATCTTCACGAAAGAATGCTGCCAGACCCTACAGGGATTGAACCTCAACTCAATCAATGGACAAGACTCCTTACCATACAAAATATCTGAAGGGGATGGTCGGGTGGTGCCAAGGTGCCTTGATCTTGCGTCACCAGGGCGTCCGACTGATACTGGCTTACAGTAGGGCAAGGCCTGCTATGCTTGTAGCAGGTAAGGGTAGAGGGGGGAATGTTTTTATTCTGTTTCTTCACTTTCATTTCTGTTCCTCTTTCTTCCCTGTCCCTCTCATTCATCTCTTCTACTATCTCTTCTATCTCTCTTCTCCCTTTTTCTGGGAGATGACATAAAATGACCCACAAAGGTTGATGTGCCATTAAATCCCAACACAATCAATTAAAATATCTGAAAATTTAACCAGTTCTTTGATAACCTGGTGATGTGTCCAAAATGTGCCAGAAGAATGGAAAACAGTGCAGACCTTGACAAACGGATCCAGAAAAAACTTCCATTCAGGAACAGTTTCATCTGGCCTACATTGTTTGCTTCCGCATGATTATCAGAATGCTTTGGGTAGATAAAGATGTGGCGTTGGTAGATTGTCTGAACGCATCTCCACAAAAGTCATAGTGGCAGAGCTGGGATTCGAACTTGCAATCTGCAAGTTCAAATCCAAGCTCGGCCACATAACTTGTGTGGAGACTGATGATGAAATCATTTCTATGCTCATTCTCCCCCTTCCACTGATTCAAGAAAGGCAGTTGTCACTGTTAACCATTTCCACTCTCTGGGCTAATTCAGCAGATGACAAATTGGTGATATTTTTCTTATTTTCCACAGAAAACATGATTTGATGGTTCATGCAAATTGTCTCTATTGGAGAGAATTTGCATAAAATGTCAAATCCTTTTTTCTGGGAAAAATAAGAAAAATATTTCAAAAATTTTACCTAGAGTGCTAAGCGTTAAAGTATATGCATAATGCTAATTAACCACTTAGAGGACTTTGCCTGCCCAGGAAACAGTATGAGTAGATTAACTGACCAGCTGGACGTGACCTCAAAACTGTTGACTGGGCCGTAAAACTTCAACTTAAACAAAGAAGGATGTAAATAAGACTTGATCAGAGTATCTAAAGATATAATTGGAACAAGCGGCTGCACCCTCAAGATGGTCACCTGCCAATGGGGGCTCGAGAATAGATGAGCTGCTCGGTGCCTCTGGTGCAGTGCCTCTGGTGCAGAGCTGCTAATAACTTAAGGCAGCACTTTGAGTTTTCTCATTCAAGAGTAAAAGTTTTCTATTCAAATAATGTCCAAACATGACTAAACCCTTGTCCTGCTGAACCTGGATATACCCTGCCTTTGCAAACAGTGTAGATCCAGATCAGTTGGCTTCTGAAGAAGCCAACTGATCTGGATCTTCACTGTTTGTCATTCAGCAGGTGAATTTGTATCAACAACCTGGATAAAGCAATCTGATTGGCTGGAAATTGGAAGCGGGCATGTCATCAATTTATTCAGCATGACAAGGGTTAAATACTGTTGACTGGGTCATTAATATTAATATTAAGCCGGCCTCGGTGGCTCAGTTGGATGTGCCGTCCGACTGGAGACCAGGAGGATGCGGGTTCAACCGCCGAAGTCAGCAACATTCTTTCGTGGAGACTGATCATGAAATATTTTCTACGGTCATTCTCTCCCTTCCGCTGATTCAAGAAGGGCAGTTGTCAGTTTCTGGCAAAAGAATGTGCACAATACTGGTTAACCGTTTAGAGGACTAAGCCTGCCCAGTAAATGTGTGGCTAGGTAAACTGACTGCTCTCGACATGACCCCATTGGGTTGACTGGACCATAAAATCTCAACACAAACAAACAAAATAATATTAACCCTTTTCATGCTGAAACCGGATATACTCTGCGTTTGCAAACTGTAGATCCAGATCAGTTGGCTTCTGAAGAAGATCTAGATCTGGATCTGTACTGTTTGCCATTTTGTATAAACATTTGTCATCTGTCTGGATCAAGGAATCTGATTAGAAACGGGCGTGGCATCTTAATTTATTCAGCAGGACAAGGGTTAATTAAGCCATGCAACCCATGTTTAGCTTATCTGGAGCTATGAGGTTTCTTATACCTTTCCTTTCACTGTCCTCTTTGAGTATTTCAAGCTTCATCTGATCATCTTCAGTGATTCTACAGGTCTAGATAAGAGTTGGTATCAAGTAAATAATTTTCTTATTCCTCGATGGAAACATATCGATGGTTGAGCGCAAGACTATGGTAACTCAAACGTATTTTTGAAACCCTTGTTTAGGGGCAACTTGGACCCCTTTGTAAACAATGCAAATTTAGGTGCCATTGCTCATACGAGCAATGGCACCTAAATTTTCATTGTTTACAGAAAGAACTGTTGTAATCTTCATAACACCTTCATGGTGAGGAGATTAGGTTTGGGGTAAAACAATCATCTGACTTACGATAGTCTTGCGCTCAACCCTCGATATGTTGTGGGTACTCATTAGAAGTGCCTTGCTGAGGCACTTCTAATGAGTACCCACAACATATGTTTTCGTCGAAAACTAAGAAAAATATAGCTACGTTTTGTTTGAAAAAAGCGCCTTATCAAGAGCTATGGATCATTCTTTACTTTTACTACTCTGAGCCGATTCAGCAGATGACAAGATGCTATTTTTCTTATTTCTTATTTTTCCCAGAAAATAGGCTGCAACATTTCAAGCAAATTGTCTCCTGAGACCATTTGCATGAAATGCCATATCCATTTTCTGGAAAAAAAAAAAATTAGAAAAATACTGCAAAATGTCATCTGCTGTCTGATGATGTATTTTTCTAAAGTTCCCCAGAAACAGGCTTTTACATTTCAGGCACATTGTCTCCTTAGGAGCCAATTTACATGGAATGTTTCAAGTGAAAGGCCAAACGAGTGAATTCAATACATGTAGTTTACTTGACAAGACAATTTGCATGAAAGATCTTGCTCTATTTTCTGGTATAAGTCAGATAAATATTTCAAACTGTCATCTGCAGAAATATTTACCAAATTTACCCTGAGTATTGGGATACCATCTCTATTTACCATACTTGTCCTAAAATTTAAAATAGTTCATTCTGTCACCTGTTGATGTTTAAAATATTGCTATATGTATAGCAAATGGTGTAGACCCTGATATGACACCACATTCTGCTGCATCTGATCTGGGTCTACAATGTCTGCAAAGGCCTATCTGTTCCAATACTTGGGGTTATTACAGTAGCCAGTTTACAAAGCATTATCCCATTTATGCCTGGTGTCCCGAAAAAGGTTCACTGGCAAACAATGTAGACCCAGATCAGATGCTCATTCTGCAGCCTCTGATCAGGGTCTGCACTGTTTGCATTAATTACAGGATTTTTTATGAAACATGGTAGTAATAAAAACTTACCAGATACCCTTTTCATTGGAAATGGACTGGTACAAAGAGTTTGGGTAGAAGAGTCCACTCGGCATAAGTGGAATAATAATTAAAACATTTCAAAATGTCATCTGCTGTCTGATGACATATTTTTCTAAAGTTCTCTACAAATAGGCTATGACATTCCATGCAAACTATCTCCATAGGAGGAAATTTGAAGAGTGTACCTGACAAGATAATTTGCATGAAATGTCACTCTACTTTCTGGTAAATATAAGAAAAATATTTCTGCATATCATCTGCTGAAATATTTAGCCTGCATGCAACGCATTATCTCATTTAGGCCTAGCATCCCATAAAAGGAACACTGGCAAACAGTGTAGACCCAGATCAGATACTGCATTCTGCAGCATCTGATCTGGATCTGCACTGTTTGCATTAATTACAGGATTTTTTTTTATGAAACATGGTCATAATAAAAACTAACCGACACCCCATTCATTGGAAATGGACTGGTACAAAGAGTTAGGGTAGAAGAGTCTACTCAGCATAAATAGGTTAATAATTAAACATTCTGAAGAATGGACTTCCCATAAATGGTCCAGATATATTGCCACTGCCTCCCTCCAATTCCATGCCCTCTTTTAATAATAGCCAAGCAACCATCTGGTGTTTTCCTTGTGAAGCTAGAACAAGAGCCGTCTCCCTATTGGCTGTCATCATCTCTGGCCGTGCTCCAGCTCCCAATAGAATATCACACATGCCGTACAACCCATGTTTGGCTGCGACATGAAGTGGGGTCATATTTCCTGCTCCCTGTATATTTACATCTGCACCTTTTTCAATAAGCTTTTCTACTATATCCTCATCTCCGTAAAGAACTGCTACATGTAAAGCTCCCATTCCCGCTTGTGAAATTACATTAATGCTGGCTCCCTTATTACTAAAAAGCCTATCAGCCAAGTTGCTGTCCCCAATCCTTATCGCATGTTGCAGTGGAGAATAAGCATCATGAGTGGGGTTCCCATTAGCACTAACTCCATGCAACAGCAAATGATCTACAAGATCCTTGTGATGACCTTCAATAGCAACACTCAGGAATGATCGACCATCCACCATACCTCCATTTATATCAGCACCAGCATTTACAAAAGCTGCAAAAGCTCTTTTGTTTCCACTTAGCACTGCTTCATGAATGGGCATTTTACCTTCTGGAGTCTTTGCATTTTTATCAGCTCCCCACTTGATTAAAATTTCAATTATAGTTCCAGCATAATCATCTATTCTGGAGGCAGCTTGATGAAGAGGGGTTAACCCATCTTTTGTCTCAACAGAGTGACTTGCCCCATTCTCTAACAGCAACCGCACAGTATCAGGATGTCCACGCTTAGCTGCAACATGAATTGGTGGTGCTTCCAGAAACATCAAGTAGCAGAACTCCTGGGAAAACACACTTCCATAACTGTTCTCTTCATAAATCTCGCTAACATTTACCTCTACACCACGATCCAGCAGACATTTCACAGCAATTTTAGATGTTGGCAAATAGGAACCACATGCTGCATATAATCCCAGTTTCATTTCCTGTTGGAACCACTCTTCATCATGAAACCTCATCTGGTCAGATTCAAGTACATGCTTCACAATATGCCCATGTCCATAAAAACATGCCCAGTAAAACAAACTTCTTTTCAAAACTGGATCTCTCAGGCCTATTACAGTTTCCTGATTACCTAACTCAGCCATCTGTTCAAACCACACCTTTACAAACTCTCCATCATCAAAACAAGAATTCTGAATACACTGTTTCATTTTTCCGGAAAGAAGTTCAAATATATACTTCCTGGCTAGTACTTCGTAACTGTCATGTGCTATTTTTACAAACAGTTCATGTTTACTTTCACAACAACCCATGGTGCGTATGTAATTCAAAATTAAATCTGGAGAAGCTGATTTGACGAGGTGCCTTGGCAAGTGACCATAAAGAGACTTAACACACAGCTGGTATACCTTTGGATGTGAAAATGTCCACTTCCATTGGTCAGTTGGCTGAAAGAAAAATCCTGTGAGTTGTTTTGCAGCAAATCTCATCTTTGACAAGTTGACATGTTGTGGAACATCCAGAGAGACAATTAACTCTCGAATTACATCCTGTGTTCTGACATCATATTCCGCCACTGTATGCCGACTTAGATCTAAACTGCCATCTAAGAGAGTTGCAACACCAATAGTGTAATAGAGAATTTTGTCAAACCGATACACCTGAAAGAAAATAAAGAGCTTGGTTGAAGTTTGTGTCCCATCTGCATGTGAAAATGTGAAAACAAGCACCAGAAGAATGAGATAAAACAATCAGTGAAGTGATACTGACTGTAAAGTATTACAGTTTGTAGATGCCATTTAGGGTGGACACTAGGGTGGAAGTAAGACAAACAGATGTATAAACAGATGTATGAACAGAAACTTGCATGCTTAAGTCGCCCATACTAAGGGAGGTGCTACAATAACATAAAAATGTTGCAATGAAATAGATGGTTGATCCTAAAATTCCCATTCAAATCTGTAACAGAGGACATTCTATAAAGATTTTATTTTCTGAGAAAATAAGGCACAACTTTCATATGATTCATCTGCAAGCATGAAATACTCAGAAAAGCAGTTAAAATAATGTCTACTGAACAGACTCTCCCATACTATATATTGGAAGAGTCCAATTTTAGTATTAGGTATGTCTGGCTATGAGATTTACATATCTTTACAGAAAAATAGCTAAAAAAAATATGTTGTGGAACTCTTAAGAAGATTCTAACTGAGGTGCTTGTAATGAGTACGATATAAAACGCTCTTGTGGCAAAATCAGATAATTACCTTTTTCAATTATAGGTATGCCTGGCTATGAGATTCAGATATTTAGAGAAAAATGGCTGAACTATTTGCAAACAGTGGAGACCCTGATCAGATGCCGCATTCTGCGGTGTCTGATCTGGGTCTGCACTGTTTGCCAATTACCCTTTTAGAAGTCTCCAGACTACAGTGAGCTTATAATTGTGACCATACCTCCAGATGAGAGGATTATCCTTGTTATTCTTTTTGTATTTCTCAACAAAAATGTATGTCATGGGTATGCATTAGAAGTACATGTACCTCAGCTTGAGTACCCACAATATAGGTTTTTGTGGAGAAATAAGAAAAAAAAAAAGCTTTTGCACCTTATCTGGAGCTATGGGTAACACTGCTAATGGCTAAACAGGCAACACAGGAATTACATTTTTCTTTTTATCATTTTTTCCTAATAAATATAGACTGACATTTCATTAAAATTGTTTCCTGGGGAATCTATCTGTATGAGATGTCAAGGCCTATTTCATTTTAAAAAAACAAAATAAAATATTAAAATTGCATAGCTTTAGATAAGGTATAGCTTTCAATAAACGGTATTGATCTTTGTCCATAAAAAATATGTTGTGGCACTCTTTAGATGATTCTAACTAGGCTGCTTCTAAGACAAAATAAAAAAAATACAGTCGACTCTCGTTATCTCAAATTCCAAGGGACTCGCTGAAACACTTTGAGATATCTGTACTTCGACATATCAGAGTTGAGAGAGTGAGGAAAACAATAAATTGAACAACCACATTTAACAAATGAATATGTAATTTGACTCCTGAAGTTAGAAATGTATATATAAAATAATGTGGAAAAGAGGAGAAATTGCTCCTTAGGAGCAATTTCTCCTCTTTTCCACATTATTTTGTTACCTGTTGTCATAGTTTCATGTTAAAACAGGGACCAGATTTTCACTTCGAGGTAAGCAGTAATTCGAAATAAGTGAGTTCGAGATAACGAGGTTCGACTGTATATACGTGTGTTTAGGATAAAATGTTAGAAACAAAATAGGTAGGGTAGGTAGGAATTTTTTTTTTTACTTTATATAAAACTATACCATAATTACTAATAGAATGGCAAACAGTGTAGACCCTGATCAATCTGCTCCTATCGGAGCAGTTTGATCTGAGTCTACACTGTTTGCGCAGACCTACTTGTCTGAAT
The DNA here is from genome assembly GCA_964016985.1 of Anodontia alba. Taxonomy (NCBI): domain Eukaryota; kingdom Metazoa; phylum Mollusca; class Bivalvia; order Lucinida; family Lucinidae; genus Anodontia; species Anodontia alba. The sequence continues at coordinate 45,903,225 of OZ024826.1, forward strand.
ATTTAGCACAAATATATTGTAGCATAAATATTTTATCCCAGTAACACCAATTATTATTGTTATTTTTTATTTTTTGAAAAAAAAAAAAAAAAAACAAGAAAAAAAATTGCTATGTTTCATCAGAAAATTAGGTGGAGTAGGGTTACCCAAAACACATACATTATTTCTTTGGCCTAATGAGTACAATATAACAAATGTTCTTGTGGCAAAGTCAGATAATACTTATCAGGATACCTCTCCACTCCAGGGCTACATCTACTGACCCATTGTAGACTGAATAGACTCTCCCACACTATATATCAGAAGAGTCCAATTTTAATTTTAGGTATGTTCAGCTATGAGATTTCAACAGAAAAATGGTAGAGCTATTTGCAGACAGTGGAGACCCTGATCAGATGCCTTCTTCTGCGGCGTCTGGGTCTGCTTTGTTTGCCAATTCCCTTTTAGCGGTCTCCAGACTACAATGGGTTAATATTTACTGAATCTACTCCAAATATTTAGATAGACAGGCCTGAACAAACAGTGTAGAACCCAGATCAGATGCCACAGAATGTATGGTAGGGAGTGAAAGTGTCTCAATGTTTAGGATACCGTATTCGACCTAATTACCGCACATACCCCTATAAGCACAGTCAAGCAATTTCGAAGTCTTCAGATTACAGCCAATATATTTGTATCTACTTTTTATACCCTCCACACAATAGTGGCGGGGTATTATGGTTTCACGTTGGAAGTCTGTGTGTCCGTCCGTCTGTCGTCCGTCTGTCCGTTTTTCGTTTCCGGATGATAACTTGAGTAAATATCAATAGATTTTCACCAAACTTGGTATGTGCTTTGATATTGTGGAGATCTGGTTTGAGATTGCTTATGGGCAAATTTCGTCAAATTTTTACAGAGTTATCTGCCCGAGACACGCCCATATTTTCGTTTACGGATGGTAACTTGAGTAAATAACAAGGGATTTTCACCAAACTTGCTATATGCATTGACATTAAGGAGATCTGGTTTGGGATTGCTAACAGGCAAATTTCATAAAAATTTTACAGAGTTATCTGCCCGAGACATGCCCATATTTTTGTTTCCGGACAATAACTTTAGTAAATAACAAGGGATTTTAACCAAACTTGCTATATATATTGACATTAAGGAGATCTGGTTTAGAATTGCTAATGGACAATTTCGTCAAATTTTTACGGAATTATCTGCCCGAGACACGCCAATATTTTCGTTTCTGAATGATAAGTTGAGTAAATAACAAGGCCTTTTAACCAAAGTTGCTATATGCATTGATATTATCAAGATCTGGTTTAGGATTGTTATCTGTCCATTGATATTATCAAGATTTGGTTAAGGATTGTAATCTGTCCCTCTGTCATTTTCTTTCCAGACATTTTCGCAATGTTAACTTTAATACATAAACAAATAATTGCTATGGCTGGGCATTATGCTTGCAGTGCTTTTATTTATAAAAACATATTGTGGGTACTCATTTGAATTGACTCGACACATTGAGGCAATTCAAATGAGTACCCACAGCATATGCTTTTATAAAGACAATCAGAAACAAATATTGCGTAAGCATCATTAATAATCCTCTCATGAAGTCCTCTGCAAATCTTTCTTTAAAAGTGCCCTTATTAGATGCATATTTTACTAAAAGGTTTTCCCAGTAATTTTGAAAACCCTAAGCGCACCGTGCGGTAATAAGATCAAATATGGTAACCCATTTTAATCTGGAAACCTCCAAAAGGTATAATTGACAAGCAGTGCACGCATAGATCAGATGCCACAAAATGGGACAACTTATCAGGGTCTACACTATTTGCGTTAAATACAGGAATTTCTATAAAACTTAGTAATAATAAAAACTAACCAGACACCCTACTACTGGAAATAGACTGGTCCAAAGAGTTGTAGTAGAAAAGTCCACTCAACGTAAATGGGTAGGATAAATACAGTATGGTGGTTGTGTACCTTACTTACCATATGTTTTCGGACAGATAAGCCTGTACAAACAGTGTAGACCCAGATGAGATGCCACAGAACGTGGCATCTCATCAGGGTCTACAGTGTTTGCCACTCATCCAGCAATATTTAGACACAACATTGGGTGGTAAATTGTACTTGTTCAAATTTTAGAACAAGTATGGTAAGGCGCTGAGGTGTCCGAATACTTTGGTTAAATACGGTATTTAGAATAATTATGGAACTGTACCTTATCTATGGTGTCCTGTATAAACTTCCAGGGATCGCGGAAAAATACTGATCCCTCCATTTTGAATGTGTGAATCTGTGAGTAGATTCTGTACACCAATCCTGCCGACTCTCTCACATTGAAAAATCCAGCTTCATGCATTGCATACTGTTCCATGTTCCTGTAGCCACCCAAAGCAGTTTTGATAATCAGTTGTTTCTGGTCGACCTGATCAGGTGCATGTGTACTTGTGAAATCGATCATTATTCCTCTTCTGAACCACTCCATCTGGGAGATTTCTCCTGGCAATCTCTCTAAATGAGCCTGTAAATGTGGAAAAGGTCATATTTTAGGTCTGATAAGGTTTGTTTATGCTGAGGTTTTACGGCCCAGTCAACCCATGTCAAGGATCATGTCAAGCGTGGTCAGTTTACCCAACCACACTTTTTCCTGGGCAGGCTTAGTCCTCTAAGCGTAAACCAGTGCTTGTGCACATTCCTTCACCAGAAACTGACAACTACCCTTTTGAATCAACGTAAGGGACAGAATGACCACAGAAAATATTTCATGATCAATTCTAGATAAGGTGTTAACTGACAAGAGTTAGGGCAATATTATCAAAGCAACAATATTTTTGTGATGATACTGTATCCTTATACTGATGGTTAGTATTGATATTTCATGATGCCTGCTTAATGCACTTTTTTTATATATATATACAAAGGCTTTTAACCATTAAAGGCTTTTAACCATTACCACACTCTGGGCTAATTCAGCAGAGGACAAACTGGTGTATTTTTACTTATTTTTTACAGAAAACAGGACAACATTTCAGGCAAATTGTCTCCAATTATCAAAACAACAGTCTGGAACAAGAGTTGTCAGAAGACAACACAGCTCGCTGGAAAGGGATAAGAAAACAATCTTTAAATATTATCGATTAAATGCAGAACTTAAACATAGCTGTAAATGACAGAGTATGACCTGACTTTGATGTCGGAAGAATGTCAAACTGAGAGATGGTGTAAATGCCCTTAAAACATCTTTCCTTATGTTGGTGTGGACAAAATATGAATGCTATATTTTACATACTCCAGCAGTCATGTACACATTTCAAAACTTAAACACAGTTGTAAATGACAAAGTATGACCTAACCTTGACTTAGGCAGAAGGTTAAACTGAGGAAGGGGTGTGTACTATTGAAAGGTCTTACCCCAAGGTAGGTGTGGGCCAAATATTAAAGCGGCACCTTGAATACTTCAGCAGTTACGAACACTTTTCAAAACTTAAATGCAGAACTCAAACATGGGTTTAAATGTCAAAGTATGACCTGACCTTGATCTAGGCAGAAGGTCAAACTGAGGAAAGGGTGTGTGCTATTGAAAGATCTGACCCTAACGTTGGTGTGGGCCAAATATTAAAGCAGTATACTGAATACTTCAACCTTGACCTAGGCAGAAGATCAAACTGAGGAAGGGGGTGTGTGCTGTTGAAAGGTCTAACCCTAAGGCTGGTGTGGGCCAAATATTAAAGTTCTATCTTGAATACTTCAGCAGTTATGTACACTTTTCAAAACTTAAATGCAAAACTTAAACATGGATGTAAATGACAAAGTAAGAACAGACCATGACCTACATAAAGGGTCTAACTTGGGGATGTGGGTGTATACTATTGAAAGGTCTTACCCTAAGGTAGGTATAGGCCAAATATGAAAGCATTACCTTAAACAGTTAAACTAACCCTAAGGCTGGTGTGGGCCAAATATTAAAGCTCTATCTTGAATACTTCAGCAGTTATGTACACTTTTCAAAACTTAAATAAACATGGATGTAAATGACAAAGTAAGAACCGACCTTGACCTACATAAAGGGTCTAACTTGGGGATGGGGGTGTATACTATTGAAAGGTCTTACCCTAAGGTAGGTATAGGCCAAATATGAAAGCATTACCTTAAACAGTTAAAAAAAACTATGCACACCTTTGAAAACTTACACATTGTGCTAACGCGGACGCGGATACCGACAGACGCAGACGCCAATGACTGGGTGACAACATAAGCTCTTCAGGGACATAGTCCTGGCAAGCTAAAAATGAATTTTGGACAAAAGTGAGCCCCATTTGATTTTTGTTATATCTCCAAGGAGACAATTTGCATGAAGTGTCAGATCCTATTTTCTAGGAAAAATAAGAAAAATATCATCAGTTTGTTGTCTGCTCAATTTGCCCATAACATGGTAAGTTTTAAGTTTCCTGACAATAAAATGGCTACATACTGTAATTTTATAAGAGAACTGGATACAAAACAAGATGTGATGTGTCATTGAAAAAAAATGTTTTTTTTGGGGGGTGGGTGGGGGGTTATGATGACATTTTTCTTACTTTTCCCAGAAAATAGGTTTTGATATAGCATTCAGATTGTCTCCCATTATAGACAATGTGCATGAAATGTTAAATCCTGTTTTCCAGGATAAAATAAGAAAAATTATTTCAAAACATCATCTGCTGAAAATTTTACCCAGAGTGCTAAGTATTAATTCTGAAAGAAGACAGTGAAGACCTGACCAGACTGCACTGATGTACAGGCTGATCATGACTCTGGCTGTCTGCATATGCCCAAACATCACACTTTCACATGGTGATGCCCACACGTATTATGAAAAGAAATCGAGCTGACGATAACAATGAAACAAACATGCAGTTTCCATGACAAAATTCTGAAAGAAAAGAAATGAGTCACAATGTCAGAAAACATATCTTCGGACATGTGCGCTGAGCGAAGATTCAGATCAGCCTGCGCATTTGCACATTCTGATCAGAATCTTCCCTGGGCATATTTTGGATACCAAGGATGCAGTTTCCTCATGCAGACAATGAAGATTCTGATCAGACTGCGTGGTTGTGCAGGCAGATCTGAGTCTTCATTGGGCCCACATGTTAGAAGCTACCTTTCTCACACTGAGGCTCAAATGGGTCGTACCTTGTTAACACAAATAATAACCAGAGTTCTGGGACTGCTAGCTGTCAAATTCACCAACATGTCCTCTAGATATGGGTGCCAGAGTTCCACACGTGACAGATCTAAACATGCCTCACCGAATATGTCATCTATTACAAATATCTGATGTTCCTTTGCATCTAACTGGGAAAGATACTCCTCAGGTGTCTTCACAAATACAGGTGTGTATTTAGGTCTGTCCGTCTCCGAAATGGAATTCAAATAGTACCTTAAATTGAAGCAGAAGTTTCAGTTTATATAGTACTTATTTGCATAATACAGCATTTTAACGCATACATTTACACAAGCATTCGCTTTCGCAAAAGCTAATACTTAATTTTATAATGTTGAGCAGTCCATGCAGAACAGCATTGGACCAGTCCAAGACCTTTCATAAAGTGAGATCAGAGCAATGGAAAATATTATCTTGTCTATGCCTACAGCCATAGACAATGATGTGGGCATACACAATGATGTATAGCCCCAGATAGGACACTTTTTCAACCCAAAAATATTTATATTTTCTTATTTCTCCATAAAAACTGTTTAACATAATGTTGTGGCTACACATTATATGCACCTTACTGAAGGGCTTCTAACGTGTACCACAATAATCATTTTGCAGAGGAATAAGAAATACACATAATTACTGTACATGCGTAACTTGATCTGGCAGATGGTATCTCATAGAGTGGGTGAGCTGATATCATCAGATCACACAAGACGCGAAGCATAAAGTGTGATCCAATGATATCAGCTCATCCATGAGATGTGATACAGTACACCAGATGAAGTTACTTACCTTATCTCTCATTTTTGTTCATAATTTTAGTCATATCCACCGAAACACGCAAACTACTGATGTTACGTTTCGAATTTTGACGTCATTAGTGGCCAGTGTCATAGTTTTGGTTCCATTGCATAAAATTACATTTGGTAATGTCACTGCAAAACCAGGGAACCCGCAAAAGATACGAAACTGATACAGAATCGGAAAACGCTACTAACGTGATACAGGAACTAGTAGGCAGTGGTATTTTTCATAGATACCGTATTCGATCTAATTACCGCACATATCCCTATAAGCGCACAGTCAAGCCATACTGTAGTCTTCAGATTACAGCCAGCGTACTTTTTGCCGACTTCTTTATAAAGGCATATGTTGTGCGTACTCATTTGAATTGCATCAACCTTGTCGATGCAATTCAAATGAGTACCCACAACATATGCCTTTATAAAGAAAATCAGAAAAAAAATCGCATAATCGTCATCAAATAAGTCTTTCTTCTTATCTTTTTTATTGTGTATCCTTAGTAGGTAGATACATATTTTACAACAAATGAGTGTTCCAAGTAAGTTTGATAAACCTAAGCGCACAGTGCGGTAATTAGGTCGAATACGGTATACATGTATGATAAAACTGATTATCTGGATACTCCTCCTCCTTGGAGCTAGGAATTTAAATCAGATGAATGTCTGAGCAAGTCCTGAGTTCTTACAATTCTCCTAAAGCAAACAATTGCCTGTACTTACCCAAATACATGTATTCAGACTTAAATAAACTGTGCAGACAATGATTATACTGCTGCTGTAATAAGCACTTTAAAGCTTAGCACTCTGGGTAAAATTTTCAGCAGGCGACATAATTGAAATTATAATATTTTTTCTTATTTTCCCAGAAAACAAGATTTGGGAGAAAATTGGCATGTAATGTTAAATCATGTTTTCTGGGAAAAATAAGAAAAAATATCACCAATTGTTGTCTACAGAATTAGTTTAACACTCTAGGAGTGAAATATTTTTCTTATTTTTCCCCCCAGAAAACAGGATTTGGCACTTCATGCAAATTGTCTCCATTCGAGACAATTTGCATGAAATGACAAATCCTGTTTTCTGGGGGGGAAAATAAGAAAAATATCACCAATTTGTTGTCTGCTGAATTAGCCAAGAGAGTGATAAAGGTTAATTTGGGTATGCAACGTTTGTCATTCAGACACATCACCAATTAGTCAAGAGGACTTTTTCACATTTTAAGATCTGGGCCCAGTTGTTCAAGGCGTGGTTAGCTTAACGAGCTCGTTAAGGGTCATTTCGTTAACTGTCTCCATTCGAGACAATTTGCATGAAATGACAAATCCTGTTTTCTGGGGGGAAAAATAAGAAAAATATCACCAATTTGTTGTCTGCTGAATTAGCCAAGAGAGTGATAAAGGTTAATTTGGGTATGCAACGTTTGTCATTCAGACACATCACCAATTAGTCAAGAGGACTTTTTCACATTTTAAGATCTGGGCCCAGTTGTTCAAGGCGTGGTTAGCTTAACGAGCTTGTTAAGGGTCATTTCGTTAACTGTCTCCATTCGAGACAATTTGCATGAAATGACAAATCCTGTTTTCTGGGGGGAAAAATAAGAAAAATATCACCAATTTGTTGTCTGCTGAATTAGCCAAGAGAGTGATAAAGGTTAATTTGGGTATGCAACGTTTGTCATTCAGACACATCACCAATTAGTCAAGAGGACTTTTTCACATTTTAAGATCTGGGCCCAGTTGTTCAAGGCGTGGTTAGCTTAACGAGCTCGTTAAGGGTCATTTCGTTAACTGTTTTAGCGGCTTCAATATACAATATTCTGATATTTTTTGCTGAAAAAATGTGAGTAGCTTTTGCAAAAGCTACTCACATTTTTTCAGCAAAAAATTTCAGCATATTTGCGTATCACTCGATGTAAATTTTAATGAATCGTTAACTAACTACATCGTTAGCTTTGAACAACTGGGCCCAATATGGTAAGGCGCTGTCCAAATACTTTGGGTAATTACAGCTTACCATATTTAGTCTAAATATTTGAACAGACTGGCCTGAGCAAACAGTGCAGGCCCAGATCGCAAGCAAATTCTTTCATTCAAGAGTGGCCCTCCTTTGAAATGTAATCCATATACAATGTGACATGGATGCAAATTCTCTTCTGATGGAGTGGCCTCCCTTTTAAAAGTGCAGAGCAAAACTATGACAGGTAATAGTAATTTTTTTTCATAATATTCTTCAGAGAAAATAAGATTTGGCATTTCATGTGAATCATATGTCTAACAGATTATTCACATGAAACACCAAGTCTTGTTTTCTCTGAAAAATAATAAAATAATTAAAATGTCTTCTGCAACAAATTTTGCTTGGCACTTTAAACCAAGCAAAACTGATTCACATGAAATGTCAAACCTTATTTTCTCTGAAAAAAAAAAACAACAAAAAAAACCACACAAAACAATCCCAACAGCAAATACTTCAGAATGTCATCCTCTCAGGTTGTGATTAGCTTAAGGGTTATAAACAGAGATTACTTTTTCCTTTCCCATGCATCTGTTCTTGGTTCAAAGAGTGAGGAGCTCCACCCACTGTCTCTCTTCATGGGGTATTGCCAGGGTCCTCTTACAAAGTTAGTGACCAGATGTTCTGCAGTGCAAGTCTTCCCATCCCCAGGATAACCACAGAGAGTCACCCAGCCAGAGTACCATAGATGTTTCTTGGCCTCAGAGTATGCTTTTGTTTCATGGAACACACTCTCGGTGTTGAATGCACGAGTAGTCCATACTCTTTGCCAGTCTGAAAAAGAAAGATGTTGCATATGAATTTATTTAACACTTAGCACTCAGGGTAAAATTTTCAGCAGACGACATATTGAAATATTTTTTCGTATTTTTCCAAGAAAACAGGTTCTGACATTTCCTACAAATTGTCTCTACTGGAGACAATTTGCATGAAATGTCAAATCCTGTTTTCTGGGAAAAAATGGAAAAAAAATATTATCAATTTGTCGTAAGCTTAATTAGCCTAAAGAGCATTAAAGCTTAAAGGTATTTTAATGAAGTGTAAAGTACTTTTATAACAAGAGTCAGATATCATAATTAACTCTTAAAGAGCCAATCACAAGTACAGCAGATGACATTTTCAAATTTTTCTTTCAAAGAAAATAAGCTGACATGTTGACTTATTATCAAGACTTATTTTCTCTGAAAAATAAAAACAAAACAATAGAATGTTGTCTGCTACAAATTTTGCTTTGTGCTTTAAGGGTTAACCCTAGTCCTGCTGAACCCGGATAAACTCTGCCTTTGCAAACAGAATAGATCCAGATCAGTTGGCTTCTAAGAAGCCAACTGATCTGGACCTACACTGTTTGCCTTTCGGTATGTGAATTTATATCAACAATCTGGATCAAGTAATCTGATTGGCAGAAATTTGAATAGGGTGTGGCATCTTAATTTATTCAGCAGGACAAAGTTTAATACCCTAATTATTTGGACACCATAACAACTTATTTTACTTATCCTAAAAATTTAAACAAGCATATTTGACTACCTACTCGAGTGCCTAAAAGTAAATATACTGACAGACTGGCAAACAGTGTAGACCTGATCTGGTCTACACTATTGTCACTGCCCCTCTGTCCAAATACTTACAAAGTACAATGTACTTACAATTTTAACCCTTTATCCTGCTGAATAAATTAAATTGCCATGCCCACCTAATTTTCAGCCAATCAGATTACTTGATCCGGATTGTTGTTATAAATTCACACACTTAATGACAAACAGTGCAGATCCAGATCAGATGGCTTCTTCAGAAGCCATCTGATCTGGATCTACATTGTTTGCAAAGGCGAGGTATATCTGGGTTCAGCATGACAAGGGTTAATATCAGAAAAATGTTTTAGAAGTTTACACAAGTTAAGATATTTGTAAAAGTATGATTGCCAGATTTTGACAACTGTTGAAAAATCATGACTAAAAGCACACATTGAAAATTGCACATTTTTTTATCAATACATGTATTTTCCAAGAAACTCCTACAAAAAAAAGCAATACCAGACATTTTGCATGAAATGTCAAACCTATTTTTCTAACACACACACACACACACACACACACACACACCCACAGATGACAGATGTGTGACATTTTCTCTATTTTTCACAATATAAATATAAAGCATGCAATTTCATTCAAACTTCTCCAAAGGATACAATTTGACTGAAAAGTCAAATTTTCTATGAAAAAATAAGAAAAAAGAAAATTAAAATGTTTGCTAAAATTCAGCAGTTAAAAGGGTCCCAGCAGGCACACAATGCTGAGGCAACGTTTTATCCATGTTAATGCAATGTCATGACATTGCATAGACATTGATGCAATGTTGTATAGACTTCATGCAGCCATTGGGGTAAGGTTCACATTAAAGGGCTTTCTGGTTTATCGCTTGGCTTACTCTTCTTGAGATCTTCTGACAAGTATTCTGTCTCTGTGACTTCATGTTTTTGGTCTTGTAGATCCACATAACGTGTGTCACCTAAAATACAATACAAAATCTTGGCTCAGCAAGCAAAAACATCATCATTTACCGTATTCGATCCAATTACCGCACATACCCCTATAAGCGCACAGTCAAGAAATTCCGTAGTCTTCAGATTACAGCCAATGTACTTTTTCTTTACTTCTTTATAAAGGCATATGTTGAGGGTACTCATTTGAACTGCATCGACTTGTCAATGCAATTCAAATGAGTACCCACAACATATGCCTTTTTAAATAAAATTAGAAAAAAAAACGCATAATTATCATCAAACAAGGCCTTTTCTGACTTTTTTTTTTTATAGTTTATCCTTAGCAGGTAGATACATATTTTACCACAGCCGAGTGTTCCCTGTAATTTTGAAAAACCTAAGCGCACAGTGCGGTAATTAGGTCGAATACGGTATATCTAAGGCATTGGAGAGAGGATGTGTGGGTGCTGGTGCAGGATCGTGGTCAAAGTTGTAAAGTGTGGGGATTTGCAATACAATGCTATCCACAAACTTCTTGATTTGTTTTTATAATGTCTCTTTGCAGAATTTGCATTATGAAAACACTCCTATACAAATACATTGTTAATTTTATGCCGAAAGAACGAAAATATTAAGATGAAACATTGTGATATTTTTCTTATTTCTGCTCAAAATATTGATTGTGGGTACTCGTTAGAACCGCCTTGGCGAGGTGGTTCTAATGAGTACCCACAATCTATGTTTTAGGCAGAAATAAGAAAAATAATGTATACCCCTGTAAACCCCAGTTTTACTATATAAAAGTGGGGTTCAAGGGGGTCAGAATTGCATAGGCGTGTTTTCGTGATGGTTACTCAAAGTGGCATAATCATAGCTCCAAATAGGAGGGGTTATGCATAAAATATTTTTCTTATTTCTCCACAAAAACATATGTTGTGGGTATTCATTAGAAGTGCCTCATTGAGATGTTTTTTTCACTCAAAAAGTGTTGATACTTTTCTTATTTCTCCACAAAAAACAACAACTTATATTGTGGATATTCACTAGAATAATACTCATTAGAAGCTATTTGCTGAGGTGCTTCTAATGAGTACCCACAACATGTTTTCATGAAGAAATAAGGAAACTATCAAAACTTTTTGGTTGAGAAATGCATCTTACCAAGAGAATGCAATGTTGTGCATACACAGCGTATGTACATATAGCAACATTGTATTTTCCATGTGCAGATAGAAATACAATGTACATGTATATGAAGACAAGGGCATCTTTGGGTAGCTTACTTGTTTTCATTGTACAACTTTGATCAGCAACCCTTATGGCAATGGATGTGTCTGGGGTTCAGTCAGGTCTACAGATTGATCTCCTCTATTGCATACCCCTAATGAAAGAATGTCACCTGATATAATGTATCATAATATCCAGGGTTATATGGAAGGTTGCATGCTGCAGGAAAGTATATACATGAAAGGTATGGTAACAGGCAATTTCCCAAGGATGATCAGTATGAATCAGGTCAGTGAATGGCTAAATTCAGAATTTAGCAAACAAAATTTAACCCAGGTAAGTGCATTGTTATGCATATCAATAGGGCATGACTTCCCATTAACAGCTAGTACACCATGCAGAAGCACAACCAGACCTTGAACAAAGCTGACACTGCAAGATACCTTGGCATTGACATCTCAGGTAATCTCAATTTTAACCAACATATAAATATGATTATTACATGTACCTCAAATGCAAATAAGACCTTAGGCTTCTTTAAACGCAACATCAGAACCAAAATACTAGGCCCAGTTGTTCAAAACTAACAATGTCATTAGTTAACATATCAATAAAACTTTGATCATTCAATATGGCATATACGCTAATATTTTTTTTCAGCAAAAATACCTGTGAATTAGATATTGTACTTACTAGAATACGGTTAACATTTTGACCACTAACGAGCTTGTTAAGCTAGCGATGTTTTGAACAACTGGGCCCTGGTGTCTGCGATGCAGCATACCGGACTCTCCTAAGACCACAGGTAGAGTATGAATCAAGTGTCTGGAGTCCAAAAACAAAGCAGGTCATAAACAAAGTTGAGATGATTTAACATAGGGCCATATGCTAGTGTCACTGACATGCAAGTCCAGTTGGGCTGGAGGTCTTTGGAACAGAGAAGAGCTGATGCTAGACTGCAAATGCTATAGAAAATCATTAATGGGATAGTAGCAATTCCCCTCCCATCATATTTCCACCAGCCATTAGACTGACTTGTAAGTCACAGCCACTCCCCTACTTTGCGCCAGATTCATAAGTCTTTTAACTTTTCAAGTACTCATTTTTCCCACTGTCTGTAGTGCAGTGGAATAGTCTTCCTGCTGAATTCTTGTTCTGCCTACTTTGGAGCAATTCAGAGTGCCAGTCCAGTCTCTTGACTATTCCATGATGTAATCAGCACAAGATCTACACTGTTTTGAACCTGCTTTTAACCTTACACACCACTTTCAAAAACTTTCATCTTTTATTCTGCAATTCATTCTTTTAATCTTTCACTAACTTGCTTGGCACGCAGATACACAGATTTCATGCTCATAATTAGTATCAGTAGATAATTAAAACTAAAAAAAAAAAAAAAAAAAAAAAAAAAAATGGAAAACAAGTAATAAACTTGACATTTAGGCTACTAAAAAATAGGCAGTCGTCAAAAGTATGTTTCCACATTACACAGTTCCATGTCAAAATGAAGTAACAGGGTGTAAGGCCATCTTTCTCCTATTATATTTATACTGGAAGATGATAATTTCTAACTTCATCTAGCCCTACCTCCTCTGTCAGCCATTCTGCAAAAAATAAAACAGAAAATACAGGTCCTCTCGGCGATCTCTTGAAATCAGAATGCTCGATCAAGCATTACTTGTGATGTTTGATTATGCTTGTGTTTGAAATCCTGTTATTTTCGTCTGATAAATGAAAAATTATCGCGTAACAAAGCAAAACTTGACAAGATTTGCTTATTTTGGAGAAATGACGCTATAAATAGATTTGGGAAAACCCAATATGCAGCAGTCGTGCTTTTACGTCTCAGTCCGCTACTTCTTACGAAAATAGCCGATTTGCATCATAATTTGGCCTATATAGGACAACCCTGGAGGAACGACTGTTAAGGGTCTAGACAGTTTTTCTACTCATCTCTTAATTTCCAGTGTGCCCTTATTAGGTGAATATTTTACTGAACGAGTACCCACAATCTGTGTTTTGAGCAGACATATGAAAAATATCAGAATTTTTATCTGAAAATTTTCAATTTTTTTGGTGGTAATATTTTCAATATATTTGAATAGGCGTGTTTCGTAATGATTATGAACCGCCATCTTTGCCATACAACTACCGTATTCGACCTAATTACTGCAATACGCGCTTAAAATTATTTTTTTTCCGTCAAAATTACTGTGAAAACGTTCAGTAAAATACTCACCTAATAAGGGCACACTTAAAAAAAAAAAAAAAAAAAAAAAAAATCAGTAGCGGTATTCATGAGAGCAGTATTTAATGACTGCTTAAGCGATATTTTTTCTGGTTTTCTTTATAAAATCATATATTGTGGGTACTCATTTGAATCGCCTCGACATGATAAAATGGCAGCGGTGGTAATCTAACGACTCAGCAATGGACTGACAGTTCCCTTATAGCGGTATGTGCGGTTCTTACCTTAAATACCAGGGGCGGATCCAGGATGATCTATGAGGTGGCTCGATTTGATCAAATTACCACACTTACTCTAAGTATTCGGAAAGACAGATCTGAACAACCAGTGTAGACCCAGATCAGACGCCACAGAACGTGGCGTCTGATCATGGTCTACATTGTTTGCTACTCACCCAGCAATTTTACACACGTATACAGGTAGTAAAATGAACTTGTTGAAGAGGAGTACAATGTAAAGAGTAAGGGTGTAAATATTTAGGGTAAATGTAGTATCCCAAATTTATCAAATTTATCCAAAATTTCCCATGAAAATGAAAATTTGACTCAAAGGGGACTAAGTTCGAAAGCGGTGTACGATTTCCCCTCCGCCCGAACCTCCTGTGAATCCGCCCCTGAGTACGGTATGTATCCGAGATGACTTTGAAAGGGCAGTGTAATGAACCATTCTACAGGTGAACTAGTTATTAAGTTGCCCCAAAATCAAGATAAAAAAGTCTGTAAAGTTTAAGCTGTATAGATACAACTCGATGAGGGAGCCAGTGCTTTCCTTTAAGAGTAGTCCCATTTGAGAAAAGATTCTACAATCTTGTCACACTGCCTTACATACAGTATATGGTGAATCTTAGTCATATATTTAACTATTATTTCATCAAATAGTGTTCAGTAGATAAGACAAAATCACTGACCGTGAAATATAGGTCGCACGGAGCTTCATTTAATTCCACAAAAATAAACATTATAAAGATATTTGATATCCGACTTACTGCAAATTCATCAAGAAAACATGCCTATATAATTTTGACCCCATTAAACCCCACTTTTATATAGTAAAACTCAACTCTGGGGTTTACAGGTGTATACATTATTTTTCTTATTTTTGCTCGAAAACATACATTGTAGGTCTTCGTTAGAACCGCCTCGCCGAGGCAGTTCTAACGAGTATCCACAATCTAGGTTTTGAGCAGAAATATGAAAAATATCAGAGTTTTTTTTTATCTCAAAAGTTTTAGTTTTTGGAGGTGAAATTTTCTATATATTTGAATAGGTGTGTTTTCGTATCGTTGGAACAGCAAATATTCAGACTAGTTCACAGGGATCTGAGATAATTTCTGAAGGGATTCGATTTGATTAATTTAACATACATCTTACTCTACGTATTCGGAAAGACAGGCCTGAGCAAACAGTGTAGACCCAGATCAGACGCCAAAGAACGCACATTAAAATGGACTTGATGAAGAGAGGTATAGGTAAAGAGTAAGGGATGTGAATATTTAGGGTAAATACGTTATCCCAAACTGATTAAGAAAATCAATGAAAATAAAATTTTGAGTTAAAGGGGGTTGAAACCCCCTACGATTTCGCCCCCGGTACATGTATATACGTCCAAATTTTGATCAGGGTATTTATGGTAAATATGGTAACACAATTCTAATGTCATTTGGACCTAGTTTTCCATGACTCGCATTTTGGCGGTTTCGATCCTCGAAAATCTTGTCACGTTCCGGACTCTTAAATGCTAGGGGAAAGGGTTCTGAGTGATGCATACATAATTAAATCCAAAATTAATTTTATTTACGCCGCCTGAGCCCGGCGTATCTATTTGAGGTTGTTTTTTTTGCAAAATGTGTATGCATTTGAAGAAAATCGGTTTTCTTCCAGTTTTATGGGGTTCTTAGTGGGGTTATATATAACTATTCACCCCCACTTTTTTTTATTATTCAAAGTCACACTTTTGCAGCAGAGAACTGTTCTATTGGTAACATAGTGAAATAAAAAATGGGAAGTACTGTGAAGAATGAATGTAGCAATGTGGGTTTTGCTCATTTAAAAGAGAAATGAGCAGTTTTCCCGTAGGAGCCCCAATTTGACCATTGGACCTGAATAGAGCTTGTTGCTGTCAATATTTGTACACGTTTGATTTTTTCATTTCGTTATTTTCGTCGTACTACGAAGAGGAAACTAAAAATATTTTTCTTTTTTTACGATTGGGAATATGCATTCTCAAATCGAACGGATTATAAGCTGGTTTAATAATACAGTTTAATTTGATATTCAAGCATGGAAAGATTTGGACTGAAAGAAAACGTTATGAGTGGAGAAAAGAACGAAACACTGCTACATAGATGATTTCGGATATAGTATGTTCGGCCTAGGCTATGGATGGCGACACATGCTAGAAAACAGACGATCATAGTTGATTTTTTTTTACATAGCTCTATGGCAAGCCGTTTTACTATTTATTAAGCAAAATAGATATCTTATATACTATATCAGATATCTTATATAGGATATAAGATATCTAATATAGGATATAAGATATCTGATATAGTAATTCAGATATCTTATATCCTATATTAGATATCTTATATTCTATATAAGATATCTGATATAATATATGAGATATCTTATTTAATTCCGCATATAAGATATCTAATTTACCATATAAGATATCTTATTTGTTAAATAAGATATCTTGTTTATTATTATTATATAAGATATCTGATATATTAAATCAGATATCTGATTTATAGAATAAATAGTAAAACGGCTTTCTTGCAAGCCGTTTTACTATTCATTATACATTATATCAGATATCTTATATAGGATATAAGATATCTAATATAGGATATAAGATATCTGAATTAGTATATCAGATATCTTATATCCTATATATGATATCTTATATCCGATATGAGATATCTGATATATCATATTAGATATCATATTTAATTCCACATATAAGATATCTTATTTACCATATAAGATATCTTATTTGTTAAATAAGATATCTAATATATTAATATAGATATCTGATATACTAAATAAGATATCTTATTGAATTGAACAAATGAGATATCTTCTTTAGTAAATAAGATATTTTATATCCTATATAAGATATCTTATATAGCATATCAGATATCTGATATAGCATATAAGATATATGCCAATTAAGATATCTTATATAGCATATCAGATATCTTATATAGTATATAAGATATCTAAATTGACATATAAGATATCTTATTTATATAAGATATCTAATATAATATATTAGATATCTTATATATTATATAAGATATCTGATATATTAAATCAGATATCTGATTTATAGAATAAATAGTAAAACGGCTTGCCATATAGCTCTGATAACGTCTATAATGTTTTTATCGTTGAGTATTGCGATAATTTATATAATTACAACCTTTCATAAATTATAACATTTTTTCACTATACTACGATCTATAGGGATAGTAATGCAAGACAGATTAGTTTCCCGGCATATTGATGCTTTGCATCAATGTTTTCTTGTTTATCTGTGGCTTTGTATTTTAATCTATCTGCAGTCTAAAGGCCAGGAATTATCAATATATAGGCAATAATTAACCCATAAAACACAGCACAAATTACAGCAGACGACATTCTAAAATTGATTTTATTTTTCGGAGAAAATAAGACGACAATTCACATGAAATGTCAAGCCTTATTTTCTCCGAAAAAAAGTACTTCAAAGTGTCGTCTGCTGAAGATGCGAATACTTGTTCGTATGTCACATACTGACAATGACCAATCCTAATCAACTGTGTGATGTGTTGTTATTTGTGTGTTCTAAGACGGCTGATGAGACCAATCTTAGCTCTAAACTGCCTGTTGCAGATAGAACAAGAGAGGTCTGAGGAAGAAAGCTCTGTTGGTGATGCCTTAGCTCTGGCTTTCCGCTGTGCACGTTTCTGCTCGGCTTCGCTGATTCTTTTTGCTTCGTATTCACCAACTCCCCATTTTATGAGGCCTCGCCACTTTGTACGATCTTGTGCAATCTGTTCCCATGACTCTGTTGATATGTTGAAGTCTTTAAGGGAGGCTTTGAGGGTGTCCTTGTATCGCTTCTTCTGACCACCATGAGAGCGTTTTCCTACTTGAAGTTCTCCATAGAGGATTTTCTTTTGCAAACGTTCATCAGGCATTCTGGTAACATGGCCTGTTCATCTTAACTGTGCTGTGCCAATTTCAGAAGAGTATGTATACTCTGCATCCCTGCCATTTTCAGGACTTCTGTGTCTGGAATCCTGTCTTGCCATTTGATCTTTAGAAGTTTTCTAAGACAGCTTGTATGGAAGTGGTTCAGTCTTTTGGCATGCCGTTGATAAACTGTCCAAGTTTCGCATGCGTATAATAGTGTTGGCAGCACTAACGATCTATATACTTTCAGCTTTGTGTCAAGTCTGATTCCACTTCGGTCCCAAATACTTCCACGTTGCCGACCAAATGCTGCACTAGCTTTGGCAGTTCTAGCATTGACTTCATCATCAATGTGCACAACTCTAGACAATGTGCTTCCAAGGTAGGTGAACTTGTCTACCACTTGCAGTCGTTGACCTTTCACTGTGATGTTAGGCTCCTTGTAAGGCTTTCCAGGTGCTGGCTGATATACATGTACTACCTCAGTCTTTTTGATGCTGATTGTGAGATCATAGCTGTCACATGAATCAGATACTTGATCCACACCTTTTTGCATTTTCTCTTCTGTTGGAGCACCCTTTGCCAGCAAAGAGGAACTCGTCTAGCACCTCTGTCTGCACCTTAGATTTAGCTTGCAACCTTCTTAGGTTGAAAGTTTCCCATCAAAGCGATATCTAATAGGTATACCATTATCACCATCCTGGAAAGCATCTGTAAGCATGGCAGAAAACATCATGCTGAACAGTGTTGAAGCTAGTACACAGCCTTGCTTAACTCCATTTGTCACAGGAAATGGATCAGAAAACTCGCCATCATTGGACCCTTGCAAGTGCTTACAAGAAGCTATCCACTCAACACATTTCCCCATCAATCGGAAGTCCTATCCTGAGTTTAAATTTTCTTTTTTATGCTCAACTCAGCTGAGTATGAAATTTACCCAGCTAATAAATCTCAAATTACTAACAACTGCAAATTCTTTCCTGCTAAACAAAGCTGAGCGTAAAAATTTCCTTGCCAATAAATATGAAAATGCCAATTGTTGCAAAGAAAATTTCATGTCCAGCTGAGTTGAGCATGCATGAAAACGTTTTATAATCTCGGGGCCTGGATTTCACTTCAAACTGATAAAAAATAATTGCATAAAGATTTCTACAGTACAACCTGACACATTGAACATCGAAAGTTTCATTTTTTTTTATTGCAGTTCACGTTGAATGTGGTAGAACGTGACTCACAGTCGAACTTCAATGGCTCGAATATCATTTGGACCATGGAAATTTGTTCTAGACATGGGTAGTTCGAGTCACTGAGTGGCAATTGTAGCGCCAGGTCAGGAGGGAAAGGGGATTATTATGATATATTTTCAATGAGGCGATCCTAATGTGTACATACAACATACATTTTCATGATAAAATACGAAAATTTCCCTAAAATATCCCTAAATATTTGCTTTCTTGAGCTATCGGAGGAATTTACTAAGGACTCAAAAAGGAGTTCGAAGTAGCAACGGTAAGCGAGCCATCTGTGTTCGAGTCATTTAATTTTTAATGTACAGTAAAACCTCAATGGCTCGAACATCTTTGGGACCATGAAAATTTCTTGATTTATTCGAGACTTGGGTAGTTCGAGCCACTGAGGATTATTTATGGCGCGAGATCAGGAAGCAAATGATAATAATTTAGGGAAGTCTTTTTCTTCTATATAATAACGGTATGTTGAATTAACTCATTAGAATCGCCTCAATAAGGCGATTCTAATGAGTACACACAACATACAATTTCATGATAAAATAAGAAAATTTCCCTTAATATTTGTTTTCTTGAGCTGTCGGAAGAATTTCGTAGGGACTCAAAAACGATTTTGAATCATCCAAGGTAAACGAGCCACCAGTGTACGAGTCATCGAGGTTTTCCTGTATTTTGTAGCGTACATTCTGGCGGTTCAGCATAGCCCTTCAGCATGAAGCCTCGCGCCAGTTGACAGTAATGAGATTGCCCAGTTACCCGTTTCCTCTCCGCTTGAAAAAGCTAAATGTAGGGCCGGTGCTGGTAGAGCCCACCCAGGAAGCACACAACGTTGAAACAACGTCAATTCAACGTTGAGTCAACGTCAAGCACACAACGTTGAAACAACGTCAATTCTACGTTGATTCAACGTCAAGACGTTGAATCAACGGTGAATTGATGTTGAATCAACGTTGTGTGCCTGCTGGGTACCGTGTCTTGAGATACAAGCATTATAAATGAAAGGCAGAGCCCAATTCTCTTCTTCCACTGCCTTTAATCATCCCCGAGTCAATAGTCAGCTGGACTCGCACCGCAGTGAAGCGCTCTTAGCTTTCATCTACGACGCCTTTCAGCGTGTACAAATTGCATTATTTATGCGTGAATTCCTTCATTGTTAGGAAGCAAACGAGCCATGTACCTCTGGATACACTCACTTAGCGAAGAATAGAACCAGCCTGTGCATCTATGAAGGATCAGTCTTTGCTGGAGACTCTTTGGATAGCCAAGTAGAACTTAGTCTAATCAATCTTTGCTGGACGCTCTTTGGATAGCTAAGTGGAACTCAGTCTGATCAATCTTCGCTGGACGCTCTTTGGACACCCAAGTAGGCTACTTTGGCTGATCAATCTTCGCTTGACGCTGTTTGTATATACAAAGAGCGCACCAGCGAAGACTGATCAGACAGATCCCTCAACTAAGACTTTTCACACATGCACTATAGACCATTTGTGTGTGAGGCTGTCCAAGTATTATATAAATGAACCTCTACGTGAGACACTGTACATGACTTAGTCTTAGCGAAGAACAGAACCAGCCTGCGCATCTATGAAGACAGATTAATATTTTTGCTGGGGACTCTTTGGATAGCCAAGTTGAACTTAATCCGATCTTCGCTGGACGCTTTTTGGATAGCAAATTATACAGTCCGATCAACCCATCAGGCACATTACGTTGAAATAACGTCGATTCAACGTCAAGACGTTGAATCAACGTTGAATAGACTTTTTTTTCAACGTGGTGTGCCCGCTGGGAATCTTCGCTAGACGCAAGTAAGGTACTTTGGCTGATAAATCTTCGCCGGACGCTGTTTGGATATCCACAGAACGCCCAGCGAAGACTGGTCCCTCAGCCAAGACTTTTCACAGATGCCCTATAGACCTTTTGTGCGTGACGCGGTCCAAGTATTATATAAATGAACCTCTACGTGAGAAACTGTACATGACTTAGTCTTAGCGAAGAATAGAACCAGTCTGCGCATCTATGAAGACAGATCAATCTTTGCTGGGGACTCTTTGGATAGCCAAGTAGAACTTTGTCTGATCGATCTTCGCTGGACGCTTTTTGGATAGCAAATTATACAGTCCGATCAACCCATCAGGCACACGACGTTGAAACAACGTCGATTCAACATTGAGTCAACGTCAAGACGTTGAATCAACGTTGAATAGACGTTATTTTAACGTTGTGTGCCCGCTGGGAATCTTCGCTAGATGCAAGTAAGCTACTTTGGCTGATTAATCTTCGCTGGACGCTGTTTAGATATCCAAAGAGCGCCCAGCGAAGACTGGTCCCTCAGCCAAGACTTTTCACACATGCACTACAGACCATTTGTGCGTGACGCGGTCCAAGTATTATATAAATGAACCTCTACGTGAGTAACTGTACCTTCGGGCATGTGCATCCAGAGAAGTTTCAGATCAACCTGCTCATCCACATAATTTGATCAAAATCTTCGCCGTGTGTACATCGGATAGCCAATGATCCAATGTCTCTTCAGGTGGACAGCGACTGCGCAGTCCGATCTCAGTCTTCGCTGATCGCACATGTCCGAAGCTACATTACCCCATATTGTTGCTCAATAGATGTTTTTTTTTTCGATATACGGCCCACATTTAGTTGGAAGAGATCTACTGTCTTTTTTTTTGTTACAATGTCCTACAGTTTAGTTTTGGTTTTGTCTAATAAGCGTTAATTAGCTGTTGGTATTTTCTGTTTACTAAAAGTGACAATTCAATGGATTATATGCAATTGTGTTTATCTGGCAGCAGACGGACTAATTTTTGCCCTACTGCACTTATATGACAATTAGGATCGTACGACTCGCTACTTAATTTTCAGATGTCATACCATACCTGGAGAAAACTATCGGCATTAAAAAAAACACACACACACACAAAAAAAAAAAAAAAAAAAAAAAAAAAAACACGAAAGAAATAACAACAACAACAAAACCCAC
Source organism: Anodontia alba (assembly GCA_964016985.1). Taxonomy (NCBI): domain Eukaryota; kingdom Metazoa; phylum Mollusca; class Bivalvia; order Lucinida; family Lucinidae; genus Anodontia; species Anodontia alba. The sequence goes on from OZ024826.1 coordinate 45,925,624, forward strand.
ACGTTTCGGTAGATATGAACAGTGAAGAACCCAGAACGGCCTAGTAATTCATCTGGTATGCTAAAATAGTCGTAAATCAAAATGTTGCCGTTTCAAGGAAAGACCGCATACAAGATCGAAAGTCGGAATCTCGGTTTCATTGAGGCGCTTCAAATGACAGCAATGTAGTTTGCAGGGCTTTATACGCACCCACCCCAACCTCACCCCCTCCAGCATTTGCTTAAGCGGAACTCAATTTTTCAAGATACCAGAACTGGCTCAATGATCTCAAGGGAAATAAAAAAAAAAGTACACTATGATCGAAACCTTCCCAACAAATACACAACGTCGTTCCAACGTCGTTGCAACGTCACGACGTTGTAACGACGTTGTTGTGACGTTGTGTGTTTATTTGGTTTACTGGCGGGTTACAAAACCAACAGATATTGAAAAATGCATGCGAAGCTCCATGCACAGGTTTATCTAGGCCCTTTGCTAAATGCTACATTATTTTAGGTAATTCCGCTTTCTTTAGTACCGTAATAACTGGGCCTCGGCACACATTCATTCCTTAGGTAATATGCAAAGAGCGAAAACCTCACGTCAGCCGGCGCAACCTGAGCAGGCTATTCGTTTTTTGCAAGTATGTTATGCAGAGAGCGAAAACTGAAGGTCCTGATCCGCGCAGTCTGATCAGGACCCTCAGATTTCGCTTGCACGGCAATGACCTTTTTATGCGTGACATCGTTTTCGTTGTTTTGGATAATGATAGACGTAATAGCGCTATTTTAGGATTTGCAACTGTGGTAATACAAGAGAAATAATCTTATTTCGGCATAAGTCTCAGTTGAAAGAAAACTGTGCGAAATAAAACAAAAGTTTGAAATAATCTATCTGATATTTTGGATAACTGAACCGCCAGGGAGAAAAGGTTTAGGTTAAAAGAAAATAGAGGATCTTACATTCGTGGTCATTTTATATGAAATTTATGAAACGAGTCTTCGACGAGTTTCAAAAATTTCATATGAAATGGCCACGAATGTAAGATTCTGTTTATCATATTACTTTCAAAGTGTATATTATAGCCATAGAAGTTTAACCGAAAAAGAAAAGAAAAGAAAAACAAAACAAAGAAAACACACACGCACGCACGCACGCACGCACACACACACACACACACACAAAACAAACAAACAAAAAAAAACATGTTGTCACGAACCGCGTCATAACGTTGCACACCTGTGAATAAGACTGTTACGTATCATTTTATCCGCTGAATAATAGCGACGTCATATGATAATCCTTATTATTATACCTCACTTGAAATTCCCATACAAAATTCCCATAGGCTGAGAGTGATTTTTTTACTATTTCCCTAGAGCGATAGTAAAAAAAAAAAAAAAAAATCACATGCGCAAGCCGGCCTCGGTGGCGCAGTTGGATGCGCGTCCGACTGGTGATCAGGAGGTTGCGGATTCGACCCCGCTGGGTCGGCAACATTCTTTCGTAGAGACTGATCATGAAATATATATACAGTCATTCTCTCCCTTCCGCTGATTCAAGAAGGACAATTGTCAGTTTCTAGCGAAAGAATGTGCACAATACTGGTTAACCGCTTAGGAGACTAAGCCTGCCCAGTAAAAGTGTGGTTAGGTAAACTGACCGCGCACGACATGACCCCATTGGGTTGACTGGGCCGTAAAACATTAACAAAAACAAAATCACATGCGCACAGAAAATTCGCTTTATGTAAAAGGGGAACCAGGTTTAAGAGTTTGGTATTGTTACGAGCCAGGCGTAACGAGAAAGAAATGAAAGTGAAACCAGCAACAAGCTTTAATTATTAACAATATTTATTCACAAAAAAATGAGACACGATTCAAAACAAAAGAATGTAAGTAGACAGTACCTTTCAAGTTTATGTCACAAAGTCCCTCTGAAATAATCCATGAGAATTTATAAAACAAATCCTTTGAATATCAGTTTCTGATCCCACAATTTAAAGTTCCTGAATTCAGAATTTAAGTCCAGAATGAATAAAATATTAAAGTAATCCAGTATATAATAATTTCCAGAGAAAGTATACAAAGATGCCCAGATGAAAATCTGTCCTCCTTATATAATATCAAAGAAGGTTCTAGAAAAAGAATTTACTACAAGCATCTCTTACTTTCCAGTTCCAATCAAGAAACTTCTAAATCTTCCATGACATGCCAAAAATAACTCAGTCCAGAATCAAGGACGTAAACATCATGTTATTGTAAACATGTTGTTCTAGAAAGTTACTTTTGGAAACATAGTATATAAAGCTATTTATGGAAACATAGTAAACATGTTGTTTAAAACAATGGAACATCCTGTTATATAACACTTCCCCTCTTCAAGGAAAAGAAAGATTTATGTAATAAAGCTTTCTTTTGCCATAAAATTATCATAAAATAAAATACTGATAAAGGCAATTATTATCTTATATACAGCAAGTTACAGGAAACCACAGATCAAGACATCATGCTCTGGACAAGGCATCAGGAATAATATTATCTTTTCCCCTGATATGCCTGATGTCAAGATTGTATTCCTGTAACAACAGGCTCCATCTGAGCAACCTCTGATTCTTGTTTTTCATCTTATGGATGAAAGTCAGTGGATTGTGATCACTGAAAACAACAATAGGTGAGGATGAAGAAGTCAGATAAACTTCAAAATGTTGAAGAGCAAGAATGAGAGACAAACATTCTTTCTCTACTGTAGAATAATTCTTTTGATGTTTGTTAAACTTTTTCGAAAAGTAACAAACTGGATGATCCACACCATTGTCATCCTCTTGCAGTAATACACCACCTGCACCAACGTCACTCGCATCTACTGCTAACTTGAATTCTTTATTAAAATTTGGTGCCAAGAGAACCGGCTCACTTCTCAGTATGGCTTTCAGTTTATCAAAGGCATTCTGACAATCACTGGTCCACTTAAACCTCATTCTTTTACTAAGTAAATTAGTCAGTGGCTCAGCAATGATAGAAAAATTATTACAGAATTTTCTGTAATAACCGGCCATACCAAGAAACCTCATCAGTTGTCTTTTGCATGTGGGCACCGGAAAATTTGAAATAGCTTCAACATTAGCCTCTATAGGTTTAACCTGACCATGACCCACAACATGTCCTAGAAATGTTAAAGTTGCATGACAGAATTCACTTTTAGCAAGGTTTATTGTCAAGTTTGCTTCACTTAGTTTATCAAAGAATACTTTGATAGTTCCAAGGTGGTGATTCCATTCATCATTGTATATGATGGCGTCATCGATGTAAGCATCGCAATGCTCGATTCCAGCTACTATGGTGTTGATTAAGCGTTGAAATGTTGCCGGAGAGTTTTTCATTCCGAAAGGCATTACTTTATAGTGATATAATCCATCAAGAGTAACAAATGCTGAGACCTCTTTGGCTCTTTCTGTGAGAGGAATTTGCCAAAATCCTTTCAGAAGATCAAATTTAGTTATATATTTTGAATTTCCAATTTTGTCAATACAGTCATCCATTCTTGGTATGGGAAAAGTGTCTGTTTTACTCAAATTATTGACCTTCCTGTAATCAGTGCACATCCGATATGTTCCATCAGATTTTGGCACAAGAATGCAAGGTGAACTCCATTCACTTTGACTTGGTTCAATAAAATCATTGTCCAGCAAATACTGAATTTCCTCCTTAAGATATTTTTGTTTTGTTGGGTTCATTCTATATGGATGTTGTTTGACAGGTTGTGAGTCCTCAACATTCACATCATGATAAATTTTGTCAGTCTTTGTAGGAATGTCCGGAAATAAGTGTTCATATTGATAAATTAACTGTTTCAGTTCCTTTCTTTGGACTGGATCTAGGTGTGAAAGTTTCTGGTCGAGATCCTTTAGAATATCAGAATTCTGAAGTTTTGATGAAGCAGGATCAGATTTGGTCAAGTTTATGTCTTCAGAGTTCACTTCACTTTGTTCTTGAGGGACCGAACTAACAACACTAATTGGTGTAACAGAAGAGCTATCCCTATCTATGTATTGTTTAAGCATGTTAACATGACATAATTGTTTTTGTTTGCGTCTCCCAGGAGTGTTAACAATGTAATTAACATCACTAATCTGTTTATCTACAGTGTAAGGGCCGTAATATCTGGCCTGCAATGGTTTGCCAGGAATAGGCAAAAGAGCAAGTACCCTGTCTCCAGGCATGAATTGTCTTTCTTTTGCATTTTCATCATACCAACGTTTCATTTTCCTTTGTGCTGACTTAAGATTGGTCCGAGCAGCTTCACAAGCTTTAGACAGTCTGTCTTTAAAATCTGACACATACTGAAGTAAGTTCAGAGAACTGTCATCATTTGAGAGAAATTTCTCTTTCAAAAGTTTCAAAGGTCCACGCACAGTGTGGCCAAATACCAGCTCAAAAGGGCTGAAACCAAGAGATTCCTGAACAGATTCTCTAACGGCAAACAACAGCAAATGAATGCCTTCATCCCAATCTTTTTCAGTGTCAAAGCAGTATGACCTGATCATATTTTTCAGTGTCTGATGAAATCTTTCAAGGGCACCTTGACTTTCAGGATGGTAAGGTGACGATTTAAATTGAGTAATACCCAACTCATGCATGACCTGTTGAAAAATTCCAGACATAAAATTTGAGCCCTGATCCGACTGAACAGACTTTGGGAGACCTACAAATGTAAAAAACTTTACCAAAGCCTTAACAATGTTCTTAGTTTTAATATTCATAAGTGGAATGGCTTCTGGGAAACGTGTAGAAGCACACATTATAGAGAGAAGATATTCATTACCTGACTTTGTTTTGGGCAAGGGACCAACACAGTCAGTAATTATCTTGCTAAAAGGTTCATCAAAAGCAGGAATGGGCTGTAAATGAGCTTTCGGTATTGTCTGGTTGGGTTTTCCTACCATCTGACAAGTATGGCAAGATTTACAAAACTGAGAAACGTCTGATTTTAACCCTGGCCAGTAAAAATGGTTAAGAATTTTGTGATAGGTCTTATTTATACCTAAATGACCTGACATGGGAGTGTCATGGGCCAAGTTCAAAATTTCAGGTTGATAAACCCTCGGAACCACTATTTGGTGGTTAACAGTCCACTCATCTTCTGCTGAGACATCAGGAGGACGCCATTTTCTCATCAAAATGCCATTTTTGACATAAAAACAGACTGGGACTTGATCTATTTCTTTCTCATCTAAAGCCCTTTCAAGCAAAGGCAAAATTTCAGGATCATTATGCTGTTCCTTACAAAGTTGTGACCTTGACACCAAGTCATGACCTTGACCTTGGTCATTTAATATTGCAAATGACTGGACTCTGACTTGTTACGTAACTCCGTCTGTTTGTCAGACAGGCTGGATGAAAGAGAATTTGTAATCTCATGTTTAAAAGACTGACCCAAAAAGGTATCAGTTAAATCAATTTCCCCATCATTCTGTTTTGTTATCTTTGCCATGGCCCTTGTAACAGCACAAGATGGGTAAAGATCAGGGATTTCCTGTTCAATGGGATCAGGTGGCTGATCAATACAAGGTATGTTAGTCAAAAGTGGGTTTACCACAACCTTATCTCCTGCTAAGTCATTGCCTAACAGTAAGTGAACACCTTTAAAAGGTAAAGAAGGTCGAATACCAACAGCTACTAAACCAGTTACCAAGTCTGAGGATAAATAAATGTTATGAAGAGGAACATTAACAAATCCACACTCTACACCCTGAATAAGGACACTTGTCCCAGAAGAAGTCTTCTCAGAAAAAGGCAGTGTATCTGCCAAAATAAGGGATTGAGAAGCTCCGGTATCTCGTAAGATTTTAATTGCGGTAGACTGGGCATAGTCACTATTTAGTGACACAAAACCATCTGATAAGAATGGTTCATAAATCTCCATAACAGAATCAGTCTCAGGCCTTTCGGTCTGGATAGGATCTTCCTCCTTAACACATGACTGTGGCTTTGACCGTAAAGAGGTAAGGCCGGTAGGTTTAAGCCCCTCTTGTTTTTCTTTCTTTCTTTTCAAATGTAAGCACTCAGAAATAATATGACCTGTCTTTTTGCAATAATAGCAAATTGGTTGAGATAAGGGATTTTGATCCTTGTTTTCACCAGAAGATTTGGGTTTAGGAGTAAATGTTTGGCTATAATTGCCAGATGGATTACTGGGACTATGTTTGGATCCTGACTGTGGGAAAAATGGTCTTCTAGAGGGATTTGACTTATTAATAAAGGAAACTTTATGTGTTAAAGCATAATCATCTGCAAGTCGAGCTGCAGCTTCCAAAGTTTCAACCTGTTTCTCATCTAAAAAGGACTTAATATCTGAATTTATGCACCTTTTGAACTCCTCTACAAGCATGAGCTGCCTAAGTTTTTCATGATCGGAGCCAATTTTCTTTGAAGAGCACCACCTATCAAATAGCTGTTCTTTAGTTCTAGCAAATTCTACATGGGTCTGCTCATTTTCTTTCTTACAGTTCCTAAATTTTTGCCTGTAAGCCTCAGGGACCAACTCATAAGCCTTAAGAATTAATTCCTTTACAGTATCATAACTGGAGCTCTGCTGGACAGTCAGCTGAGTATAAATTTCTCGAGCCTTCCCAATTATAACACTTTGCAAAAGCAAGGTCCAATGCTCCTTTGGCCATTTTAAATTTTCTGCTACTTTTTCAAAATGAAGAAAATATTTGTCAACCTCTTTTTCTTGAAAAGGGGGAACTAATCTGATGTGTTTGGTAATGTCAAAATGAACGCCAGACTCTAAAGGTTGCCGTTTTACCGTCATATTTTGCATTTCTAATTCTTTCATTCTTAATTCTGTATCAAATTTATTTTTTCCCTTTCTATCTGAATTTGTCTTTCTTTTTCTTTCTCTCTCTCTTCCATTTCCATTCTTTCTTTCTGCATTTGTCTTTCTTTTTCTTTCTCCCTCTCTTCCATTTCCATTCTTTCTTTCTGCACTCTTTCTTCCATTTCCATTCTTTCCTTCTGCATTTGTCTTTCTTGTTCAATTCTAAGTTTTTCTTGCTCTAATCTTAATTTTTCTAACTCAATTTGCTTCTGAATCTCAAGCTCTCGCATTTGCAAACCTGTCTGTGTAACGAGAACAAGAGACAAAGCAGAAGAATCAAGAATTTCCTTATCAACCAAAAACTGGACCAAAATATTTTTTATTTCCTGTTTTAACATGGACTTGTTGACAGTAGTCAATTCATAGTGAGCAGCAATATCCAACAAATCAGACTTTTTGGCCAAATCTAACAGCTCCTGCGAAGGCGCAGTGATAAAAGCTTGAAGGTCAAATGACATGATTGCTTTTTGCTGGTTTTATCAAGTAAATTAATCAATCAGAGTTTATTTATTGATATTTTTCAAAAGTCAATACTTGCTTTTTTATTATTTACTTATATTTTTTGAAAGTCAATACTTGTTTTTTATAAAATAAAGATTTTTATAATTACTGAAATTTTTTAAAAGTCAGTACTTGTTTTATAGCAAACAAATATTTCTTTTTTTTCCTTTAAAAATCAATATTTGTTTTCTTTAAAAAGCTCAAACTTGTTTTAGCTCAAGAAAATGTTCGATCCCGGACGAGCCCCCAATTTCTGTTACGAGCCAGGCGTAACGAGAAAGAAATGAAAGTGAAACCAGCAACAAGCTTTAATTATTAACAATATTTATTCACAAAAAAATGAGACACGATTCAAAACAAAAGAATGTAAGTAGACAGTACCTTTCAAGTTTATGTCACAAAGTCCCTCTGAAATAATCCACGAGAATTTATAAAACAAATCCTTTGAATATCAGTTTCTGATCCCACAATTTAAAGTTCCTGAATTCAGAATTTAAGTCCAGAATGAATAAAATATTAAAGTAATCCAGTATAGAATAATTTCCAGAGAAAGTATACAAAGATGCCCAGATGAAAATCTGTTCTCCTTATATAATATCAAAGAAGGTTCTAGAAAAAGAATTTACTACAAGCATCTCTTACTTTCCAGTTCCAATCAAGAAACTTCTAAATCTTCCATGACATGCCAAAAATAACTCAGTCCAGAATCAAGGACGTAAACATCATGTTATTGTAAACATGTTGTTCTAGAAAGTTACTTTTGGAAACATAGTAAATAAAGCTATTTATGGAAACATAGTAAACATGTTGTTTAAAACAATGGAACATCCTGTTATATAACAGTATAATAAAATAAATATTACATTCCTGCGAGGGCGATAATAAAAAATGTAACCCCGAGGAATGTGGTTATCAACATCGGCTTCGCCTCGGTTGATAATCATATTCCTCAGGGTGACACTTTTTACTATCAACCTCTCAGGAATAAATCAAAGTAGGTCATAGGTCAATATATTGGTCACGGTGAACTAATTTTAGTAACCTACGCTCACATTTAACACATAAAGCCACGAACCAAATTTGGCAAGCCTAGCTCATACAGTAAAAGAGATATGACCGGAGAAATGTTTGACTGCAATGTAAATACGGTATTCAAAGTTTATCAAATTTAGCCAAAATTTCCGATGAAAATGAAATTTTGAGACAAAGTGGGTTCGACTGAACCTCATAACCCCCGATAGATCGGCCCATGGAATAAATTCTAGCTACACAGGTGCGTTTTTTGTACGGTAGTGGTTTACGTGTTGTTAAAACCAACCGACAAGCGAAAAGCGAAAACAACGTGTCCTCGCAAATGCAAAATGTAGCGACTGATCAATCTGCGCTTCCGCATTGAACGTTCAGGCTCTGCGTTCTTCATACAAGCAACAAACGCACCTTGTATTCTATGTACAGCAAAATGTACTTTCTGGTCACGTTACGTACATACTTTTAACTATTTGAATATGTGAGAAGGTGCCTTTTCGCTTGGCATCGATTTCGCGTTTCTTTTCCCCAAAGGTGTTATGAGATTTGTAATTTGGAAAAAAGTGTTCGGGCTGCACAGACGTATGGAATGGTGGAGTGGACAAATATAATTACAAGATGGCTGGGAAATGGTTGAAAGTTTATTTATATATTGCAATCGTCGCCTCCCGTTCGCAAGTTTTAGGTTTGAGTTTTTGTTTAATTCAGAGGCCTTACTAAGGAGGAGTATTTGATAATTATTCTGGGATGTTTTGTTCTTGTTTTTCCATGAAAATATAAGTTGTGGTACTCATTAGAAGCGCCTCGCTGAGGCGCTTCTAATGAGTACCCACAACGTACATTTTCATGGAGTTGAGAAAACTATACCAGAATTATCAACAAATACTCCTTCTGGTACATAATCGCAGCGGGCACATGACGTTAATAGAATGTCGCATTAACGTCGATGCAACGTCATGATGTTGGATCGAGGTTGATGCGTTGTCTCAACGATGCGCTCCCGCTGGGATTAAGTTTGATTTTATTTCTGTATAAAAGATTATGATACACAATGCGTCCTGTCTCAATATTGTTTGTTTGCTGTTTTAGTTTACTCCTCTACAGCGGATTATTATGGAACGCCATAACTGTCTTAAGGTCAGTATGTACATAATAATTGGTGCACAAGACACAATACGGATTATAGATTATATGATAATAAGATAGTTTGGTAATGTAGAAGGTCACTTTTACATAATAATATGTATATGCAACATAACGTTTGGTATAATCATTAAAATATTGAATGCTTTTGCCAAATCACTTGGCCGCTTTCATACAGTAGTCTGTGCATTTTACGTAACAACGAGACAAAATAAAGTCATATTCAATGGATTTTGTAAGGTACAAGGTTCTATGAGACACGTCTATGCATAATACTAATTTCAAAAGATACAATACCGGGTATTTATTATATAAAAATAAGATATTTTGGCAATGTAAAAGATCACTTTTACATAATACTAGGTATGTACATCATAATGCTTGGTATACTCAATATAATATTGGGTGCTTTTGCCAAATCATTCGGCTGCATTTATATAATAGTCTGTGCATTTTACGTAATAACGAGACAAAACAAAGTAATATTCAGTGGAGTCGATAAAGTACAAGGTTCCATAAGACACGTCGATGCATAATACTAAGTGCATAAAATACAATACCAGGTGAAACTAATATAATAATAAGAGGCATTGCTACAGCACTAAGATATTTTTGTATAACACTGGGGGGATTTATAATTATATGATGTGTTCAAAAGAATTTATCACACGAGTATGTTGTATTAATAACATAGTTTTATAGAATAGCAGGCATATGTAATGTATCAGTATGAGAAAGGACGTTGCATGAAGTTGTCTTCCTAATTTAATAGGTTCACTTGCCATCGTACTCAATGTAGCTGATACGATATAAAGTGTAGTTGATAATATAGCGAGGCGTTTTGTCACAGCGCTGAATTTAGTTTTCATATCAATATATCAATTTCTTACGGTAATAAGTGAAAACGGTGCAGTACGAGTGTATTTAGAATTGTTTGTATTATACAATATCAATTTGATTTAATACAAAGTTGAAATCAGGTAATAATGAGCGCTTTTTGTGCTATGTGTCGTACAAGTATTGAAGTAGTAGATGTCTTTTTATAATACTGGGTCTGTATTGCAATATATTAGGTGGAAACAGCAGTATATTTGGTCATGTGTTACAGCGGCGTACTTGTTCTCAAATTCATTTTTTTTTTCAAATGCTGAACGGAACGGAAACAATGGTAATCCTGTTTGATAAAATCCATTTTTTTTTTCAATCTAAAACTCAAGGTTATTTGACCCTTTATCATAAATCAATCTGAGCATTAAAATTATCATTAAATCCTCGTAAGTATGCTGTGTAAACACTGAAAACTATAATCACGCTTCGTTGCGATAAAGATCGTAATGCACCCTCAAAGGCAAGACAAGATTTCAGGGCTGCTTTAGTATTGCAAATTGATAGCGAACGTTTGGCCTTGTATCCCTCTAACTAATGATGCGCGCAAACAGTAACAGGGGTGTGGTGGCAGGGCCAAACACCCGCGAGTAACTAGCACTTCTGAAGGCTGTCCTGGTTATTTCGGCGTAGTTCGCTTCTGACTAATTTTGGGGTGGGTCGATTCTGTCTCAGTGGGCACACTCTTTACTCACCTAACCGATCCAGCCAATGGTAAACTGGCAGTTTGTTACAAAATAGTGCATAGACTAAAAACAGTATGGCTGACCAAGCAGTCTGGCTGTTTTCGTCATTGCTCGTTCAGACGAATTACTTGTCCATTCTGTTTTAGCTGCCTAATTTATCAGTTAAAAACGGACCAAGCCGGTTCGCTGCCGGCTGACTCGGCTGTAGAAAAGAGTGCATTAGCCGGTTAGCCGCGAGGCAAATCGGCACAAATGCGAGTGCGGGACCTAACTGATGCAGGGAGAATGCCTCTTGACACCATCCAGGATACATATCAGAACTCAACCCCGATCACGCCCGATATCAATATTTCCTTGAATGGTTTACTAAAACTATGACTAAACCTAAAACCTGGGAAGGCTGCTGGCCCTGACAAGCTGAAGCCCCTCCTGCTGATAGAACTGCGAGCCGAAATAGCTCCCATGATCAAAATTATTTGAAAGAATATTGGAACCAGAAAAGCTTCCAGCAGACTGGGTGAAAGCAAATGTCATGCCAGTTTTCAAAAAACAATCGATAGCAGCAAACTATCTACCTATTTCGCTCACTTGCATTCTCTGTCAGATTCTTGAACATATTCTTGCATCAAACATAGTCAAGCATCTTGACAAACAGGATTGATGTATGACCTCCAACCCCGCCTCCATCATGCTCATAGAGTACCTTGCAAGGAATGCCAGTCAAGGTAAACAGATGGACATTATACTACTTGACTTTTCCAAAGACTTCGACAAAGTCAACCACAGAAAAACTTCGGTGGAAGCTCCATAATTATGGCATAAGAGAGCAGCAGATCCCAGTGGGTAGTTGTCGAAGGAGAGGAATCGGAATCAACACCGGTTAGTGTCCCCTAGCGGTCAGTCTTGGGGTCGATGCTCGTCCTTATTTATATTAGACATTTTTCACGAATGCCGAATTAGGACTTAGAAGATTGAGAGCGGAGTTACATGCTGGGATGTTCTCAACGTTACCTTTAACTATAGTAAAAGGCGTATCTAGCAAAACGGAGAACACAATGCATCCAAACTGTGGAATCTTGTACGCAAGTGTTCGACAAATGGGGTGCTTTCTCAACCTATAAATAAATAAGTTGCTGTGCATTAAATATCGGTTTGGATGTTATAAGTAAAGTCATGTACGTAAAATGTTTAAAACGTCTTTGGTAAAGTAGATCATATCACGAGTGCGGTGTGCGAGTTACATGCATCTAACTATAACCTACCGACGGAGCGCCATTTATAAACTTACTAACAACTGACCGAGAAACCCTTACTTTGTATGCAACTTTTTTCCCCTAAACTGGTCTTTTTTAATTACAGCACTTAAAAGGAACAATACCAGAGGCTTCATGTCCTGCCGAGTCTCCCAACCTCCGTGTTTACGCGCAAATACAACTTGCGTTGCGTCCAGTGGTTTATTGCATGACAGAATATGGATTTTTTCCACCGTCTCTATCGGTGCGCTTGCAAAACATAGATTAGACTATTTCATTCCATTCTTTCTTTTCACCATTCTGTTGTCACAGAGAGAAGGGTTAATGTTGAGTCAGCATAACTGAAACTAACGAAAAATAGGTCAAAGCAATCCAGTTTTATTTTTCGCATCAGGTGAATTCCATGGTAAAAATGCAATGGAGACTTCGCCTCAGGTGAGTTCATTTGAGATTTTGCTTCATGTCAGTTCACTGACGACTTCAACTGAGGTGAGTAACCTGCAGATTCGCCTCAGGTGAGTTCCAGGGAAACTTAGCCTTAGCTGAGTTCCTTGAGGACTTCGCCTTAAATGAGTTCTTTAGAGACTTTGCCTTATGTGAGTTTCCTGAAAACCTTTCAATTCAGGTGAGTAACCTTGAGATTCTACTCAGGTGAGTTTCATGGAAACATAGTCTCACGTGATTTTAGCATACACTAGATAACCTCATTTGAGTGTTTTATAAAAAATTGTTTTCCTGTCCGGTGTGTCTGAATACTTACACGTACAGGTCATTATTACTCAACTGTTAATTTTTACCATTACCATTCTTTGATGTAATTCAGCTGCTGACAAAATGAAGATATTTTTGCATATTCTTCCAGAAAAAAGATATGACTTCTCCAGCTTAGTGTCTGCATTGGAGACGATAAACATGAAATGTCAAAACCGTTATCCGGGAAAGTATTTTAAATTGTCATCTGCTGATATTTTTTATCCAGAGTGCTAAAGGTTAACTCTTTCCACGCTATGCCTTTGCACCGTCAGATTACTTTAAGTCTGGGCAGATAACGAAAGAGGGCAAATAGAGATAAAATCTAGCAAGACATGTTTTATACTTGCACTGTTTTATTCCACGATTAAGTAATCAATTCAGTGTAATAAAATCTCTCTCTCTCTCTCTCTCTCTCTCTCTCAAAACAACATAAAGTATATAAAAACCGTCACAGTATATATTCAAAAATCAACTTATTAAACTAAACAATTTGAAGAATCAACCATATATCTACCACGCCATGCGAAAACGATGTCTTCAGACATATGGATAGCGACCAGATCAGACTTCGGGGATGCACAGTCTGATCGGGGTCTTCACTGTTTGCTAACAAACACATTGGATACTGCAAAATGAGACTGCATGCAGGGCAACCTGAAGATGTTCCAGCGGACACACAATGTGGATGCGACATTCTTAAGATGTCGTTTGCCCGCTGGGGTGAATACAAACATTTTGCGCGTATTAAAGGCAAAAAGTTTTCATTTCTGATTCAGTAAGTAAACCAACAAAAGCAGGCGAAATCTTTTCATTTAGATAGTTGTCCGTTGCAGCATCTAGTCCGATCTTTTGAAGAATAACGTGCATAACCTCATCTGGATCCCCCATTTTTTTCTAAAAATATATATATATATATATATATATATATATATATATATATATATATATATATATATATATATATATATATATATATATATATATATGAAGTTGGCCTTGCAAATGTCAATTCTTGCACCAATTGTTTGGAAATCCTTGTTTTGATTGTTGATCATATGATCAACAATCAAAACAAGGGTTTCCAAACAACTGGTGCAAGAATTGATATTTGCAAGGTATATGATCAACAATCAAAACAAGGGTTTCAAAACAATTGGTGCAAGAATTGATATTTGCAAGGTATATGATCAACAATCAAAACAAGGGTTTCCAAACAAATGGTGCAAGAATTGATATTTGCAAGGTATATGATCAACAATCAAAACAAGGGTTCTAAGGCGGTGGTCCCGGTGTTAGTTACTCATTGTTGCTTTGTGGTTTGTTCTGCGGGGCGATTTGTTGTATGTCTTTCCGTGTGTCGTTTTGTTCTTGTGTTTTCCGGTCCTTTTGGTGTTGCGGTTGCCTCGCTTGGGGGTGGGGAGGAGGGGAGGGGGGAGTGCGGGGGGGGGGGGGTGCTGATCTTGGTGCTTTTCGTGCGTTTGTTCGGTTTGTGCTTGTTTGGATTGGTCGGTGATCTTGGTGCTTTTCGTGCGTTTGTTCGGTTTGTGCTTGTTTGGATTTGTCGGTTTCCTCTTCCTCTTGGGGTCTGGGAAGGGCTGCAGTTTGTGATTGTGGCACTCCCTGGACTTTTCTCTTACCTTTTTTTCCAAACAACTGGTGCAAGAATTGATATTTGCAAGGTATATGATCAACAATCAAAACAAGGGTTTCCAAACAACTGGTGCAAGAATTGATATTTGCAAGGTATATGATCAACAATCAAAACAAGGGTTTCCAAACAATTGGTGCAAGAATTGATATTTGCAAGGTATATGATCAACAATCAAAACAAGGGTTTCCAAACAACTGGTGCAAGAATTGATATTTGCAAGGTATATGATCAACAATCAAAACAAGGGTTTCCAAACAATTGGTGCAAGAACGGACGTTTGCAAGGCCAACTTCGTCGCTGAAATAGGAACAGAACAAACTCTTCTTTTATTATGCGCAGAGGCTTATGCTTATTATCCCTGAAAGTACAGAATTAGCTCTGCTTATTTGAATGGATTTAGCTGATGCTACTACTGCTATAAAATTGAGCTGCCTCATGACAAAAAGGCATACGCGCCCAGAAACAGTTCAGATCAGCCTAGGCATCCGCCTATTCTGACCAGTCTTCTCTGTGCGCTCATTTTGTAGCTTAGGACCCAAACTTTCTTCGTGCAGGCAGCTTAGACTGGGCGCCATGTATTTTACAAACTAGAAATATCAGTAATCATGGCTTACTAATACTCCACTCGCATAAATAAGTCTATAAGTGGGCACCTCATAATGTATGACATTTTTTTGATGTGAGTGATTTTTAGCTCACCTGAGCCTATAGGCTCATGGGTGAGATAATAGTATAGGCAGGCTCCACCGTCCGCCTGTTGTCCACATTCGTCAAACGTCTTCTCCTCGGGAACCACTGGGCCAGTCAAAGCCAAATTTCATATGGAGCCTTCATGGGCCGGGGGAACAAAAGTTTGTTTGCCACATCTGGGTCACATGATCTAGATAGCTACTCTCCCATATATGGTAAAAACTCTTTAAAAATCTTCTTCTACGGAACAAAAGGGCCAATGGCCCTGAGGCCTGGTATGCAGCAATGGGGATATGGACCCAATAAAGTTTGAAAAAAATTGACTTGACTTTTTACGGAAAGGTCATTTTTTTCTAAATAGACTCCTATAGGCAAAACTTTAAAACTCTTTTTGTTTGAAACTAAATAGCCGAGGCCTTTGATATTTGGTGTGTAGCTCTTCTTGTGGACCTCTACCAAGATTGTTCAAACCGTCCGTCTGTCTGTCGTCCACACTCTTCTCAGAAACCACTGGGCCAATCAAAGCGGAATTTCATATGGATCCATCTTGGGCAGGGGCAACAAAAGTTTGTTTGCCACATCTGGGTCACGTGATCAAGATGGCTGCTATGCCCACATATGGTAAAAACCCTTTAAAATCTTCTCCGGAACTAAAGGGTCAATGGCCCTGGGACGTGGTATGCAGCATTGGGAACATGGGCCATATAAAGTTTGAAAACATTATAACTTTTGGTTGACCTTGACCTTCTTACGGAAAGGTCAAATTTTTCTACATAGGATGACTGACCGTAGATGGGCAGACTGATAGACAGACAGATGGACTCACAAGGTGATTATAGGGCACTCTGCAGTTGGTTCATGTTGCAAAAGAGCGTAAGTCAGCGATGTAAGTGTTCAGAACAAATGGTCTCAGGTGAGCAACTGGACCACTGGTCCTCTAGTTTTTCGTACGTTTGTTTGATTTGCGCTTGTTCTCTTTCCTCATCCTCTTGATGCCTGGGATTGGCTGCGGCTTGTGATTGTGGCACTCCCGGGACTTTTCTCTTACCTTTTTAGCTCACCTGAGCGGAAGGCTCACTGGTGAGCTTATAGTATGTCTAGCCTCTGTTGAACCGTAAATTTCACACTTCGTAAATTTCACGCCGTGAAGAATTGGTACCAATTCCTCACAGCGCGTGAAGAATTGGTACCAATACGTCACGGATTTCATACCCATATTTCGTACGTGTGAGAGAAATAAGCACGTAGTCAAATTTCATGTAGCAATCAGGCATATTCCTCACATCGATAAAATACCCTCCAAAGATGCTGCATTTTGCATTCGATTCCAATTCTTCACACGCATACCATAATTTTATAAACGTGGAAGGAAATTCCAATGTTTTACTGTTGGAACTTCTGGGACAAGAGTTAGAATGCTTAAGATGAGCCGAGTCGCGAGAAAACCTTTTCACGGTGTTTCCGACTAGACCCACCAGCCTGTGTAACTATAAAAGCAATTCTTAGCAAGAGCTAATTTTTCTGCTAATGTTTATTTGTAATTATGTGGTTTCTGTTCGGAGGGGTTTCCTCTTCCTCTTGATGCTTGGGATAGGTTGCGTTGTTTTATTGTGACACTCCCTGGGCCTTCCATATAATTATGTTTAATTTCTGATTTAGAAACTTGGTATATTCTTCAATCAGTGCAACGAAAAACAAATGCGCTGATTCTTCTGAGTGGTTACGGAGGTATTCTGTGCATTTGTTATTATTTTATTTTTTTATTTTATTTTTATTTTTTTATTTGATTTGATTTGAATTTTTATTTATTTATATTTTTTTTGCTTTGTTTGTTTATTTGATTTAGTGTTTGACGTCAACGATCAACAGCTAAGGTTATTGACAGTCAGTTGACCTAACCACACGGTTCCTGAGGCAGTTAACCAGTACTTAGTGATAATTCTTTCTCCATCAACTGACTAGGAATTGGTACCAATTCTTTACATGTAAGAGGATTGGTACCAATTCTTCACATGTAAGAGGAATTGGTACCAATTCTTCACACATGTAAGAGTAATTGGTACCAATTCTTCACATCCCCAAAAAACACAGGTCACAGGTGTGACGAATACTTATAAATGCTTTACACGTCAGAAATTATCAACGAATTCTTCACATGTGTGAGGAATTGGTACCAATTCTTCACATGTGTGAGGAATTGGTACCAATTCTTCATACCCGAGAAAAAGTTCACAGGTGTGAAGAATACTTAGCAATTTTTCACACGTCAGAAATTATCAACAAGAAATTTGAGCACAAATTTTAGACCCCAAAATTTATCGAAATTGACCATACGTAAATTTCACATTTGGCAAACGTGACGTATTGGTATCAATTCTTCTTTGTGTGAAATTTACGAAATGAGAAATTTACGGTTCAACAAGCTTCTGTTGTCGCCGTCTGTCGTCTGTGGTCTGTCATCTGTCAGCATTTTCACACACCTTCTCCTCTTAAACCACTGGGCCGATTGAAGTCAAATTTCATGTGGAGCATCCATGGGATGGGGGAACTAAAGTTTGTTCACGGGGTCCAGGTCAAATGACCAAGATGGCCGCCATGCCCATATAAGATAAAAACCCTTCAAAAATCATCTCCTCCCGAACCAGGACTGTCATGAAACTTGGTATGTAGCACTGGGGACTCAAACCAATCAAAGTTTGTTCAAATAATGACACTTGGATGACCTCGACCTATTTTAGGCCAAGGTCAAATTTGTACGCATAGAGTTTTATATGGGAAAGAGTCCTAACCTTGTATTTTTCAGAAACTATTGCAGCCTGAGGTCTGAACATTGGTAGATGCAGTGAGCTAAATGAGTAAATGAAACTTCATGAGTATTCAAGGACCTAGGTCATTCAAATGTGAAAATTCAAACTTGTTTTTCTCAGAAACTACTTGGCCATTTATAACTAATTTCATATGAAAATTTAAAAACAAAGAAATGAAAATTAATTAATATGAGTTTGGTCACATGACCAATATGGCCGCCATGCCATATAAGGTAAAAACGCTTCAAACATTTCTGCTCCTGAACCAGTAGGCCGATTGTCATAAAACTTAGTATGTAGGATTGGGGACTCGAGCCAATCATAATTTATTCTAATAATGACACTTTGATGATCTCGACCTATTTAAGGCCAAGGTCAAATTTGTTCGCATAGACTTTCGTATCGAAAAAAGTCAAAACCTTGTAATTTTCAGAAACTATTGCAGCCTGTGGTCTGAAAATTGGTATATGCAGTGAAGTAAATGTGTTAATGAAAGAACATGAGTATGCAAGGTCAAGGTCATTCCTCATCCTTGGCCCAATGTCATTCAGATATGAAAATTAAAACTTGTTCTCAAAAACTACATTTGTAACTAAATTTCATAGGAAAGCTTTTAGGAACAAGTAAATAAAAATTAATTAATATGAGTTTGGTCACATGAGAAATATGGCTGCCATGCCCGTATAAGGTAAAATCATTAAAAAAATCCTTCTTTTCCGGAGCAAATGGATTTATTGCCTTGAAATTTAGTATGTAGTATTGGGGTCTCAGGTACCTCGTGGTTTATTCAAATGATGACTGGCTTGACCTTGACACAATTTATATCAAGGTCAAATTTAGTCGCATATGCTTTTATATGTTTTGTATGGGAAAAAGTGGAAATTGTTATATATTTTTTTTTATTTGAAATTATTGTTGCCTGTGAACTTAAATTTTGTATTTACAATCAACTAAGTGAGTAAATGAAGCTACATGAGTATCAAAGGTCAAGGTTATTCCTTGACCTTCGACCTTAGCACAGAATGTAACATAATCAGCAAATAAACTCATTGTACAGACCCCTGGGCTCATGATCCGAAGGAGGGGCATAAAGCCGGGCTTCCAATAAGTATATTAACACGGTCCATGGGAAGTCTTCTATAATGACCTTCAAATTCATTTCAAAAACACTCAACACTCAGGTGAGCGGTTTAGGGCCATTGGTCCTCTGGTTTGTTTAGGGATTAACCATATTAATTTAAAAAAGAAAGAAAGAAAAAAAAAAGCAAAAAACAAAAACATCTTTTCTTAGAGTAGAACCCCAAAACTAAGCCTACTTTTAGCATATCAGGGACCATAACTCCAACCAGAATGGATATCTTATTGCTCTTTTAAATTTTGACCTGAATTTTATTTAAGGTCAACAACCACATTATTTCATGGATGCATGAAGTATTTAGTCAAAAAGAAAAAAAATGTGATATTTTGAGTCACTCAGTGGCTATAACTCTGTCTGAATAGATGTGTAAACTCCCCTTCTGAACTCAACCTGTGTTTTGTTGATCGTCAAATATCATTCAAATTTGAAAGAAATCGATTCAGTTGTACATGCACTTAAGTTATTGAGTGGAACCAAAACATTTGCCGATTCTGTGAGTATCAGGGGCCATAATTCCTGTCAGAACGGCGGGTGTAGTAACCACTCCTTTTGAACGCCACCTGTGTTGTGTTAATAGTCAACTACCAACATTTCCAAAACGATTCCTTGACAAATAATAAAGTTACTAAGCAGACACTAAAATGTGCCATATTTTGAATCTATCGGAGGCCATAACTCCTGTCAGAATTGACACACTATCTCCACTTTCGAACCCAACCTGCTTTTTTGATGACGGTCAACTACCATATAAATTTCAAAGAAACCCGCGAAAAAGTACTTGAAGTATTGAGCAAAAAACCAAACTGTGTCATACTTTGAGTCTCTCAGGGGACATAACGTGTCATAGTTGACGTGATATCTTCCCTTTCGAGCTCAATCGGTATTTTGTTAATGGTCAACTACAATACGCACTTCAACGAAATCTGTCAAAACGTACTTAGGTATTGAACAGGAACCAGAAAATGTAAGACAGAAGAACGGAGGGAAGGACAGACAATGAAAACGGTATACCCCATAAACACTATTTGCGGCTGGTATAAATACATGGGCAATTGAGCTGCAGAGGGCGCTTGTTGGTCAGCTTGGTACCGATGCTTGAACAAAGCATTGCAAAACCTACCCTAAACGATGGGCTCGAATTGTTAAAAACTGATACCCTTTTCACTGTGTTCTCTTAAAAAAAGTAACAAATCATTGTGTAGTTAGAAAAGTACCCCTTTACATGGCAAACATTTAAAACACTGGCTCTGGTGAAACGCTTGATTTATACAATGTCACTGCAAACTAGTCATAAATGTCAGTCAGAAGGACAGACGGAATAAAAGACAGCGTGAAAACGGTATACCCCACAAATACTGTTTTAGGTCGTATAAATACATGGACAAATTGTGACCTGCGGAGGGCGCAAACAAACTTTTCTACAAAGATGTAGAGATAAAGATTATATGCCATTCTGTGTACACGGGATTTTCAAAGCAAGTAACCTCAGGCTGGTATTACACAGAAAATGTTTTGCTTACATACTTCAGCTTCTGGCGTTTAAAAGTGAGAAACTAATCAAAGATGTATCTAAATTCATAAAAGTGGGGGAAACTGTAAAACTACTAACCGAGGTTGTTTCGGGGAAATGCTCCTCACAGTATAAAAATGGTCACCAGATTTTATTTAACCCACTAATCAAAGAGGTTTTAGCGGACTCGTAAAAACATACCCTTTTCCCACTAAAATACCATTTTCCTACTCTAAATGATGACAGCGCTGCGCACTGCCAAGCTTGGAAAAAATGCCTGTCTCAATGTTTTTTTTTTTTTTTTTTGTTAACACATCGCTACCAAGCTGACCTCCTCCTATGTTCCCTCCCCCCACCCCACGCCCCAACCGGGGCAACTGACATATCAAATTTGTTACCTAAGAATACGGGAACAGCACAAAACACTTCGTCAGTCTGAAAGTGAATGCAAAAATCTGAAGGTCAAGGTTCTAAATGAAGAAATGGATGAACTGGAGGCCCAAGTGGGCCAGAAATCGCTCACCTGAATTAGGCTGTTATGATATATTACATTATGCAATCTTGGCTATTAGATCAGATTGCTTTATTAATTCTGAATCTGATGTTGTTTGAAGTTTCAAGATGGCCGCCATGGTGGTTATCATGGATATCGGAACGGAACAATTTTAGCAATTCTAAATCTCCATATCGCCCCAATGCCTCCCATCAAGTTTCGGTTTAGTTTGATTTACTGTTCAGGAGCAGATGTGGTTTAAAATACTTTTAAGTTTACCGACATCTAAGATATTGGAACTGAAGAATTTTAGCAATTCTGAATCTCCATGACACCGATGCCCACCCCCCACCGCCCACAATCACGCTTCGGGTTAATCTGACTTACGGATTGGGAGGAGATATGGTTTGGGCCATCTTGGATATCGGAACAGAACGATTTTAGCAATTTTAAATCTCCATAACACCCCAGTGCCTACCATCAAGTTCAGCTCAATCCCATTCACGGTTTGGCAGGTGTCGTTTGAAGCATTTCAAGATGGCTGCCATGGCACCCATCTTGGATATCGGAACTGAACGATATTATCTATTCTGAATCTCCTTGTCACCCCAGTACCTCCAACCGACTTTCAGTTCTATCCGACTTACGGTTCTGGACTAGATGTGGTTTGAAGATTTTCAAGATGGCCGCCATGGTGGCTGTCTTCGATATCGGAACGGAATGAGTTTAGCATTCTAACTCTCCATGTTGCCTTGATGCCTTTCACCAAGTTTAGGCCCAATCCAACTTACATTTCGGGAGCAGATAACAACTGAAGATTTTCAAGATGGCCACAATGATTTCAGCAATTCTAAATCTCCATGTCGCCCCAATGCCTCCCACCAAGTTTAGGCTCAATCCGGCCCTACCAGTCATGAGCAGATATGGTTTGAAGATTTTCAAGATGGTCGCTGTGGTGGCCATCTTGGATATCGAAACGGAATGATTTTAGCAATTCTAAATCTCTATTTTTCTCTGATGCCCCCATCAACTTTCAGCTTACTGTTTGGGAGGAGATGTTGTTTGAAGAATTTCAAGATGGCCGCCATGGAAAGCCATCTTGAACATCGGAACAGAACGATTTTAGCAATTCCGAATCTCCATGTCTCCCCAGTCCCTCAGGAGCAGATGTCTTTGGACGATTTTCAAGGCGGCCGCCATGGCGGCCATCTTAAATATCGGAACGGAACGATTTTAGTAATTCAGAATCTCTACGTCACTCTCATGCCGCCTACAACAAGTCTTGGCTCAATACAACTTATTGTTTGGGAGGAGATGTCGTTTCAAGAATTTAAAGATGTCCGCCGCGACGGCCATCTTGGATATTCGAAAGAAACGATTTTAGCAATTCTGACTCTCCATGTCTCCCCTCATGCCCCCAATCAAGTTTCGGCTTAATCCCACTTACCTTTCGGGAATTGGCGTCGTTTGAAAATTTTCAAGATAGCCTACATGGCGGCTATCTTGGATGTCGGAACGGAACGATTTTAGCAATTCTGAATCTCCATGTAGCCCCAATGCCTCCCACCAGGTTTCAGCTCAATCCTACTTATGATTCTTGAGGAGATGTCGAAAATGTGAAAAGTTAACGACGGACGATCAACGGACAGCAGGCCATGGCATAAGCTGACCTGCAGCGAAACTCCAGTTGAGCTAGTATAGGGAAAATGTAGACTTTTTTTGTTTCCCACATCTTAAAGGTCATATTAAATGTGTACAAAATGTCAAGATTCAGTATGCAGTATTTCCTGAGAAAATTAATAGAAACAGATGCCCAGAAAAGGCCACAGTTAAAGATTGCAGCCTGCACATGGCATTTGAGATACATTTTACAGAAAATTCGCTGTGTTTCACAACAACATTTATAGTAAAAAGGAAATGAAGAAGAAAATAAAATAAAATAAAATAAGAGAGCGAATACGGCCCTGTATCACTTACCTGAGTACCAGACATGCGACCACTGGGTGGGCTATATTTTTTAGCTCACCTGAGCTCAGGATGAGCTATTGTGATCACTTTTTGTCCGTCGTCCGTCCGTCCGTGCGTCCGTCCGTTAACATTTTCAAACGACTTCTCCTCCGAAGCCCCTAAGCTAATTTTGCTCAAATTTCATATGGAGTCTCCTTAGGTTAGGGGAACGAAAGATTGTTAAAATGGTCGCGCTCCGTTGACCAAGATGGCCGCCATACCCATATATGGTAAAAACCTTTAAAAATCTTCTTCTCCAGAACCCAGAATGCCTTATGGCTGAATCTTTGCATAAATCATCGGGGACGAGCGGTCTACCAAAATTGCTAAAATAATGGTCGTACATAGGCATTTGACTTTCTTACGGCAAAGGTCAAGTTTGCTTCCCTGTGCATTTGTGTGGCAAAAATATTCAGAATTTCAAATGACTTTTCCTCTGGAATCTTTGGGCCAATGTTGCTCAAATTTCATTTGGAGCCTCCCTGGGGCAAGTAAATGAAAGATTGCTAAAATGGTTACGGTCCATTGACCAAGATGGCCGCCATGCCCATATATAGTAAAAACCTTTAAAAATCGTCTTCTCCAGAACCGAGGACGCCTTGTGGCTGAATCTTAGCATAAATTATCAGGGACGGGAGCTCTACCATAAGAGCTAAAATAATGGTCGTACATTGACATTTTACTTTTTACTGTGAGGTCGAGTTTGCTTCCCTATGGATTTGTATGGTAAAATAATGTTGAGAATTTCAAATAACTTCTCCTTTGGAGCCTCTGGGCCAATGTTGCTCAAATTTCATTGGAGCCTCCCTGGGGCAGGGGAATGAAAGATTGTTAAAATGGATGTGATCCACTAACCAAGATGGCCGCCATGCCCATATATGGTAAAAACCTTTAAAAATCTTCTTTTCCAGAACCGAGGATGCCTTGTGGCTGAATCTTTGCATAAATTATCAGGGCTGAGAGGTCTACCACAACAGCTAAAATAGTGGTCATGCATTGACATTTGACCTTTCTACGATGAGGTCAAGTTTGCTTCCCTATGTATTTATATGGGAAAAATGTTGAGAATTTCAAATAACTTCTCCTCTGCAGCCTCAGGGCAAATGTTGCTCAAATTTTATTTGGAGCCTCCCTGGGGCAGGAGAATAAAAGATTGCTAAAATAGTTGCCGTCCATTGACCAAGATGGCTGCCATGCCCATATATGGTAAAAAACCTTTACAAATCTACTTCTCCAGGACCGAGGATGCCTTGTGGCTGAATCTTTGCTTAAATAATCAGGGAAGGGAGATCTACCAAAGTTGCTAAAATGATGGTCGTACATTGACATTTTGACCTTTTTACGGCAAGGTCAAGTTTGCTTCTGTATGCATTTGTATGGTTCCCATACATTTGTATAGAAAAATGTTGATAAGTTCAAATGACTTCTCTTCTGAAGCCTCTGGGTCAGTGTTGCACAAATTTCACGTGGTGTCTCCTCGGGGCAGGAGAATGAAAGATTGCTAAAATGGGCGCGATCCATTGGTCGAAATGGCTGCCAAGCCCACATATGGTAAAAACCTTTAAAAATCTTCTTCTTCAGAACCAAATAAGCCCTGGGCCCTAATCTTTGCACAAATAATGGGGACCGGAGATCTGCCAAAATTGCTAAAATGATGGTCCTATGTTGACGTTTGACCTTTTTACGGCAAAGTCAAATTGCTTCCTTATGCATTTGTATGGGCCATATGCATTTATATTGGAAGTATCGAGGTGACTTGTAGAGCAACAGTAGCTAAAATCATTCTGATTAGAAATCTAAGATGGCCGCCATCTTGTTTATGTTTATTTTACTTCCCTGCTACTGTGCTGTTTACATGTATAAAATGATCATTCTTCAGAAACCACTTAGCCAACTTCCACCAAATTTCACATTGATCCTACTGTTGAAATGTGATTGATAGTTTGTTCAAATGATCACGCTCTCTTGACTGTCAGGCCCATATATTCTTCTACAAAACTAAGAACTGCTCAATGATGATCTTTTCATAAGTTGCGATGATAGGATTGGAAAAATGTTGCATAACATCTGCATATCTGCAGTAGCTATGTAACTCAGGTGAGCGAGCCGTGGCCCGTGGGCCTCTTGTTTTTACTTTAGGGCTGTTATTTGAACTTGATACTTCCAATGAAGTTTTTAGTCACTTGGCCTTTCAGTTCAGGAAAAGGGGTTCAAAATAAACTTTCAAGATGGCAACCATGGCGGCCATCTTGCATTTTCAATCGGAACTATTTCAGGTATTTGTGATCTATTAATCATCCCAATACTTCCTGTCAAGTTTTGAGTCCATTGGCCCTTACATTAACAAGAATAACATGTACTTCAAAATAGATTTTCAAAGTGGCGGCCATGGCAGCAATCTTGGATTTCCGATCAGAAATATTTTAGCTTCATTTGATCTGCAAGTTGCCCCAATGCTTCCCGCCAGTTTCGAGACAATTGGCATTTCGGTTCAGGTGAAGAAGCGCAAAAATAGATTTCAAGATGGCGGTCATCTTTGATTTCCGATCAGAACACGTTCAGCTGTTTTGATCTACAAGTCACCCCGATGCTTTCTACTAAGTTTCGAGTCAACTGGCCTTTGGGTTCAGGAGAAGAAGTGCAAAATTGATTTTCAAGATGGTGGCCGTCTTGGATTTCTATTTTAGCCATTTTTTATCTACAAGTCACCCCGATGTTTCCTACCAGGTTTCGAGTCAGTTGGCTTTTCGATTAAGAAGAAGCGCAAAATAGACTCAAAATGGCCGCCATTTTTTATTTCCAAACGGAACGATTTCAGATATTTTTAGATGTACAAGTCACCCTGATATCGAGTCAACTGGCCTTTCGGTTCAGGAGAAGAAGCACAAGAAAAAATATATTTTCAAGATGGTGTCCATCATGGATTTCGGATCGGGACGATCTTAACTATTTTTGATCTACAAGTCACCCCAATGCTTCCTACAAAGTTTCGAGTCAGTTGGCCCAGGGGTGTTAGAGTAGCAAGCAAATTGTTGGCGCCAGGCGACAGACATTGACCGATCACAATAGCTCACCTTGAGCACAGTGTTTAGGTGATGAGCTAATGAAAACAGCTTCGCTTTTTTCCCACAGTACACTTGGTCACTCTAAAGGAGTTTGCAAAGTTGGAAAGTTCAAGTTCTTACATATTGAGAAGTCTGATGTAAGATTGATTCCAGAGAAAGACGAGTAGGGTGGGGGTAGGGGGAGGGGGCAATAAGGTCCTGATTCGTTCACCACAGTGTTAAAGCGATAACAGTCAGTCAATATGGCACGATATGATGCGAAACGCTCGAAAATGACCCTTATGAAATTTTCAGACACCGCAAGCAATTCCGGGCCTTCGTTATCCGACTACAGAATCAATGGATAATGTAATATATATCGGTGGAGTGGGGAGGGGGGGTGGGGATGAGGGCGGGAGATGGGAAGTGGGTAGGTGGGAAATTGGGATTGTGGGGGGTCGGGGTACCCGGCATCCAACGTGGAATATAATAACGTTTGCAACGGATAACTGTAGTAAAGCAATCGCATGACCATATCAGTATTTAAAACATCTCATGAAAAACGTTTACAGTTCAATATAAACCGGTGAATATTTTCAAAAATCATCATGTTTACATCATATGATAAAGAGGATTCCCCGTACAGGAGAACATCAAGAGTGGGTCTATAATAGGTAGAAACCACATTTAGAAGCGCGTTTCTATGCTGCCGATAGTATAAACAAAGGAAAAAGTAGTGTTGTGAGTTCTCAATACTACATCTACACATAGGCGAGTCAGTAATACCTTTTAAAAATATGTCCAGGTTCAATGAGCTACAGTTCGTTCGTAATCTAGTATGGAGAATTAGGGCTTTTCTATTTTTAGAATAATAATATTTGGGGACAGATGTTTTGTCTTTGTTAAAGTAATATTTAAAAGAGTGTTTTGTTTGAGATTGTTTCACTTTGGCAGGTAGACTATTCCAAGCCCTCACAGTAGAGGGTAGAAAAGAATTATAGTAAAGATCTGTTCGTGAATAGTCTGTAATTGGTCGGAGTTGCGAAGATTATATCGTGACATGTCACTGACTGATGGTGGTATAAGGGAGGATAAGTACAGAGGAGTTAGATGGGAAAACATTTTAAAAAATAAGTCAATTTGTGTGTTTGTCTTCTCTGTTCAAGTGACTCCCATTCAACTTTTCTGTACAAGGCGGTAATAGAAATAAGCTTGGTTGTCCCAGTAGCTATGCGCGCTGCTTCAAGTTGGATCTTTTCTAACTCTTGTTTTTCGTATTGAGAACAATTGTCCCGTATCACATCCCCATATTCAAATAAAGGTCTGATAAAAGCTGTATAGATTGTTTCCAAAGATTTGCGGTCTAATTTAAATTTAAGTTTTCTCATTACATTAACCCTACCCCGAGCTTTCTCTGAAATTTATTTTATATGGTGGTGCCATGTACAATCGTTTGATAAATAGATCCTGGGATGCTTGTGAAACTCTACTTCGGATATTTGAAGATTTTGCATTATGATTGGTGGATGATTAAGTTTGTTTAATTTACGCAAAATAAGGAGACTTTCGGTTTTGGTCGGATTGAAATACACAAGCTAAGTTGCAGCCCATTTTGAAATTCTCTCGAGATCAATATTGAGACAATTAGCAGCCGTAATAGGGTTATCGACGATAATGTAAAGACTAGTGTCGTCCGCAAAGAGACTTATATTTGATCCAATATCAAGCACTATGTCATTTATAAATAGTAAAGAACAGCAATGGTCCAAATATTGATCCCTGAGGAACACCAGCGCGAATATAAGCCCAGTCTGATGTAACCGCTGGAAGAATAACTCTTTGTTTCCTATTGGAAAGGTAACTTTTAAACCATGCAAGAACTTTCCCAGTGACGCCAGCTGCCTTAAGTTTAAGTAACAATCCCTCATGCCAAACTCGGTCAAAGTCTTTGCTGACGTCTCAAAAGACAACTCTAACTTCTTTACCTGAGTCAAGGGCCTGAAAAAAAGTATTGTAAAGATATGTTAATTAATTCACTGTTGAATCTCCTGGTATAAAACCAGACTGAAGAGAATATAGCAAATTGTTGTCGCGCAAATGATTGTATAAATATTTGAATACAAGTCTTTCGAAAAGTTTACTTTCCGAGTTAAGTAGTGATATAGGTCGGTAATTAGAAGGTATAGATCTATCACCCTTTTATGTATTGGGCAGACATAAGCTTCTTTATAAGAAGATTGTACAAAACCCAAGTTGATAGACTGATTAAACAAGTTACAAAAAAGAGAAGAAATTTCCTGAGCAAGTTCACGAAGAATACGATTACTCAGGTTGTTGGGACCAGAGGCTTTACCAATAGGGAGAGATTTGAGTATAGTCTCGACTTCAGTACGAGAAAGTACAATATTATTTAGTTGGTGACAGCAGTAGGAAGTATTTGGGGGAGGATTGGATATTGATTATTTCAACAGCTCATCTCTGGCTTTGAAAGACATTATTCAAGATATTAGCCTTGTCATTTTCGTCAGATCTTATGGAGCTGTCATTTTCGAGGGGTGGTATAGATGTTTTAGTCTGTGGAGATATGAAAGTTTTAAGAACCGTCCACCAGTCTTTAGATGAAAGTTCTCCACTTGTTAACCTTGAAGCAATTTTGCCATGGAAAGCTTGTTTTGCATCTCAAATAAGCACGACAGTTTTGTTTCTTAAAGTTTTAAATTGCGCCCAGTGTACCTCCGTAGGTGTTAGCTTAGCTTTTCGATAGGCTGTTTTACGTTTACGTATATATTGTTTTATTTTTGCGTTTATCCAAGAAGGCTCAGTAGGTTTAATTTTAATTATTTATTTGGAATACATGCTGATGCCAAGCTTGTAATTGTAGAATGTAGATTCGCGGCATATGAGTCAATATCGTTATCTCTCAATGCGTCCCAGTCGATGACAGCAGCTTTTTCTCGAAGACGATCATAGTTACCTCGGTCGTACCTCCAAATTCTTCTAGTAAAAGAATGGGTTTTGGTTTTAGAAAATTTAAAAAATCCATATATTGGGCACTGATATCAAGGTTTTGGTTAAGAAAAGGATCACCTACTTCACTGGGCATTAGGTGATTTTTGCTGTTAACTACTAATATATCTATTAGTGTAGTGAGTGTTCGGTAAAATTGGTAGGTTTGCTTATGGCCTGGAAAAAAGAATACTGGGTGCAAAATTTCTAGATACTCATATTATGATTTTTAGCAAAATTTCAGCCTCAATTTCTTTACCTTCTGAGGAGATTATTATTATTAGTATTAGTATTTATTTTTCATTTTACGGCTTTTGTTTGCCATGGCAACCAGTAAAAATAAGCAGTGGTCAACAAAATTGTATGATCTGACTATTCAAGGAACGTTTCAACATAAGATTTGTCAAAATTACATGTGTCTACAACAGCAGCGTAACAATATATGGATTTTTTTTTTAATTTTTCCGAGGTAAATCTATCGAGACTTTAAGTTGCTATGGCAACAGACATCAAAAGCAATACCAACAACAACAAACAATAACAGAATATTTTTACGAAATATGAGGGTCTCGATGCGGGGAACCAAAAATCACTGATCAAAAAAAACTTTTAGCCCTTCAATCAGTAATCCCTAAAGCTATTTTCATAAAGATCAGTATATTTTGGATTATTGGGCTTACGTAATTATTAAATTCTATGTCACAAAAATCAGTAGTCACTAAAACTTTAGGCCAAAAATCAGCAGTCAAAAAAAAGGCCATGAACCAGTTAGTCAATAAATCCCACTTAGACCTTCAAATATTGGCTTCCTTTTCCTTATGGATTTTAAGATGATGATGTTTTTTGTTTTTTTAAATATTTGTTTCCATTTTACGTCTCCTGTTTGTCATGGCAATCAACCAAAATGAGCGGAGAGCATGAAAAATGTGAAAAATGAGACGACTGGTAGAGAAAAACGAGCAATATTTCGGTAAAGGTTTTGCCCAAATATTAGCAGACCAATACGTGTGTCAAGTGACTAACTAGGAAATACGCTTAAATAGGAAAATGTGGAGACTGTGTCCTACACAGAATAGCGCTTATCTTGGAAAACTGATTTTTGCGCTTACATTGGAATAGTGTTTGCTACAATCATCCTCGCTTTTCATGATTATTTTTGTCAAACTGCGCGTACACATACACATCATATGCAGGTTTATTCTTTCATCTGTCTAGGATTAATTTCTTTATAATACTAATACGACACGCTAATAAATGTTCAAAATTATCAGTATATACAGTGACACCTCTACTAACAATCACCTCTCAACAACAGCCACCTC
Source organism: Anodontia alba (assembly GCA_964016985.1). Lineage (NCBI taxonomy): Eukaryota > Metazoa > Mollusca > Bivalvia > Lucinida > Lucinidae > Anodontia > Anodontia alba. Next base: position 45,956,400 of record OZ024826.1, read on the forward strand.
CATAAAAGTAGCCACTTTTCTGATAGTCCAAAGTGTAAATTTTCTATATATTAAACCTCTCTACAATAGTCTTCTCCCTGCAATTGCTATACGCTTTCGAAAAGCTTTTTGCTAAAGCATGAGAACCAGATTTTCAGATATATATATATATATATATATATATATATATATATATATATATATATATATATATATATATATATATATATATATATATATATATATATATATATTACGAGGAAATTGCTGATTAACGTACCCTAAATACTCTGACGCTTTACCTATTTTATGAGTGGACCTTTTGGCAGATTATCGATTTCCGAAAAACATAGTCCGTGATTTCTGACGTAGCCCTGTCAAGAGTCGTGTATATTGATGATGAAGTCAGTGCCAGGATTGCCAAAGCGAGTGCAGCATTTGGCCGACTACGTGATAGTGTTTGGGATCGAAGTCGAATCAGGATTGACACAAAGCTGAACGTCTACAAAGCTGTGGTGCTGCCAACACTATTGTATGCATGTGAAACGTGGATAGTTTACCAACGGCACGCCAAAAGGCACGCCAAAAGACTGAACCACTTCCATACAAGTTGCCTTAGAAAACTTTTAAAGATTAAGCGGCAAGACAGGATTCCAGACACAGAAGTCCTGAAAGAGCAGGAATGCAGAGTGTATATACTCTTCTGAAACTGGCACAGTAAAGATGGACAGGCCATGTTATTAGGATGCCTGAGGAACGTTTGCCAAATGGGCAAACGCTCCCATGGTGGTCAGAAGAAGCGATACAAAGACACCCTCAAAGCCTCCCTCAAGGATTTCAACATACCAACATAGTCATGGGAACAAATTGCACAGGACCGAGCAAAGTGGCAAGGCCTCACCAGAAGAGCTGCTAGTGAATATGAGGCAAAAAGAATCAGCGAAGACGAGCAGAAACGTGTACAGCGCAAAACCAGAGCTAAGGCATCACCAACAGAGCTGTCTTGCTCTGACCTCTGTTGTTCCATCTGCAACAGACATTTTAGAGCTAGAATTGGTCTAATCAGCCATCTTAGAACACACAAACAGTAGCATTTCTCGCAAATGATTCAGATTGGTCATTGTCAGTATTGACGGACGAACTAGTATTATTATTAGGCCTTTATGTCTTATGTATGCGAGTTATACACGGTGATTTGCAAGTCATACACCGGTTGATTTTCAACCGTTTTCCACATTGCATTGTTCTTGGTGTGTGCGAATATAAATCTGCGCCAGGTTTACAACCATTCCTCAAGTTAAGGTCGACCTTACCTTTGTTTATTTGTGTTGAGGTTTTACGGCCCAGTCAACCCCACTGGGTCATGTCGAGCGCAGTCAATTTACCTAACCACACTTTTACTGGGCAGGCTTAGTCCTCTAAGCGGTTAACCAGTATTGTGCACATTCTTTCGCCAGAAGCTGACAACTGCCCTTCTTGAATCAGCGGAAGGGAGAGAACGACCTTATCTTTAAGGGCTGTGAATTGCTTGCACAACATATATTATCTATTCACATAAAGGCAGAATTTCAACGATGAAACATATATGTGTATTTAGATATCAACTACTGAGCAAACAAAAACCTATACATTTTATTTGACTTTAAATACCTCATTTCATATGTCAAAATTTCAGACTAAGTAATTGTAAGGAACGATTGTAAACCTAAGCCCAGCCATATTGTTATTTAATTACTCAATAAAACAGTTTTTGAGTTATTTTTAGTAGAAATTTTCTTTCTTTCTTTGTAAAACCGTCAACCAATTACCAATTGATATACCCCCAACTGTTAACAATTACTGTCAAGGTGTCTTTGCTTTTATTCATCCTGCTCTGTTGCGTCATCTTATGGCTAGATCTGATCTTTCTTCTTTCAGGTGCTAAACAAGTGCTAAAGAAGTCACGGGTAATGCCCTTGACGGATTGACGTTGTATTGACCTACTGATATAATATCTGTCAGTTTGTTTTCTTCTCTTGCGCTCTTGCGCGTTTTGCTGTCTTTGATCTTTATTGGATTTTTTTTCTTTTTTTTTTTAATTTTGCGTTTTTTTCCCTTAACCGCCCATAACTTAACCATAGCGTCAAAATAAAATGGCCGCCATATAAGTGTTTTTCAGTACTGTTCAGTACTGTTGAGTCTAAAATGCACTAACGGAATGGCTCCCAACGAAGACCCTGATCAAACTGTTTTGGTTTTGATCTAGGTCTACACTGTTTGCTCAAGCTATATTATGTCCGAATACTTAGGATAAATATGGTAGTCTGCGATCAAACGAGTATTTCAAGGAACTTGATATGGTGAAGATAAATGACCCGGTTCATTTATGCAGTAAACAATTATCTTTTCTCAATTAAAATTGTGTACAAAACTGATTAAAAACAGAACCGCTTATCAGTTAAATGTCACATAGCACGCACCCTGAATTTTTGCAGTTTTTTTTTTTATCCTCGGTGTCCACAGTAGGTTGTTATGGAAAGCCATGGCTGTCTTAATTGTGCATATACCTTGCATATTCAGACAATTTGTTCCGTTATGTGGTTTATTCCTATATACGAGTTTGATTTTTTATTGTGGGTTTGGTGTGTCGCTATGTGTGTGTCGCTTACATCTTTTTGTTTTGGATAGCCATTTGACCACTTTGAAAGTAACTGTCCGTTTGGCTTTCTGCTAGTGATGTTTCCATTAGGGTCCAGTTATTTCATGTTTGTGTTTCTTTCCCTTTGATGTCTCTGATGGGAGGTGTTGGATAATTATATCGATTCCTGATCATTGCCTTCCTTTCTATTTTGGTATTACGTCATGAGACTTTATTGTTATGCTATGTGAACTGGTCATTACGTTTTGGGAATTTTTTCATTACGCTGAATTTTTTCATTACGCTACGTGTGTTTGTTATTTGCTTGTTAAATGGTACGTTTGTCAAGCGACTAACTAGGAAATGCGCTTAAACAGGAAAAGTGACGACTGTGTACTACACAAAACAGCGCTTATCTAGGAAAACTGACTTTTGCGCTTACATTGGAAAAGCGCTATCTACAATCAGCCTCGCTTTTCATAAACATTTTTTTTTTATCAAACTTCGCGTACACATTTATGTCATATGCAGGTCTATTCTTTTTAGCTCACCTGCGCCGAAGGCTCAAGGTGTGCTATTGTGATCACTCACCGTCCGTCGTCGTCGTCGTCGTCGTCGTCCGTCTGTCCGTCCGCTCGTCCGTTCACAATGTTTAAACAACATCTCCTCCTTAACCAATGATTGGATTTTGACCAAACTTCACAGGAATGATCCTTGGTTGATCCTCTTTCAAAGTTATTCAAATGGTTCCGGTCCATTGCATATCTAGGTCACAGGAGCTAAAAATAGATTTTTTAACTAAAAACGTAAAAAAATCTTCTTGTCAGACACCAGTAGACTGATTTCAATATAATTTTGCAGAAATGTTCCTTTGGTGACCCTCTACCAAGATTGTTCAAGCCATTTGGATTTGTCAAAAAACATGGCCGCCAGGGGGCGGGGCTTATTTTCCCTATAAATCTATATAGAAAACTTTAAAAATCTTCTTGTCAGAAACCACTGGACCGATTTCAGTATAACTTTGCTGAAATGTTCCTTTGGTGATCCTCTACCAAGATTGTTCAAGACAGTTGGATTCGTCAAAAAACATGGCCGCCAGGGGGCGGTGCTTATTTTCCCTATATATCTATATAGAAAAATTTTAAAATCTTCTTGTCAGAAATCACTTAACCGATTTCTATATAATTTTGCTGAAATGTTCCTTTGGTGATTCTCTACCAAGATTGTTCAAGCCATTTGGATTCGTCAAAAAACATGGCCTCCAGAGGGGCGGGGCTTATTTTCCCTATATATCTGTATAGAAAACTTTGAAAATCTTCTTGTCAGAAGTCACTGGACCGATTTCAATATAATTTTGCAGAAATGTTCCTTTGGTGATCCTCTACCAAGATTGTTCAAGCCATTTGGATTCGTCAAAAAACTTGGCCGCCAGGGGGCGAGGCTTATTTTCCCTATATATCTATACAGAAAACTTTATTGTCAGAAACCACTGGACCGATTTCAGTATAACACGGCAGGGATGTTTCTTTTGTAACCTTTTCCCAAGATTGTTCATGCCGTCATGATTCGTCAAAAAACATGGCTGCCAGGGGGCGGGGCTTATTTTCCCTATATCTATATAGAAAACTTTAAAAATCTTCATGTTAGAAACCACTGGACCGATTTCGATATAACTTGGCAAAAATGGTTCCTTGGTGATCCTCTACCAAGATTGTTCAAGCCGTCATGATTTGTCAAAAAACATGGCCGCTAGAGTGCGGGGCTTATTTTCCCTATATATCTATATGGAAAATTTTAATGATCTTCTTGTCAGAAACCACTGGACCGATTTCAGTATAACATTGCAGGAATGTTTCTTTTGTAACCCTCTACCAAGATGGTTCAAGTCGTCATGATTCATCAAAAAACGTGGCCGCCAGCGGGCGGAGCTTAATTTCCCTATATATCTATATAGAAAACTTTAAAAATCTTCTTGTCAGAAACCACTGGACTGATTTCATTATTACTTGGCAGAAATGTTTCCTTGTTGACCCTCTACCAAGATTGTTCAAGTTATCATAATTCGTCAAAAAACCTGGCCGCCAGGGGGCGGGGCTTATTTTCCCTATATATCTCTATAGAAAAGTTTAAAAATCTTCTTGTCAGAAACCAATGGACCGATTTCAACATCACTTGACAGGAATGTTTCTTTGGTGACCCTCTACCAAGATTGTTCAAGCCGTCATGATTTGTCAAATAACATGGCCGCTAGGGGGCGGGGCATATTTTCCCAATATATCTATATAGAAAACTTTAAAAATCTTCTCTTAAGAAACCGTTGGATCGAGTTCAGTGTAACTTGGCAGGAATGTTGCTTTGGTGACCTTCTACCAAGATTGTTCACGCCCTCATGATACGTCAAAAAACATGGCCGCCAGGGGGCGGGGCTTATTTTTCGTATATATCTGTATAGAAAACTTTAAAATTCTTCTTGTCAGAAACCACCTGACTGATTTCAATATTACTCGGCAGGAATGTTGCTTTGGTAACCCTCTACTAAGATTGTTCAAGCAATCATGATTCGTCAAAAAACATGGCTGCTGGGGGTGGGGCTTATTTTCCCTATATATCTAAATAGAAAACTTTAAAAATCTTCTTGTCAGAAACCACTGAACCGATTTCAATATAACTTGGCAGGAATGTTCCTATGGTGACCCTCTACCAAGTTTGTTCAAGCAGTCATGATTCGTCAAAAAACATGGCCGTTAGGGGGTGGGGCTTATTTTCCCTATATAGCTATATAAAATATTTTAAAAATCTTTTTGTCAGAAACCACTGGACCGATTTCAATATAACTTGGCAGAATTGTTCCTTTGGTGATCCTCTTTCAAGATTCAGTTCAAGCCATCGTGATGCATGAAAAAACAAAACAAAAAACAAAAACAAAAAACAAACAGCCCCCCACCCCACCCCCCCCCCCCACGCGCTGGGGAGCAAGGCTATAAAATTTATACAAAAATCTTAGAGCAGTGAACTTGGCTGAAACTTCAACAGTAAGAATGCAAAGCTGTTTGCTCAGGTGAGCGATATGACCATCATGGTCCTCTTGTTTTCTGTATTAACATAAAAGCCTCAGATTTCCTTCTTTCTTTATTTATTTAATTATTTTAGAACAATAACACGACACTCTAATAATGTTGAATATTATCAGCATATACAATGACACCTCTGCTAACGGTCACCTCTCAATAACAGCCACCTCCCTAAAAATAATAACCACCTTTCTGATAGTCCAAAGTACAATTTTTCAATATATTAAGCCTCTCTACAATAGCCACTCCTTAAAACAGCTACTTTTTTCGAAGGCTAATTTACTAAAGCATGATAATCAGTCTTTCATATCGCATATCTTCGTTACGAGGAAAGGTAACGTATTTACCCTAAACATTCATACGCTCTTACTTTTTACCGTACTTATCCTAAAAACTTAACTTGCACATTTTGCTAACTAGTATTGTATCTAGACAGTCCGAGTGCAGACCCTGATCAAACTGTTTGGATTGTGATCTGGGTCTACACTGTTTACTCAGGCTGTATTATGTCGGAATATTTAGGGTAAGTATGGTAGTTTATTTCAAGGAGCTTGATATGGTGAAGACATATGTCCTAGTTCATCTGTGCATTAAACAGTCGCTTTTCGCTCAATCAAAATGATGTACAAAACTGATTAAAAGCAGAAATGCTTATCAGTTGAATGTCACATAGATCACCACCAGTAGGCTGTTATGAAACGCCATTGCTGTCTTATACGACGCAAACACCTTGCGTTTTGTGACAATTTGTTACGTTATATGGTTCGTCATTACTTTTTACGCATTTGATGTTACTTTATGTGGGTTTAGTATTTCATTATCTGACTTTATTGTTACGCTATATGAATTGGCCGTTACGTTTTGTGCATTTATCAATACGCTATGTGGGTCTGTTTTTTTACTAATGCTGGTTTAATATTACAATATTTAGTTTGTTCATTACGTTTTGTACATTTCCTAATACCTTCTGTGGACATTTCATTTCTTTATGTCACTATGGTTAATTGATGCCGTATATGTAGGGAAAGCACGTTTACGTCATGTGACAACTCTTAACGTTATGCGAGTTTGTCATTACGACATGTGAGTTTGTCATTACGGCAAGTGAGTTTGTCATTACGTTATGTGAGTGACTTTGCGTTATGTGAGTTTGTTGTTACGAGCCAGGCGTAACGAGAAAGAAATGCAAGTGAAACCAGCAACAACCTTTAAATCATTAACAATATTTATTCACAAAAAAAAAATAAGATAAGATTCAAAACAAAAGAATGTAAATGAACAGTACCTTTCAAGTTTATGTCACAAAGTCCCTCAAAATAATCCACAAGAATTTATAAAACAAATCCTTTGAATATCAGTTTCTGATCCCACAATTTAAAGTTCCTGAATTCAGAATTTAAGTCCAGAATGAATAAAATACTAAAGTAATCCAGTATAGAATAATTTCCAGTGAAAGTATACAAAGATGCCCAGATGAAAATCTTTTCTCCTTATATAATATCAAAGAAGGTTCTAGAAAAAGAATTTACTACAAGCATCTCTTATATTCTAGGTTCCTTCAGGAAACTTCTAAATTGTTGTATATATGGGTGAAAAACGAGCAGAGCTTTGGTAATAGTATAAGGGAGACAACAAGTACAGTTGTGGTTGTCATTGACTCCTCTGGTTATCTTCCCATGCTTTGGGGAAATGAAAGTAGAATTAGCTCCCTTACTGTCGCATTGCGTTCTGGGTAGATTTGTGCGCGAAATATAAAATAAAGAGAGACAATTTTCAGAAGATTGTATTATTCTGTGTTTTATTCCCCAATCTAAGACATTAAACACAACAAAATCTTCCATGACATTCCAAAAACAACTCAGTCCAGAATCAAGGACGTAAACATCATGTTATTGTAAACATGTTGTTCTAGAAAGTTACTTTTGGAAACATAGTAAATAAAGCTATTTATGGAAACATAGTAAACGTGATGCTTAAGATAAATGAACACCCTATATATAACAGTCATTACATTATGTGAGTTTGTCATTACGTTATGTAAGTTTTTCATTACGATGTGAGTTTGTAAATACGTTCTATGATTTTGTTATTACGTTATGTCATAAACTGTAAGTGGCGGAAACTAACGAGATTTCCCGACTTATAGGTGCTTGACAATCGTCGGTACTTAATACCGATTATTACCGTTTGTGTTGGCGAACATGAGTCATCTATCTATCTATCTGTCTGTCTGTCTGTCTGACTGCCCGCCCACCCATCTATCTATCTATCTATCTATCTATCTATCTATCTATCTATCTATCTATCTATCTATCTATCTATCTATAAGATTTTCTAGTGGACATGAATTTCTAAAAATACTGCCCCAGTACCAGTCCTATCGATACGACACACACCACTACTGTCCAAGTATCAGTCCAACTGATACGAAAGGTCAACTACTGTCCAGTGTCAGTCCTACTGATATGATACAGCCACAGTACAAGTCCTACGGATATGATACATTCCACTACTGCCTTAGTACCAGTCCTATTGATACGACAGTGCAAATCCAGTTGATGTGAGACAATACACTACTGCCCCAGTACTAGCCCTACGTACACGATACAGTGCATTACAACCTCAGTACCAGTTCTATTGATGTACACTACTGTCACGTTGCCAGTTCTGTTGATACTACACAGTCCACTATTGTCCCAATACCAGTCTTACTGATATGATGCAGTCTATCAATGCCCCAGTACCAGTCCTAATTGTACGACACAGTCAACTTTTGTCGCGATACAAGTCCTACTGATATGATACAGTCTACCACTGCCCAGTACTAGTCCTACTGATACGACAGCCCACTTCTGTCCCAGTATGAGTCCTGCTGATAGTCCACTACTGCCCAAATGCAAGGCATATTGACAAGATAGTCTACTACTGCCCTATACCAGCCCTACTGATACCTTACTGACTCCAGTCCTAGTTATATTCAGCAGTCCACTACTGCCCCAATTCTAGTCCTATTGATATCCTATAATCCATTACTGCCCAAGTACAAGTACTATGGATACGATACAATACACTACTGCCCCAGTACCAGTTCTACTTAAACGCTACAGTACATTTTTACCCCAGTACCAATCTTCTTAATATGGCAAAATACACTAGTGCCCCAGTACACATCGTACTGATATCCTGCAGTCCACTACTGGCCCAGTAATAGTTCTGTTCGTAAGACACAGTACCCTGTTGCCCCCGTACCAGGCCTTCTTATAAGCTACAGTACACTACTGCAGCACAGTCAGCCTTACTTATACGTCACAGTCCACTGCTGGCCCAGTACTAGTCCTAGTGATATTCAACAGTCCACTACTGCCGCAGTTCCGGTCTTATTAATAAGACACAGTACACTACTGCAAAAGTACCAGCCCTACTTATACACAATAGTACACTACTTGCCCAGTACTATTCCTGTATATACGTCGCAGTCCACTACTGACCTAGTACCAGTCCTACTGATACCCTTCAGTCCAGTTCTGCCCCAGTATTACACCTATGGATACGACACAGTCCACTACTGCCCCAGTTCCAGTCCTACTGATACCCTACAGTCCACCTCCGCCCCAGTCCTATTGATATTCTACAGTCCACTACTACCCAAGCGCCAGTCCTACTGATACCCTACAGTCCACTACTGCCCCAGTCCCAGACCTATTGATATACACATACCACTACTGCCCCAGTACGAGTTCTACTGATATGATGCAGTCCACAATTGTCCAATTTCCAGTCCTATTGATATGACTACTGTCCCAGTACTAGTCCTTTTTTATATGATCAGATACTGCTCTAGTACCAGTTTTACTGATGCTACACAGTCCGCTATTGTCCCAGTACCAGCCGTATTGATACAACACAATCCACATCTGTTCCAGTACAAGAACAAGTTCTATTGATACCCTATAGTCCACTACTGCCGCCGTACCAGTCCTACTGATATGACATAATCCATTACTGCCCCAGCACCAGTCTCACTGATACCCTACAGTCTACCCCTGTCCCAGTACCAGTCCTACAGATACCCTAAAGTCCTAAACTACCCCAGTACCAGTCCCTTTGTTACAACACAGTACACTATTGCCCCAGTGCCAGTCAGTCATATACGATACAGTATAATATTGCCCCAGTACTAGTCCTTTTAATACGACACAGTATATTACTATCCCATTACCATCCTATCGTCCTATTGATACCCTACAGTCCACTACTGTCCCAGTGCCATTCATATTGATACACTTTTGCCCCAGTACCAGTCCAGTCCTACTTATTCGCTATTGATATGTCACAGTCCACTGCTGGCCACGTACCAGCCCTGCTCATACCCGACAATTGCTTTATATCAGTCTTATTGATACCACACAGTACACTAAATCCCCAGTACTTGTTCTACTAATAAACTACAGTACTCTACTGCCCCAGTACCAGTCCTAATGATACGTCGCTGTCCCCTACTGACCCAGTTCCAGTCTTACAAATACTCTTGTCCACTACTGCCCCAGTACCACTCTTATTGATATGGCACAGTCCGCTACTGCCCCAGTACCAGTCCTACTCTGATACCCTACATTCCATCTCTGCCCCAGTGCCAGTCCTATTGATACTCTACAGTCCACTACTGCCACAGTACCAATCCTACTGATACCCTACAATCCACTGTTGCCCCAGTGACAAGTCCTGTTGATTTAACACAGTCCACTACTGCCCCAGTACGAGCTCTGCTGATACCCAACAGTCAACTACTGCCCAAGTACCAGTGATGACAAAGTCAACTACTATCAGTACCAGTCCTTCTGGTATGATGTCCACTACTGCTCCAGTACCAGTCCTTCTGATACTCTAAAGTCAAGACTTGTCCCATTACCAGTCCTGCTGTTATCCTACAGTCCATTACTGTCCCAGTACCAATTCTACTGATACGCTGCAGTCCACTTATGCCCGGGTACCGGTCCTATTGATGCCTCATCGTCAGAGATTGCCCCCATACCTGTCTTACTGATACCCTGTAGATAACCTATGTCTCAGTACCAGACCTATCGATACGTCCATTACTGCCCCAGTATCAGTCCTTCTAATACTCAACAGCCCGCCACTGTTTCAGTACCAGACCTATTGATACGACACAGTCCACTACTGTCTCAGTGCCTGTCCTGCTGATACCCTGCAGTTCATCACTGTCTCAGTACCAGGCCTATCGATTAGACAGTCCACTACTGCCCGAGTACCAGTACTACTGATATGCTACAGTACACTGTCCCATTGGCAAGCCTACTGGTACGCTACAGTGCACCACTGCCTCCCATACCAGTCCTACTGATATGCTTAAGTACACTTCTGCTCCAGTATCAGTCCTATTGATAAGCTACAGTCATATACTGTCCCAGTACAAGTCCTATTTATACCCTACAGTCGACTACTGTCCCACTACTAACCCTACTAATACGATACAGTCCAAGTTACAACTCTGTTGATACGCTACAGCCCAGTACTGCCCTAGTACCAGTCCGACTGATACAGTCCACTACAGCCCCTGATACTAGTCTGCCCTAATACTAGTCTTACTGATAGCGTGTAAGAGGGACTGGTACTGTGTCTGTAATGGCCTGTAGAATATACAGAGGACTGGTAAGGCGTCTACAACGGACTGTAGAATATAACGAGGACTTGTACTGGGTCTGTACTGGAATGCAGAACATATGGTGGACCGGTACTTGGTCTGTATTGGACTGTACAGTATATGGAGAACTGGTACTGGTTCTGTTGTGGACTGTGGATTATATGGAGGACTGGCACTTGGTTTGTAGAGGTCTGTAGACTATAGAGGGGACTATCGGGGTCTGTAGGGGACTCTATATATGGAAGACTGGTATTGTTTCTGTGTTGGACTGCAGGATATACGCAGAATTGGTACTGGGTCTGTAGTGAACTGGGGATTATTTTTGAGGACTGGCACTTTGTCTGTAGTCGACTGCAGAATATACCGAGAACGGGTACTGGGTCTGTAGTGGACTGTAGATTATAGGGAGGATAGTATCTGGGTCTGTAGGGGACTGTAGAGTATATGCAGGACTGGTACTGTGTCTGTGGTGGACTGCAGCGTATACGGTGGATTGATACTAGGTCTGTACTGGACTGTAAATTACAGGGAGGACTGTAACTTGGTCTGTAGTGGACTAAATAGTATACGGAGGACTGGAACTGGTCATGTAGTTGACTGTAGACTATACAGAAGACGAGAACATATATGGTATTTAGTGGACTATAGAGAATACGGACTCGTATTGGGTTTCTAGTGGGTTGTAGAGTATACGGAAGACTGGTACTGTGCCTATCGAACTATAGAGTGTATGGAGGACTGGTACTGGATCTGTAGTGGACAGAGTATAGGGAGAACTGGTACTGGGTCTATAGTGGACCGTAGAGTATATCGAGGATTGGTACTGGATCTTAGTCGACTGTTAATAATAAGGAGGTACTGGATCTGTGCTGGACTGCAGAGTATAGGGAGAACGTGTACTGAGTCTGAAGTAGACTCGTATATTATACAGAGGGCTGGTACTGAGTTTGTAGTGGACTGTACATAATACGGAGGACTGGTACTGGGACTGTATATACGGAAGACTGGTACTTATTCTGTGGTGGACTGTAGAGTATACGGAGGACTGATACTGTGTCTCTAGTGGATTACATAGTACTGGGTCTGAAGTGGACTTTATATTATACGGGGGACTGGTACTGAGTTTGTAGTGGACTGCACATAATACGGAGGACTGGTACTGGGACTGTATATACGGAGGACTGGTACTTATTCTGTGGTGGACTGTAGAGTATACGGAGGACTGGAACTTGGTCTATAAAGGACTGTAGAGTATAAGGAGGACCGGTACTGAGGCTGTAAAGGACTGTAGAGTATACGGAGGATTAGAGCTGGGACTGTAGTTGACTGTAGCGTATACGGAGGACTACGATTTGCTCTGTTGTGGACTGCAGTGTATACAAAGGACTGGTACCGGTCTCTAGAAGACTGTAAAGTACACAAAGGACTGGTACTAGATCTGTAGTGGACTGTAGAGTATACGGAAGACTGGCACTGTGTCTGTGGTGGACTGTAGACTGTACGGAGGACTGGTACTGGGTCTGTAGTGGACTGTAGATTGTACGGAGAACTGGTACTGGGCCTGTAGCGGATTGTACAGTATACAGAGGACTGGTACTGTATCTGCAGTTTACTGTTGAGTATAGGAGGACTGGAACTTGGTCTGTTGTTGACTATAGTGTATACGAAGGACTGATACTGGTTTCGTAGTGGACTGTAGAGTATAGTGAAGACTGGTACGGTGTAGTGGACTGTAGAGTATACGAAGGACTGGTGCTGGTTTCGTTGTGGACTGTAGAGTATACGGAAGACTGGTACGGTGTTTGTAGTAGACTGTAGAGTATACAGGAGACTGGTACGGTGTTTGTAGTGAACTATAGAGTATACGGGAGATTTGTACTGTAGGGGATTGTAGAGTACAAGGAAGACTGGTACTGTGTCTATAATGGACTGTAGAGTATACGGAAGACTAGAACATGGTTTGTAGTGGACTGTACAGAATACGGAGGACTGGTACTGCGTTTCTAGTGGTCTGTAGAGTATACGGAGGAATGGTTCTGTTCATATCGTGGGCTGTTGAGTGTATAGAGGACTGGTACTTATTAGGAAGACCGGTACTAGGTCTTTGGAGAATTCTTTAGTATATGGATTGCTGGTACTGGGTCTGTAGTGGCCTGTAGAGTATACGCAGGACTACTTCTAGGTCTGTAGGAGATTGTGGATTTCCTTTAGGACTGGTACTGGGTCTGTAGGGGACTGTAGAGTACACTGAGTACTGGTACTGTTTCTTTAGTGGACTGTAGAGTATACAGGACTGGTACGGTGTTTGTAGTGGACTGTAGAGTATACGGAAGACTGGTACCGAGTCTCTGATGGACTGTAGAGTATACAAAGGACTAGAACATGGTCTGTAGTGGACTGTAGAGAATATGGTACTGGGTTTCTTGTGGGTTGTAAAGTATACGAATGACTGTTACTGTGCCTATCGTGGGCTTTAGAATGTATAGAGGACTGGTACTTATTAGGAGGACTGGTACTAGGCCTAAAGGGAACTATAGTATACGGAGGACTGGTACTGGGTCTGTAGTGGCCTGTAGAGTATACGCATGACTGGTTCTGGGTCTGTGGTGGACTGTGGATTTCCTATAGGATTGGTACTGGGTCTGTAGGGGACTGTAGAGTACACGGAGGACGTACTGTTTCTCTAGTGAATTGTAGAGTGTACGGGACTGGTACGGTGTTTGTAGTGGACTGTAGAGTATACGTAGGTCTGGTACTGGACTGTAGAGTATACCGAGACTGGTACCGAGTCTGTGGTGGACTACAGAGTATACGAAACACTAGAACATGGTCTGTAGTGGACTATAGAGAATATGGTACTGGGTTTCTTGTGGGTTGTAAAGTATACGAAGGACTGTTACTGTGCCTATAGTGGGCTGTAGAATGTATAGAGGATTGGTACTTATTAGGAGGACTGGTACTAGGTCTAAAGGGAACTATAGTATACGGAGGACTGGTACTGGGTCTGTAGTGGCCTGTAGAGTATACGCATGACTGGTTCTGGGTCTGTGGGGGCTGTGTATTTCACTTAGGACTGTTATTGGGTCTGTAGGGGACTGTAGAGTTTAATGGGGGACTGGTACTGGAGGAGTGCACTGTAAACGCAGGACTGGTACTGAGTCTGCACTGGACTGGTGAGCATACGTAGGTCTGGTGCTGGGTGTTTAGAGAATTATAGTGTATACGGAAGACTGGTACCGAGTCTGTGGACTGGTACCTTGACTGTAGTGGAGTTTAAAGTATTCGGAGGACTGGTGCTGTGTCAGTGGTGGACTGCGGAGTATACGGAGGACTGGTACTGGGGCTGTAGTGGAAGGTAGAATATATGGAGGACTGTTGCTGGGTCTGTAGTGGACTGAACCATAGAACTCACAAGGAATAGATTAAAACGTTTATCCTATTGACTAAGTTCATTTGTTGTTCTTTTCGATCCCCCGGAGTCAGGGGCAATTAGCAGAGATTTTACCATGAATTTGTCCCTGCAATGCAATGTGTTTACCAGAGCTCTGAATTTGGAAATATGAAAGCCCCGCTCTTCCCCGTCCCCGTTCGGCCGGAAGTTTCAAATAATTAATGCATTAGTTGTTTCATATTTTATAGTTTGACTTTGTTATAACCACATTCTCATGATTCTTGTATGATTTGACGAATAAAATAAGTGGATTGTCATGTTCGTGTTTTGTCTTTACAATCCATTTTTTGCCAATAAAAGAACTGACTTGACTGGACTTGATTTGCTTTTGGAATAATAATATTTCCTACAAGTACAAATTGTCTCCAAACAGATCATGCTCAGACTGTTATAAAAGAGATAAAAAGTTAAGTATGATTTCATTATGAGAGAGAGAGAGAGAGAGAGAGAGAGAGAGAGAGAGAGAGAGAGAGAGAGAGAGAGAGAGAGAGAGAGAGAGATTCTTGTATGGATTTGACGAATAAAATAAGGGGATTGCCATGGTCGTGTTTTGTCTTTACAATCCATTTTTTTCTGGATTTGTCAATAAAAGAAATGACTTGATTGGACTTGATTTGCTTTTGGAATAATGTTTCCTACAAGTACAAATTGTCTGCAAACAGATCATGAGAGAGAGAGAGAGAGAGAGAGAGAGAGAGAGAGAGAGAGATAGAGAGAGAGAGAGAGATTCTTGGGTAATAGTGGTAGTAACTGCCTAGATATTTTGGTAGAGGTGTGCGATCTAAGTCTCAAAAACATGACCCATTTTCATAATCCTGAATATTTTTTACATTTTAGACCCATACTGCTCAAATCCCTTACCTATATCTATAATTTTTGTCGCAAATTCCACCCCATATTTGCCGCACATGCCTTGTATAGGCAGATGTTCCCTGAGAGAGAGAGAGAGAGAGAGAGAGAGAGAGAGAGAGAGAGAGAGAGAGAGAGAGAGAGAGAGAGCGCATCTTATTCGCTTCTTTTCGCTTTTCTATTTACCATTTACCGTTTAAACGCATAGCAGTAGCATCGATATGTTTCACCTCTGCATAGATAACTGGATAGATTATCTTGCACCAAGGTAAAGACAAAAATATTGCCTCAAAGAGAGCAGTATATAGGATTTGTTTCTATGTGTGTACATGTATGCATTTCTATGCATCCAGTAGTTTCCGTTTCGAAGTGAAGTAGTAAATATATATTGATCAGAGCAGTACTTGAAGCTATCCAAATTAGACGTACAAACGCATTCCCTTATAAAAGCAATGTTTTCTAGTTCTTAAAGAACATTTCATCTTGAAGGTAAGAAGCTTATAAACAGTGAGACTTGAGACAACCAGAAAAAGTTTGCGAACCTGCTCAATATAACGTTTTACAGACAACAGGGATACAATGGCTGCGGCCGCCTATAAAACTATATTTTCTGAGTTAACTGAAGTTAATCGAATAATGGTTTCAGGATTAACAGACACGATCTACGGTTTAAATCGATTTTCCGGGACAACAGTAATGTTCTGCAAACGTAAGGTGTTTGTGCTATCTAAGACAATCATGGCGTTCCATAGGCTGTTTCGTTAAAGAAGTGCTGTATTTGGACGGATACGTATTGCTACATAAACATTTTTAACATCTCTTAACCTTCATAGTCGTGATGCATGTAACTATAATGTAATTGATAAAGCATGGAGTTATTGCGACCGATGACCTAAAATATTTATATTATATATGCAACGTGAAATTCACACCCCTCCCCCCGCCCCCACCCACCCCCTCCCCCCCCCCCCACACACACAGAGTACATTATAATTAAAGACAGTTGGTATGTCAATACTGATTAACTTAGGCCTACAATTACATCAATCAATACCTCGTTTACAAAGCGCAAGCTAGACATGCAAGAAATTATAAAACTCTACGTGTATTAAAATCAACGACCACACATACTTAACAGGATGATTTGTATATAAAACAATGATGCCCACTGCAGATATTGATTTTTCCAACTTAGTCATTTTTCTCATATAGTTTTTTCCAACTTAAGCGCTTGATATACGTTTTCCAAGATAGTCGTTACTTTTTCACACTTAAGCGTATTTCCAACTTAGTCTCTTAACATACATGTCATTATACAATTTTTCCACACGAAAACTAAGTCGCGGTGACAACAAAGTTAATAGGATATGGGTAACAGATGGCAGAGCAATGTCCATCCCAAAAGCTTTCCTGTAGCATTCGGATCTGGAGAGTAAATAAAAAATCTGGATTAACAACTGGAAGAATGAAATTCCCAGACGGCATGCTAACGTTCAGCCAACCTTGAATAAACGTTGTTCATTTCGTTGGCCCAATGTAGACATTCAACGTTGGCCCAACATAAGTTTGCTCGTTGGGCCATCGATGGGCCAAGGTGTAGGCATAACGTTGGGCCGACGTATGTCAATGTTAATTACAACGTTGGGCTAACGTTAGCCCTGCACAATTTAAACGTTGGGCAAACGTAAAAATTATGTATGATGCCAACCCATTTTTTTTTGCCAATGGAAAGGGGCTGTTCCGACAGCAAATCAACATGTGAACTCAGAGCATCTGAGTATAATTATGTTATATATTCGTTTCAAATTTAGGCAGTGGTTATGAACTGCATGAGGCTGATATGAAAGCCTCTTATCACTGTGCAGTTATGCTGATCTGAGTCTTTGCTGGGTGCATATGTGACATTGTAGGTTTTGCTGTGCTCTTACTCACTTGTGAGTTTGACATTCTTACAGCACAGTATTATATTTTTATATGCTCTGGCTCATTTGTGATTTTGACATTCTTATAGTACAGTACTATATTTTTATGAATGTAAAACAGTATTTCACTAAAAAGCAGTGGTTTTACAATATTTTGTTTCTTTTTTTTATAAATTGACATAGTTTCTTTTTTTTATAAATTGACATAGCTCTAGGAGGAGTCTGATCAGGATCTACACTGTCTTCCATGAGCGTGTTTTGGACCCATTATTCTAGTAAAATAAGGTTTGTGCTGTAAGAATGTCAAAACCACAAATGAGCCAGAGCACAGCAAAACCTACAACGTCACATCAGCATCCAACAAAGACTCAGATCAGCCTTCACAGTCTGATAAGAGGCTTTCATATCCGCCACAAGCAGCTCATTACTTTTGGCTAAATTAGAAACGAATATATACTATAATTATACTCACATGTTTAAAACTCTTAATCCTTCTTCTTTAAATCACATCTTGAGACCTTCATTGGTGCATTCAGTCAGAGAGTCAGAACTCAAATGGTATAAAAGCTATCTTTATGGGTAATTTAAAGTGTTATGAAAACCTTTGGTAGATGGTAACAGTAGTGAACAAGATTACTCCAAGGTATTGGATTACCAATTAATATAGCAAGTTTTAGTGGTCACCTTGGCGCTGCACTAGAAGCCAGTAATAAAGATTACGTCATGCTGTGTTTGTGCTTTATGCAACAGTATATGGTACACTAACATGCTAATTACATTGGTATCTTGTATTAACTGACCTGCATATATTATGATACAAATAATTTATACATCTTATACTTTTCTCCAACGGATTTAATAAATTCAATAATGCATGAGCACTCATACAAGATCCTCTATATATTTGGGGTATGTTGGGCCAAGCACAACGTTGATCCAACGTGTAACTCTTTGGATTTACAGCCTTAGTTATTGATCCACACTACCGACTTAATTTGGATTTAAAACATGGTAATCAGAATTATGCATACCGGTTGATATATGAAATCACATTTTGGCAATATTTTTGTCACTTTAGCAGAATCAGCAATAAACTAATTGCTGACGTTGTTCCAACGTTGGCGCAACATTATACAGAGGAGTGCATGATTTGCATATTTATGGTAACTTTAGGCCAACGTTGGGCCAACCTTACACCACATATCAAATAAAACTTTTTTTATTACCAGTATTTTGCATAACATTGGCCATTACTGTTGCAACTATGACACTATTTTACTGACTTTAAAATAATTCATTAGATTGATATTATGGTTGGCCCAAGGTTGGGCCAATATTGGACAGCCAACGGATAACCATCAGCCAACGATACAACTCAATGCCAACGTTGGGCCAACATTGTCATGCTATCTGAAAAGCCGAAGAGGGGCTGGTTGTCTTTCACACACACACACACACACACACACACACACACACACACACACACAACAACAACAACAACAACAACAACAGCAACATAAAAAAGTCATAACAAATACACGTTCCGAATTTTAAAATGTGCAGTAGTTCCGTAGTTACTGAGAAATACTTGAAGGAAAAAAATTTACACAGAGACACAAAAAGGCACGAAAGAGACAAAATCTTCATTTCCGCTTGGCCTAATAAGAGTCACTGATGAGGCCTGATTGGCCGATACTAGCTAGTCTGGCCAAGAAAACTTGTAAACTAGACAGTTTTTTTTTTAGCGTACTCCTTGCTTTAAAAAGATAACCCTTTTATAGAACATATACGTACGCTGACCTAACCAGGCATGTTTCAGGTACAGATGAGGTATCACATATATCCATTACTCAAGGAAATATAGCGGAGTTCAACCACAACCTAGGCGGAATTTTTTATAGCCACTTTCTATAGTTGGAGTAATTTGCAATCATGTACACTGGCTTATTGAAGTTTGATGCTGCTGAAAGTCTATTGATAACTTAGCACACTTACCAAAATTAATGATAATATTTTATGCCTAGACTGATTTAAATGACAGGGTTTTAATTTGAAAATAAGAATTTTATCAAACAGGATTACATTGCTTACCGTTCGCCGCTTGATGAAAAATGAATTTGAAAACAAGTACGCCACATGTAACACGTGACCAAATATATTGTTGTTTCCACCTACTATATTGCAATACAGACCTGGTATTATACAAAGACACCTACTGTTTAAATATTTGTACCAAATATAACACAAAAAGCGTTGATTATTATTCGATTTTAACTTTGTATTAAATCGAAATGATATTGTATAATGCAAACAATTCTTGTACTACGCTAAATACACTTGTACTGAACCGTTTTCACTTATTACCGTAGGATATTGATATATTGATATGAAAACTATACATAGTTATTTAACTTAACGATTCATTGATTGGTTACAGTGCCTAATAGTATACCAAACCAACAAAGTATTATACAAACTGAACTCAGCGCTGTGACAAAATGTCTCGCTATATTATCAACTACACTTTATATCGTATCAGCTATACTGAGTACGATGGCAGGTGAACCTATTAAATTAGGAAGACAACTTCATGCAACGTCCTTTCTCATACTGATACATTACATATGTCTGCTATTCTATAAAACCATGTTATTAATATAACATAGTTGTGTGATAAGTTCTTTTGAACATATCATATAATTATAAATCCCCCCCAGTGTTATACAAAAATATCTTGGTGCTGTAGCAAAGCCTCTTATTATTATATAAGTTTCACCTGGTATTGTATTTTTATGCATTTAGTATCATGCATAGACGTGTCTTATGGAACCTTGTACTTTATCGATTCCACTGAATATTACTTTGTTTTTTGTCTCGTTATTACGTAAAATGCACAGACTATTATATAAATGCAGCCGAATGATTTGGCAAAAGCACCCAATATTATATTGATTATACCAAGCGTTATGATGTACATACCTAGTATTATGTAAAAGTAATCTTTTACATTGACAAAATATCTTATTTTTATATAAAAAAATACCCGGTATTGTATCTTGTGAAATTAGTATTATGCATAGACGTGTCTCACAGAACCTTGTACCTTACAAAATCCACTGAATATGACTATTTTGTCTCGTTGTTACGTAAAATGCACAGACTACTGTATGAAAGCAGCCAAGTGATTTGGCAAAAGCACTCAATATTTTATTGATTATACCAAACGTTATGTTGCATATACATATTATTATGTAAAAGTGACCTTCTACATTACCAAACTATCTTATTATCATATAATCTATAATCCGTATTGTGTCTTGTGCACCAATTATTATATACATACTTACCTTAAGACAGTTATGGCGTTCCATAGATTGTGGTGCTAATAGTAATATTGTGTGGTTTCTTTCAGTGGAACGGTAAAAAAGTTAGCGGTAACTTCGAAGATGGAGGTATAGATAATAGTCTTGTATATCTGAATAAACTAAAGCCCGCTCTCATGTGCATATGCGAGGTATGATCAGGATCTTCTCTGTTTGCCTAGATATTCTCTCGAATCCTTCGATTCGATAAGCTGGCAGCTTAAGCATGTCAGTCGGGGCACATAATTTCCTACAAGATTGCATGTACACAGCGAAAACTCAGATTACCCTGCGCATTAATTGATTGTGTTGGGGTTTAACGACACGTCAACCCTTGTGGGTCATTTTGTTTCGTCTCCCAGAGAAAGGGAGACAAGAGATAGAAGAGATAGTAGAAGAGATGAAAGAGAGGGACAGGGAAGAAAGAGGAACAGGAATGAAAGTGAAGAAACAGAAGAAATAAAAACATTCCCCCTGTACCCTTACCTGCTACAAGGATAGCAGGCCTTGCCCAACTGTAAGCCAGTATCAGTTGGACGCCCCAGTGACATAAGATACACGACATCTTCGCACCACCCGACCACCCCCATATTATTACCCTGCGCAACAGCGCATGCTAATCAGAGTCTTCACTATCAGCTTGAGTACACTTTGGATCCTCGGTTTCCAACAAAATGCTCTGCCAAGACTCAGACCAGATCGCGGATGTGCAAGTTGATCTGAGCCTTCACTAGGCGTACACGCAATCTAGTAGGAAATGATGTTCCCCAGCTGACATGCATCCGCTGCCCGCTTATCGAACCGAAGGATTCGAGAGAATATCTAGGCGAACAGAGAAGATCCTAATCAGGCGTCGCATATGCACATGAGAGCGAACTTAAGTTGAGATTGTCTGTGCAAATATATAATGCTATTATTTATGCCTCCAACTGCGAAGTAGCTGGAGGGGTATATAGCTTTTGGGTTGATCGTCTGTATGTCCGTTCGTCTGTTCGTCTGTGCGTCACGCTTAGCATACGGCCAAGAACGATAAGGGATAGGATCTTGAAATTTTATATATCGAATAAGGATGGAAAATAAGCGGACCCATCGGACTTGTAGTTCCAGCGTTACATGTATGGCCCTTTTCCGACTCATGCATTGAAAGCCTACAATGAAATCTTTTGAGCAAGATACCTCAAAAAGTACTTGAGCTAGTTCCTTAGAACTTGGCGAGCATGTTGGGGATGACGAGTAGGTCACCTGCTTAACTTTCGAGAAAAAAAAATAATAATAATAAATAAAAAAATAATAATTCGGATTAATTTTGTCAGATTTATGCCCCTTTCCAACTTTGGCATTTTGTAATTACACGCGTACAGTTAGGGCATAGTGTTTTACAAAACACACCTGTAGTTTTCAGTTGCTATAGAAATACAACGATGAATACCGTATCGATCAAATTAACGCCCTGTGCGTTTAGGGTTTTCAAAATGACTCGTATAGGGATAACTTGTGGTAAAATATGTACACATTTTAAAGTGTACCACTTTTAAAAAAATCAGCAAAGGACTTATTTGATGATGTTTATGCGATTTTTCCTGATTTTCTTTATAAAAGCATATGTTGTGGGTACTCATTTGAATTGCATCGACAAGTCGATGCAATTCAAATGGGTACCCACAACATATGCCTTTATTTAGTTTCGTCATGCAATAAGGTGTTTGGATACACTTGATTGATTGTCTGGCATCTTTCATAAGGAGGACAAGTTATGTGACTTCCTGTATGCTATCCATTCTGCACGTCAAGCCCCTTTTGAAAAGAGGTCTATTCTAAAATCTGCTCTGGCCTAAGGGGATTTAGCCTGTAGCGGCCATAAAACTTCTCACCGTACTTTGCTATATATAATAAATATATATTAGGGTCACTGAAACTAGTAAGTCTTGCCCTAAAACCTTGAAATTTCAGCTGTTTTTCAGTTTTGTGAATGCGCTCATTCCTCTCAAGGTTCATTTCTTTTGGACTCTATTGCAAGAAAAACGCTGAAAAAACAAAACAAAACAAAACAAAAAAACAACAACAACAACAACAAAAAACAACAACAACAACAAAAAAAAAAACATCTTTATATGTGCAGTCCTGGGTTATGCGATGTTGCACACTAGCATTGAATTGTGCAGAACTCTGTGTTCATATAACTAAAAGAGGCTCGATGGTCCCAAAGGATTCGGACCACAAAGTTTGAATTTACTCTGTAACTGACTTACCAGAATATGTACCTCTGGAACCTGAAAGCGATGGGAGCTTAAGGCGGCAATAAACAATTATCACTGATAAACGATACAGATACGTTCTTTCAGTATACTAAAACACGACGTACTATAAATCGATGAAAGCTGACTGACCATTGTGTCACACAAGGAGCGCTAGCTCCATGCAAATCGTGGTAATCCCACGCTACGTTATAGTCGGTAAACATTCATCTATTTATATACAAGTTAAGCATAAAACCCTATCGTGAACACTATAATTGGTAGTCGTAATAAATAAAAGCAGCCTGTTACTGATCTACACGGTCATCGTGAAAAGTCTTACCTGCAGCGTCTTAAAGTGGTCGGTCGGATCCACGATCTTCGTTATGAGTGTGACAAAATATTCAACTATATATTGTACATAATGGACACCTTGGATCCTGGTCGGCACTTTTGAGAAAATCACAATAATCAGACGACGCCGGGCGTCTTTTCTGCGACGCAGCGAAGTCGCGACATCGGTGCGAAGTCGTGACGTCGCAGCGGTGCAGAACTGATGTCGATCTGACGGCGTGTGTATTCATGGTGTTGCCTAGCCATACAGAGCAAGTTCTTTACTTAGTACGTCTAGTAATTATTTTACTACGAGTAATCAGTTATTATGTGAAATGCTTTCATGCCAGTATTCTCGGACTTCTCAATATTCGAATGCTAATGAGGTTGATATAATGCAGTTCCGACCCGGTGGGCACGCGGTGTTTGGGCGGTGTCGTGTCGGCATCAGCATAACGTCTTTGGCGTCGGTGAGGCATTGATTCGGCGTTGTGTGTCAGCTGGGGAGTTTTCCAAATTAGTACGTAGCTCATCACAACTGCACTTGTTGAACTGCATTGACTAATCATTGGCCTGGTGTGAGTGCTTTCGCAACTTATAAATACAGGCAAAATCACGCAATATAACCGCCAACCTTGACAAAACTGACTGATGGTTGTACACCACTTGGCATGTTCTTACTAGGTAACCAGCGTGGACCTTCTAGGAGTGTATAGCCTTTACTGCTCATATCTTTATACTAAATCGTATACTGCTATATGTGAACGTTTTATTGTTGTATTGTAATGACTAAGTTTATTCTGTTACTAAATAGTTTACTTATATATAGTAAAATAATATTGCAAGGCAACTGTTTCAGCGAAATCACAAGAAGATAGGGCTGTATACAAAATAGACGTCTCTGTAATGTCTGAACCTGTCTAGTCAAAGCAGTTAGTGCTTACAGATACTTTCATCGGACAGAGACTGATTTGCTAATCAAATACAGTAGCTCATTCATTTTCTTTTCATTTGCTGACCAGTTAGTCTGAATTCATGCCATTATAACTCGATGTTGTTCCATTTAATATATTGATACTGATTACCAACAATAGTTGGTTCATTTGTTTCCTCTGAAAGTCTTTACTCAAAATCCTTGCTTACCTGAAGCACTATTAGGGACAATACCAAGGGAGAACAGTAGGATTGACACAATGTACCGAACGCAAGGATCGTGTTGCCTGTGATTACGAGGGAAACTTGTAGTTGTCCTGCAATTTGCGCTGGATACCCGGACACTTGACTCCTTACCATACTTGTCCTAAAAGTTTTCAATCAGCCCCATTTTATCGATAAGTAACGTGTGTTACGGACGGCCGTGTAAGATGAGAGAAAACAGTGTGGGACCTGACCAGACGCCATGTTTTGTTGCGTCTGGTCTGGGTCTACACTGTTTGTTCGGGCCTGTATCATTATAAGGGACAATACTATGGGGAACCAGCAGGACTGATACTATGTGCTACTCATCTTACCTATTAGACTAATGATAGTTCTGCAGTTTGTTCCGCATCTTGCGCTGGATACTCGCACACCTTACTTATTGCCATACTTGTCCTAATAGTTGATTTTGAATAATTTTATTTTACCGAAAAGTTACGTGTCTGATAGACATCTGGGTAAGATGAGTAAAACAAAAGTCAGAAAGGATTAAAGACAGTATGGGCCCGATCAGACGTGTTTTGTGGCGGCTTGTCTTGTTATACACAGATTGCTCAGACCTGTTTTTCCGAGTACCCAGGGTAAATGCGGTATTTATTGTTCTTATACTAGAGATGACAACACTACTAAATGCAGAATAAATCCTTTTTTTATTTTTTTTATTTTTCATTTTTTATTTATATTTTTTCTTCTATACAGCTATCAAATTCAGATTCATAGTAAGCAAAGTTACTCTTTAACCATATATGCCCACTTTAAAAATAAATGTGCATTGTTTTATGTATTTACACTGTAACCAAGCCTCCTCATTGCATGAGAGACTGTCTCGAAACTTGTAATGGGACCAAATATAAATCCATTTTGACAAAGAAGTTTTGACTTTTGTCATTGACACATGTGTCTCTCTCCTATTGCGATATGTTAGCGACCGTCTCCCTGCGAGAGGTGCTTGGTGTGCATTTACGATATACTTATCTTTCGCAACTGACACGTCGACATTTTTCCTCTACTATATATCTGCATTCGCTTCGAATAATATGACTCTGGTTATTATCTCAAACGTTTCTATTTCCTTCCAATCTATTCCCAGGGGGAGGGTCTGTGTGCGACTATCGATGCTTCAAAACACTGGTAAAGCAACTTGCTTACTATTTGGTGTGACAGTACTTACCTTGTTCTTGCTGTCACTCTCCACAATCACATGATCTGTAGCAGGGGTAAACAACGAAGTGCTGTCATTCCAATTTATCGTCGCATGTGCCGTTTCTCATGCTTACTGCATCTTATAATACTATTCGTAATAAATAACCAACTCATACCTATCTTCTCAATTTTAACATACTTGCAAGACAATTGTCTACTAGTAACTAAGGCTACCCCAACCAACTTTTCTAAACGTGTGCTAAAGTGCAAAGCCTTTTACGATAATGTTGCGTTCACAGCAAATCTTATTCTCTATTTTTCTGTTTCCTTATTTGCAACTTGGCTTATAATCTTAATGTTTATCTCAGGGGATGTTCACCCGCACCCGGGACCTTTGTCAACAACATCATCAAATAGTATCTCTAGCTCTTCGTCTAGCTTATCCTCTACTGTTTTCAGCTCTATAAACCTTAGCCACCACCTTTCTTTTGTACATTACAATGTCCAAAGCATAGCCTCCAAACTGGACATCCTCTATGCGGAACTATTAGAATTTGACATCCTAGCCTTTACTGAAACCTGGCTAAGCGCCTCTGTAGCTACCGACGATCTTGTCCTTGACTCATATAGCAAACCTGAACGCAAGGATCGCGTTGGTGATGCGCATGGTGGTGTCATGATATATGTTAAGGAATATATACACTACAGACGCAGACGCGATCTCGAACCAAGGGGAATTGAATGTATATGGATTGAAATTGCAAACAACACAAAACATGCCTTATTTGGTGTCTACTACAGACCACCAAACTCTGATTCTACATACTATACCTCTATTGAAGATTCTTTACATCTAGCAACAGACACTGGTATAAATGATATTATTATAACTGGTGATTTCAATTTTAATCTATTACACCAACAGACTATACGCAAAATTGATTCATTATGTAATCAATTTGCGTTGTTTCAAGCCATAAACCAACCCACCCATTATACCGAGCATTCATCCTCATTACTGGACATCCTACTTGTCAGTAATAAGGAACATTTAATTGTTAGTGGTGTAGGTGATCCTTTTTTAACACAAAATCTACGTTATCACTGTCCAATATATGGAATATTTAAATTCTCCACAGCTAAACTAAAATCATACACACGTCTTATTTGGTACTACGAGCAAGGTAACTATGATCTCTTAAGAAGCAAAGCGGCTGCTGCTGACTGGGATTCTTTACATGACCTGGACATAGACACATACGCCCAGAATATAACTACACATATAATATCTCTAGCCAAAGATTGTATACCAAATAAAACCATTAGGATAAGACCATCAGACCCACCGTGGCTTACCTCTTACCTCAAGAAATATATACGAAAACGAAAACGGGCATACAGAAGAGCTAAGCGGACAAACGTAGCATCACACTGGGCTAAATTCAGAAGATTAAGAAACAAGGCTATATCGATCTTTCGCGATTCTAAAAAGACATTTTATGACAAAATTACTGATAAATTAAAATCTGAATCTCTTTGTTCTAAAGACTGGTGGTCTACACTGAAATCGATAATTAACCAGAATACTAAATCCCAAATCCCACCTTTGGAAAGTAACGGATTGATATATACGGATGAAAAGGAAAAGGCTAATCTTCTAAACCAATTCTTTCAAAGCCAAACTGTGTTAGATGAGCAGAATGCATCACTACCAGAATTAACATGTGTAGCAAATTCTAGATTAAGTAGCATCGTCCTTACTCCAAATGAAGTTCAGTCAGTCTTAAAATCACTGCCAACGGGTAAAGCTTCTGGACCCAATGGAATAAACAATCGTGTTCTTAAAGAATTGGCAAAGGAAATTTCTCTGCCCCTCTGTACTCTTTTTAATCTATCTCTTCAAACTGGTATTGTACCTGAATCGTATAAAGAAGGTAATGTCTGCTCAATATTTAAGAAAGATGACCCATCCCTGCCTAGAAACTACAGACCAATCACTCTCCTAAACTCAGAGGACAAGGTTTTTGAAAGACTAGTCTTCAAATATTTATATAATCATCTACGTGATAACAATATTTTGACCTCTTTACAGTCTGGTTTCATACCTGGCGACTCGACAGTTAATCAACTGACATATCTTTACGATACTATCTGCCGAGCCTTGGATAATGGTAAAGAGGTCCGTGCGGTCTTCTGTGATATAAGCAAGGCCTTTGACCGTGTATGGCACGCCGGTCTTATTCACAAACTTGAGGCAGCAGGAGTCACTGGCGCTGTGCTCAACTGGTTCAGGAGTTATCTCTCTGACAGGAAACAAAGAGTTGTTCTTCCCGGTGCCTCTTCAAACGGGATTTACATTTTAGCTGGTGTCCCACAGGGATCAATCCTGGGACCATTACTGTTTCTACTATACATTAATGATATAGTAAATGACATTGGAGCAAACATTAGACTTTTTGCCTATGATACGAGTCTTTTTATCGTAGTAGATAATCCAATAACAGCTGCTGTCTATCTGAATTCTGACCTAAATGTAATATCACAATGGGCTTCATCATGGCTAGTGCTCTTCAACCCAACTAAAACAGAATCTCTTATCTTCACACGCAAACTGAATAAGCCTGTTCATCCTCCACTCTATACGAATGATCAACAACTAATTGAAGTCGAAACACACAAACACTTAGGTGTTTATTTCTCAACTGATTGTACATGGCATAAACATATAGATTATATCAAAGATAAAGCTTGGGGACGAATCAATGTTATGAGGAAACTCAAATTCAAGCTCGACAGAAAATCCCTAGAAATTATTTACATGGTATTTATACGACCTCTACTTGAATATGCAGACGTAATTTGGGACAATTGTACCTTATATGAAAAACAAGAGCTTGACAAGATTCAGAATGAAGCAGCCCGAATTGCAACTGGAACCACCAAACTCATATCCTTAGACTGTCTTTACAACGAAGTTAAATGGGAATCCTTAGAAAAACGCCGAAGAAACCACAAACTCACCCTATTCTATAAAATGTACACCAATTTGACTCCATCATATCTTTCTGACCTAGTACCACAAACTGTTAGTAGCGTTTCGCGATACAATCTTAGAAATTCTCATGCTCTACAAACTGTTGACGCTAGATCTAACAATTATTACTATTCATTTCTTCCATCAACAGTGAGGGAGTGGAATAATCTACCGTCTGATGTTACTCAGTCAGAATCAATAGCTGCTTTTAAACACAACATCAACAAAGAAAATTTAGTCGTACCAAAGCACTTCTATACCGCAAAAGACATGCACAAATTCTTCACACCCGCTTAAGAACGAAATGCAGTGCATTAAATTATGATCTTTTCCTGAAGAATATCACGGATTCCCCACTGTGCCGCTGCGGCGATATCGAGAATACCTATCATTTCTTTTTTCAATGTCCTCAATATCGGAACTCGCGGACTGAGCTCTTCGAAACAGTTTCACAGTACAAGGAAATCTCTCTTGATCTACTTCTCTTCGGTGATATTTCTCTCTCCTACGATACAAATAAGAAAATATTCGAGAAAGTCCAAAAATATATAATCACTACCAAGAGATTCACTGCCATGCAGTAATTCTAAGAATGTACAGAATTATACTTGTAAAACTTACCATGCGGCTAGTTTTGTTTTGAAGCAAGGGAGTTTTTAAGCATTACTGTCGCGCACCCTACCCCTCCCCCCCCTCCACTCTCTCTCTCTCTCTCTCTCGCTCTCTCTCTCTCTCTGAATAACCAAACTCTTAGGTACTCAGTCAACAAGTCTTTTTCACTTCTTTCACACCTAATATACAACCTCCATTATAACTAATAATCCACTGCATTTTTTAAATAAACAACTAAATACACAATACTGATGTACAGACATACCCAAATTTTCTGTTTTACCTACGTTTCTCTATAATTGTTGCTTTTCCTACTCTTTCTAATGATACAATTATCTAAGTTGTTTTTAACTGAATGAGATCGTAGTTTATATTGTTTGTATAAATGCATATGAACAGTAATTCAAAGTATCACTTGTACATGATCTTCGCCTTCTTTTCACAGTTGTTATTATCAAGGAGAAGAACTAAATAAGTAACATTGCTTTCGTTCTGATCCTTTAATATGTATTTTCATAACATTATATTTGTACCCATGTATACTTTGTGAAAATAAAATATGTTTTAACCAAAGTTTGACCCGCATAATGAAAACGTACCTTTAAACATGTGCACCCATCGAAGACTCAAATCAGACTGCGCATGCGCTCAGTCTGGTCCGACTTCGCTGTTCTCATGAAGAAACCGTGTTTGCATCCTTGGTTATCCAAAATGCGCCAGTGAAGATTCTGATCAGACTGCGCGAATGCACAGACTGATCTGAACCTTCACTGGGCGCACATGTACGAAGGTATGTTTACTGACTTTGTGGCTTATGTACTAGTGGAAAAAAAACGCAAGTTCGGTTTTGGTGTCATAATTTTTTATTGAGAAAAAGCGCAGACTGTCTACGTTAAAAAGTTCGCTGTGGACATGCATGATTCAATATCTTAATTCTTATTGTATATATGTGTAGATATGATGACTTTCCTTCTTTTTATTTCCTTTTCTTATTATTTTTACTTTTAAGGGCCACGAGGTAGACTAGCTATTATAGCTACTTGTGTTACTCTCTTTAAACATTGTATAAATAAATAAATAAATAAATAAATAAATAAATAAAAAATGCTAACTGGTATAGGATTAAAGTTTTCAGTAAAAATCGTTCAAATTTTTTTCAACGCACACATACGTTAAAAAGTATTTCTATTATTTTATTCCAAAAGAAAACTTGCATTTTATATTTCCGCTAGTATATATTCTACACTATGATGAAGTTAATCGATATGAAGACACTAATTTTCGTAACTAGTTTAACGAAATTTTACTGACTTAATTAAAGGTTTATGAAACTTAGTGTGTTTGCTTAATTCACCAGATTCTTTGTCACATGGACTGTCTGTCGTCGAAACATCTAGCTTCTGAAACTCAACGGATATTCAGACACTTCGACCATCCATACTGATATTCATTAACTTGTAATACAAGCATAATTGGTCGAAGTATCTACAAAAACTAGAATATGTATTTTCGCATTTTCGGTAAAATAAATTGCTAAATGGACATGTTAAGTGCACATAGTATTTTGTTTTTTCGCTGCATTATGCTCTCTTCAGGATTCAGCCATCATCACGAAAACATGCCTATATAATGTTGACCCCCTTAAACCCCACTTTTATATAGTAAAACTGGGGTTTAGAGGGGTATACATTATTTTTCATATTTCTGCTCAAAAATATAGATTGTGGGTACTCGTTAGAACCGCCTCGGCGAGGCGGTTCTAACGTGTACCCACAATCTATGTTTTGAGCAGAAATATTAAAAAAAAAAAAAAAAAAAAAAAAAATCAGAATTTTTTATCTGAAAATGTTTCAATTTTTGATAGTAAAATTTTCAGTATATTTGAATAGGCATGTTTTCGTAATGAAATCGGAACAAATGTTACAGTCCCAGCTATATGTGTATATGCCCAGGTTGATGATGTAGGTTGTTGCTATTGTATTTACCCGAACTATTCGAGCACGTTAAATTATTACTATACCCTGAACAAGAAATTTTACGTCTTGTCCTGCTGCATGAGTGATAGATCATGTAGGCCCTAAGCAGATGCCGTGTTCTATGGTCATCAGATTTGGGCCTTCACTGTTTTGCATGGGACTGTCTCTCGGAAAACTTAGGAGACATATGGTAAATGAACCATTACGAAAACACAACTATTCAAATATATAGAAAATTTCATCCCCAGAAACTAAAAATTTTCAGATAAAAATCTGATATTTTTCTTATTTCTGCTTAAAACATAGATTGTGGGTACTCGTTAGAACCGCCTTGGCGAGGTGGTTCTAACGAGTACCCACAATCTGTTTTTGAGCAAACAATAAGAAAAATAATGTATACCCTTGTTAACCCCAGTTTTACTATATAAAAAGTTTTCGTGATGGATTCGGGAATATAATTCTAACCCATTTTAGTCAGGAAACTCCGAAAAGGGTTATTTGCAAACAGTGCAGATCCAGACGAGGTGCTGCGTTCCGCGGCGTCTGATCAGTGTCTACAATGTTTGCATTAAATACAGGAATTTCTACAATAGTTGTAATAAATACAGGAATTTCTACAATAGTGTAATAACTAGTAACGGTGTGTAATTTTCTGTGTTATCAAAACCGGTAATGTGGTTAAAATAAACAAAAGGGATGTGAGTTCGACAGCTGTATAGGAAACATCTTGAAATATCTTGATAGAAGCAAGTCAGCAATAGCGGCAGGGTCGATAAATAATATGGAACATAGCCAGTGGAAGGAAAATAACCACCCTGAAAATATAATAAGCCATACTAAGTATCGTACAAATTACCAGCTAAAGTTAGTGCTGACCTACAATGCAAAATGCATGACAATTACATACAAAAAAACAACAACTGAATATTACACTTAAAAATATCCTTTTATGACTGACTGTTGATGGGATGCCCGATGGTCTGTTTTCCAAAACTCAAATCTCGGTGGGGTGGGGGGGTAACTTCCTATATATGGCATAGTACGGATGTGCGTGCCGAATAGCCCCCTTTTTCAGCACTCCCAGGTATATGATTGGCCCCCTTTTTTCAACAAAAAGTATATGAATGACCCAATTTTTCTGGATTCCTATGTGAAAGACCCCATTTTTCTCACATCCTGGTATATGCACATATTTTTCGCTCATAAATTTTTCGAGACTGCTTATCCTCTTGGTATTACATGGATTGACTGTGATATTTGTCTAACAACCAGCAAGAAATGGGTATAAAAATCAAAGGGCGGTATATGAATAGGTCAACATTTTGGATGATCAAGTATATCGCACACCGTACCAAAATTACCCCTAAGTTACCCCCCCCCCTCCGAGACTCAAATTAAAAGTAGCACAGCACGAAGTTCCAGACCCACACACGTACGCAGTCCCAGACCCACGCACATACACAGTCCTGGACCATTGCCTGTAAAATACCTATGGCTTGCACAGAAACTAAGAACTAAAATATTATTATACCAATATGTGGAATTGGGTGGCACTGTCACTCTCTCATTCAAGCTGACAAGGTGGGTGCAGACATTCTACAAGGCGGGTGTAGACATTCTGTGACATACTGTGACTGTGAGATTACTGCAAGAGGATTATATAAAAGTGAAAATACAAGCAAAAGAGGAGTGACGCGTTAGTAAAAATTCATAATTCCAGATTTTTCCGCCATTTGCAAGCAAAGCACAAAAGTTGCAAAAGTCATTAAATATCATTTAAAGACAAAATGCAGCCACCCCAATCATTGCAACACATTGAAATTCAAAATATTTCAACATAACTAAAATATAATATCGCCTGAGAATAACTTGAACTCTACATTTTAAGATTTCGAGACCTCTTCAAAAGCATGACTTCTGAGTAAAAAATGTAACAGCTGATTGTTTTTTGCGCCACTTACTAGATCTAATAAAACCTAAAATTAACTAATGAGCCAAATGTTAGCAAAACTAACCATCCTAACTTTTTACAATTACATGGTCAAAGGGAAGTAACATTCTTACTAAAACGTAAACTATACCTCCTATGTAAGGCAACCCTGCTACAACCGTGTTTTCAGAGATATCTCCTAACCGTGAATTTTCAGTTTTTCTACTAATGTGACCTAAAAATTAGGTCAAGGCCACCAAAATCTAATAGTTCTTTTTTATGTCCCACTTATATATATCCATGAAAATTTGATAAGAATCACAAGCTGGCTCACAAGATATTTTGCAGACAAGAAACTGTCACGCCGATGCCGACGCCGACGCCAACGGGATCCGTACCAAACTCACTATTTCCCTCTCCCCGTAGGTTTGGGAACATAAAAACTAACTAGATACCCTGCTATTGGAAATAGACCGGTCCAAAGAGTTGTGGTAGAAAAATCCACTCGACATAAATGGGCTTACCCATAGCTCTTTCGATTGGAGTGGGTATATTATCACCACGAAAACATATGTTGTAAGTATAAACCATTAGAAGCGCCTCGCCAATTTCGCAGAGTAATAAGAACTAGAACAATGTTTTCGGAGGAAAACATATGTCCCCCCACCAGTTTGAACAGACATATTGTTAAAATAGATTGTATCTATAATAAACTAAAGGTCACAATGTACCTATATGTAAGTTTGGTCAGAATTCATCCATTCCTCAATGGGATAGGGTGCTGAGAAGCCATTTTCTAAAATCATAGCCCTTGTGTAACCTTGAAAATGAGATCAAGGTCACCAAAATCTAATCAGTTCTTGTCTCTATCTCAACGATATAGCTGTGCAAGTTTGGTCAAAATCCACCCATTCATTCAGCAGATAGCGTGCAGACAAGCCATTATCCAACAATCTGAGCCTTCCTGCGACCTTGAAAATGGGTCAAGGTCACCAAAATAAAATTGGTTATTTTCCATGCCACAACAATTTGGCTGTGCCGGTTTAGTTAAAATCCATCCATTCCTTCAAGAGATACAGTGCAGACAAGCCATTTTCCAACAATCTATGCCCTAGTGTGACCTTGAAAATGGGTCAAGGTCACCAAAATCTAATCAGTTCTTTTCCATGTCCAAAAAATATAGCTGTGCAAGTCTGGTCGAAATCTACTCATTTCCTTCAGGAGACAAGGTGCAGACAAGCCATTTCCACCAATCTAAGCCTTAGTGTGACCTTGAAAATGGGGTCAAGGTTGTCAAAATCTAATCAGTTCTTTTCCATGTCTCAACAATTAAGATGTAGAAGTTTGGTCAAAATCCATTCATTCTTTTAGGAGATAGGGTGCAGACAAGCAATTTTCCAACAATCTAAGCCCTCCCGTGACCTTGAAAATGGGGTCAAGGTCACCGAAATCTAATCAGTTCTTTTACATGTCCTAGCATTGTAAATGTGCAAGTTTGGTCAAAATCTATTCATTCCTACAAGAGATAGGGTGCGGACAAGCCATTTTCCAACAATTCTAAGCCCTCCTGTGACCTTGAAAATGGGGTCAAGGTCACCAAAATCTAATAAGTTCTTTTACATGTCCCAGCATTGTAGATGTGCAAGTTTGGTCAAAGTCTATTTATTCCTCCAAGAGATAGGGTGCGGACAAGCCATTTTCCAACAACCTAAGCCCTCCTGTGACCTTGAAAATGGGGTCAAGGTCACCAAAATCTAATCAGCATTTTTCCCCCTCCCAATGATATATTTGTGTAAGTTTGGCTAAAATATGTCCATCCAATAAGGAGATAGAGTGCGGACAAGAGGCTACGCCGACGCCGCCGCCGACGCCGACGGGATCCGCACTAAAAACAATATGTTCCCCCCCGCCCCCCGCCCCCCCCCCCCCCCCCCCATGGGTGACATAAAAATAGCGATACTTTTTATTGAAAAATTACCTTATTCAAAGCTATGATATATAACGTCTGCGATTTATTTGCCGATAGGCATATAAAATTAGGTTTCCATGTATAAGTAGTTTATAGAACTCAAGCTGAAGAGCGCTTGGCAAGGGAGATAAAAAAGTTACACTTCAACAAATATTGATTAAGAGCAAGTTCGACTTATACCTTGGTAACTGTGGTCGACTATATTTTTACCGAACTCACTTCGGATCGACTAAAGTGACGTAATCTCAGACTGCGGTTCAACCATGCTCTGCGCGTTGGTTTCTCTAGATCGAATATGGCCGTCCCTGGAAAACAAAATAAGTTGAAAAGTTAAAAATTCTTAATTTTGAAAGTTTCGGGTACGAAAAAGCAATATTTTTCTTTTCGTTGGTAGAAAAGATCTAAACAATTTTGATCAGTAGGTTCGGCATGTCTTACAAGAGAAAATAGAAAAAAAAAAAACTTCCTCAAAAACCATAAATCATAACCGATTGTCCATAGGCGCCGCCATATTGCAACCAAACGTCTAATACCAAACAGAGTTCGATCTGTCCCTTTCAAGAGCATACGCATTCGTCCTTCCGGAGCTAAACTACGGTTGCTGATCGAACTCGCTCTAAATAATTCATACCTTTTAAGCATCAGCTTTAATAGCACTCCGCTTTTTAAGTATAAAGTCGTGGGTTCGTGGACGGCATACATTTTTCTCAAACGTTTTTCTTTTCTTACCGTGTGATTTATTTGCGATTTATAATCATACCAGCCATCAAAGCCAGTATTTTGTCAATCACATTCCAACGTTTGAGTAATATTTTGGACTGAAACTGCCTTACCACCCGTAAAGTACAAAAATACGTGAGCAGGAGGCAGTTTATACGTAACGTAGATAATAGTGATCATTAAAAGGCGTCGCGTAACGTCGCTTAGATGGCATTAGAAATATATCTCTTCAAGAAAAAAAAAATGGAATTACCGCCAGCCTTTTTAAAACACTTCTTGTTTTCATTTTGTCCTATTTCACTTTAAGGCTAATTCGTATATAAATTTATCCACAGACGCCGGTTCCTTCAACAACAATCCTGGAACTGTGAACGTTCACGAAAACTACGATTCCGAAAAGACAGTGTGGGCTAATATTGATGCCACATGTTACGTGCGCAACACTTGCTCTAGTTACAAATGTGAATATTACACGTCTTGGTACTGGAGCGGCTGGTCATTGAAAACAAGAACCTCATGTAGGTAAGTACTGCGTGCAGGTGAGTACCACGTGTAGGTGAGTACCACAGTTCAGCTGATAAGTGCAAAATAAATACAGTTTATGGAATTATCAAATTTTATTACTTTTCCATGGATTTGTCCAACTAAGATTTACTTGCCCGAAAACTGACATTTTTATTTCACGAAGAAAATATATATTGTATGCACTCATTAGAAGGTTCTTGTCCCAGGACAAATAAACTGAAATTTCTTACTTGTCCTCAGGGAAATGGGACCAGCTGGACAAGTCGGGCATGGTATTTCCACAGCCCCGATAAATAGACAGATAAACAAATAATGATAAAAAAAACAAGAAAAAACAAAAAACAAAAAAAACAAAAACATATCTTTCTTTTTATTTACCTTGGCTTTGCTACAAAACTAACGACCTGAAGTCTACTGTCTCCCCGTACTTCACCGTAGTGCAGGTTATATTATTATTATTATTATTATTATTTTTTTTTTGGATCATTGAGTCTATTCTGTTTACTTTGAAAATCGAATACCGTTTGTACATCATCTAAATTGGTCCTTGCCTCTATAATGGTCCTGGTATCTTTTTTGGTCCTTCGTGGCATCTAAAATGGTCCTCAGCAGCATCTAATCTGTTGGTCAGCATCTAATCTGTTGGTTTCAACAGCCTCTAAACTGCCCCTACGTTTCATATCCCCGAGTATAACTACCTCGTCACTGAATGTTACGACGCTGTATACTAAAGCATGCCTAAGGTTGGCAATGCATCTATACGTAATGCGGGTCCCGGGGTGTGTGTATGGTTGGGTGGGGTGGGGCGGCGGGGTGGGGGTTGTAGCTCCCTATATAAGGTATACGGGGATGTTCCACTGGTTAGGGGAATTTTTTCAGCTCTTCTGGTATTTTTTCGGGCTCTTAGGTATTCTTTTGGGTCCTATTTTCACCAGCTCTTATATTAATTCCGGAGTAAGGAATTAGCACATGTTTTTCCCTGTATGGTTCGTTGTTTTGTGCGAACACGCAAAATCTAATATAACATTAATTCGCATCAAATAACTCTGTTCTTGGAATAAAATGCACACATTATCAGTGCCAATATTTTTTGATGAAAACTGGTACTTGTTGGGTGTGCTTTTTCGTTTCGGGTATGCATTTTATTATTATTAGTTTTAGTATGATTCGAGGCCGTTACTAGAAAGACCGGAAAACACTTTTTGACCGGAAAACGCAGGAAAACGCCGGAAAATACCTAAAATATGCAGGAAAACACTAGAAAAGAGGCATTTTTAGTGTTTTGTTATTAATATTTTACCACCATAAATATAATAATATGACCTGTGCTCTTAATTCGGGGGTTAACATGAGCAAAATCTGC
Source organism: Anodontia alba (assembly GCA_964016985.1). Lineage (NCBI taxonomy): Eukaryota > Metazoa > Mollusca > Bivalvia > Lucinida > Lucinidae > Anodontia > Anodontia alba. Next base: position 45,994,349 of record OZ024826.1, read on the forward strand.
CGGAAAACGCAAACAACGCAGGAAAATGTCAGAAAACATAACATGTAAATTATGCAGGAAAACGCTTAAAATAGGGATTTGTGTTGCTTTTGTATAAATAACATTACAAATATAAATAAATGACCCGTGCTTTTAATTTTGGGGAGGATGCGGGGCGTTTTGAGCGAAATTTGCCGGAAAACGCCAAAGACTAGATGTATAATAGTCTTGATAAACTGTATTTGGGGTTGCTTACCAAGTAAAACACAATTCAACCTGCTTGGATCGCGAGATAAGCTAGAGTCTTGTTAAACTCGTAATTATTATTTAAGGCTAGGAACAACAACAGCGAGGAACATACTGCACCGATGCGCATATTGATCTGCGCATTTGTTGTTATCATATGCTAAAGCAGGTATTATGCTGACGCGGTTAAAATATTTTCAGTAGTGATACTAAGAATTTGCCACTGTAGTTTTGTTTTGTTGTGCATTAAAATTTTATAGAGAAGAAGAATATGTCAATATTTCTTTTCTTTTTGCTCCATAATAATTTTCTGTATTTATGTGCTGAAAATAGCGGGAAAACGCCGAAAACCACTTACGTTTGCAATATGATTCAGTACATGCAATAATGTTCCTGATAAAATTCTTGGCTATCTCTTCTATAACTGTTGTTTAATAACATGCAGGACTGTAAGGTGTAATAGAGGTTGGTCAGTGGTCTAACAGTGAAGTTAAAGGCTTTACAGGTGTAGTTGTATAGTAGTGAGCCTCAGTAATGTACAGGTATACCAGGGGTAGACCTGTGGCCTGGCAGTAAACTATGTTACTGTACAGGTGTATCAAGTGTAGGGCAGTAGCCTGTAAAGCTTAAGGGCTGAACAGGGGCACCAAAACTAAAGCAGTGGCCTAGATGTGAGCTACGGTGTTGTACGATTATACGGGGGGTACAGCAGGACTGCACAGGAATACCAGGTGTAGAGCAGAGGCCTGGCAGTGAGCAACAGGACTGTACAGGAGTTACAGAGGTAGGTCAGTGACCTAGCAGTGAGGTTTAGGGCTGTACAGGTTTACCAGGGGTCGAGCAGTTGCATTGTGGTGAGCTTCAGTAGTACTGTGCATGTGTACCAGGGTAGAGATGTGTTCTGGCAGTGAGCTACAGGACTGCTTTATGTGTACAAGGTGTGGAGCAGTGGCCTGGTAGTGTGCTATAGGACTGTACAGGTGTGGCCTGGCAGTAAACTACAGGGCTGTACAGGTGTATCAGGTGTAAGACAGTGGCCTGGAAGTGAGCTCTAGGGCTGTACAGATGTACCAGGAGTAAAGATGTGGCCTGGAAGTGAGCTACAGTGTTGTAAAAATGAACGAGGGGTAAAGCAGGACTGCATAGGAACACCAGGTGTAAAGCAGAGGCCTGGCGGTTAGCTAGAGGACTGTACAGGTGTAACAGAGGTAGATCAGTGGCCTAGCAGTGCGGTTTAGGGCTGTACAAATGAACCTGCAGGTGTCTGGCAGTGAAGTACAGTACTGTGCAGGTGTTCCAGGGTAGAGATGTGTTCTGGCAGTGAGCTACAGGACTGCTTTATGTGTACAAGGTGTGGAGCAGTGGCCTGGTAGTGTGCTATAGGACTGTACAGGTGTGGCCTGGCAGTAAACTACAGGGCTGTACAGGTGTATCAGGTGTAAGACAATGGCCTGGAAGTGAGCTCTAGGGCTGTACAGATGTACCAGGAGTAAAGCTGTGGCCTGGAAATGAGCTACAGTGTTGTAAAAATGAACGAGGGGTAAAACAGGACTGCATAGGAACACCAGGTGTAAAGCAGAGGCCTGGCGGTTAGCTAGAGGACTGTACAGGTGTAATAGAGGTAGATCAGTGGCCTAGCAGTGCGGTTTAGGGCTGTACAGATGAACCTGTAGTCGAGCTGATGCCTAGCAGCGATGCACAATACTGTACAGGATACCAGGGGCAGAGCAATGTCCTGGAAGTGAGATACAGGACTGAACAGTTGTAGAAAGTGTATACCAGTGGCCTGGCAGTGTGCTATAGGACTGTACAGGTATACAAATGGTAGCATTTGTACACTATAGGGCTATTAGGTGAAACAGGTGTACAGAAGTGGCCTGGAAGTAAGCTATAGGGCTGTACAGGTTTACCAGAACTAGCAGTGATGTTCAATACTGTACAGGTGTACCAGGGGTAGGACAATGTCCTGGAAGTGAGCTACAGGACTTACAGTAGTACCAGGGTTAGAGCAGTGGCCTGGCAGTGAGCTACAGGACCGTGCAGGTGTACAGCAGTGGCCTTGGATTGATCTACAGGACTGTACAGGTGTACCAGAAGTAGAGCAGTGGCCTGGCAGTGAGCTACAAGACTGTACATTTGTACCAGAGGTAGAGCAGTGGCCTGGCAGGAGCTACAGGACTGTACAGGTGTTACAGGTGTATTGGCCTGGAAGTGAGCTACAGCACTGAACAGGGATACAGGGTGTAGAGCAGTGGCCTAGCAGTGTGCTTAAGGAGTACACAGTAGGCAGTGAACTACATGGCTGTACAGGTATACCAGGTGTAGAACAATCGCCATGCAGTAAGCTGTAGGGTTGTACAGGTTGACCATCAGTAGAGCTGTGACCTGGGAGTGGGCTACAGTGCTGTACAGGTACACGGAATAGAGCAGGTTTGTACGGGTGCACATGGGAGTATAGCAGAGGCCGGGCAATGAGGTAAAGGACTGTACAGCTGCAACAGAAGTAGATCAGTGGCCTAGCAGTGAGGCTTTGGGCTGTACAGGTGTTGAGCAGTGGCCTGGTAGTGAGTTATAGGGCTGTACAGGTGAACTAGGAGTAGAGCAGTTGTCGTGAAGTGAGCTAGAGTTGTATTTGGTTAGAACAGGACTGTACAGGTGCACCAGGTGTAGAGCAGAGGCCTGGCAGTGAGCTATAGAACTGGACATGTGTATCAGATGTAGATCAGTGCCTAGCATGATCAGTGCCTAGCATAAGGTGTACATGGGTAGAGCAGTGGCCTGGCGGAGCTACAGGACTGTTCAGGTGTACGGGGGTATTAGAGCATTGGCCTGGCAGTGTACAGGTGTACGCTTGGTGGACGCTTTGCCAAGGGTTACAAGGATGTACAGGCATGTCAGGGGAAAAGCTGACGTATGAAAGAGCTTTACAGGTATTCCATGGGTAGGACAGCGGCTTCGCCGAGTTCTACAGGGCTGTGCAGGTATACCAGAGGAAGGTCATCTTCCTTGCAGACCGCTTAAGCACAGTAGATATATTCCAATGCTAGTACAGACACCTGTTTAGGTATACCAGGTGTAAGGCAGCTGCCTCTCTGAGCGCAATAGGGCTGTACAGTTGTACCAGGGGTTTGCCAGCTACCTGGATGGACCGTTTGGGTGATAGGGTGAGACACTCGTGTACCTTAGAAATGTATTTTTGCCTTCTAGAGTGATTTTGTAACGAATTAGTTACGGTAGACTGATAAGATTCGTGTAAACAATTTGTAATTTCCCAGAAAAATGTCAAGATTATAAACAGAAAAATCCCAGAAATACCAGAAACAAATAGTATGTATCAATTACTTTAGGAGAAATCTGCCTGCAAAATTTGTATCGCATCCGTAAATATTTACGGTTGACTGGGATTCTGGTGTCATTCTGGTTCTGGGGTTCATATGCCGGGAACTGGATGTCTTAAAAATGCCTAAAACATGTGAAAAATGAAAATGCCCGGAAAAAGTAAACCCCAGAAGGTGAAGCTTCCATATATCCATCTGCCGTACAAGCTGCAGAGGTTCTACGAACTCAGAATGGCACTGTCGCAGAATCAGCTTAACTGTTTCTTATGTCACGCGTACACCACAGTGCATATTAAGATGTCACCATAGGGATTTGTATAACAAAGCACCCAATCCATTAGAAACGCAATCATTGACCAGTCTGATCAATTGTGGAAGCAGAGCATTCTAAATCTTCTGCATGCTCACCAGGTCCTGCAAAACCTATCGCTTATATGGTTTATTTACTTTTCGGTGGCATTTTCAACAGGCTGGCAAAATCATTGCATGTAACAATGACAAGAAGTGTAAATCATGTTTCAGAAACCCCATCTGCATTTTCGCTGTTTGCATAGGTATCTGAATTGGTCGTAAGGGTTTACTGGGTTGAGTCGGCATAATAATAATAATAATAATAATAATAATAATACAGCAGTGTAATAATCCGCATATGAATATTGCAAAATAATAATAATAATAATAATAATAATAATAATAAACAAACAATGGAATATAATTTAATATTATAAAAGTCAAAAGTCAGTGGTCTGAATATTGCATGTAAAAAGTTATGTACCGCCATTAAATTTGCAAAGATTCCTCCAGCATATCGTGTTCATAAATGTTTAGGCCGAACGTTGTCTTGAAAGCCATTATAGAGCTTGAACTGTAATATCGTATCTGTATTTGCGAACAGAAAAAATCCGCATATTTTCAGTGCGGACTATTTTCAGTACTCATGTGCGCTCGGTTTCAACTTCAAGTACCATGCAGCCCAATCTATTTCTCCTAGCCCCAATGGGCGTGGGCCGCACGAGTCATGTGATAACCTCTTTATAAATCCATACCTTTTACATCAAAATCTTGCGTTGATTCGTGCTTGTGTGATCGCTATAAAATACATGTAATACTGGGTATATGGCGATTTAAATATCCCCTTTAAAAATGGTGAATTCGAGCATTTGAAGCTGTTGGTAACCGGCAGTACATTCTGACCTATTACCCATCCCTTGGATCAACTGCGATAACGCCAATGTAACTATGTCGATTTTAGCTGTATATATGGAAAAAAATAACTGCTCTTGAACGTCACAAGAAAACAGTATTCAATCCGGGTCGTATTTCTGAGTATTTGCAGCAGTCTTTGATCAGACGGTGCATATGCGCAGATTTATATGAGCATTCGCTAGCCACACGTCATAACACATCTCAAGTTTATTCAATAGCCGGTTGCCTTCGTAATGAATAATACAAACACGGGTCAGTATAGAGGCTGTTGAAACCGACAGTTTAGATGCTATTGGGGACCACTTTAGATGCCATACATACTGTCACAACGCTATTTCCACGGACTATGCTCATTCGAGGGCATGGAAGTACACATCTTGTGACGACAGCAAATCTGTGGCCCCAGTACGATCATATTGAAAGTTGCATAGTCGTGCATTAACCGCGCGTGAATTGCCTTGTTAATAACGGCTTTTCGTCGGTTAATGCACGGCTATTAATAACGTGCTACACTGTTTTATATGTAATAATATAGGTTATTGCATAGTTTTAAATTTCGAGCCGTCAGGCGAGGAATTTAAAACGTGCAATAACCGATTGTCGCAATAACCCTTAGGACCGTATCTCACAGTTGCCATAATGAGACTGACCCCAGTGTACACCGATCAGGTATTTAATCAAGGGTATCACGTTTTATTTAATGACTTATTGCGACAAGAAAGGGCTAAACGATTTCTTTAAGCTGAAAAGTATATTTGGTACATCATTCCTGAACATTAACTGTAGCCATACATACACTACTCAAAACAATTAAATGAGCAAACACACATTTCCTCATAACATGGAGATATAATGATAAAATGTCGATACAGAAAGATGAATCACTTTATCTGTTACATGTTTGGCAAAATTGGCAAAAAACGGAATTGCAGAAATGTTTGAAAAATCTCTGTCTTTACGTCATACGATTTCTGAAATCATAGATTGCGCAAATCAGTCTGTTTTTCTTGTTAGTAATGTATATGACCACTTCGATCAGCGCAACACTCCTGGCATTGCCAAAGCATGCTTATCAACTTTTGAATGTTTTATAGCTAATGTTTCCCTCTCATGTCTAAGGATTACTGTGAGTTCTTGAATAGTCATTGGTAGATGATCACGGTGTGAGATATGTTTGTAAAGAATGCCCCCACACATGTTCTATTGGATTTAAGTCAGGAGATGTGCAGGCCAGACCATTACTACAATAGTCTCATGATTAAGGTAGTCTATGCACTTTAGCAGTATAGGTGCGGCCATTGAATGAAATTGTCACCGATTCCCCCAGTAAAAGGTATCATCAAAGCACCAAAGGCACTGAAATGACAGATTCTATCAGAAATTCATAAAAAAAAAAAATCTTAATTTGTATAAAACCTTTATAAGAAGAACGCCTAACGGCATTATGGACGTGTTTATCAGAAAGGTTAACCAAAAGGTAAACCTGCCGGGGTTTGCTATTTTAAAGGACGGATTTTTGAAAACCCATCCAATAAAAAGGTTTCAATTTGTTTAAAAATGTAGTACTACAAATTCAGTTATCAAATGCTTGCAGATGTATATATATATATAGTGCTATGAAGTTCCACTTGATGCTTTGAAGTTTCAAAAGAAATATTTTGTCTCAAAATGTTGCAAAAAGCCAATTATCACATGCAATATAGAGCTAAAATTGTGATAAATTTTCTTCTTTTCTTCAATAACTTAACACCTATACTTAAAAATTGGTTGCAAATGACGTCATTAAATTTGCTGTGCAAACCTGAGAATTTAAAACAAGACGTGGACCTTTTGCTGGGTTCTTTTAAAAGAAGCCAACTTGTTGTTTACTTTCACTTTCACAAGAGGAAATAATCAAAGTATCTTGAGTACTTAACGTTGCGCTGCAGATAGCAATAGAGATTTCCAACACTTTCCTTTTTTTCTGACAAATAATTACACTTTAAACCCAAGCATCCTTTTTATTAAAATGCCGCAGGTAAAATATTTATTTAATGTTAAGCAAATCAACAACAGCGAGAAAAACATCTTGTAATGTTTGAGTAAAGCCCTGTCCCTTTAATCCGACTGTATTGATTTTTTTACACATGTCAAACAAATGGGCAAGTGATCTGCGTAAAAGTTTTATCATACCATATTTTCAAATATTTTTCTATTTTCCCAAGGAGACAGCATTTGACATTACATGCAAATTGATTGAGACATTTTGAGACATTTTGCATGAAATGTCAAATTATGTTTTACGGTAAAAATATCTGCTAATTTTTGACACGCGGGTCATGAGGCAGCGTCTGTTCTATTAATAGCTAACAACAAATTGGGCAGATCAACCTTACAACCTATGATCGAAGAAAACACTTTACAGCATGATTATGAGCACATCTTTTTTTTTCTTTTATTATCAAGCATTAAAAATCTTCAGAATCTATGTTAAATTTGGACAGTAATAGTTGATTAGACTGCTTATATTGCTGGTAACAGTAGCTTACGGTCTAGTTCTCGCGCCACGTCTTTAATCCAGCGCAGGCGTATTGATACACAAGTATGTTGATATTGCAAGGCACCTCGGGTAGGTGTGACCAAGCTTGAATAATTATTTCTCGAAACATCACAATTAAGTAAGGAGTGCATTCGCACAGTCATTTATTCAGGTTTCAAATTGGGTTTCACAAGCTTTTATTCATATCATTTACACCGGGGCAGCGGCATAACTGGTTCTGCACCAAAAGCATGGTACTCAATCTCTCAGGTGGTCGTCTGACATCTTAATCATCAATCTAAAACTCGAGATAACCACACCGAGCTCCAATCATAACTTCAGCAAGAACAGTATAACCAGATACGCCGCTGCACTAAATTGTTAATGTCAATTTGAAATAAATAACAGATAGTCACAACAATATTGGCTGATCTAACGACATGGTACTCTTGCTTCATAGTAATTTAATGAAACGCGTATCGCGAATGTGGAATGATGAACGTTTGCGGTAGGCTACTGTATTTCTACTTCCAGGTATGTGGTGGGATCCTATCGTGCAAGTGAGATCAAGTAAACATGTATAGAAATTCTAAATATGCAAATATAAGCGACTGTAGATCTATACGTTGTGTAAACTTTGCAAATTCAAGTAGTTTCTCTCAAATAATTGTAGACTATAAAATCCGTGCAAGGTTAAAAGGGGAAAAGTAAGTTGCAATTTTTGTTGTTGTTTACAAATAAACAATATGGCGGTTTTTCCACTTGTAAACAAGTAGGAACAGATAAGGTCTCATTGTAAAGTAGTAATCTGCACTGTATTTGCGGGAGCTGTTGTTTGTAGGTAAGAGAAATAACCGTAGTGTGATGGCTAAGTACTTTGATATAGGGTTATTTCCCTTATCGATTTATGTTTTAACTTTGAATTTGCCGCTACTCGAACTTGAGATTGGATAGCGAATTAGCGACGCTCACCTCCTTATATAGTTTCCAGGAGGGTACCATGAGACCAGATCAGCCAATCATATCACAGCTAAAATGCACTACTTCCGCAGCTCTCGGAAAGAACCCCCTTTTAAATAAAATCTAAGTACGAAAGTAGGGGATGGAAGTCCTTTTATTACTATGATAAATCGGCGTCCAAAACTCTAACCATAATCGATGGGACCGCGTAGTTACCGAAAGGACCTTCATTAAAGGCAGGCTATAATGGCGCATGAATATGTGTAGTATGAACTGAATTTGACTCTGCGCTAAACAAATAGCTGCGGAAATAATATTAAAAAGATGATTTTGCGAAGTACTTCTCAAAATTATGGAACTCCTTTGCTCTATAAATAAAAGCCAAATAAAACACAACCAACGGTCTTCCATTATCGGACGTAAATATTGAGCAGGAAGAGTTTTTAGTAACAGACGCATGCTGCAAAGGTCAAGGTAAATCGGCTGAAGTTTATATTTGTGCAGCAATTCGAATGTGGTTAAAACTGGATAAATATGACAATAAAAGGACATTGGAGGTACAAATAGTGAGAATGACTACATTCTACGAATGTTCTGGAGTTTGAGACTTCATTCTGATGTGTCTTAGGCATTTGAATAAGTTTATAATTCATTAGTAAACATGATACTAAACGGGACAGTTCTGTGACAGTTCTGACAATCATCTGTTGCGATAGGAAATTCGAGAGAGCGTCAGTAAGTAATTATTGAATATCTTGTGTCAGATACCCTTCAGAAATATTTGTGGCATCATAGTTAATCTGTAAGTGAAGTATTTATTAACATCTCAAAGGCTAACACAGTCAGTTTCAACTTGTTGATCTCTCGTGTTTACCGGTGGGTGGGGTGCTTGTATAGGCAGAATATCAATAGAACTATGTTGATGTCAGTAACTGGGTTGACTCTTACACTATGTTAACCCTTAAACTGCATACTACGACTATAGCAGATATCAATTTCATTTTTTTTCTCTTATTTTATCAGAGAATTTATGAGATTCACCCGCTGGCAAATAATTCATATGAAATGCTTAGTCTGGTTTTCTCTGCAAAATAAGGGAGAATTCTGAATGTCGTCTGCTTTAAAAATTGCACGGCGCTATAAAGATATTAATAGCATCGGACTACATTTTGAGCGGACACACATTACAGTGGTAGTGAAAGCCGGATGCAACTTGAAAACGCGTATGCCAGCAAGGAATGACAGAGAGAATCTGTCATTAATAATAGGATCAATAATTTCATTTCGCTACCGTAATGCTGTCAGTGTATCTCTGTTTATCACGTACGTTCAGCCTTCATAAAAAATTCCACCCCATACTATCACTGACAAGCCCCCAATACACAAACACACAATGTTGCAGTTGATTGTTTGTGTTCTCGGAGATGTAGCACTGATGAGCTAGGAAGCCTTCATGCGGACTGAACAAATTATGTGTCTAAACCGCGGCAGAAGTAAGGGCGATGATTGTGGCCACGTAAAATCGATTTAAGCCCCCCCCCCCCCCTCCCCCTAGTGAAATACTTTTCACTGACCGTTCCAAGGTGGTTCTTCTGTCTTGGTTTATTTTTGTTATAGTTCGTCTTTGAATGTGTGTGTCGCTTACATCTTTTTTGTTTTGGATAGCCATTTGGCCACTTTGTGGCAAAGTAACTGTCCGTTTGGCTTTCTGCTAGTGAGGTTTCCATTAGGGTCTAGTTATTTCGTGTTTGTGTTTCTTTCCCTTTGATGTCTCTGATGGGAGGTTTGGGATAATTGTATCGATTCCTGATCATTGCCTTCCCTTCTATCTCGTATCGTTGGTCGGGTCATCTCCAGACTCGAACAAGTCGATCAAAAGCACTCAGATGAAATCAGCTTTCATCCGTAGAAAGTTGTGCGCCAGTCTTGCTATCTTCTGTCTAATGCTTTTGGGCAAACTCATATCGCCGTGCACGATGTTGCCGGGTGAGAATAGGGCCTCTTGCTGGACGTCTGGTGATCAGGTCACCTCCATGTGACCTGTTAGATATCGTTTGATCGGATATTCAGTGACCTATTGCATGCTGGAACTCGATTTGTAGCCTTTTGGCCGTATACTGCCGATTTCGCAGCGCTGTTTTTCAAAAAATATCTCTTTGAGACGCCATGCAAGTCATGATCAGATTTGGTTTGGCGGCTGAGAAAAGGGACCTTAAACATATGCAAACAGTAAAATTCCAGACCAGCCTGCGCATTGGTACAGTCTGGTCAGGATTTTTGTCGTTTGCCTACACAATACCTTGTTTAAGATATATGACTGATAGCGAAGATCTTGACCCAACGCGTGGCTGTGCAAAATGGTCGGGGGCTTCGACATTCTTTAAGGCCTTTAAGGCCTTTTTATTAGCCATTCATGTACAACAAAAAACTCTGATTCGTGACTTGGACACTCATTAGAGGTTAGTAAATAACTGAATAATGACAATTATAAATCCTGGTTTACTGGCGTTGCAATTATTAAAACACACACACACACACACACACACACACACACACACACACACACACACACACACACACACACGACTTGATGAAGAAAATGTGGCAGCAGTCGAATACAACCTGTCAAATCCAAAAGTACACTAGACCTCAAGTTTTGCTTATCCTAGCATCGGAAAGATATACGATTTAATTCGATATAGCAAGAAAGCCTGGACATGTCTGTATATAAAACAACTGTACAGCAGATATACAGACATTGCATTTTTGCGAAAACTTGCACGTTTCTATGGAGGCCCAGTTGATACTTAACAAATCATAAGTTTACAAAACAATGTGTATTTAGGTTGAAATCATAAAAGAGAAAAAAAAAGTTCAAAACAGAAAGCAGAATGTTTATTTTTGTTTGCAGGTATGCAAACATGACGTCATTAGTGACACCCCGGTTGTTTTTCGCATTTAAGTGAGAGTACCCGTTTTCCTGTCTCATCAATTTTTAAGTTTCGTATGCAAACTATATTTCAAATAAACCTTCTACCGTTTTCCATATAGCCCTTATTAGAAGGTATGCAGAAATGGATTGATACCAAAACAATGTTCGATTTTTCGTCCAATATAACCGCTACCATAAACGTTTGATTGCACATTTTATGACACCATTTTTAACGTAACATTTTAAATTTTACCAGACATCTTCCTGCGGTCTAGCTTTTGGTTTTTGAATAAAAAATATTCATATACAGGACACTGTATTGTACTCACGTAAGTCTACAGCATGTATGTTGAGAGGAATCGCCGCGCATTTGTTCATGTTCTTAATTTGTTGACGACCGATACTGGGTAACAATGTATGAAGACCAAACATTAGAATTGACGTAATTTCCGTAAACTAAAATGTTCATCAAAATTCCATGAAATACACTTTGTTTTACAAAAACCGACAAGAGTTTTAATGAACAAGCGTCTTACATTCAGACATCAAATGTTTAGATTAATTTATCGCGTTGGGTGTATATTGGGTGCATTTTACATGTGTACTATACGCTTAATAGAACTTGCATTTGCTTGGCAAAACTCTAAACAAGTATCATGCTAAATGCATTCATTTATCCAAAATGCAAAACGTTTTGCATTGCTATACAGCGGTTTTGTATGAACCAATACCCAAACTTTATATGTACAAACATTCAGCCGTATATCTTTCCGATTCTGCTAGGCTTATGTCTTTTTTTTTCTTTTTTTTTAGAATTGAGAAACCAAACTATACGGAAATATATATTTGGTCCACTAAAGTAAAGGGCGCTCTTCAGGAGCAGGGTAGACTAAAAACAATTGCATTATTTAAATCGAATTTTGAGCAAGAATTATACATAGAGATATATGATGGCATAAACTAAAGAAAATGCTTGACAAGAGTATGAATAAACGCTCACAGACTGGAAGTAGAATCTGGTCACACACAAAGAACAAATAACACTAGAGCTGTCAGTAGTAAAAACTATCGGAAATTTAAGTCGATTTGACTAGTGTCAAATCTTCAAATCTTCACCCTAGAGTCCACCCTCTCAAAATAAAAAAAAAAAAAAAAAATAAAAAAAAATAAAAAAAAAAAATAAAAAAATAAATAAATAAAAATAAAACGTGTGACCCAAATTTAATTACAGTGCTGAAACAAGGATAAGGGCCGTGAGCCCTCATCCTTGTGTCAGCACTGTAATTTAATTTGAGTCACACGTAAACTCTGACACTGGCAGCCAGAGCGAAAGAAAACCACTTGCTAAACCACGGAGGGCCAGATCGAAGACCAATTTAAGCATCAACCTTCCAGTGAAACGTTTAGGTATGCACCTTCACAGAATCTTAGACCCGACTCACTGTGTCGTACAATTTAAGAGGAAATCATAGCTGTCAATAATGATTGGGATTAAAACAAAACCTTGCATACAGTTTATTGATAATATATATTCCATACTTTTAATTCTTCAGAAAAATGGGTTTCCAAGCAATTATCCTAGATTTACAAACAAGGTTACTTTAAACCCTGGTTCCGATATCTCCTCCTGCAAAAGTGTAGTCCAGGCATTTTTTTAAATCTCTATCGATTCGGAGTATCGGCGGAAAAAATTTGAAAAAGCTTTACCTTATCTATAATACTGGTGGCATTGTGTAAGGATTTCAATAATCAGGAGTTTTTTTTTCCGAATGTTCAAATCTGTTACATGAGAAGATATCCTTGCAAACGATTACGTTGAGGTATGTATATTCCATACGAGTGAGATCCTGTAATATCACCATCCAAAAAAAGTAAAATTAACAATGTCATAATCAAAATCTTGTCGTTTGTCAGAATTTTTGAAGACATTATACCACATGATGTAGATAAATGCAAAAAAAAAAAAACAAAACAAAAAAAAACAAAAAAAAAAAAAAAAAAAAACAAAAGAAAAGAAAACATGCCTTCGGGCATACGCGGGCAGCGAAGGCCGAGATCAGCTTGCGCTTCCACGCAGTGCAGTTTGATCAGGGCCTTTGCTGTCCGCTAACATAATCATTGGATGATGCAGAATGTTTCAGAAGAGAGCAACTGCCCAAAAGAGACCTTGCGCATGTGCAGGATGATGAGAATCCGCACATTTTGTAGTTTGAAGGCATTAATTTTGCTTGACGCGGCTCATTTGTTATTTATTTTTTGTTGTTTCAGAAGTGTGAAGTACTATTATTCATGCTACTATAATGTGGCTTGCAATAAATGTCTGCTTACATCCAACAAAGACATGTTCTTCATAACTGGTAAGTTTCCTTCGCATAGCATCTCAGAATTTTGTTAATGTTAATATAAATAGATTTCTATCCCACAATACATTATTCTGTGAGACTTTAAAGTTTAATTCAGTTTTTATTGTATAGAACATTGTTTTAGTTACCTAAACGGCACTGTGCTGTTTCTAGTGTGCTATTATGAATCTTAAATTTATTGCATATAAGAAATGTAAACAAAACCTATTTTCAAGCAATAAACAATTTAAAAAAATATTTTGAAATAATAAAAATGACAAATAATTATCAATTTGCTGTCCAAAGTTTTGTTTTATTCGTTTTGTAAATCATTTTTATCACTACAAAATCTGTTTTCGTGCACACCAAACTGCCTATGCCAAGTTGCGGGAAATGCGCAATGTAGAATCTGTTACAAGCCAGGCGTAAATAGAAAGCAATGAAAGTGAAACCAGCAACAAGCTTTAAAATTATTAACAATAATCATTGATAACAAAAAATATAAGTAGACAGTACCTTTCAAGTTTTATGTCACAATAACTTTACCAGAGTCTTAACTATGTTCTTAGTTTTAATATTCCAAAGTAAAATGGCTTCTGGGAAACATGTGGAAGCACACATTATAGTGAGAAGATATTCATGGCCAGATTTGGTTTTGGGCAAGGGACCCACACAGTCTATAATTACTCTGCTAAAAGGTTCATCAAAAGCAGGTATGGGCTGTAAGTGAGCTTTTGGTATTGTCTGGTTGGGTTTTCCTACCATCTGACAAGTATGGCAAGATTTAAAAATAACTGGGAACGTCAGATTTTAACCATGACCAGTAAAAATAGTTAAGAATTTTGTGATAGGTCTTGCTTACACCTAAATGGCTTGGCATGGTAGTTTCATGGGCCATATTAAAAATTTTGGGGCGGTAAACCCTTGGAGCCACTATTTGGCGATTAAAGTCCATTCATCTTCTGCTGAGATATCAGGAGGACGCCATTTTCTCATTAAAATTCCATTGTTGACAAAGAAACAGACTGGGAATGATCTATATCTTTCTCGTCAAAAGCTCTTTCAAGCAGAGGCAGAATTTCATTTTAATTATACTGCTCTTGGTAAAGTTGTGACCTTGACACTAAGTCGTGACCTTGACCTTGGTAATTTGATATTGAAGAGTAATGAATGGACTCTGACTTGTCACTTAAGTCTGTCTGCTTGTCAGACAGGCTTGATGAAAGAGCTTTTGTAATCTTCTGCTTAAAAGAATAAATGTCCCCGTCATTCTGTTTGCTTTTTTTGCAATGGGCCTTGTAACGACACAAGATGGGTAAAGAATAAGGATTTCCTGTTCGTTGGGATGAAGTGGTTGATTTATACAGGTATGTTAGTCAAAAGTGGGTCTACCACAATTTTATCTCCCGCTAAGGCATTGCCTAACAGTAAGTAAACACTTTTAAAAGCTAAAGAAGGTCAAATACCGACAGCCACTAACCCAGTTACCAAGTCTGAGGATAAAGAAATGTTATGAAGAGGAACATTAACAAATACACACTGCACGCTGAATAAGGACACTTGTCCCAGAAGAAGTATTCTCACAAAAAGGCAGAATATTTGCTAAAATAAGAGATTGAGAAGCTCCATTATCTCGTAAGATTTTAATTGGGTTAGACTGGGCATAATCACTATTAAGTGACACAAAACCACCTGATAAGAATGATTCATAAATCTCCATAACAGAATGAGTCTAAGACCCCTCGGCATGGAAAAGATCTTCCTTCTTAACACGTGACTGTGGTTTTGACCGTAAAGAGGTAAGGTCTGTAGGTTTAAGCCCCTCTTGTTACTCTTTCTTTCTTTTCAAATGTAAGCACTCAGACATAATAATATGACCTCTATTTTTTGCAATAATTGTAAACTAGTTGAGATAAGGGATTTTGATCCTTGTTTTCACCAGAAAGTTTGGGTTCGAGAGAAAATGTTTGACTATAACTGCCAGATGGATTAGGTTTTGATCCTGTATTTTTGAAAATGGTCTTCTAGAAGGATTGGACTTATTAATAAATGAAACCTTATGTGTTTAAGCGTAATCGTCTGCCAGTTGAGCTGCAGCTTCCAAAGTTTCAACTTGTTTCTCATCTAAAAAGGACTAAATGTCTGAATTTATGCACCTTATGAACTCTTCTACAAGCATGAGCTGCCTTAGTTTTTCATGATCAGAGCCAACTTTCTTCGAAGAGCACCAATTATCAAATAACTGTTCTTTATTTCTATCAAATTCTACATGAGTCTGCTCATCTCTTTTCTTACAGATCCTAAATTTTTGCCTGTAAGCCTCAGGACCAACTCATAAGTTTTAAGATTTAATTCTTTTACAATCTTACAACTGGAGCTGTGCTCGAGAGTCAGCTGAGTATGAATTTCTCGAGCCTTTCCAAAAGCAAAGTCTAATGCTCCTTTGGCTATTCAAATTTTCTGCTACTTTTTCAAACTGAAGAAAATATTTATCAACTTTTTTTTTCTGAAATAGAGGAATTAATCTGATGTGTTTGGTAGCGCCAAAATGAGCGCCAGAGTCTAAGGTTACGGTTTTACCGTCTTATTTTGCATTTCTAATTCTTTCATTCTTAATTCTTAATTCTATATATTAAATTTTAATTTCTCCCTTACTATCTGCATTGTCTTTCTTTTTATTTCTCTCTTTTTTTTCATTTCTATTTTTAGTTTTTCTTGATCAAATCTTGATTTTCAAGCTCAATTTGCATCTGAATTTCAAGCTCTCGCATTTGCAAACCTGTCTGTTACGAGAACAAGAGAAAAAGCAGAGGAATCAAGAATTTCCTTATCAACCAAAAATTAAACCAGAATGTTTTTAATTTCCCGTTTAAGAGTGGACTTCTTGACGTAGTTAATTCATTGTTTGAGCAATGTCCGACGATCTGATTTTTTTTTGCCAAATTTAATAACTCCTGCGAAGGCGCAGCTATGAAATCATGAAGGTCAAATGACATGATCGCTTTTTTGCAGGTTTTATTAATTCTTTTATCAAACAAAGATTATTATTATTATTATTATTTGAAAGTTAATACATGATGCTTTTTTTTTTAAATCAAAGTCAATGCTTGTTATCTATAAACATCTCAAACATGTTTAAGCAGAAGAAAATGTTCGATCCCGGATGAGCCCCCAATTTCTGTTACGAGTCAGGCGTAACGAGAAAGCAATGAAAGTGAAACCAGCAACAAGCTTTAAAATTATTAACAACATTTATTGATAACAAAAAATAAAACAATTTGCAAAACAGAAAAAAAATATAAGTAAACAGTACCTTTCAATGTTTATGTCACAAAGTCCTTGAGAAATAATCCACAAGAATTTCTAAAACAAATCCTTTGAATAACAGTTTCTGATCCCACAATTTACACAGTATATAATCCCGTGATCAGTAGACAGTTACCGAAACCGAAAGTTGCGACGCTGCTCAACGGACAGTCGCAAAGTTGGCATTACATTGGAAGATGAGTAACCCATGATGTTCTTATTTTTATCTCCTTTGGCATGCAAGTAGCGTGTTACGAGCACAGTGGACTGCTGGTAAAATGTCAGTTTATATTCCCGAACAACATAATACGGGGAAAATGGCCTTTTAACAAAGAGAGAGAGAAAGAAACGTTCGGATCAATCGAAAGGATGTCAGTCTACGCCGAGCTGCGTTTCGCATCGTTTAAAGTCAATAATTCAAATACATTAGGGGTATTTTTAACAAATGCTTGCACAATAATCATTTCCCAACATCTGTAGCCATGCTTTAGCCTAGTCAACCAGGTATAAGAAGTTTGAGACATAAACAGATACACACCCTCTTCACCATGACAGTCAAAAAAATTGTTCGGTCACTAATTTATACTATCCGGAAAATTACGATTGGATGTTTGCGTACAAAGACTTGCTATACAATTATAACAATGCAAAAATTAAAAAAAAAAATCAGAGAGGAAGGGAAAAAAAAAAGAAAACATACTTGCTCAATCAAGATAAATATAGAAAGAAAAATTGGTATAATAATGATAATAATAATAATATTACTACTACTGCTACTAATAATAAGAACAATAATAAACCTCTTAGATCTACTTGTAGGTGCTGCATCCGTCTAAGCAGCCTATTGACCAATATTTTACATTGCTTGTCCCCCTCTCACCCCAACACATACACCCTCACCCCACATCACCCCCCTCCCCTCGACGTTAGTCGAATTGAACTCGTTATCTCGAACCTGATTAAAAAGTTATCAGATGTTCGAAACAACCAAATCGTGACATTATAGGTATAATGAAGCCAAATGTTTGCGCTAATGTGCTTGGAGGGCATGGTTATTCTGTAATAAACTCATTTACTACAAATTGCAGTGCTGCTATATGTTTTAGGATAAATAATGGTGTTCGTGGAAGTAAAACGTCAATTAATGACTGAAAACGATATAATTTTGATGTGTTTTGTTGTCTTTAAGTTCCTATTCATTCCTGTAACTTTAGGTTTCCATATCAGCTATAAATACACATTGGTATCACCGACAGAGCTGTTTCCCTCAGATTTCTCTTATTATACTCCCGACATACGAAGTAAAAGGGGTTATATAGTGTTCGTCTTTTCCATAACAATGTGTTTGTGTGTGTGTTAACTTTTTTCCGTCAAAGATTTCTCGGGAACTACTGCACCTAGGATTTTGAAATTACAAACATTGGGTATGACATGTTGTATTGTGTAAGAGAATCAACATCCTCATGTTTATCATTCTCTTAATTTGTCCATCTTTTCTTTCTCTTCAATGAAATTTTTTGTCAAAGATTTCTCAGGAACTGCTGCACCTAGGATTTTGAAATTTTGTACAATTTTGGCTATGGCTTGTTGTTTCGTGTAAGAGAGAATCAGCATCTTCATGTTTATCATTCCTTTTATTTGCCCATTTTTCTTTTTCTCCGTTAAAAATTTTTCGCCACACATTTCTCAGCTCCTCAGAGAGCCAGAGTCTTCAAATTTTGTATACACCTACAGATGGTTGACGTATATTGTGTAAAGGAAAACCACTATGCTGACGTTTAGTTTGCCTTCTTTGTAGTTATTTTCTTTTTTCCATCTCTCATTCCATTGTAATGCATTGAGAAACTTGTGTCAAAGGTTTCTCAAGAACTACTGCACCTAGGAGTTTGAAATTTGGTACAAACATTTGCTATGACACGTTGTATTGTGTAAGAGAGAATATGCATCTTTATGCTTATCATTTCCTTTATTTGTCCATTTTTCTTTCTCTCCAAAAAAATTTTTCGTCAAAGATTTCTCAGAAACTGCTATGATTTTGAAATTTTGTACAAACTTTGGCTATGACTTTTTGTATTGTGTAAGAAAGATTAAGAGAGAATCAGCATCATCATGCTTATCATTCCCTTTATTTGTCCTTTTTTCTTTTTCTCCAGTAGAATTTTTCCTCATATATTTCTCAGCTCCTATGAGAGCCAGATTCTTCAAATTCTGTATACACCCTTGTGTAAAGGAAAATCACTATGCTGAGCCCAGTTGTTCAAAGCTAACGATGTCGTTAGTAAACGATTCGTTAAAATTTACATCAAGTGATACGCAAATATGCTGAAATTTTTTGCTGAAAAAATGTGAGTAGCTTTTGCAGTGCAAAAGCTACTCACATTTTTTCAGCAAAAAATATCAGAATATTGTATATTGAATTCGCTAAAACAGTTAACGAAATGACCCTTAACGTGCTCGTTAAGCTAACGACGCTTTGAACATCTGGGCCCAGAAGTTTACTTTGCCTTCTTTTTAACGTTTTCTCTTTTCCATCTCTCATTCCAAAGTAATGCATTGGTAAACTTGTGTCAGAGGTTTCTCAGGAACTACTGCACCTAGAATTTTGAAATTTGGTACAAACATTGGTTACAACTACTTGTGTCGTATAAGACAGAATCAGCATCCTCATGTTTATTATTCCCTTTATTCATCCATTTATCTTTTCATCTAATAAATTATTTTGTAAAAGATTTCTCAGAAACTATTGCACCTAGGATTTTGAAATTTTGCACAAACATTGGATATGAGTTAATGTATCGTGTAAGAGAGAATCAGCATCCTTATGCTTATCATTCCCTTTATTTGTCTTTTTTTCCTTTTCTCCAATAAATTGTTTCGTCACAGATTTCTCAGCTCCTATGAGAGCCAAAGCTTTCCAATTTTGTACACACCTACTGAGGGTTGAAGTATATTGTGTATAAGAAATTAATGATGCTGAAATTTAGGTTCCTTCTTTTTTTTCTTTTTTCCATCTCTCACTCCATGTCAAAGATTTCTCAGGAACTACTGCACCTAGGATTTTGAAATTTGGTACAAACATTGGATACAACTACTTGTATCGTGTGAGACAGAATAAGCATCCTCATCATTCCCTTTATTTGTCTACTTTTCTTTTTCTCCAATTTTTTCTTTTCTGTCAAAGATTTCTCAGGAACTACTTCACTTAGGATTTTTGAAATATGGTACAAGCATTTGATATGGCTAGTTGTATTGTGTAAGAGAGAATGAGCACCCCCATGATCATCTTTCCCTTTATTTGTCCATTTTTCTTTGTTTCTCCTAAAAGTCAATCACATTTTTAACTTGTTACTAGAGCCAGAATCTTCAAATTTTGTATAAACCCTGACCTTGGTGAAGTATGTTGTGTAAAAGATAACCAGGATGCTGAGATTTTTTTTACTTTTGCCCATCTCGCCCATGCATTAGTTAGGGAAATATGTATATACAAAATTAGTTCACCATACCTTTGATAGCTATGGCCGGGATGTGTGAGCTTTGCTCACTATCTGCTATATTTCTCTCTGCAAAAGGCAGTTTAGAGCCAATATTGTTCTCATCAGCCATCTCAGAACACACAAACTAGGCCGCTGGCCTGCTGTGGTTTACCTCTAACGCCCCCATCCCCGCCAGAGGTAATTTAGTAGACCATGTTTCTCTTAAAGCCTGTCATCTTGCAAGTATTTTGCAACATGTAAGCCATCTGGCGATAGGGACGTTACTGAGTAACAGCCTGTTAAATTCGTTATGACTTCAAAATGTATAATACCAAAGAAAATTATTTAACCCATGAGAATTGGAGCAAAAGTAATTATATGTTCAAACTAAATATATAAAGTTAAAAACGATCCACTAGCTACAAAATGTAACGTTTGAAACTTTTTTTGGCCTTACATGGCGTTACGCATGTTGCATCTTCTAATGTATCCTTTAGAAATGAGTATTTAAACTCATAGAGTTCATTTTCGTAGATTGTACTTTGACTCTGTGACATTAATATTGTAATTTCTGATAAGATATTTTAAATCACTTTCCAATGCTGCAAATATTTTCTCTCTAGCTTTTATACTTCGTCAATTATTGGCTGTTAAGCAAAGTTAACCTAATGTGAAATGTCACATTAAAAAATCATGCTCATTATTTCATATCAAAAGCAGCCTAGAAGTTGTACCAATAAATTGAATTCTTATTTTAGCATTATATCTTAGTAATATTGGGTACATAAGCGCATTCAAACATGTCACTCCTATATCATTCTGTCCATGGTAACATAAGTAACATCTAAAATATCTACATACTGTGGGCTTTGTTGGTTTTCTGTATGGTAATCTGCATCAATATGTAGTGTCTCTGTTTTGTATTATTTAGAAATTTTTGTAAGCATTTCCAAAACTTCAAATTTAATGCCAATATTTTTTGTCAGTTATATACATTTCAAACTGTTAACAGTAAAGTTGCTATCTGCATCAAGCCACTTTTGCATAAAATACTGAATACTGACCTGAAGGTTTCAATTTCTGGCAAATGCTTATAATTTCTTTATGTCTTAATAAAATATCTCTAGATGGCTTATATATCAGACCCTCACATGACTTTGCTTAATAATTTATTAGTAGTAACATATGTAACACTATAATGTCTGAAGTTTTGTAAAGGTCTTTACGTATACTTTTATCCCTTGAATTAATGCTCGTTTTTTTAAATAAGATTTTCAGAATAAAATGATAAATCACTTTCTCTTATTTATTTTCTTACACTATCGGGTGTGTTACGTAGATAATTCATTTATCAGCAATGTAGCTAACCAATGCATATCAATTCAAAAATTATATTCGTACATTAAGAAGATCCAAATTACAGTTTGCTACAATTATGTTTGTTTATGATTCATATTTATTACCTTCAAATCTACTTAAAAAAACATGGCACATTATGCAGTTGACCACAGAGTCTTTCTGTTACATATTTAATCTATGTAACATAAAACATTATTTCTGATGAAACACTATTGGTACAAGCATAGTCTCATGCCATAACGTGAGCATATTTAATACCAGAGTAGCATTCACAGGTAATCCTGATTAAAACAAAATGTTTATCACTAAGCTGCCACAAGACATGTAGGGCATGTGAATACAGCGATGACTGGTCAATGTCTTCCATTGTGCTCAATGAATAGCAAAGGACCCCAGCTTTCTTCGTGGAAAATGCAAAGACTGATCAGACTGAGCGGACAACCAGACAGATCTGAGTCTTTGCCAGGTGCACAAGTCAATTGTTAGTTTTGTCACGCTGCGGCTTAAATACATTAAGGTAGGATAAAGTTAATTATAGACACATTGCCTTACGGTAATATGGTTTCCCCAAAACAAACAGTGTTGCTTTATCTCTTAAATATACATAATACAAAAATCCTTAAAGATAAATGTGTATCATTAAGCAAATTTAGAAACATACCTAAGACGATGAAATTAAGTATATATTAAAGCAATTCAGTGACTTTAGTACCTTTAGAATTTAACTCAACTCTTGTGTTGAAACAAAAATGGTGTGGAACTTGATTTTCATCTGCTCTACATACATTTGTACATTTTCTATTATAATATAAACTACCTGTACCTAGCTAAAGCGCATAAATAAAAAAAAATCAGATCAATATTGTTGGATATAATTAGCTATAATCAGCATGACATATTTACATATGACTTTGAAATTAACTCTATGTGAGGACCTAGAAAAACTATTCTTAGTTTCAGAATATGCATTCTGAGCAGAAACGTTGTATTCTAATAACCACAGTATGTCTTAAACAGGTAATTTCGAAGACTGATCAGTATCTGGACAGAAGGAAAATGGCCTTAAAGAACATGGGGCTTTAATAATAGTAATGAAAAACCATTGTTTTGTCTTATTTTGGTAGGGTCTGCCTTTATAAGCACAATTATCTTTGTAAAAGTCTAAATAAAGATATGCAAGGAATCTTATTAAGAATAGCAATTACAGTTGTGTTATAAACGTTACAACACATGTTAGGTAAATGATAATATCTATTAATGGCATTTTATATTGGTAGTAAATTTTTCACCTTAACAGAATCATTTACCATCAGCAAGTACAAAGTCATTGTCATTTCTAAAATTGCAATGAAAATAAAAGGTGGCAATAGAATACTTTATCGTATTTTGGCATCAAAATAATCTAGTATTAAATAGTATATCATGGATGGGGACCGAAGAAGTTTTTTTTTTTTTTTTTTTTTTTTTTAATCTCGTCATAGTTTCTTGGCAGCTAAATCGAATTGAGACTCTGCCGTTATCAATATATGGCTCAGCAAATCAACCATTTATTTTGTACTGTGACCAGTCTGACAATCAAGTACACGTTTAAAAGGTCCATTATAAAGTAATAAACAGAATGGAAATCGTTAAGCTTAATGTTGTTATGTGTTATTCTTATTACTTATATCACTAATAAATTCATAATAAGACATTTGTATAATCTTATACAGTCGAACCTCGTTATCTCGAACTCGCTTATTTCGAATTACCGCTTATCTCGAAGTGAAAATCTGGTCCCTGTTTTAACATGACACTATGACAACAGGTAACAAAATAATATGGAAAAGAGGAAAAAATTGCTCCTCAGGAGCAATTTCTCCTCTTTTCCACATTATTTTATATATATATTTCTAACTTCAGGAGTCAAATTACATATTCATTTGTTAAATGTGGTTGTTCAATATATTGTTTTCCTCACTCTCTCAACTCTGATATGTCGAGGTACGGATATCTCGAAGTGTTTCAGTGAGTCCCTTGGAATTCGAGATAACGAGAGTCGACTGTATCTACAATGCTTTTCTTATCACTATACAGATATTTAACAATAGTAACCATCTATTTAATGTATTTGTCATCAAATTATTTCATGTATGACTGACCTATATGTGCTGTTTTACATGGCATGTCATAAAAAGCAGATTTTATTGAAGCAAACTGTCTTCTAGCCACCATAAAATGATTTATTTTATACACTGTGGCAACAAAGAAGTGATAGAGTATGCATGCTGTTTATTTGGTTGCATCTAATTGCAGCACAGGGTTGATATATATGTGATATTATTATCAGCGTGATTACTATTGCATTTTTATGTAAATTCAAATAATGAAATAGTTCTCCTTAATAATTTGTGCTCTCAGAAAAAAATCACTTTATTCATGCTTTTGGGTTGATATAAGGAAAGTAAACAATATTTTCATTGATGGACCTCTACAAAAGTGATTTCTCCTGCAAACACTGTCTATAGGAAACAGTGTTCTTATGTCACAACGCTTAAACTGACATAGAACGTGTGTCACGTTATTAAGTGTGCAATATAACTGGAAGTCTAGAGGGAATAAATTATAGAAAAATCAGCTTTATGCATAGAGCATAAGCAATGAAGAGATCATATCAGGTAAGTTTCATGAAACTGGGATATTTCTGTATTTGTATTATAGAATACAGTTTACTATTTTAAATATATAGTTATCAATGGGATACGCCAGCAGACGATTGGCGAGGGTTTTCTTTCACTTAACTCACCAAAATATAAAGGTATCAGAGAAATAATTTACTATGCTTGTTATTAAAAGAGTTATAGAGCTGATTTTCCTTCACCTTTATATATAAAGTATCAACAGCCATTTATACAATGCAAATAAAGTATTACTCAAAAAGTAACGTATATAACATTAAGAAGAGTATAAGGCATTTATTCAAAGCATATAATGCATTAAACCAATCATAATAATTAAATGCGTTGTACTACTTGCAACCACAGCAAATGAGATGTTAAGAAGTTTGAACTAAGTCAGAAAAGAAGTTTAGACTGTTTTTAAAGTAACTATCGTTCCTAATGTCATTTGCTTGGTGAAGTTAAATCGTTTTTATTTCTTGATGTACAAACGAGGACAAATCGTAAAACAGCATTGAATTAAATTTCTAGTCACTAAATGGTCATAATCGTCCAAACCGTTGTATCGGAAAACATATATATGAGGTTTATGACTTTTAGTAACGTATGTAACAGTTATAAAACAAGTCATTGACAGCTAAACATATTGAGATGCCTTTGTCTATAAAAAACATGCATTGGTAGCAAAACGCATGCTAGTTAGCAAGAATATGGATACTTTGGTATTTGCACAAAATTATTTTATTCTTTTGATGGTAACGTTGGTATCATGGCTATTTCACACAAACACCCCCATCGCCAGAGGGTATACATGTGCAATTTTGTTTGTTATATATGTAGTTTTAGAAAATCATAGTGGACAAAATTGTCCCTTGGGGGATGGGGTCTATAGCCAGTCCAAGGTCAGTAATGACAGACGAACTGTGTATATATGTAACTTGACTGGTTTCCGCATGTGAATGCAACGCTGATTAAAGTTCGAACAACAGTAGCTAATACGTCATTTGGCTGCCTACGTCATATACCAGTTTGGATTAGACGAAAATAAATGACTGGTTTACGCATGATAATGCAACGCTTATAAGGTCGGGAAGCGGTAGCTATACCGTATTAGTATCATTATATCATTATCATTGGTATTTTTGTCAGGAAATTTATATGTACCCATTTTGATATTATGCTTAATTTTTTTTAGTCAAAGTATTTTACTCCGTCGAAGTCAAGCATAACATGACATCAGAGGAAATGGAAATATGAGTTGTAGGATAAGGACTAGGACACATTGCAAAGTTATTGAAATTCATGGCTGTGACCAAAATCACAAGTCAATGTAACGGGGTAGCAGTACTGCTAGCAATCATAGATAGATAGATAGATAGATAGATAAATGGATGGATGGATGGATAGACGGGCGGACGGACGGACGAACGGATAGATAGATAGATAGAGAGATAGATATGGTATAGTTGTTACCTTTAATACATATATCGAACCTATAATGGTCTCATATAGTATTAGGAGGTCAACAATGGAATTAGAGGGGTCCAATTATCTGTATCACGTGGGAGCCATTTGGGCTCCATATATGTATCTTGAAATATTGTGACTTATCCAGAATTATGATAGTTTTATCTCAGGTCCCAGATATAAGTATTTGTTTTATAGATATCAAATT
Source organism: Anodontia alba (assembly GCA_964016985.1). Classification (NCBI taxonomy): domain Eukaryota; kingdom Metazoa; phylum Mollusca; class Bivalvia; order Lucinida; family Lucinidae; genus Anodontia; species Anodontia alba. The sequence continues at coordinate 46,020,340 of OZ024826.1, forward strand.
ATACCTATATGGGATCCATTTGGGTCTTATATGGGCAAGAAAGCCTACATGGGGCTCATGTAGGACCAATGGGCTAAATGCCCAGATTCTGTCTATTTGGGTCTCATATATACATGTTTACTCTGTGGCTGCTTTGCTTTTGGACCATTTTGACAGACACCTGTCAGGCAGTCCTGATATATAACCATTGCTATTGGCAACCGGCGGTTTTTCGACTCGTGCAGTTTCAAATTTGCGGACAGTCATGGCGAAGAGGGTGTATATCTATTTATGCCTCAAAATTCTAATACCTGATAGACTAGGCTTAAGCATGGCTACAGACGGTTTGGGAAAAGATTATTACGCAAGCAATTGTTAGAAAATACCCCTCATGTCTTTGAATTATTGACTTTAAACGATGCGAAACGCAGCTCGGCGTAGACTGACATGCCAAATTGTTCTGATCGATCCGAACGTTTCCTTCTCGCTCTTTGTTAAAAGGCCATTTTTTCCGTATTATGTTGTTAGGGAATACAAACTGGCATTTTACCAGCAGTGCACTGTGCTTGTAACAAGCTAATTGCATTCCAGTGGAGATAAAAATAAATACGGGTCACTCATCTTGAAATGTTATATCAACTGTGCGATTGTCCGTTGGAAAGCGACACAACTTCAGGTTTCGCTCGCTGTCCACTGGTCACGTGATTATATACTGAAATTTAAAGTCCCTGAATTCAGAGTTTAATCCCAGAATGAATGAAATATTAAAGTTATCCCGTATAGAATAATTTCCGATGAAAGTACACAAATATGCACATATGAAAATCCTCTCTCCTTATATAATATCAAGGAACATTCTAGAAAAATTTTTACTACATGCATCACTTATTGTCTAGTTTAGGCAAAGAATCTTACAAATGTTCTATGATATACCAAAATTAGCACAATCCAGAAATTCCTTCTGGAGGATTCCAAAAAGAACATAAATAACTTGTTATTGTAAACATGTTTTTACAGAAAGTTCTTTTTATATATAGAAACTTGTAGTGAACATGAAAATAATGATACTTAAAATAATGAAACACCCTATATAACACATCTCAGACCTGATATGCATTCTAGTGTTGCCACCAATGGTCAGTCATTTTTGCCTCTTGTGACTGATCAGCGGAAAGAATTTCCATAGTCGACTAATCGGAAAATTCTATTTTTAGAAACATATTTTTCCCTCTTTTTATATTAATAGGCAAACTGATGCAAAAAAATGAAATGCTAAGCCGTCTGTTTTGGTCATTTTTGATTTGGGGTCAATATAGGTGAGGGAGTTTGGTGAAATAACCTTAAATGAAGCAGGGTTTTCAACCAAAAAGTATAGATATTTTTCTTATTTTCCATTATTCATATGCTATGGGTATTCATTAGAAGCGCATCGAGGAGGTACTTTTAATGAGTACCCACAACATATATTTTCATGGAGAAAAACGAACAATATTGTCTTGATAGCCCACTCATCGAGCTGGATTTATGAATATAAATACCTATGCTATTTGTCGACGGTCAGTCGGTTCTATAAAACCGATGATCGACAATGAAATTCTGGCCGATTCCAAACTTTAGTACCAGAATTTACCATTCAGTTTATATCGTATTTACCCTAAGTATTCGGACAAACAGGAATGAACAGACAGTATAGATCAGGGTCAGACGCCGCGCTCCGGGACTACACTGTTTGCCACTCATGTAGCAGCCTTTAGATACATCAAATGGCAGTAAAATGGATTTATTAAATTTTAATTCAATTGACAATTTCCGTTCAACCATCTTCCCAATTATAATTCTGCTTAAATTTAACAATTATTGCCCCGACAGATTATTTTGCACCGCACAGACAGCATAGATAAACGATGTATGGTAGAATAGTTTCCTAACAAGCAGCCACAGGAACTTGACAGAGTATTTGTGAATACAGTGAACCCTCGTTACAACGACAACATTTGTTCCCAAAGATGTTGCCAATATAATGAATTTCCTATTGTTAAGAAACCATGGACAAATGATATGTAAAAAATGCCTTGTTTTATAGAACATTTGTTTTGGATATTGTTAGAATCGCATCATTAAGGCGAACATATGTTTTAGATATTTGTTAGAATCGCCTCATTGAAGCGATTCTAACAAATATCAAAAACATATGTTGCTTGAAGTTTCAATGCAATGTTCTTGCATAACTTCTTGTTAACTATCACCCCTTGAGCGAAGGTTTCGTGACATTCAAGTTGTCATTATAACGAATTTTGTCGTTGTATCGAGTGGCGGAATAAGAAGGTTGACTGTACCTCTTCTTATCTTAAATGTTAAGCAATCTTCTACCGCTGCGAAATTTCAAGTCGATTCGTTCTAGAATAAACAAAATACAAACATTTTAGCCCCAAAACAAAGCATATACAAAAGGAGATTTGTCGTTGGTAATCCAAAAGAAATGTAAACATATTGGTAGGTATTATGCACATGCCCATGTATGATTGATCTCAGATGAATACATGAACATGGACGTATTATTAACCCATTTATGCCGAATGAACTCTTCCACCTAAACTCTTTGGACCTGTCCATTTCTAATAGAAGGGGTATCTGGTTATTTTTTATTATCACCATGTTTTATAGAAATCCCTGTATTTAATGCAAACAGTGTATACCCTGATCAGACGCCGCGTTCTGTACTGTTTGCCAATGTCCCTTTTATGGGACGGTAGGCATCAGTGGGTTAAAGTACCACACGTTCTATTGATGTTAACCCATTTACGGCGAGTGGACTTTTCTACCACAACTGTTTGGATCGGTTTATTTCCAAAAGCAGGGTGCCTGTTTTTTTATTATTATTATTACTATGTTGTTTTTTTTTTTTTGTTAGAAATCACTGTAGTTAATGCAAACAATGTAGACCCAGATCAGACGCCGCGTTCTGCGGCGTCTGATCTGGGTCTACACTGTTTGCCAATGTCGCTTTTTTTTAAAAAATATTGTCCTTTTTTGTTAGTGAGCTAGTCTATCAAGTAGACTAGATATATGTATTGCAAATTTTCTTCATTTTGTACAAAGGGGACAGCTCTATTCATCTCCTGTTAGTCTTTTTTCTACACAAACCTCCTTCTAAAAATAGCTCTCCTTTAAAAAGACAGACTTTGTTGCCATTGGGAACAAGTTCTGTCTTTTAAGTGGAAACCCCCTTTTCAGAAACTCATTTCTTGTAGAGATAGCCCCTTTTTAGAAGGAATGTAAAATAACTTTGACAAAGTTGCCTCCCCTGAAAGTCTGCCTGGAATCCTAATGTGGCATAATTACGCTCGTATTAGTTGTTAACCCGGTTAAGACTCACGGATGCGCAGTCACATCAGACTTCATGGGCCTGGCTGCTATCCGAATAGGCAGTAGTCCAAATTTTATTCCAGGCAGAGAGCGAAGACTGGCCAGAAAATGCAGATACGCAGGCTAATCTGATTCTTTGCTGTGCGCACGCCATATAGTATATTTAAGTGGTGGCTCAATTATATGTTGCAGCAACTATTTTTGTTTTCTCATGAAGGTAAATCTGTAAAGAAAAGAGCGTGCAGCAACCCAGGATGTGGACCCACGTGCAATTCGAACTATTGTCTGAATAATGGACAAACGGAAACAATCGGAGTGGGCTGTTGGAAGACTGATTATGAAACAAATGGTTACATAGAGACAACTTTTAAACTCACAGCTACGGATAACAGTCCACCATCAATATGGTTGCAAGGTAAGTGGATAGATTGACTGCCAAGAGATAAAACAAATCCTTTTCACATATGCGAAAAGGACCCTTATCTATACTGCACAAGCTGGGACCTTTGCTATTCAGCAATGTCCTACATATCAGGCATGACATGGTGTCTCATTACAACAACAACAACGACGACAACGACGACGACGGCGGCGGCAGCAGCGGCGACGGCGGCGGCAGCAACAGCTGCAGCAGCAACAACAACAAAACGAACAGACAAATAAACAACAACAAAAAAAAAAAAAAAAAAAAAAAAAAAAAAAAACACAAACACACAAACAACAACAACAACAAAAAAAAATCAACAACAGAAACAAGAACAACAACAATAACAAAAATTTCTTACAGGTGATGCTTGAATAAATATTTTAGTACATTTTAAATTCCAAAATAGTTTGATCGGTAAAAAAAAGTAAAGGTAGAAATGTATAAGATGGAAAAAATAGTAAAGGTTCCGGTATAGGCTTTAATAAAAACTGATAAACTGCAAATTTACAAATAAAAATATATAAAGGTTTTGTAAAGTACATTGCATATAGGCTCCTTTACAACCAGATTTTCCTGTGGACACACAATGTTGAAACAACATTGATTCAACATTGGTTGAACGTCATGATGTTGAATCAACGTTGAATCGACGTTGATTCACGTTTGAACGTCTTCACATTGAATCAACGTTGAGTCGACTTTGTTTCAACGGTGCGTGTCTGCTGGATTAATATTTCGGAAAATATTGTTGTAGTATACATAAGTAAGAAACTATTTGCCTGGATACTCCTCTCGTCTGAAAGCAAATATCCCTATTCATGATAATCAAAGCGCAAAAGGCACTGAAATAACATATTTCTTGAGAAATTCATGAACGCCTGAACTTTCAGAAGCTAACGCTGACTAGTGGTACGCCTTTATTGGCAGTAATTTCCCTAGTAGCAACAATGATGACGTATTGATATATGTTAATTAGTTCCGTTTGGTTACGTTTTCCACGTGCATATATATACATTCGATACTTTAAGTAGGCATATTTCAATCCTGACTTTTTTAATACAGAGTAGGATAAATATGAAATCAGGATTAGATATTTTTATTCCTGATTTTCTAATTGTCGTACTCTATATTAAAAACCGAGAGAAAATTCTCTTAAACATCAAGTAATTATGATTTTGACTACATTCATTTGTAAATATCGCAAAGCTTGAGTATAAGCTGCACTACTTTTTTGCGGAAGCATGTTCAGTGGTAGTGAGAGCTGCTGACTATAGAAAAAGTTGATGGTACCCAGTCAGCATTCTACGTAAATCTATATCGGGCCGTCATCGGCCCGTCAGGGTAGCTGACGGGCCGATGACGGCCCGATGTAGATTTACGTAGAATGCTAGCTGGGTAATGACAAATTACAGATGAAATCTGGAATTAAAGAAAATGGACTTTTTGAACGGATTTAAACACGGCAAAATGTTAATATTTCATAATTAGTTTTGTTTTATCTACAAAATAAAATCTAAAAGGTTACCTTTGAATACAGCTATGTATTCAGAGTGGCTGTATACGCACGCCCTTAACACCGACTTAAGCAGTATTCGATTTTCAAAGAACCCACAATTGGCTTAATGATCCCAAAGGAAATAAATATACAATCGACTCTCGTTATCTCGAATTCCAAGGGACTCTCTGAAATACTTCGAGATATCCGTACTTCGACATATCAGATTTGCAGAATTGAGGAAAAACTGATTCAATTAACCACATTTAACAAATATATGTGTAACTGAACTCTTGAAGTTAGAGATATACTGAAAATATTGTGGAAAAGAGGAGAAATTGCTCCTTAGTAATTTCTCCTCTTTTCCATAATATTTTTTACATGTTATTAGATTTTCATGTTTAGGCAGAGAACAGATTTTCACTTCGAGATAAGCGGTTATTCGAGATAAGTGAGTTCGAGATAGCGAGAGTCAACTGTATTAAATATATAATAAGCCTATATTCGTTTACCTATGACCCCTTTTGCACGTGGACGCCATGTCAAGGGAAACCGAATACCAGTTATAATACATGTAACATGAAGAAATATCCTATAATAATAAAGCGGCGTTGTAAACTAGTTGCCTTATCAAGATCTAAATAAGCTCAATGTTTTCAGTGCCGTGCCCTAATGAGTGAGGTTGTTAGTATTAGATAACCAAATGATCGGTCCCTCAACAGCAAATGAGAGGGCTTGTTACATCGGGGGTAGGATATTTAACACATTTTTGCCTAGCGTCTCATAACAGGGACATTGGCAAATAATGTAGACCCCGATCAGACGCCGCAGAACGCGGCGGCGTGTTCAGAGTCTACACTGTTTGCATTTAATACGGATTTTTTTTTTTTTTTTTTTGTAAAACAGACTACTATTAAAACTAAATAGACATCCTTCTATATGAAATGGAGCAATCAAAAGAGTTTAGTTAGAAGAGTCCACGCGGCATAAATGTGTTAAGATACGTAGACTACATAATGTTAGATAAATGTAACTCAACTGGCCAAGAGAAAAATCGATTGATTTAGTATAAAGTGATGCGAATACATGGTATGAAGGCCGTGCTCACACTACAGACTTGATCCGGATCAAGTTTCCAGCGTGTATGCGGTCTAATAATATCAAAGCGCCAAACATTGATGGCTTATTAATATATTATATGTTAATCACTTCCGCTTGATTACATTTCCAAATGCATATGTATTCGTCACTTAAAGTAGGCATTTTTCAGTCCTGGTTTGTTTTCATTTTTATCTAACTTTATATTCAAAATTCGAAAGATAATGCTCTAAAACATCAAATAAATATGATTTTGAATAAAATCCATTTATAAATGCGACAAAACTTGAGTGCAGGTTGCAGTACTTTTTGTGCGGAACCATGTTCAGTACCCAGCAAGCATTCTACGTAAATCTACATCGGGCCGTCATCGGCCCGTCAGCTACCCTGACGGGCCGATGACGGCCCGATATAGATTTACGTAGAATGCTGACTGGGTAGTGGTGAACGCCACTAATACTGGAAAAGTTGATGGTACCATAAAATGACATGAAATCCGTCATTAAAAACGGCGTTTTATATTGCAGAGGGTACGACCGTTTCTGTCTCCAGTTCAGATTTAAATGTTGGTAGTTACGTCAATAGAATCCGGTACTCGGATTCCGACCTCAGTGTTGGTGGTGACTACATCAGGTACTCTATCACTAACGATTCAGTATTTACACCATGGGACTATCCTGGCGTCTCTAGAGCAGGAGAGAGACTTTTCTATCTCAATACAGGTAAGCAAATTTCTATTTATTTATGTATAAAAGATGCGGTAATTTGCATCTAATTGACCCTTGAAGCGTTAAGCAAAATTGCAGCTGACGACATTCTGTTTTTGTGTTATTACGATACATGGACAGATGCAGTAAAACTGAGTCTGCGATTTCGCTTTCTTAACCCATTTATGCCGAGTTGTCTCTTCTACCTTAACTCTTTGGACCAGTCCACTTCCAGTTTAAGGGGTGTCTGATCAGTTATTATTATTGCCGTGTTTTACAGGAATGCCTGTAATCAATGCAAACAGTATAGACCCTGATCAGACGCCGCTGCGGCGAATGCGGCGTCTGATCTGGGTCTACACTGCTTGCCAATGTCACATTTATGCGACGCTAGGCACAAATGGGTTAATTCTGGTCGTTGCTATCGAACTCGTTGCCATTGAAGTATATATATATATATATATATATATATATATATATATATATATATATATATATATATATATATATGTATATATATATTGGCGTGTGGATACATCGGTTAAAGATGGTGTGCCGCGCAGCAAAAGTATAACATTGCAACCTATATTTAGACCTGCTTTAACATATTAAGATATTGTCCACTGTACATTCATCTCCTTGGCTTATCACAAACTGAAGTTAATGTGACCCGCATCAAAGTATGTCACTGTTACCTACGTCTGATCTACACTTGTTTAAAGCATATTTGTCTTACCAGAATCAATATTTTGGTAAATCTACTAAACATATTGTGTTCGCTATCGTAAGAAGGTCACTGTGACCTGTATTTTGACCTCTGATCTTCTTTATACAATAAAAACCTATTGGATGCATATTTCGTGCATAGTATAGCCTAGGCGTACCAGATATAATATATTGTAATTCTGCTGCAGATATTGTTTTCTCTATCGTGAGAAGGTCACAGTAACTGTATTGAGACATCTGACCTTATTTATACAAAAACAATTCGATATACTTCTCCTGTGCTGTATAGTCTACACTAAACAGATTTACAATATTGATAAATCTGCTGCAAACATTGTTTTCTCTATGAAGGCCGCTGTGATCTGTATTTTGACCTCTGACCTTCTTTATACAATAACAATTTATTCGATACATGTTTTCTCTACTATATGATCTAAGCTTACCAGGTTTAATATATTGGCAAATCTGCTAAAGACATTGTGTTCTCTATCATAAGAAGGTCACCGACTTGTATTGTGACCTTTGACCTTCCTTATACAATAAAACAGTTAATGCACGTCTCCTGTACTGTATGGCCTAACCTTACTGAATTACATGTAAATCTGCTGTAGACATTGTGTTCGCTATTGTAAGTAGGTCACTATGACCGGTATTTTGACCACTGATCTTCTTCATGTAATAAAAACCTATTCGATGCAATGTATGACCTAGACTTACCAGATATAATAAAAATCTGCTAAAGACACTGTGTTTTCTATCGTAATGAGATCACTGTGACCTCCATTGTGACCTCTGACATTCTTTATACAATAAAAACCTATTCGATACACGTCTTCTGTACTATATGACCTAGACTTACCAGATTTAATATATTGGTATATCTGCTAAAGGCATTGTGTTCTCTATCGTAAGAAGGTCAATGCGATCTGTGTTTTGACCTTTGATCTTCATACAATAAAAACCTGTTTGATACACGTCGCCTGTTCTGTATGGCGTAGGCTTACCAGATTCAATACATTGATAAATCTGCTACAGACATTGTGTTCTCAGTCGTAAGAAGATCACTGTGACTGTATTGTAACCTTACAGGTGATTCAGGGTTCGCGAGCTCGAACCCTGTCTAGACCACATAAATTTCGTGGAGAATGATGATAAAATAATTTTTACGGCCATTCTCCCCCTTCCGCGCTGATTCAACAAAGGCAGTTGTCAGTTACTGGTAAACTTATGTGCATAAGTACTGGTACTGGCTAACCGCTTAGAGGACTAACCTGCCCAGGTACAGTTTGAGTAGGTTAACTGACCGCGCTCGACATGACCCTTATGGGTTGACTGGGAAGTAAAACGACCTCAAACTCAAAACAATTTCTACGAAAATATATGAGCCAGCGAATGACAAATTCTACAATAAGACTTGCAACCAGCGAAGACAAATCAGCCTGCGCAACTGCAGTCTGGTCAGAGTCTTCACTGATCGCATGTGCCTTCTACATCCTGCAGGGTATCCAAAGAGTGATAAATGAGAAACCTTGCCATACTGGGTGAGTGTAAAGGCTGATCGGAGTCTTTGTTGGGTACACAGGTCTTATTGTAGGTTTTGTCATGCGCTGACTCATCTATTGAAGGCTTTCGGAAGATTCGTCTTACCCAGCAAGCATTCTACATAAATCTATAGCGGGCCGTTATCGGCCCGTCAGGGTAGCTGACGGGCCGATTACAGACCGCTATAGATTTATAAAGAATGCTAGCTGGGTTAGCGATTTGTCTTTTTAGGGGACAAGATACACTAAATAGACTTTCTACCATTTGTTTACAAGGACGTCAACTTTTGTGCCTTCCTGTTTGTTTTCCTGGCTACCAGTCACCTTTTGAAAAGGGGTCTACTCTCAAAGGAAAGGTTTTGCTCCCAACGGGATAGTTGACATAAATAAGATCTATAATGGTTGCACTTGGAAACATATAAAAGAAAGAAAGGCGGAGTCTCGTTTTCAATGAGACTTTTTATAAGGCAGAAATGCGGATTTTCCAAAATACCAGGACCCAGTTATTCAAAACTAACGATGTCGTTAGTAAACGTATCGTTAAAACTCTGATCATTAAATTTGGCGTATACGCTTATAGTTTTGCTGAAAAAAAATGTGAGTAGCTTTTGCATCACATCTTTTCAGCAAAAATACCTGTGAATTAGATATTGTACTTTCTAGAACAGTTAACATTTTGACCACTAACGAGCTCGTTAAGCTTACGATGCTTTGAACAACAACTTGGCCCAGAATGGGTCATTGACCCAGAAGAAAATAAAAATAAAACCTGTTCTATGATGAAGTATGGGGAGACTTTTTATGGCCGCCACACGGCACTTACCACCAGCTGCAGTGAAGTACAAGTCTACAAACGTTGTCATTTGATACACACAAAATGCCGATAATCTGAGCTCTTTTAAAAGGGAGACAAAACTTTTTTGCCAGAATGGACTCCCCTGAAACTGTATATATTCCTCTTACCAGCAAAATATAAAGTAAGAAATATCAGCAACTTTTGTTTTGTTGAAAACGAATCGTATTTTGTAGACGTATGCTCATTTTAATATTTTACCCTCTACCTTTTAGGAAATGGGTATATCTATGTAAACCAAGATCTGTCAAGTGAGTATTCACACGTTTACACTGATATTAAGCTGTGTATAGCAGACAGGAGAGACTCTGGTATATGTATAACAATGACGATAATTTTATGTAAGTATACATTGCATACTTTATTGTTGTCTCGATGACAGTAGTATAAGATGTCGCTTTGGGGACACCATATGGTGTCCCCAAAGCGACATCCTATACTACTGATGACCGATTATGATCGATCATCTGACACATTTGTCTCTTGTGACTTATATTCTTTCTGACGTTTATTATATTCGGACAGAATTATTATTGTCGATTAATCGGAAACTTCTAGTTAAAGAACACATTTTTTCACTTTCATTTCCTATTATAGGCATGTTTTAAAAATACAACAATAAGCTGTATTTTGGGGTCATTTAAGATTTATGTTGAATCGGATATTCGGTGAAAATACCTTAAAGTTAGTATAGCTCCAGACAACTGAAAATATGATTATTTCGCAATGAAAGTATATGTTTATGGCGCTTATTAGAAGTAATTCAGGAGGCGCTTCTAATGAGTACCCATAACATATATTTTCATTGAAGAATAAGAATAAGATATATATATATATATGGATATCCTCTTTTATTTGGAGCTATGAATAAGTCAAGGAATAGAGCTAAACTAAGAATTAATATATATTTTTTACTAGTCGGCTATTAATCGATGAACAGTTGACTATACAAAACTAATGATCGACTATGAAACTCTGGCTGATTACAAACACTAGTGTATAGTGCTATCGCTGCTGCTAAGACCAAGGTTGAGACTGCATCCGTGGGGATGATTTATTAGCTCACGACGAACTATTGTCATCTAATTTTGTCTGTCGTACGGTGTCAGTCGTTAGTTGTCAGGCGTCCAACTCTTTATACGACTTCTCCTTTGAAGCCACTGGGCAAATTTCTATCAAATCTCATTTAGAAAAATATAAGTAAAGTTAATCAGGAAACGTCACAATCAGAAAGCACAGTTTCCCCAAGACATCAAAAAAAAAAAAAAAAAAAAAAAAAAAAAAAAAAAAAAAAAGAAGAAGAGGAAATGAGGAACTAACAATGTCAAAACAAACTTCACATATGAAACCACCGACGCACGAACAAAGAAGAATTGCAACAGAGGAACCTGCAACTATCTCCTTGTGGTACTTGGGTCGAGGAACGAATGTTTTCTTTATATAGTCCCACTCCGTCAACCAAGGTGGCCGCCATGCTCATATGTAGCGAAACACTTCCAAATCTTCCCGTACAGAACTAAGCTTTAATACTGAATCTTGGTATATAACATCAGGCACGCGAGATCTATCCAGTTTCTTCAAATGATGAATTTAAATGAAGACAATTAAATTTGTTCCCCTATACATTTATATGGGGAAATCTTGAAAAGTGAAATTTTCAAAATGCATTAAAAATTGATGGTTGAAATTTACGCTGTATCATAAAAGTAGCAAAACCTTTCGGTTCAATTCAAAATTATATCCCTTGGAGGTTATATGCTCTTAGTCCTGGGCTATATACATGCGAGAAGTCATGTAATCTTTAAACGATTTTTACTGAAACTGTTTTACCATATGTCACTAAATTTCATTTAGGGCATTCTGTTGAAGGATATTGAATTTATTCATGCCACTTGACCAAAATGGCCGCTATGCCCACATATGAGTAAACACGCCTTAATATTTTCTCCAGAACCAAGCGTGTTTTGAGGCGGAATCTTGATATATAGCATCAGGGACTTAAGGTCTACCAAGTTTGCTCAAATGATGACCTTAGATTTACATTAGACAATAGATATTTTCTCGGCAAGGTCAAGTTTGTATAGACATGTTGTTGACGATCATTTTCTGACCAGTTTTTCATATGGAGCCTTCTGTCAGTGGGGGAATGGAATTTTTAAATGATTACGCTCTGTTGACCAAGATGGCAGCCATGTCCATATATATACTTGTCAAAAGTTCTAACCTGCCGCCATTTGGCTTAAGTCTCCATAGACGGTATTTGAAGTTTTCTATAAAAATAAGAGTAGCTGATAAACTTATAAGATTTTTCACTGAATAAATAATCAGGATAGCAATACTCAAAAGAACAGGCTGGAAATGGAATGACCGAATTGTTCTAATATTACGGACTGACTAAGTTTCCACTGAGGTGAATGGAAAATTTCAAAATTCAAGGCCCAGTTGTTCAAAGCGTCGATAGCTTAACGAGCTCGTTAAGGGTCATTTCGTCAACTGTTTTAGTGGATTTAATACACAATATACTGATATTTTTTGCTGAGAAAATGTGAGTAGCTTTTGCACTGCAAAAGCTACTCATATTTTTTCTGCATAAAATTTCAGCATATTTGCGTAGCACTCGATGTAAATTTTAACGAATCGTTAACTAACGACATCGTTAGTTTGAATAAATGGGCCCAGAATTTTGAAACTTCATCGTCATTTCCTTGCTTTGCACTTCGACAGAGTTGTGGTTTTTAAGGTTTTTATTGTCAGTGATGAAATTTCAACTGTGGCTGTTTATTTTTTATAGTTGAAATTCATAGAATAAGGATTGCGCATGCGCATTTAATGCTTTCTATATTTTGCTGGAAAACTGCATTTTAATCTCCGAATTGCCTTAATCTTTGCCAGCTTATCATATTAGAAAGTTTGGAAAACTATTTTAGACCAAGTTTATTTCAATCCATTCACATTTAATAGCATTTACCAAGAAAGCAAAAGTGGCCGGTTAGATGATTTGCCCAGTATAGTAAAACAAACCACTTAACCCTTGCCATGCTGAATGAATTAACAATGAATTAAGATGCCATGCTCGCTTCTAATTTTCAGCCAACCAGATTACTTTATTCAGGTTGTTGAAATAAGATGCCATGCTCGCTTCTAATTTTCAGCCAACCAGATTACTTTATTCACGTTGTTGATACATATTTACATATTTAACGACAAACAGTGCAGATCCAGATCAGTTGGCTCAGAAGCAGACTGATCTGAGCTACACTGTTTGCAAAGACAGAAAATATCTGGGATTAGCAGGACTAGGGTAACCATCTTCTCGAGAGTTAAGAAAACTTTGAGACTGAGTACGGATATATAACACTGGGATTGTAGTGTCTACAAAATTTGTTCAGATGATGTTCCTAGGTTGGTCTTCGACCTTTTTAGGGCGGGGTCAAATTTTCTTCCCTGTACATTTCTATGGGGAAAATATTGAGAATTATTTCCTCAAAATGTATGAACACTTTCCATATTATGGCTAAATTCAGGAGACGACAAATAGATCACATTTTTCTTGTTTTCTCTTCAAAATATTTCAAAGCGTCGTCTGCTGAAATTTTTCCCCAGTATGCAAAGTGCAAAAGACCAAAAACTTAATTTTACAAAATATGATCGAAGTAGCAAAACCAAATGATTTAATTTTACAAAATATGATCGAAGTAGCAAAACCCTTCCCTTGCAATCAAAAAATATCCATAGAGAGATCATTTGCCCTTTTTCACAAAGTAACAAACCCTTCCCTTGCAATGAGAATTTTAATCTTGGAGTTCAAATAGTCATGTTACATTGACCAAGACGGCTAGCATAACTATAGATATTGAAAAAAAAAACAACAACAAAAAACAAAAAAACAAAACAAAAACACATTATAAAAGTCTTCTTCTTCTGAACCAAAAAAGCTTTGCAATTTAATCTTGGTAAGAGCATTGTGGATGTGAGCTCTACCATTTTTGCCTAATGGTAACCTTAAGGTTTTCTTCTGACCTTTTTAGGGCATTTTTTAAATTTGCTTCCCTTTATATGTGTATGGGAAATTGTTGGATGCACAATTTGCTCTTGATGCTCTCTGTCTACATACCCATATCCTAGGCGGTGAGCGATAAGCACCATCTTGGTCCACTTATTTTTCATCTCATAAACCAAAACTGTAACTTCGGCTGGTAGGTCATATAATAACTTCAGCGCATATGCAAAACAGTGGAGTTCAACAACTCAAATGCTCGCCAAGCAACCGTTTGCTCCCTTTCTGAACGCGAGCGCAGAGATGCAGAGTGGATGGTTTTCTAATATCGCGATGTACCTGACTTGCTAGGTACAGAGCGCAGCCATTTTCTTAAATTTCATTTGAAATAAATTGTATCGTGGTATTATATTTAAAGTAAATGTTCGAAAGGTCAATATGTTTGAAATATTAGAAAAAGTATTGATCTACCCCTCACTGTCATCCAACAACTCACGTGTTGTTGAACATGGCTCAGATCATCCCGCTCATCTGTGGAAATCGCACTGAAACAGTAACATGTGACTTTTTTGAGTCGATCTTATAAAGATGAAGTAGGTAAATATTTTGTCCTGCCAATAGATTAGTGAAAAACTATAAAACCGGAATGGAGGATATATAGAGATTATTATATGGCAATTTTCATATCACATCTCATATCAACCCGAGACACCCATATCAGCCAGAGGGCCGAAGGTTGATATAGGTCGAGGGTTGATATGAGGTATGATTTGAAAATTGCCATATCGTAATCTGTTTATCATACATTTCCTTTCTGACATGATATGTAAGCGGAGTCATATAAGTGAACTGCTAGAGCGCCGAATGATCCGAATAGACCACCGAGTGCTCTGAATGTGCTAGACCGCCGAGTGCTCCGAATGTGGTGATACGGGTTTTTCCCCGGGCAAAAAAGCCGTATCAACCACGTGACCTAGTGATATGGGTTTTTGCAGGGGCTAAAAAACCGTATCACCCATGTGACCCATTATTACATCTTTTGCGTTTCACAAGGGTGATATTTGCTTGAAAGCCTTGTTTGTATCACATATGTAAAATAATCATATTTTCTAGTAAATATATGATAAACAGGAATAGCTACAATCAGAGATCATGACCTACCAATTACAACAAGAAAAAAGAGCAAACAAACCGCGAGAGACATCACCCAAGTCGAAGACTAAAGGAAAGCAAAGCAAAAAGCGCCTCCCCGACCCAATAAAAACAAAAAACAAAAAAAAAAAAAAAAAAAAACAACAAAAAAACAAAACAAAACAAAAACAACAAACTTCTTTCTATGGGCGCATACGCACTCGCACACTAACCATTACGAAAACACGCCTAATAAAATTCATTGAAAACTTCACCTCCAAAAACTGAAAATTTTCAGATAAAAACTTTGATATTTTTTCATATTTTATGCTCAAAACATAGATTACGGGTACCCGTTAGAACCAACTCAGCGAGGCGGTTCTAACGAGTACCAACAATCTATGCTTAGAGCAGAAATAAGAAAAATAATGTATACCCCTATAAACCCCAGTTTTACTATATAAAAGTGGGGGTTTAAGGGGGGGGGGGGTCAAAATTATATAGGTATGTTTTCGTGATGGTTCTTAGACATAAGAACATATCTCACAATATAAATAAAGTAGCATACCGTACTTGACCTAATTAACGCACACACTCCTATAAGCGCAGAGTCAAGCAGTTTCGTCGTTTTTAGATTACAGCCCGCTTATTGTTATCTACAGATTACAACCCGCGTACTTTTATCTGCAGATTGCATCCGTGTACTTTAATCTACAGATTACAGATCGTGTATAGTTTGCCAACAGATTATGCACGTGTACTATTATCTAAGTTGGAGGGAGGCTATTACGCAGTCAATTAAATAGTGATTATAATCTACATGCTTTTAAAGCTTTGTGGTATATTTGTATTTTTATATAATTTTGTTAAACATGTATACCACTTTCACAATAATTGTGCAGATTCCTTAGAACATTATTCAAATCATGAATTATTTTCGGAGAAAATAATTATCAAAACAACAGACTGGAAAAATGAGTTCGGAACAAAAGTAAAGGTCCTGTGATTTTTATTATATTTGAAGTAGCACAGATTATTACATCTAAAGTAGCAAAACTACCTTTAACAAATTTCGTAGTCATCATGTGTTATCATGCTCTGATGTTCACTGATGTAGCCAAGATGAACCAACTCTTCAGCAATAGTTTAGATTCACCTAAACAGTTATTCTTCTCTGTAATTCTGTCCCAGCAAAGTTTCTTTCATATGACTTTTAAAGTTCATTTCAAACCATTGTTGCTGTAATAAAGCTATAACAATATAGTTTTCATTAAAGCTTAATATAAGCAGACGACATTTTGCCCCAAAGTAGGAGTTCACCTTGCTTTCTTAGACGTCATCTTGCATTTGCTTAAAATGTCGAAGCAGCCCAATATCTTGGACAGATAAGGAAACAAATCATTAATCTATCGTCTTCTGAATTTGCCTACAGAGTAGTAAAGCTTAATAAAAACATGATAAAAATCTCAGGACAAGTTCATTACCAATAAAAGGGATGTCTGGTTTAGTTATTTTCTATTTTTTTTACTGATAATCTTGTATTAATGAAAACAGACCCTATAGACTGCGTCCTGTAGCATCTGATCTGGGTCTACATTGTTTGCCAATACAACACAGGGATTTCTACAAATCATGGTTATAATAAAACCTAAACAGACGTCCCTTCTACTAGAAAAAAGACCTGCCCAAAGACTTGAGGCAAAAGAGTCCATTTGGTATACATGTATTCACCCAGCTAGCATTCTACGTAAATCTACATCGGGTCGTCATCGGCCCGTCAGCTACCCTGACGGGCCGATGACGGCCCGATATAGATTTACATAGAATGCTGACTGGGTCAATGGGTTTAAAGTTTTCTTTTATTTTGTAGCGGCATGCTCTGAAGTACCAACGTGTGAAAATCAGGAAGGGTTGGAAATCATGGATACCCATGCTATAGGCGTACCACTCTACATTATGATATATACATTACCATCAGACGGCTCAAACTGGGCTGGTCTTTACTGGACAATAGACAGCAGTGACCTAGATGTCGCAGTAGTGGATTACACTACCGGTAGGCATAAATTATGTTTATACAACATACGAGGGCAATTCATAATATAACCGTCCTAACCTACTTACCCCTCACTTCTTCACTCTTTACTTTATCACCATTGAAGTCGATGAACTTTGTCGATCTTTAAGGGCCAAAAGCTTGCTCTGCTCGAAACTAATGGGCTGTTCAAATGACGAAATCTTTTAATATCGACCAGAAGGCAGGCTTTGCGTACTTAAATATATCAAACACTCATGCCACAATACAATCAACTCTCGGAGATTCTACTACTTATCACCTTACATCCCTTCATGTCTTTTTTTTGTCAAGACACTATAGTGTAGGTTATATTTTGTAGTACGTTGTGCCTTTGTGATCACTGAACGCGGTCCGGTATTCTTGAAGTCCATGAAAACAAGCTACTCTGGCTCGTAAAATTTCGAAAATTAAGCTATTTTCATTTCAGTGTGCAATTTCATTGCTCTAATGGTCACTCCTTCATTTATCTTTACTACAGTTTGTGTTAGTACCGTGAGACTGCCACGAAACATCTCCACACACCTCCCTTAAGTGTAGTTTATATGTTCTTGTCCTTTGTAAGTTTTTGACCTCATTCCAGGATGTTTTGACAAAATTATATTAGGGTTACTGATGAAACATAATTGACCGAGACTGACTAGTCTGGCCCAGAAAACACTGACACTTTAGTTACTTTAATTTCTATATGTGTACTTGTGTGCTCATTGCTCTTGAAGGTCATTCATTATAGAATATATTTAGGTTCTGATAAAGATTTCTTAGCTGTATTTTGATAAATAAGCAAAGTATTTGATCGTGTATGGCATAAATGACTTTTTGCACAAACTCAAAATTAACTTTTTTTTGTAGCAGTCTTTTAAACTGGTTCAGTAGTTATGTAAATAACAGAAAACATCGTGGATTGCAGAAATCAAGTCCAAACTGAACAACATTAAAACTGGCATACCAAAAGACTCTATTAAAAGTTTTACTCTTTTCTTGTATTATATTTCATTTCCTTTGGAATCATTGGGCCCGTTGTGTAGTCTTTGAAAATGGAGTTCTGCTCATGTATACGCTAGAGGGCGTAAGCATACTGCTTATGAAGAGTCTCAATAAAATCGAGACTTCCATTTTCTTATCTGAAGTGTGTTCTTTGTTTCCAAAGGCAATCTTTTTGACGTTTATTACACTTTAGTTCCTGTTCGTTTGGGTCTTTCTGTTATTTTTAGAGTGTTGTTCTGTTATATAGTTGTTACGTGTCATTCTGATCTTTTTTCGATGTCTTGGGAAGACTGTTTTTCGTAATTGTGGCACTTCCTTGTCACCCTCAATTTATGTTATTTGCATTTTTTTCTGAAGATTGTTCTTAGCGTAAGTATATACAGTTCGTCAGAGAAAAAAGCACGGTAAAGAGGCAAAATTTCTTTTATCCACGGACCAAAGTCTACTTTAACCTAATCAAAATAATGGTATTTTACGGCCTCTTCTTACTCTTCCGAGCTTTGTGCCAGAATGAGATTAAAGTTCAAGAGATTTGTAAAATTATAGACATTTTAAAATTCTGCTGTTTGATACACAAACATAATATTAGAGTGCAAGGAAGAAAGAATAATTTGCCTGCATTATCTGAGAAGAGGGTTTTGGATTAAAAAGGGGGGTCCATATTTTAAGATGCCCTGACTTTCTTTCTATTTGAAATTTCCGGCCGTCGTGTCATTTACCTCTCGTCTTATTGGCCAGGACCTCTGCTATTGGCTTGCTGTAACAAATCGCGGAAACGCTTGAATTAATACATACGTACGGAAACGCAAAGCGTTTATGTAACACCATATTTTGATTACATCTACCACAGACTACACGACGAATTTCGCAGTCTTGTTGTAAATTTTATAATAACAGCTCCCATTTCTTGGCTCTTTTATGCCACCACTAATTAGTGAGAGAATACTCGGAATACAAGCTGAGAAAGGCAAACGACTAACAATCAATTGATGCAAAAGCTAGTCAGTACTATAACTCTTCATACATTCTGTTAATCGAGATGGAAGTATTTTGCCGTAAGTATGTAGGCAGAATTGATTGTTTTATGATCGAAATCAAACCTAAAAAACTGTTCCCTAAATGTCCATAAATTGTTATTGAAACTTTAAAATCCTGCAATATAGACTTCAATGAGCATTATTATTGTTTCGCATTGCTATACAGCAGTTTTGCTTGAACCAATATCCAAGCCTTATATATACAAAAATTTAGCCGTATATCTTTGCGCTTGTAGGGTTACGTGTTTTAGCAAGATACAAGAATTGAGAGAGAAACCTGACTGTCCTCATGTCCTCTTCTTTTGGTGCCTCGGAAAGGTTGTGTTTCGTGTTTGTGGCAGTGCCTGGGTATCTTTGATATTTTTGTTCCTATTCAGGTACTCTGAAGACGAGTGACAGAATTACAGTGTGGCCAGCAGAGTATCGGGACTATCACGTCATTGTCCGTGTTGGGGACGCCGCTTCCTGCGATAGAAGTACAACATGTACGCTAAGGTTTCGTGTATACTTTACAAACTGGGTGAGTACACGTGCATGACTTCGAACTGAAACCAATATTGCTGTCATATGAAGAATCTCAATGCAACTGAGAGTCGTTTTTTTATATGTTGTTTGTTTCCAACGGCAAACTTTATAGATTTTATTTAATAGACAGTTGTAAATTCTATTAAGCAAAGTGAGAGTATCTAGTTAATGACAGATTCTATCTGTCATTCCTTGCTGGCATACGAGTTTTCAAGTTGCATCCGGCTTTCACTACCACTGAAATATATGTCCGCTCAAAATGTTAATATCTTTATAGCGTCGTGTTTTTTTTTAAAGCAGACGACATTCAGAATTCTCCCTTATTTTGCAGAGAAAACCAGACTAAGCATTTCATATGAATTATTTGCCAGCGGATGAATCGCATAAAATTCTCTGACAAAATAAGAGAAAAAAAAATGAAATTGACATCTGCTACAGTCGTAGTATGCAGTTTAAGGGTTACCATATCAACACACTTGTGTATCAATACGCCTGCGCTGGACTAAAGACGTGGCGCGAGAAATTAGACCGTAAGCTGCTTCTACCAGCAATATAAACACTATCTAATCAGCTATTACTGTCAAAATTTAATATAGATTCTGAAGATTTTTTATGCTTGATAATAAAAGAAAAAATGGCTGTGCTCATAATCATGCTGCAAAGTGTTTTCTTCGATATTAGCTGAGTGCGTTAGATAAGTTGTAAGGTTGATCTGCGCAATTTTTGTTGTTAGCTATTAATAGAACAGGCGCTGCCTCACGACCCGCGTGTCCAAAATTAACCTGGACAAGTTCAGCAGATATTTTACGTACCGTAAAACATAATTTGACATTTCATGCAAATTGTCTCAAAAGAGGAATCAGTTTGCATGAAAAGTCAAATGCTGTCTCCTTGGGGGAAAAATCAAAATATGATATGATGAAACTTTTACGCAGAGCACTTGCCCATTTGTTTGATGTGTGTAAAAAATTCAAAACTGTCGGATTAAAGGGACAGGGCTTTAGTCAAACATTACACGATGTTTTTCTCGCTGTTGTTGATTTGCTTAACATTTAAATATTTTAGCTGCGGCATTTTAATAAAAAAAAATGCTTGGGTTTAAAGTGTAACTATTTGTCAGAAAAAAAGGAAAGTGTTGAAAAACCTACATTGCTATCTGCAACGTAACATTAACTACTCAAGATACTTCGGTTATTTCCTCTTATTGAATGCCCGATTGTGAAAGTAAAAGTAGACAACAAGCTGGCTTCTGTAAAAAGAACCCAACGATAGGTCCGCATCTTGTTTTAAATTTGCAGGTTTGCACAGCAAGTTTAATGACTCATTTGCAACCAATTTTTAAGTACAGGTATTAAGTAACTGAAGAAAATTTATGACAATTTTAGCTCTATATTGCATGTGATAACTGGCTTTTTGCAACATTTTGAGATCATCAAGTGGAAATATCTGCAAGCATTTGATAACTGAATTTGTAGTACTACATTTTTAAACAAAATTGAAACCTTTTTATTGGACGGGTTTTCAAAAATCCGTCCGTTAAAGTAGCGAAGTCCGGCAGGCTTACCTTTTGGTTGACCTTTCTGATAATGGCGTTAGGCGTTCGTCTTGTAAAGGTTTTATACAAATTATGATTTTTTTTTTTATTTGATAAATTTCTAATAGAATCTGTCATTTCAGTGCTTTTGGCGCTTTGATGTAAAACAGGAAAGGAGACCCTTTAGTTCACCGATTTCATCTTTATTTTGTATGGCAAATCTATATAAATGATGCCCTTGGAAACAAAGAACACGTAAAAGAACGATTATTGGAGTCTAAGTTTCAATGAAAGTTTTTATATGACACCATTGTAGTTTGCAGTGTTGCATAAGCTCCTTCCCAGCTGGCATTCTACGTAAATCTACATCGGGCCGTCATCGGCCCGTCAGTTACCCTGACGGGCCGATGACGGCCCGATATAGATTTACGTAGAATGCTGACTGGGTTCACTCGTAGCACCGGCTTAAGCTGAACTGGATTTTCCAAGATTGCTGAACTGGATTTTCCAAGATTATAGAATAGGTTAAATCTCATTTTAATCTTTAATTGGACGACAATGAGTCCGAAGGTTGGCTCATGAATAAGCCTAATCGTCGATAACTGCCCAGCTAGCATTCTTTATAAATCTATAGCGGGCCGTTATCGGCCCGTCAGGGTAGCTGACGGGCCGATAACGGCCCGCTATAGATTTATAAAGAATGCCAGCTGGGTGAAAGGTTCCTTTTTATAATTTTGAGTTACGCTGGCTTTATACCGCTACTAAGCCCTCATTTTTCATTATAATGTTTGTGATTAAATGTGGTTACTGTGATGTTTCTGATAGAGAGCCCCTACACGGAAAAACGCATATTCATATATTGAGGCAGCGCACGACAAAACCTACAATAAGATGTGTGCGCAGATCAGGATGCACAGTCTGCTCAGAGTCAGTCTGTGCTGATCGCATGGGCCTTCTACAGCCTCCAGGTTATCCAAATAAGGGTAACACTAAGTGGATGTACAGGTTGATCTGGGTCTTTGCTGATTAATCGGGCCTTATTGTAGATTTTGTCGTGCGCTGGCTCAATTTCGAGCTGCATTATGATGTAGAGCGAAGTTTCCGCTAGTTAAACTAGTGTTTTGTTTGTATGTCTGCTATTGCAGATGTGTTGTTTTGTTTTATCATTGTTTACAATGTTTATGCGGGCTGTTAAGCCCATCTATAGCTATGTTCTTCGATTCGATTTTTGGGACCACTTTAGGTATCTCTATTCTAGTAATCTTACGCTGTAACGTTATACAGAGAAAATAGTTCTCAAATTTTTATGGTTCCGAGAATTTATCCGCATTGTACATGACCAAAAGAATTATTATAACCATTTCAGATTTATTTAAATTAAAAATGACTTCAGTTTGCTTACTTGTATCTTCGAAAACGAACATTGATCAACGTGTATAAATACATTACATCACACCTTTGTTAATTTACCTGGTAAAATGTCACATGTGCACTGGCCGGTGAAATAAATGTGTCAATTATTGAGTTATTTTCAGTGAGAATGTATAATGGGATAAACAGTGTTTTACTATGTGATGATTGGTAATCTATTCGCACTGTCTGTACAATTAAACTTGATCTCAACAAGTAAAGAAAATGAACATGATCATAATATATTTTTTCTCATAAAGCGGATTCCGGCCACTATGTCACGTGAAGTTAATTAGGGTCACGCGGGTTCTTCTCATGAGAACGAGCGAAGATATAACTTATTATACACGTATAGCTAAGGACCTGGCATTCGGATTAGCCGGATATATTCTTAGGGGCTTAGAAATTGTATTTGGACAATAGAAACAATCATTTTCTCTTTTGGTGTATCGGGAAAACTATGATTCCAAATTGTGGCCTTTTATGGATAACTTTATTTACATTTTATGATATCATAAAGCTACATGTGTATATCATACCACAATATAATCTTTCACTTCAATTAATTTTGCTGATTTCGATTCTCCTTTTGGTGTGTCTTTAGTCGCATTGCATAAGAGGTTTCTACACGTTTCGATAGAGGTGTCATTGTTTATTGCGAATACTAAAATGATGATTTGAAAGAGTGGTAGAACCGGAATTAAAGAATAATGAGCCACAGCGGCAGTAAACATGCCAGCGGACCTGCACCCAGCGAAGATTCTGATCAGCCTGTGCGAAGATTCTGATCAGCCATGCGTTCACGCAGTCCGATCAGACTCTTCACTGAGCATATTTTGAACAGCCAAGAAGTTTCTTCATGCAGACAACGAAGACTCCGATCAGACTGCGCGAATGCGCAGGCCGATTTGAGTCTTTATTGGACGCACGATGTGACTAAATGATTCCAAATGAACAGACATACTTATTTGGCGAAATTTGAATGATCAAAGAGTAACTAAATCACGGCATTTGAACTGCATTAAATCCACTAAATAGGAATCGCTGAACTATTTTCTTCGCGCAAATTTCTAATATGATCCAGTCATAGTAGTATGAAAATCTAAAAGATTGCCTTTTGAAACAAAGAACACGTTACAAATAAAAAATAGAAGTGTCGGTTTTATTGAGACTTTTCATCAGCAGTAATGAAGTTTCAGCACTGCTTACGCCCTCAAGCGTATACATCAACAAAATTTCAATTTTAAAGATACCACAATAGGCTCAATGATCCCAAAGGAAATAAAAATATACACTGTATGAGCCATTTTACCTATATTTTTAAGGTAAATGGAACCTTGTTTGAGTTATACGAGTAAGAAATAAATCTGACCTCGAGGTTATAAAACATTTTTTATGCTCATCTGAGCTGAGCATGAAATTTTCTCTAGTGGTAAATATGAAAATGCAAACAATAGTTGGCATTTTCATATTTATTAGCAGAAAAATGTTCATGCTCAACTATGTTTAGCAAGAAAGAATTTGCAGTTGTTAAGAATTTGAGATTTATTAGCATGAAAAAGTTCATGCTCAGCTGAGTTGAGCATGAAAAAAGTTTTATAACCTCAGGGCCTGAATCTTGTGGATTTTTATCCATGTGTAAACGCCGACGAATCACTTTGACACAACATAAAGCCGGTTTGCCGGTGTTTACACATCGATAAAATCCAGAAAAAGGAATGAAATTGATTTCTATATGCTATGGGGAGGATATGCTTTATCCGGTTTATCGTGTTGTGAACTTATAGCTTAGATTTTCTGCCGTTACCGTCAAGGGAGACAACTTGCGTGACTTCTTGTTTGCTCCTCTGCAAGCCAAGCTCCTTCTGAAAAGGGGTTCTACTTTAAAAGGAAATGATTTGCTCCCATGCTTGCTTTTTTGAGTAGATCACTTTTCAGAAGGAAGTTAAACAATATTAAAGAGTTGCCTCCCTTCCCTTTAACATATATCGATTCCCTAAAGGAAGGAGGATATTGAAACTCTACTATGACAACACTATGGATTAATCCAAAGCTGTTTAACACTTAGCACTCTGGGTAAAATTTTCAGCAGACAACATATTGAAATGTTTTTCTTAATTTTCACAGAAAACATATTTTGACATTTGCACAAACTGTCAAATCTTGCTTTCTGGGAAAATAAGAAAACGATAATCAGTATGTCGTCAGCTGAATTAACCAAGAGAGTGGTAAAGGTTATGTCGGAACATTTTAATATTCAGTACAATTCTTGTATGTATTGCAGCCAATAAAAATCACAAATTTAAATGCAACTGTATCCATTGATGAAACAAGTGACAACCGTGAAAACCTTATATCTATCCAAACATCTGATGATAATGAAGCAACCCAGGACAATGTCACGTGTCAGATCAACGATAACCCAGCTTCTACTGTAATAGAAATGGTGCATGATGGAAACCATGCCTCCGATTGTAAGTACAATTTGGAGATGTAAATTTTACTGCTTAAGTAGAACCTGTAATTAGATGTGAAGTACGAACTACTTCAGAATCTTATGAATGAAACTAACGATTGGGCTGATCCACAGTCTAATCTGAGTCGCCATCTTGTCCGATCATTAAATAATATTGCATCGGCTTCCGCTGAATGATCTGCATATTGGCTAAAATGCAGTAGACGGCATTTTTAAATATTTTCTTATTTTTCACAGAAAATAGGCTTTGATATTTCATGCAAAGATACAATTTGCACAAACTGTCAAAGCCTGTCTTCTAGGACATTTCATGCATATTATCTCCCAAGGAAAGACAATTTGCATAAATATCCAAGCTTATTTTCTAGACAAAAATAATAAGTTAATTCCATGTCAGTTTGTCGTCTGATGAATTATCCCTTAGAGTGGTAATGGTTAATTTGAAGCTTTTATAGAATTTAATCTTCTGGGATGTTTGATAGCCAAACCTGAGCATTATGACTAAAAAATATAAGCGAAGGTAAAAACTGGCACACTAAACTAATAGGTTTTACGACAAACGGGATTACTTTAAATTGTCACATGATAAGTTTGTGAGCAGTAATATTCTTTCTGCACCAGAATACAGTGTTTCACAGTTAACTCTTTCACTGCCACAGGCAACAATAATAGGCTTTTGCAAACAGCATAGATCTAGATGAGACGGCTCAATGAGCCGTCTCATCTTGATCTACGCTGTTTGACATTCAGTCTTTTAACTTTACATATAAATGTCTTTCCAAACGATGGTTTGTTAAAATGAAAAAAGCAGACGACAAATGTCGTCTGAAATTTGGCACCGAAAGAGTTAATCCGTTTTGCTAGAGCCAGCTCTGAGAACCAGGAATTTATCGAACGTAAAAGACTGCTTAATACAAGACTGTTGACCGAGGATATCAAAGGACTAAACTGGTGTCAACACTCAAGAAATTCTATGAGAGGCATCGCGACCTTGTCAGTCTCTACGGTATGACTGTTTCTAGAATTATGTCATGTTTTTGCCGCAGCCAAGCAATAAACAAACTTTCTAAACCCCGGACATTACTACTTTTTGCCACAGCCAAGCAATAAACAGATTTACTAAACCCCGGACATTACTCTTCCAATACTGAAATCTCTATTCAGGCTGATAGACATGGTTAGCACGCTTACCAAGTAATGCTTACATTCCATAGATGCCTGATTGCTATCAATTTTGGGTTAATTTTGTCTTTTTTGATTTTGATTTTGGTATGTGGACCTCAGACTCATTTTACACTTGTGTGTATGATGTCATTTGTGTATGTTATGCGCACTATTGCTGCATTTAAGCTGCGCCGTGAGAACAAAAGTAATGGGGACATATGTGAACAATGATGTCTGGGATCAGCCTGTCCTTTCGCGCAGATTGATCATAATCTTTGCTGTAAGCTTAAAATATTCTTGGGTACTACAGAATATAACGAGATAATAACAAAATTCCTGATCATACTATATTGCTCCACTGTCTAACCTTTATCTAAAATATTTACACATTTCCCGAAAACGCTCATCATGTTGCTCATTTATCTTCTACTCGTTTTAGCCGCGCGATGTAAACATGTTTTATGTTTTGAATAAATCTGCATCGCTGTGCACTGCTGTTCGCGTGCGGACGGCGGTGCGCAAGTTATCTGGGCCTTAGTAGTTTGTATGATATAAAGAAACATTTTCTCTTGCTTTGTGAATTACTGAATTTTTCTTCATTTTTATTACATAAAGCATATTCACTGTGGAAGAAGAAATGCACTACGCCTGACTGTGGCTCCCACTGTGATCCCGCTGATGGCTGTTTGAATCACCAAATTTCTGAAGAATATGACGTCGAGGTTGAATGCCGTGACGCGTATGGATCAAGAGACATCAAGTATCTCAAGGTTATAGTTACTGAGAATGAAGCGCCTGTTTTCCTCAATCTGCCTGGTACATTTCTAGCATTATATATTATTTCTACAGATTAGTGTTTTTCATGACATTGATATAATTTGATGTCCATTTATTTATGATTAGCTTTAGAAATGCACGAAACAAGTAAGGTGTTAAATTACCACGTGTAACATATAAATATCAGTAAATTATCAATCAGTTAGTAAAATATATCAATCATACCCATTAGTCAATATGCTCTATCCCATAGATTAGTAATGACGGTCCCAGGGGTAGGTTTTACCTTTGGTAGTAAAACAAGTCGAATGTAGAATATTTGAGCCGCAATATCAGAAAACGTACATTTTCTAACTGTGCGTCTCATTTTTTCTTAACAAACTAGAACATGTTTTGACTATAACTATGTTGTGAATCAAGATATGAAATCAGTCAACTTTTACGAGGAATATCAACTGCATATACCATAGCAAAGGGCAATCTTTCTATGTTTTATAGGAGCTGTCACTTTTGTTTTTATTTAATATGTATGTTGCATTGTGCTAAATGATAGGATATGTTTATGACAATGATTTCAACCATGTCGTATATATTTCAAAATGAGTTTAAACAAAATATTCCTTTTATCATAGCCGACGCCTTGATAGGATAAAATGAAAGGTAAGAACTATAGAGAACGTGTTACCGTAGATGAGAAAAAAGGGTTCATATCATATTTGCAGACAAAAAAGCTCAATGTAAGACAGCATATTTGCGCAGTCTGATCGGGTCCTTGTTGTCCGCTTACAAAATCATCGGATTCTGTAGAATTTATGAGCGAAGAGAAAAGTGCGGTAAGTTAAATTACAGCGTATGCCTGATAGTTGCTTGACTGCAAGAATGCGGGGATATCTTTAGGCCTTCCCAGTTCACCTATGACATTAAGTCTTTTTCTAAAGTTGTTGTCGTTTGTTGAGCTATCTTATGTGAAAAGATGAATTCGCTGTATATGAGGACAGACACAGTTTAATTCAGCATGTTCACCCGCGATGTCTGATAAGGATCCTTGTCATGTACTCAGAGACTTTTTGACTACCATAGGATATATCATCGTAAAGCCAAATATCTTGCTCACACTATTGATCAGGGCATGAAAATTTTGCTGCTAATAAACATGAAAATGCCAACAATAGTTGGATCAGTCAAAAACGCGCAGTCTAATCACAGCTTTTACTAAGCATGGCTATATTTTGCAATATCCAGGGCCCAGTTGTTCAAAACTGACGACATCGTTAGTTAACGATTCGTTAAAATTTACATCGAGTGATACGCAAATATGCTGAAATTTTTTGCTGAAAAAATGTGAGTAGCTTTTGCAGTGCATAAATTTCCAGTATTCTTTGAATATTTGGTCTGGTATTTTCTTTATTGCAAGGCAAACACAGAACTATATCATTTTATTTCATCTCATCAATTGTCAAACCTCAACGTTTAAAACGTCCTTGAAAGAGACACGAATAAGGGAAAAGAACACTGATATACAATGGAATCTACAAGACTTATTTCTGAACGCTCGTTGGAAGAACGCTTGATGAAATTTGCTTTCGGTTTAAACACATTTATCGTTTCCTTTTTAATGGGAAGAATAAACACATATTAAGATAATATAAAATGTTCGAAATATATTCTGTATTCGATCTGTAGTGTATGCATATAATAAGAATTCATGAACTTGTGCTGTTAAGCTTGTGCTAGGAAGTGCTGAATCTCAACATCCAACATCTTATAATCAGACAAGGAAATTCATCGGTTGACATATTACGTTTTTTTTTTTTTTTTTTTTTTTTTTGGTTTTTGATTTTTCAGTTTTTTTATACTACCACTATACAGACCTCCAGACAAAAGTTAAAAAATATAGCATAATTGAACACGATTATGCTACTGATATAGAAAAGATAAAGAGTACATATATTGACAGGTCTTATCCAAATCAAAATACTAATATTATTGCTTCTGTTAAGCCACCGTAAACGCATCACATTTGGACAGCCATGGCAACGTCATTTTCACAACTTTAGTTTCCAATATGCCAGCCAGTGACATCCTTGAATACAAGCTACAATCAGGAGTAGATGTGTCATACAAACTGGAAACAAAGGATTTATTCTACTTAAATCGTAGTAAGTGAAACTAAATTCAAACATGTACTCAACAAGTAAAGTCTAGTTGTATTCGACAAGTAAAGTCTAGTTAATGTAAAGAATCTTACTTTAATTTTCTCGCTAAAATACAAAAAATAATCACTAAAATACACGTACGCCCAGCGAAACTCAGATCAGCCTGCGTATTCGCACGGTCTGGTCAGAATCGTCGCTGGGCACATTTTTAATAACCAATCATAGCTATATCAAGATAATTTTGCAATCTTTACATAGCCCATGTATCGTTTGGAAGTAGACAACAGCTTAATACGACAAAGAAGTAAACTACTATATTTACATGAACCCTTGTCATGCTGATACCACACACACTTCTAATTTTCAGCCAATCAGATTACTTGATTCAGGTTGTTGATACAATTTCAAATAATTATGACAAAGAGCTCAGTGCCAGCTCAGATGGCTTCTTCTTGAGAAGCCAACTGATCGAAATCTGCACTGTTTGCGAAGGCTGGGCATATCCGGGTTCGGCAGGACTAGGATTAAGACTGACAGTGTCATGTATGCGCTTTCCACTGTACCATGGTCTAAATCAAAGGGCTAAATAGCCCTGAAATGACTGATTCTATGAAAAACTAATAAATTCCCGGTATCATTCTGTTCTCCATTTAAGCTTGTGAGACGCTTCTTCGTCGAAAAAAAAAACGAGCTATAGCGAACAACAAAGGCGCAGGCCAGGCTGATCTGCGCCTTTGTTGTTCGCACATATATTAAGGCGGGTTTTCTCAGCGACTCTCGCCATAGATCAAGCACAAGTTGTACTAATTTTGTATGGACAGCTCTTCAATGGCGTACCAATATACATACATTGAAACATTGGGTCTACTTTTGTGCGCGGATAAATACGAAATTGAATAGTAGTCAAAGTCACTTTCTCTAAAACCGTGCGTGGCAACGAAGAATGACAGATAGAATCTGTCATTAAAAATGAAATGCATTCAGTGTACTAAAACGATCAGTGAAAATGTATCTTGAAGACATACCTTCAGTGTACAATGTAAGTGTGGGTAAATGTTTTCATCCTTTCAACCATTCAACAAATTAATAATATTTTTCTTTTCTTATTTTTCCCAGAAAACAGGATTTGACATTTCACGCAAATTGCGTTAAATGCCAAATCATGGAAACAATTTGCATTGAATGCCAAATCCTGTTTTCTTAGAGACAGTCAAGGAGACAACTTGCATTGAATGCCAAATTCTGTAGTTGTTTTTGAGACAATCTACATGAAATGTCAAATCCTGTTTTCTGAAGAAAAAGAAAAAAATATGCCGTCTGCTGAAAATTTTATCCAGAGTGCGAAGCTTTAATGTGTTACTGGATTGTATGCTTTAATTAAACATACAAGGGAAACCAAGGGCATCAGAGCAGCTGGTGTTAAGTGTCGTTTTGTGGCCATAAAAAGTCTCTCCGTACTTCTCTATAGTGCAGCTTTCATATTCATGCATGTAAACTTTAGCTGTCAACAAATTTACATTTTATATAAGCCATACGTGTCTTTCGGGCATATGCGAACAATAAAGAGCAAGACTTTTAAGCAAATGGTTTTCTACACATCAGAAGTTCGTACAGTATTCAGTGCTTCATTAATTAAAACAGTCAACCAGTGCCCTGATCAGAATGTTCAAGCTGATCTAGGCCTTTACTCTCCGCATATACCCGAATATTTCTTTCCTAATGGCGGAGCTGATGTAGATTTGTTTATCAAAGTACATGGTAACAAAATTTTAATACGGACAGTGTACATGTGTTTATATTACTAGGTACTGGAGAAGTCTATATCAATTCCGATCCTAGTCAGGAGTTCAGCCAAACGTTTGAAATGACAATTTGCGTGAGCGACAGAAGAAATGAAGTTTGTGACAACCTTACAATCAATTTCAGTATGTATTACTATTCAATATTGCAGACCTATAACCATGTGGTATCTATCTTTTTAGTTTAAGGATCTCATCTAATTTTCATGTGCTGAATGTAAAGAGCAAATGTGTTGCACTATAACTTGCAGATGTAATAGAGAATCCACAAAC
Organism: Anodontia alba; assembly: GCA_964016985.1. Lineage (NCBI taxonomy): Eukaryota > Metazoa > Mollusca > Bivalvia > Lucinida > Lucinidae > Anodontia > Anodontia alba. Next base: position 46,051,872 of record OZ024826.1, read on the forward strand.
AAATACGTATTATATTATAATGACTGCTTACTTGAAGTAATATGCAAGGCAAAACTTATTTCAGTATAATATGCATACAATATTATTCTTCTAAATTATAGGTACTTTATGTTTCATTGCTGTTATGATATAATGGTTAAATTGCTTTGCGCTAAGGTAACTGTATATATTCTATCAATTCATCAAAGTTTACTATTTTGTCGGACTTGATGGTTAATTATTTACTGTCGCTGATGATACCAACTGCTTGTTAGCTACAAACTAGCGTTTTGTTGAATATCCATCAACGAATGCATCTGGGGTTATATTATAAAAGGCATGTAACTTCATTACTAAACACACACCTAATTCATATTCTTGTCTAAAGAACACCTCTAGAAATTAGTATTTCTTTTCCTAAACACACATTTTAGGCTAGATTTCGCTTGTTTATTGTTTTTGGAACTAACAGTTATTACCTGTTTCTGTAAGTATAGGTTTGACCCTAATTTTGCACTAGTTCGCTTAAAAGGTATGCTCACTTGTTATCGTACGAGTACATGAGTACCTATCTGTACATAAATGCAGCAAAACTTAACTATTCAACTAAATACTGACAGAAATTAAAACATTTCTTTTCAGTTATTTACGGTTCATGTAAGGTTTGGCCTGTTAATTACATGAGAATAACTACTTTATATAACTGCCATGAAAAGCACAAATGTTTGCTAGTACCCTTACACATAAGTTTGACCTTTTATTTTGGATTAGTTGCATTAAATGCATATTTTCATACATAACTAACTGTACACGAATGCAACAAGCGTTAACTGTTCAACTGATTGATGGCAATTTAGAAAGGACACTTGACTGCAGCATTTATTGTAAAAACTCCACATGTTATGGTATTAACTTGTATATAGAATTTAACAGATAACTGCTTGAGTAAGACAACAGGAAAGTCTGTAACTCTAGATCCAATCATGTGAAAAGATGATAATAGCACAGGAAACGTTTGGAAGTTTTATTTTTAGTAATTCAGTAAATGATCAGTAAAGCGCCAGCTGATGCAGCAAACAAACGAACTATATCTTACAGTTAGTATGTCAACAACAGGATTATGGGCCACGATTTGCTCAACTGAGTAAAACAGCTATTGCATATCTGCAGATGCCATGCAACATTTTCTAGTATTCCAACAGCAACCAGAACACAAATTTGACCGTGTCGTAAAAAGATCAAAGGTCATCCTTTGATCATCATTGGAACAAACTTGGTAAACCTTCAGTCCCTGACGCTATGTACCAAGATTCTGCCTGAAAGTTTCTTTCATGGTTCTGAAAAAGAAGATTTTTAAAGTTTTTTCACCATATATGGGCATGGCGGTCATCTTCTTCAAAGGTGCGGAAACATACAAACAAATTGTCGTCAATACCCTTTTGACAGAAGACCCCCTGCGAAATCAGGTGTAAATTGTTCAAACGATTTCAGAGAAAACGTTTAAAGACCACATAATTCTATATATGTAAAAAAAAGCCCAGGGGTAGGACCAAATAACCCCCGGGGGACAAAATTTTACTTTTTTTAAACGATTTAAAGACTTTAATCATACATGGTAAATTTCAGCCATTAGTCTTAAACACATTTTGAGAATGATTTTTCAGCATTTCCCCATATGTATAGGGATGCAAATTTGACTTGTCGTAAAAAGGTCAAAGATCATCCATTGATCATCATATGAACAAATTTGGTAGACCTTGTCCCTCAAGGCTACATACTACGATTCAACCTCAAATCTTTCTTGGTTCTGGAGGAGAAGACTGTTATTTAACATATATAAGCTGGGTGGCGATCTTGTTCAGTGGTGCGGAACCATTTGAACAAATTGTCAAAACCCCTTCAACAGAAGGTCCCATTTGAAATCTGATAAAAACTGGTCGAGCGGTTTGAGGGAAAACGACGTTTAAAGATTACACAAATTTATACACGTATATAGCGCAGGCGCAAGGGCAGAACTACCCCAGGGGACAATATTTTGATTTTGTAACTTAAAGCTTTACTACTTTAGTCATATATTGTAAGTTTTGGCCATCACTACATTTTGAGAAACCGATTTTCAATATATTGTATGAGGGGCAAGTTTGACCTTGCCGTAAAAGGTCAAAGATCAACTTACGATCGTTTTATGAATAGTTTTGATAGATATTGTGTCCCCGTAGCTATATACCAAGATTCAGCTTCCAAGTTTTCTTGATTCTAGAGAAGAAGCTCTTCAAGAGTTCTTTTTACCATTTATGGGCATGAGGCAATCTTATTCAATAGTGCGGAACCATTTCGACAAATTATCAATATCCTTTCAACAGAAGATCCCTTGTGAAATGTAGTGACAATTAGACAAGCGGTTTGAGAGAAGACATTTGAGGATTACATGATTTTATACATGTTAATCGCCCAGGAACAAGGGCAGATAACCCTCAGAAGACAATAGTTTGATTGTATCTAAAAATATTTACTACTTTAATAAACATACTGTTAGTTTTAGCCACAGGTCTTTAATACATTTTGAGAAAACGATTTTTCAACACTTTACCTATACAAATTTAAAAAGACGCAAATTTGACCTTACCATAAAAAGAAAAAAAAAGTCAAAGGTTAATATACGATCATCATTTGAAGAAACTTGGTAGACATTGAGTTTTCAATGCTATATACCGAGATTCAGTGGTTCTGGAGAAGAAATTTTTAAGTGTTTTTTACCATATATGGTATGGCGGCCATCTTAAACATCAAACTATGACTACTTGAATAATTTTTCACCCCCACCCCTTAACAAACGCGCCACATGAAATTTGAAGAGAATTGGATCAAGGGTTTCAGAGAAGATGTCATTTAAAGGTTGAGGCGGAGAGACGAATGGACAGAGTAAGGACGGCAATGGATCACAATGGCTCATCCTGATCCTTTGGCTAAGGTGAGCTAATAATCGTTCAAGATTGTCTGATATTATTTGATCTCTCATATGTGGATTTTGATAAGTATAATGACGTTAGAACTTGTATGTACATGTTATCGATGTGAAAGATATTCATTTCAGACCGCTGTTTCCAAACACTAATTTGCACCGACCAAATAAGGTGTCAATATTGATGATAGCTATAATATATTACAATCAATACGTCAATGACTGTTCAGAAGTATGACATAATTTGGTCACTCATATTTTTGAATTTTGATAATTATAATGATGTTATACGTATACGGGCTATGGATGTGAAAGTTACTTATTTCAGATGGCTGTTTCCAAACACCAGTTTGTACCGACCAATCAGGTCTCAATATTGATGACAGCCATAACGTAGGAGATGAACTATTCACAATGATTGTCCTTGCTCCTACAGACCAATTTACTGGCCATCCGTTCACAGGCCTTCACTTTTCCATAGCAAACTCTTCTCTAGATGTTGCAACAATAAATTCGACAACAGGTAGGAATGCTCTTATTACTGTAGGAATTAAGATTCCATAAAAGCGGAACACAACAATTTAGAACAGGAGAAGTCACAATCACAAATTATAGGCAGTCAGTGGCAACAAATGGAAAACCAAGCAAACTATGACAAGTGGTACACAAGCCACAGACCAAAGAAGAGCAAAACTACCGGCTCCCTCTTCACCAACAAGGTGATCACAATGCTCGACAGAATCCGCTTACCACAACAATAAGACAACGAATAGAATGAAACATGAAAAAAGCTTCACAGTGAGAAGCCGCAAGGCCATATGAAGAAAAAAGATAACCAGAATCGTTAAGTGTTATTTGTAAGTTTTACAGTTTTTCCTGAGAAAATAATTGGGTACTAAAGAATCGGCTTGTTACAGAGTTGCCACTTTTCTGAGAAAGAGTTGCCAACTATGCTTGCTATCTATTCTTTTTGTGGATTTTTATTGTATTTCCCGTTGATGTTGAGATCTTAATGTGGATCTTTTTTTAATCTGTTCCTGAGTTCACTTATTTGTAAAAGGCGAATTTCTGTACGAATTTCTGTAGACTAATATATGTATAATGGTCAGGCGCCCTTACAGGTGTAATCCCGAGACTCTTCTTGCTTTACGATGATAGCCGCAACGTAAGAAAACGTTACTTCTGACATCTGCGCCAAACGATAACACATTAGCCCGCACATCCGCGCAGTCTAATATTAATCTTCCTTTGCCGCGTGAAGAAATTTTGCGTCCTCCAAAATGCTTCCAGTTAAGATTCTGATCAGACTGCAAATGCGCATGCTGATCTGTACCTTTGCAGCGGCACATGTCCAAAGGTACGTTTTCTCATCTTGCGGCTCAGATAAATTTGTAGTAATCTTATTTCAGGTGTGATAACAACGACTGGTAATATCACAGTCTACCCGTCATATCCAGACAAGAACTTTTCCATAGTTGTGAGAGTGGCCAACTCAGAGTCTTGTAGTTATTACTCCACTTGCATAATGACACTCAGGGTGACATTCACAAACCGGGTTTGTATAAATGCGCAGAATTATAATCACTTATGTATACTCGAATAAATAACGGCATTGCTTTAGTTTTATTCGGAAAATTTATATTTTAAGAGGAACGGATACACTTTCAGGGGAGATAATTCGATCAAACTGATTTACCTTCCGTAGAAAAAGCGCTCTTCTCTAAAAGGAAAAAAAATGTTTGCCGTGACAAACTGTTTCCTTTAAGAGTAAACCCTTGCCAGAATGGGTATTATGTAAAGAATGGAAAACAGAAAATCAAAAAGTTGTCTCCCTTATGCACTTTCACAATGTCACTAACAGTGAAATTCACAAACCGGATATGTATCTGCTTCGTGAACGTACAATGTGGCTATCTTATGAAAAGTGTTGATAGTTGATGAAAAACCCTTGGAGCGTCAGAAGATCACGTAAATGTTGATATGCAAATCCAACTCGTAATATAATCAAATGACACCGTGGCAACGACACCATGTGAAAAAAAAAAAAAAAAAAAAATAGGAAAACGCCTATCCGTCATATCCAGAGAGAGTGGCCAACTCAGAATCTTCTAGTTTTTCTTCCACCTGCACAATGCCACTAACGGTAATGCTCATAAACCCAGTATGTATCTGTACTTTTGTGGAAGAGATGTGGCTACTTTAATGGGAAGTGATTCTAATGTCGTAGATTAAAAGATCTTATTACGTAAAAAAGGTAAGAGAAAAGCCCAGGGAGTGCCACAATCACAAACCGCAGCCCTTCCCAGACCCCAAGAGGAAGAGGAAACCGACAAATCTAAACAAGCACAAACCGAACAAACGTACGTAAAGCACTAAGATTAGCTCTCTTTTCCCCAAGCGAGGTAATCGCAATACTAAAAGGACTGAAAAACACAAGAACAAAAAGACACTAAAAGACATACAACAAATCGCCTCGTAGAATAAACCACAAAGCAACAAGGAGTAAGACTAAGAGTAAGACAAGGAGTAAGCCGCGTCATGGGACAAGAGCAGTTATAACATATGCGACCATCAAAGGTTCCGGCAAGCCAGCGCTTCTGCAAGGTCTCGCTAGAACAAGTACTGATCAGTCAGGGAATCAGTTGGCTAAGGGTTAATCACGGCCAAAGAACTAGACATGTTGCCTTGCTACAGGTCACGCGCAATGGATTATTGATTCCAAGGAAAGTCAGACCAGCCTTTTTCTCGCGACACCGCTCAAATATATAAACTCAAATACAGTTGGTATATAGTATACAAAGGACATCGTTAATGTGATATTTATTCTGTTTCAATAGAAATATGCCTTTGCAGTCAAACGGTAAGCTAGAAAGGCGGGTTTTAGTTTTGAGATTTTACGAAAAATCATTTAACGCCCCAGCAAAGATTTTTATCCTGATAATCACTACAAAGCATTTCCTCGACTGCAGACCTTCTTTGTTGGTATTCACTTGTTGCAATTGTGCTCTTTTCCTTTGTTAGTGTCCGTTGCTAACCTCTTCTTCTTTTCTTGTATCAGGTAGGCTGTGCTTCATGAAAGTGGCTTTTCTTGGATAACTTCATAATTTTACGGCGCTTTCAATGATGTTTCAGTTATATAGGATTGGCGCTGTGTATGGTTACCTGCATATGTACAGCATATTTACAATCTTGCTTTTCAAAGACCGTGTATGCAAATAGAGTTACTGTGTCTCCTAAAGTCAACCGTCTACTTTATGTTCGACTCAGGCCTCTTACAGCATGGTTTAAAAAAAACAACAACTTACTGGACCTTTAATATCTTAGTTTTAATCAGACATTTTAAACAATAGGTCAACGAGGTATAGAGTACAGGTAAAATGCTAAAGCTGTCCTACATGGATTATACCACGGCGCGTAAACTTCACAAGTAGTTGACTTACATCTAGGGACTAGATATATTTTTAAGCATTCAGTCGCACATGCTTGTCAGGGCATTTCTGTTTCGTAATGTGGCTGGCGACTGTTTCTCTGGCTTTCGCTGCTCGCATATGGATCAAACACAGCATTTTGCAGTGCTTAATAAAGCTATTCAATCTTATTTCAGCCAATTAGGATCGATAATTTACCCGCCAATGTATCAGTTTACGAAGACTACGACGACAGAAAACTGCTTAAAACAATCTACATATCTGATGGAAATGCTGCAGATCAAGATAGTGTCACTTGTAACATCAGTGATAATCCTGATCCAATGCTGATAGAACTAGTCCACAACGGAAACCATGCCTTTGACTGTAAGACCATTCTTTTAAAATAAGCTTTCGTCTCTGACTTTAAGTTTTAATGGAAGCACTATACTTAGTAGATTTGACTGCTTTCCTGTTAACCGAGCCCCATCTCCAAAAGGGGTCTATGATGGCACCGACTTATTAAAACTATTCATTAGATGGTCTGGGCCATAACAATTTATGTCTCTTTCTCGGCTCACCGGGGTTCAACAGGGGGTTTTCGAATTTTTGCTCCACTATTCCAGTGGTATTGTTTGACAACCCAGATATCTCCAAGTGTCTCAACAGGTTGTTTCTGTTGCGTCCTCATCTTTGTTTCGTTACAGGATTTATCTGTGATTTATTTGTTTCCCGTAATGATTCATGGTTAAATTAGATGACCTCCACACGGACCGAACAAATATGTTTTTACCACTGTGGAAGCTTAAGGCGAGGGTTGGGATCCCGTAAAGCTAGCTTAAGTCTCCCCTCCACACACACAGTAATTTATTAGACCATTCCAGTGCGGTACTTTCAGTTTGGTACTTTTTGTGTATTGTTTAGTAAGTTTTCTTTTGCCTCAGCAATTCAGTAATTTCTTGCTGTCGAGTCCTCATCGTTGTTTCATCTCTATATTCGTTTGATTTTTATGTTCTCGGAGATGTTCCACTGATGAGTTAGAAACCATTCACACGGACTGAACAAATGTCTTGTTTTTACCAGGGCAGAACTAAGGGCGAGGGTTATGGCCACGTAAAACCGATTTAAGGCCCCCCTTCCCCCCACCAAGTAAAATTTTCACTAACCGTTCCAAGGCGGTGCTTCTGCGTTGGTTTCTATTTATGTCATTGTATGTCTTTGAATGTATGTCCTCGTGAATTTTTTTTTCATTTTGGATAACCGTTTGGCCAATTTTTGGGAAAGGAACAGTCCTTTTGGCTTTCTGCTTGTAGTGTTTTGGTTGTGGTGCCGTTGGTTTAAGTGCGTCCTTCTTTCCCTTTGGTGTCTTGGACGGAAGGTGTTAGGTAATTGTGTCGATTCCTGATTATTGCTTTCCTTTTTATTTTCACTTTCTATTTTTTTTCTTTTAAAAATTATGTACGTTTAAGAGATATCCAGTTAAGTTTGGGTAACAGAGTTGCCACCGTTTTGGGAAAGTTGCCAACTCTACTTGCTATTCATTTTGTGACTGCTTAATTGTATTCGTCTGTCTTTCCCTTAAGTGATGGGGGCTTGATGTGGATCTGATTGTAAAGTTCCTGAGTTCACTTATTTACTTTTAAGAGAGAATATGTTACCAAGGAGAGCAAAGTCTATCTTTTAAGACTAGACTTATTTCAGAAGGGAGGCAAAAACGATTTTAACAAAGTTATCTACTCCTGAAAATAATTCATTCGCTTATGGCTAGTTTTCGGTGTCAAACCGGCCAAAGTGAACTATGAGATGGTATTAACATAGTCCCTATCAGGTATATCCAAACACAGTGAACACATTCCACAGTATCACAGTACAGGTTTTTCACGCCGATTCATATCGACTATATATAAAATTAACTGAAATTAGACGTCATAATATACGGTCATCATTTTCGTCTGGTTGCAAAATAGTAGTGAAGGTGTCCAGGAAATGCTACAATCACAGACCATATCATACCTATGACACTCAGAGGAAAAATAAACATCCTGTGGTGAATAGTACACGTTATAAAAACGCAGCCAGCTCCCGAATCTCCAGTAAATTGGTCACAATGCTAGACAGGACCCACCAACACAACAAGAAGACAATAAACAGCCGTAGAACGGTCCGTTGTTCCGTTGTAAAGAGTTCTATGGGTTTAAAATCGATTCTTCTGGTGTTAAATCTTTAACTAAGGTTCTGATTTTCTAAAAATACAAATAACATTGTTGAGCTCAAACAGAGCTTCCCTAACTCAATCAGTGAAACATCACAGAAAAAAAAATCAAAATGAATTACAGCGATAAAACAAGAATGGGGGATCTCGTATAAAACCGAAAATTGTTATGAGTTTGCTCAGTGATGCAAATGCATAAGATTAAATAGTTGCGGTCATGTTACCTAAACGAATGACGAATCAGAATGTATATTATACAGCTCGTACATCAACTTATATTATACAGCTCATACATCAACATTTAATAAAGAAAGCTTAGAAAAGACACTCTCTTTGAACTAGATCTTCGCTGTTTTAGATATCAAATAAGTCGAATAATTCTGTTCTGGTTTTCCTACTTCACGGTGTGGTGTGTCAGTGATGAGGAGCTAAACTAACTCAGTCTTTATACCATTTCTAGCTTATTCGGTATGGAAAAAGAACTGTTCGAGTCCAGGATGCGGTCCTGTATGTGAAAGTGTCGGTTGTATGAACTATCACAAAACTAACAACTACACCATCGAGCTGGAGTGCATGGATGCTTACGGTTCCTCTGACACCAAGAATCTGACTGTCGTAGTACTTGAGAACGAATCTCCCATTTTGACGAATCTTCCTGGTAAAAATGTCGTTAAAAAAACTTATGAATTTAATATAGTAGTTTGAAAGTACTTCAACATAGAGGTCTAATCAGTTCTGCGTTCAGTAGAGCGAAACACTGGCGAGTTTTCTTTTTCAAAATCTAATTTGCACCTTCTGAATGATTATTGTAAATTTGTCTCGCATGACCTCCAGTTAGAGTGCACCGAGTTATTCTCGTAGAGTTGATGTTAAATCGATTAACCTCTATCGATAATTTTTTTTGAATGATATCAACACTGTAAACATTCCCATATTTTTTGTTGCAAGCATACGTAAATTTGTTAGCATAAGCCGCCATTAGCACACATAACTAGCTGCGAAATATTCCAAATCCAGACTTTGGTTTAGCTTGGACGTTGAATAGAAACGCATTTTTATTTGCTTCTACCAGATTATACAATGAATGTCTTAACCAGACTGCATGGTCGTACAGGCCGACCGGATTTCTATTAGTGTCTTCGATGAACCCTCTAAAATCAGTAATAAATGTTGTTTACTTGCAAAATGTCGTTAAAGGGGGCTGGATAAACCCGGTAGATATTTCCCCACCTATATAAGGGAGACAACCTTTGTGAATTCCTGTTTTATTTTGTTGCGATCTCTTGTTTATGTCCATTCTGAAAAAAATGTTCTACACTTTCAGGAAAGGGTTTGCTACCTAAACGCTTTCTTTACAGAGAAGACACCTTTTCGGAAGGAAACAAAAAAAGAACAATTTCGACAGAGTTGCCTCAACTGAAAGTGTACACACTCTTCCCCATTTTTTTTTCTAATTTTATCCTTAGAACAAGACTTTTTGTTTATACCAGTAATAATAGAAAAACTGCACTTTTCTATGGTATGTGTATTTGTTACGAAGCTATAACTATTATAACTTATACTGATCCGCGAAAACACGCAGCACTGCTGCCGACCCGTTAACGCTTAGTACTACCAAAACTTTCTTGAAAAAAGGATGCTCAGAAATCATAAACATATGCGGCATACAAATATAACTAATTCTAAGAAATAGACAATTTTATTAAGTAATGAGTTATTTTATCACTAGGGGTGGTGCGTGGGGCTGAGTGGGGGTAGTGGAGGGTAGGATAGGGTCAGGCATCTGTTTTTTTTTTTAATTGTATTGTATCAAAGAATTTGTCTTCAATGTATAATTAAATACTCTTATAACGAATGTTTGGAGACATATAGTAAAACACAGGTGTTAGCTGTCCAATACTGTGCATCTTGTGTATTTGAAACTAATAGATAATATTACAAAAATAGAGTATGTATTGTTTAATGATATTTTGTAAACTCAGTGCTCTATTTTTTCAGCCACAGTGAATGCAACAAAATCTGACCATCACGGTGACATCATATTTTCAACGACAGTGTCCAATCTACCAGCAAGCGAAAGCCTTTACTACACGCTACAAAAAGCCGTAGATATATCTTACCAGCTTGGAACAAAGGATTTATTCTATTTGAATGCTAGTAAATTGATATTGTTTTGTTGACTTTGAACATTCTGACTTCTTCATAGTCTCTACAACAGATGACTCTTCGGGTACTTGATACACCCGATTGATTCCACCCTTTTGTACATAGGAAAAAAACTTATGTGACTTTCTGTGTTCTTTCTAGCCACCAATTTTCTCCTGAAAACGGTCTACTCTAAACAGAAAGAGTGCCTCCAAAAGGGAGCAAATTCTTATTTTAGAGCAACCCTCATTTCAGAAGGCAGCAAATAGAATTTTGACAGTTACTAGAAAGTGTCACTTACCTGAAAGAGTAACCATCTCCACCCCATAAATAATAGAATAAATCACATATAATGGAAATAAAAAATGCACCAATGCCGGAATTTGCTTCCCTACAAATGCAGAATGTAGCTAACTGTAAATTTTTAATGTTCTGTGTTTGGCAGGCAGCTATTAGAATACAGTTAAAAAAGGTAAAAGAAAAGTCCAGGGAGTGCCACAATCACAAACCGTAGCCCTTCCTAGACACCAAGAGGTAAAGAAAACTGACAAGACCAAACAAGTGCAAGTTTGAACAAACGTATGAAAAACACTAAGATTAGCTCTCTCTTCCCCAAGCGAGGTAAATGCTAAAATGACTGAAAAACACAAGAACAAAATAATACAAGGTAAGACATATAACAAATCACCTCATAGAATAAACCTCAAACCAACAAGGAGTAAGACCAACACCAGGACCGCCGCCTTAGAACGGTCAGTAGAGTAAACCCCCGTGGGGTTTAAAGCCCTTTTACAGCTAGCCAACTTCACCCTGGGTCCCGATGCTACTCTTAATACGTACAGAAATACATAAAAATTCGGTTCGCATAAAGGCTTCCAACTCAGTCAATGCATCAAAGCGAAAACACAAAAATCAAATTAATCACTATAATAAACAAAGACGAGTAATCATGGCTAATTCTACTGTATGCCAGAGAAATAAAAACCAATAGTTGAACCACGGCGGCAAAGCTATAGACATATTGTCAAGCCCTAACCCACTGGTTAAAGTTTTACGAAGAGCCCGTTATTGAGTCTGAGGCCCGAACAGCCGTCGTGCAATTAAAGATTGAAGCGTAGCCATGAACAATGATTGGGTTGACAACGAACTGCCACAGAGGACCGCACTGGAAGCGATTACTGTGTGTGTGTGTGTGTGTGTGTATGTGTGTGTATGTGTGTGTGTCGAAACCTGACCTTTAACTTTGACGCCCCAACAATTGAACAAATAAATGTTAATATATTTAGATGTGCGTTAAAATGGTGACTGAATGGCAAATACTGTAGGTTAGGATAAATCTTCCGATTTCCGCTATTTGCATATGCACGTTTATCTGAGTATTTATGGTATGTAAGGAGACTGGGTGCATTTGGTAGTTCTTCGACAATTTTATAGGGGAGACAACCTTTACGTTTTTCTGCACAGCATTTCATTTTGTAAACGTGTTCCATTTCATTGTGGACCCTTTTAGAAGAGAGGAAACCATTTTGATAGACTTACCTCCCCTAAAAGTGTATCTTTTGCTCTTAGACATTTTACAATATGTGTTTGAATATGAGAATATATACTTCCAGCAACTTTATTGATTGATTCATTAACGTATATTGAGAAAAAAATATTTAATGATAAAAATATAAAAGTTTGCCTTTGGAAACAAAGGAAAATAACGAAAACCAAAGTCTCGGTTTTATCAAGTCTTTTCATATGCAGCTATGTAGTTTGCAAGGCTGCATATGCTTACCTCCACCCTCCGCGAGCCCCTTCCCCCAGCACTGACTTAATGCTGTATTCGATTTTTCAAAGTAACCAGAATGGATTCAATGATATAAAAGTGTAACTGACAGAGAAATGCAAGTTGTGCAAGTCTGTTCATGAATGTTGTTGTTGTCGATGAGGTCATAGCCCAGAGGTGTTGTGCAGGCAGAGAAGTGGATGAGTTTCCCGGTACATCTCTGACACAACTGCTAGGAGCTAAAGGTGACTGGATTCAGTTTGTAGAGTTTTCACCTCTTCCGTCAAGGGATAGAAAGTTTCTGAGGCGGTACTTCAATTCAAAATTTGTTTTATCTCGGGTAGAAGTCCCACAAATGCATTTGCAACGTCTCGACTTGACTTGAATAGTGTTGAGTCGTAAACGTAAAAATATAAGTGAAGATACCCAAGAAATGTCACAATCACAAAGCACAAAACCTTAATTCAGCAACTTGGTCAATAGCACCCATTGATTTTCTAATCCGACTGGTTATGTTACAGCGTTAATAAATGCCAAAATCCCCACTCTTTATTACATAAGAGCCGCGCCATGAGATAAAAAAGGGTACTTGGACCATATGCGAGCAGCGAGGATCCATGTCGGCCATCGAAGTTGTAGTGTTCGAAAAGTTCATTTGTTGTATGCAAATATATTCGATCTTCAGTGATTATGTAAGATAAAAACGAAGGTTGATAGAACATCGCTTTCAGCATGTGCCCCGAATTTCCTTTTCCCGTTGCAAAGCTGAGTCATATTTATGCTTCACTAGAATGGTCCACAGCATATACGTTCAGGCGGCATAACTTTTTCATTCCTGCAGATCAAAACATATATTTCTTTGCAAACAGTGTAGATATAAATAAGATCGCTCACCTCATCAGGAAATACGCTGTTTGTCATTTGGTTTTGGATTTTTGAATGATACCCTCATATATTGCATTGGTTCAGTTTCAGATTGAGGCAAGGGATTTAGCTGGTTGTTTGGACTGTTGCAATGACGCTGCAACTCTCTATATAAAAAAACTTAAACTATTTGGCAAGTTGAAGGGGATTGGCAAACTTGTTAGATGTTCAACCATTTTTGCAAGGGAAACAACTTTTGAGACTTCTTATTTGCTTTGCTGTGCACCAGATCCCGTCTAAAAAGAGATCTATTATTAAAAAAAGAATTTACCCCCAATGAGTGTAAATTATTTCATTGTTGGGTAGACACCTTTTCATTAGGGAGCCAAACAACTTTGACAGAGTTGCCTCCTCTCAAAGTGTATCAGTTGTTCATAATTGATTTAACGCTAGTTCATGAATGCCATTACCTTTAATTAAATCATATTGCTTTTATTTTATCGTAGGTAATGGCGACGTGTATATTAATTCTGACCCCAGCCATGAGTTTAGCCAAGTTTTCGAAATGTCGATTTGTGTGAGTGACAGGAGAAATGTAGTCTGTGGCAATCTGACAATCGTTTTCAGTAAGTAATGCCGTACCAATGTTCTTTGAAAAGTATTATATCATCTTAGTGAATATGTTTTTGTTTTCAATATACATGTCATTCTGTATATTTTGACAACAATGATGTTGTTTGCGTAATAGCGTAAAACGAATACGTACCCTGTTAGACGGTACATATCACATAAAGCGAAGATAGTAGACTCGATTTTATGACGATGACTAACAAATAATTTCATTTGTGCTCTTTTGTTTTGTTTCTTTTATTTATCTCTTTTTCCGTCCATGCGCTGGGAAGGCTATGATTCGCTATTGTGGCTATTCATGATGTTTTGTGCATATGCGTCTACATTCACTGCTTCCATGTATCTTCCAAGTGTATCAAGTGCCCTTAACTAATTATCTCATAGTCCAGTGCAACATCCTGTTGAAAGAGACCTTATGATAATGTTTCTATTATTATTTTATTTTCATGGTCCCTTGAATATTTCAGATGTAAAAATTCATGTATTTGGAGGTTCTTCAATATAGGGATCAAACATGTTTTTTCACGCATTAATATTCGCCAGGTCCCGTGGGAGGTGTTGGAAACCGAGGCCGAAGGCCGCGGTTTTCAACACCCCCCAAGGGACTTAGCGAATGGTAATGCATTGAAAAAATATGTTCGATCGCTATTATTGCATAAAAACTGAAAACATTTGCTACATTTTGCGTTATTTCTTGTACTATTTTGTTTCGCCTTTTCACCGATGTCTCACGAACGTAATTTCCACGGACTCTGCTCGTTCTGGGGCCGGGCAATAGACATCTCGGAACGGCAGCAAATCTGTGGCCCCGGTACGGTCATATTGAGAGTTGCGTAGCCGTGCATTAATAGCGCGTGAATTGCTTTGTTAATACACGGCTTTTCGCCGGTTAATGCACGGTTGTTAATAACGTGCGACACTGCTTTTTATGTAATAAGGCAAGCTTGTGCACAACTCGACTCCTTAAAAATGCTTGGAAGCAAATATTAACTTAGTAATGTACAACAAATAAAACTAAATACCTTCTGTATTTGTAAGTAAAAAAAAAAAAAAAAAAAAAAAAAAAAAACAAACAGTATAGATCTCCAGGAACAGTCGCAATCTAAGAACACACCCTACCAAAGACACCAAGAGGAAGAACTGACAAACCAAGAAAGGCAGCACACAGGCCATACACTAAAGAAAAGCAAAACAACCAGCTCTCTCCTCCGCAAAGATAATCTTGATGCTAGACAGGACCCACTTAGCATAATAGTAAGATAAAGGAGAACCAAAGTCTGTGAACAGTGAATACTTTGAAAGCAAAATACAAATAAGAGCAGACTTGGTTTCTTTGAGTCCGTTGATGAAATATAATTTGCAACACTGCTCACGACAGCTAGCATCGGGTTAAGCATTATTTTTTTTTAAATATTCAAAATAGGCTCCTTAATCCAAAGGATAAATACGCATAAACTACACTATCATGCAGTACGAAGAGACATTCTTCGGCCACACTGATCACCACCACCTGCAGCGGAGTAAATTAAATCTGAGACAAAACACAGAACATATCAAACAAAAATGGGTCATTGAAAAGCGAAGGACAACTTGAAGAAGGTGAAATGCCTCATTGGAAAGCAATATAAAAAAAGGATTGTCTTTGGAAACAAGGAAAATCGGAAACTCGGTTTGATTGAGTCTCTTTATATGCTACACTGTAGTTTGCGAGGCTGCATACGCACCGCTTTAGCACCGGCATGCGTTACAGGCAATATTCCGAAGTAAGAATTCTTTAGAAATACAGAAAAAATTAAAACCGGAAACTAGCAGATTCGGTTTGATTGCATCTGTTTACGAGGAATAATAAAAAAAATGCAACATTCCTCAAACCCCAAAATGTTTTGAGCGGAACTTTATTTTTACATGTAATATGTGAGCTCTAAAGTGGCAAAGGATAAGACAATTTAATTTAATCATGCCAGCACTGCATTAAAGTACGTTTGAAGTATACTGGCGACGCAGAAGGAATACTTTGTTGGTCGGTAAATATCTCGGACATGACAGGGAACAAATCCTTGATAACACCTTATTGATTATCCGTTTTGTGGTCTAAATTAAGGGGCTATAATTACTTTGAATAATTTTTTAGTTTTTTAAATGCCATTTGAACGCTCTGAAAATGAAAGGCTTGCTATAATGCTATGTGAGAACAGGAACAGCGCAAACACTGATTAGCCAATGCGTTCGCAAAGTATGTTTAGGAATGCTTCTCATCACAACTACATCCTACAGAATAACCAGTAATTAAGATGCGCAGGCTAATTTAGACCTTTATTGGTCGCATACAGCGATAATAGCCAGTTTTTATTGAAGGGTCTAATCACATATTTTTAAAATACAGCAAAGGGGAGAAACACCCTTCGAAAAACTGTTTTCTCTAATTCCCTTCTTTGGTGAGCCTGGTTAGTCAACACGTGCCACAACTTAAAAACGCATACATTAGTTAGATCATCCCTCATCTTCCAGCTATTTTGGGTCTCATAAGGTTTATTGTCAGGATGCTTAAGACAAATGTAGTAATTCTACAGAGATTCATGTGTACGGCGCCTAGTTACAAAGCAACACAAATATGCATTTTTCTTTCAGGGCACAATATATTTAGATGAATATAAATAATCCTATAAAAGAATTGGGGTCTTGGGGATTGGTAAGGGCTGCGGTTTGTGATTGTGGCACTCCCTGGACTTTTCTCTTACTTTTTTTGTTTCAGACGGCTGTTTCCAAATACCAACATGCATCGACCAATCAGGTCTAAATATTAATGATTCCCATGACATCGGAGACGAATTATTCACAATGATTGTTCCTGCTCCCACAGACCAGTTTGCTGGACAACCATTCACTGGCCTATACTTTTCTATAAACAGTTCTTCACTGGATGTTGCAACAATAAATTTCACATCAGGTAGGCTTCTTATATGCTTTACCGTATATACCACAAATAGACAGGCTTAAACAAACACTGTAGACCATGAGCAGACAATGTTTGCTGCTCATCAAGCAGTGTTTAAACATATCAGTAGATAGTAAATTAAGCTTGTTCACATTTTAGGACAAGTATTGTGAGGAGTTAAGATGTCCGAATACTTAGGGAATACTCATTATAGCTCTATGTAAAAATATAAGTAAAGATACCCAGTAAGTGCAGTAATCTAAAAGCACAGCCTTCCCCAATGCATCAAAAGAAGGAGAAATAAGGAGCAAACAGTGACAAAACAAACGCTACGTATAACACTACCGCGTGCGAAAGAAAATTTACAACAGAGCAACCTGCTTGGAACAGTGGGATTTGTGTGTGTGTGTGTGTGTGTGTGTGTGTGTGTGTGTGTGTGTGTGTGTGTGTGTGTAAATCAATTATACTCACGTGAAACCTCATACTTAATCCTAATGCAGTTACATATTACAAAGATATGTTCAGTACGCATAGGGGTCCTCTATCTCATCAGAGAAACATCACAGTGAAACACATATAAACATTTCACTGTAAAACCTACCACTCTTTTGATTAATAGCGCAAATAAAAAAAAGTATATGTTTCAATCGAGATTCTACTTTTGCTCTGACATTTTCTTTTGCTCTGACATTCAGTTTTTAGTCGAGCCCTTAGTCGTTTGTCGTTTCCTGTCATTTAACCTTATTCCGTGCCTTTAAATGCTATGTTCCATGACTGTGGCCATTTATGGGTATATAGTCTTAAAAAAAACAAAACAAAAAAAAAAAAACAAAAAAAAAAACAAAAAACAAAAAAAAAAAACACAAAACAAACCCCCCCCCCCCCAAAAAAAAAACAGACTTTAGCGGACGCACATAAAGAGGAGGAGATAAGGAACAAAAATGACAAAGCAAAACGGCACACTTACAGTGTCCGGCATATAAAGAATGAAACACTGCCACATAGGCGTTCCTAGGCGATAACAGTAAAACTGTTTTTGGGAGGGACAGCTTATATTAGCACGAAACCTCGCCGTAAGTTCTGAGAATGCTTCAATTTACAAATAATTTGTGCTGGGTCCGCGTAGGGTCCACTTGAAACATCATATTAAAATATAAGTGAAGATTCTTAGGAAATGCTGCAATGACGAAGCAGAGTCCTCCAGGGGCACATAAAGAAGAAGAGATGAGGAACAAGTGAGGACTTTACAAAAGCAACATATGAAACCACAGAACAACTAAAACAGAAGAGCCGCCTAAGAACGGTCAATACCCAGCTAGCATTCTTTATAAATCTATAGAGGGCCGTTATCGACCCGTCAGTGTAGCTGACGGGCCGATAACGGTCCGCTATAGATTTATAAAGGATGCTTACTGGGTAGGAAAATGATTTGGGGCTTAAACTTGTTTTAATCGCAATATACCTCACCCTTAAATGTGATGTAGCTCCAAATTACAAATATATGTTCGGTCCGCATAGGGTTCTTCTCCCTCATTTGTGAAACATCACAGTGAAATACATGTAATAAAAATACTGTGACGAATTAAAGCAAAGGGCGCTCCATGGCGATCTGAAGCCAGTACACAAGAAAACCACAAACAGGATCCCAATGAGCCCGTCCACAGACATTGACAATCAGGCGCCGACTATCTGAAACAGATTGAGGAAAAAGCCATCATTACGTCTGAGGACCGACATGTCATCGTGCAATGACAGAGTTAAGCAATGTTATCAACCATAATTGGATTAACAATTATGCACGCAATATGCCGCAGAATATCCATGTTGTAATCTATCTTTTTGTACCAAATGACAATCTTTTTAAATTGCACAGCAATCTTTCTGAATTGATAGCCTAAGTCGCCATACCATTCAAATTTTGACCTTCTTGCAGCAGTTGTTTCAAACGATCTTTTTATTTGGACATTAGTTTAGAATGACGGCGATAAAACTTAGAAAAATGTTTTACATACTTATGAGTATGGTACCCTTGATTAGGAAGCTTTGTAGTTAAAATTTCATTTTGATTAATTATTAAAGTCATTAACTTGACTAGATGCTCTAGCAATACAATTTAACTGAGAAATATATACACCAGAGGCTGTAGCAAGAGAGACATAGCCATCCAAACATGGAAAATTTACAATATCAGAATCTTAAAGTCCTCCCATTTGTCATAAATTTTAGAAGAGATTATGTC
The DNA here is from genome assembly GCA_964016985.1 of Anodontia alba. NCBI lineage: Eukaryota > Metazoa > Mollusca > Bivalvia > Lucinida > Lucinidae > Anodontia > Anodontia alba. Next base: position 46,071,016 of record OZ024826.1, read on the forward strand.
ATTGATAAATTTAAATCCAGAAACCAAGCTTCGACGTTAGATGTGAGAGGTGTTAAGTTTATTTAATTGTAGTTTTTTTTTTGGATAAATTGTATCAACCGTTTATCAAAAAAAAGTCATTGTCAATATTAAGTAAGTCTTCCAAATATCGAGACGTTGAATTAAATGCTACGATAGTATTGGCCTGATTCTCCTGAGAAAGGGACAACATAAAGTGTCTTTCGTAATAACACAAAAACAGATTATAATTTTGTACCAAACCGAATAAAGGCATTATCAAGAAGAAACGAATGTGCCTCACAAATTTTGCAGTAGGAAAAAAACAACAACAACAACAAACATGTTTCTCATTACAAGCAATGTAAAGATAATTTTCTCTTAAGTAGGTTATTTATGTTAAAGCAATTACTTTATCTTTAATCATTTTATGGGGCTGATGTTTGGTAAACGTGGAAAATCATACGTAGACAAACTAGATGTACGGAAATATTTAGATATTAGTTTATTTAAAACAACAGCGAACTGTTTTACGCATAGACCAGACAGATTGTTACCGGATCTTTCATGTACTGTCTCAGTATTTAAAAAAATTGTCAATAATAGATTTTTTATCTTCGGAAGTCTGCGTGCATGCTTTTTCAAGTTCTTTTTTGAAGTATTTTCATAGTTCAAACGTCATTCAATGACAGCACTGTTTGCATCTTTGTAAGTTGGAACTAAAACATACATAAAAATATATTAGATACAAACACTACAATAAAAAAAGGGGAAAGAACAAAGGGCTTAATGGCGATCTGAAGCTAGTGCTCAGGAAAATCACGTTGAACCACGATGTGTCCGACCGCACCAACCTTCTGAAACAGATTAATGGAGCAGCCGTCATTCAATCTGAGTCCCGGCTCCGCATCTTGTAAAAGAGGAAATTAGAGTTATCAACTATAATTGGATTAGAAATGATCCATGTAGTTTGTCACAGAACATTCCTTTTCTCATGAGAGAAAATCATTTGCAGCTTCACATTACATTTACGGTGTTCGCTCCAAAGGATCTTCTGTTTCTAAGAGATATTAAAATAAATTATATAATCATAAACACTATGATAAAAAATGTGTGATGACAGAGTATCCAAGTCTGAACAAATGTTGTTTTTCAGGCGTCCTGAAAACTGATGGTAACATCACAGTCTACCCGTCATATCCAGACAAGAACTTTACAATAATTGTGAGAGTGGCCAACTCAGAATCTTGTACTTACTCTTCCACCTGCACAATGTCACTAACGGTGATGTTCACAAACCGGGTTTGTATATCCATTGCGAACGAACGGCAATTTTATGTAAATATTTCTAAATACAGCTAGTAAGCGAAAAGCACCTTGACTTCAACGCCATAATGATATTTTATTGAAAATGCCTTTGTAGTCAAACGGTAATCAAGAGACATACCTTTGAGCGTACATCCGAGCATGCTTATCAGGGCCTTTCTTTCAAATAATGCTCAGGCCTTTGATGTCTGCATATGGATCGAAGATATCTTTTTGCAGTGCGCGCATAAATTATTTAAAACAAATCTTTCTGCAATACTACATGAAGAAGACACTTGATCTTATTTCAGCCAATAAGAATCGACAATTTACCAGCCAACGTGACAGTTCACGAAGACTACGATGATAGAAAACTGCTTAAAACAATCTACATAGCTGATGGAAATACTGCAGACCAAGATAATGTCACTTGCAACATCAGTGAGAATCCCGCTCCAATGCTGATTGAGCTTGTCCACGACGGAAACCATGCCTATGATTGTAAGACTATTCTTTTGAAATATGCTTTCGTCTCTGTTATTCGATTTGAAGGAATGCATTACACTTAGTAGGTTCGGCGCTATTTGTACAAGGAAGACATTTTTAATGATTCGCCGTTTGTTTTTCTGCCAACCGAGCCCTAACTGCAAAAGTGTCTTCTCTAAAAGGACAGTAGTTGCTACTAAGGGGAGAAAATTCTATTTTTCAAGAAAAGGAGGCTAAACGATATCAAAAGAGCTGCCTCCCCTGATAACTATCCATCCCATTTAAGCTAGTTTCCTGTGTAAATTCGTTCAAACTGAACTATGCGATGGCTATGGGTGGCAGTCAGAGCTATCCGAACACAGTTCACAGTTTGCACGTACAGGTCCATAGACTACATATATAAACTAATATTAGCCCATTCGCGCTATGAAAATATAATATACGTTTGTCTTGTTTGACTGTTTGTAAAATAGTAATGAAGGTATCTCAGAAGTGCTACAACCATCACCATAGCCTACCAATGACACCAAGAGGAAGAGTAAACACACTATCATAAACAGTTACAAACCAAAGCACAGCAGATGGCTCCCTTATCCTCATCGAGTTGATCAGAATGCTAGACAGAACCCACCAAACACCACAACAAACATACTAACCCGTTGTAGACTGAATAGATACTTTCCACACTATATATTGGAAGCGTACAATTTCAATATTAGGTACATTAGGCTATGAGATTTAGATACTCTTAGGGAAAAATGGCTACACTATTTGCAAACAGTGGAGACCCTGATCAGACGCCGCGTTCTGCGTCTGATCTGGGTCTGCACTGCCATTTATCCTTTTAGGGGTCTCCAGACTACAATGGGTTAACAGTTTAGTGCGCGAAAAAAGCCCTGCAGCGATCAGTCAGATGGCCTCACAAAGAACGAAAACTGCTGTACCTCCATCATAGAACAGTCCTTAGTAAAGAGTATCATGGGTTCTAAATCGATTGTACTGGCGCTAAATCTTTAACTTAGCTTCAGATGTTCTAAAACTACACATACAATTGTTGAGCTTGCACAGAGGTCTCATAACTCAATCTGTGAAATATTACAGAAAAAAAACAACAACATAGAAATCACTGTGATGAAACAAGAATTGGAGCTCGTGTCAAACGTCAGGGCCCAGTTGTTCAAAGCTAACGACGTCGTTAGTTAACGATTCGTTAAAAATTTACATCAAGTGATACGCTGCTGAAATTTTTTGCTGAAAAAATGTGAGTAGCTTTTGCAGTGCAAAAGCTACTCACATTTTTTCAGCAAAAAATATTAGAATATTGTGTATTGAATCCGCTAAAACAGTTAACGAAATGACCCTTAACGAGCTCGTTAAGCTAACGACGCTTTGAACAACTGGGCCAAGTTTGCTAAGTTATGTAAATGCATAGGATTAGCTTATTTCAAACAGCTGATAAACATAGCTTAGAATACAGAATCTCTTTGAATTAGATCCTACTGTTATAGATATCAAATAAGTCCAATAAATCTGTTCTCAATTTTGCCTATGTTACGGTGTTATGTGTCTGTCTTGAGGAGCTAAATTGAATCAGTATTTTTATCATTTTCAGCTTATTCGGTCTGGAAAAAGAACTGTTCTAGTCCAGGATGCGGTCCTGTGTGTGAAGGTGTCGGTTGCATGAACTACCACGAAACTAACAAATACATCATTGAGCTGGAGTGCATGGATGCTTACGGTTCCTCTGACACAAAGAATCTGACTATTGTAGTAACTGAGAATGAATCTCCAGTTTTGACTAGTCTTCCTGGTAAATTTGTCGTTAAGTAAAACCTATAAATGTAATACAGTAGTTTAAAAATTACCTAAACATAGGGAACTAATCTAGTGTCTCTAAAATAAGTCGTATCACACAAACAGGGATCCGTTAGCACACACCAGTGGCTGCGAAACATTCCAAATCCAGACTTTGTTTTAGCTGGGACTTTGAACAGTATACACATTGTATTTGCTTCTTCAGATGAAACACTGAATGTCTAAACCTGACTGCATGGCCGTGCAGGCTGACTGGATCTCGGTGTATTCCATGAATCCTCCGCCACTTTTATTAGGGAGGCAACTTTTGGACTTCCTGCTTATTTTACTGCGATCTCGTGTCTGTGTCCATTCTACAGAAAATGGTTTTTGGCTGTCAGGAAAAGGATAGCTCCCTAAATGCTTACCTTACAGAATAGACACCTTTTCCGAAGGAAATAAGAATAACTATTTTGACAGAGTTGCCTCCCCTGAAAGTGTATCCATTCCCCTCGAATTGGTTTCTAATGATGTCTTATAGCAGGTATTCTAAAATATCAGGAATATAAAGATTGCACCCTTCTATGGTATATGCATTTGTTACAAAGACATAATTATTTTAATGTATACTTACCCGCAAACAAACGCAACAGTGCTACTGAACCGTTCACAAGGGAAAGAAATGAAAGATCCATTTGTTTTCAGCAGCAATTTAGTGGGCACTATATACTTAGCACTACCAATGCTTTCTTGACAAAGGGAGCCAAAAATCATGCACACACGCATAACTAATTCTGAGAAATAGACCATAAATATTATTAAATATTTAATTTCATCACGGGGAGCTGGGTAAGGCATCTGGTTTTTCATTATACTGTAGGATTAAAGAAAATACCTTCAATGCAAAGGTAAATGTAAAAAAAAAAAACAAAAAAAAAAAAAAAACAAAAAAAAAAAACAAAAAAAAAAAACAAAAAAAAAAAACACTTAGATAGTTAGAGACACACAATAAAACAAGCCGTTCAACACTGTGTTTCGTGTCTCCCCTTTATTTCAAAACTGATAGATACCAACATTATAAAAAAGAAGATTTATTCTGTAACAGTATTTTCTCAACTCAACGCTTCATTTTTGCAGCCACAGTGAATGTATCAAACTTAGGCCATCGTGGTGACGTCATATTTTCAACGACAGTGTCCAATCTTCCAGCAGGCGAAACCCTTTACTACACACTACAAAAAGGAGTAGATACAAGTTACCAGCTTGGAACAGAAGATTTACTTTATTTAAACGCTAGTAAATTGATTTTTTTTCTTCGAACACTCTGGCTTTTTCACAGTCACTACCACAGAAGACTCTTAGGGTACTTGATACAGCTGGCGGATTTTCTACCCTTTTGTACACGGGAAAAACTTTTGTGACTTCCTGTTTGCTTTCTAGCAACCAATTTTCTTCTGAAAAGGGTGTTCTCTAAAAAGAAAGACTTTTCTCCCAGGGGGAGCAATTATTATCGCACCCGGGCCGAAGGCTCTAGGGAAAATTTTCGGCTAGTAACCCGTCCGTCGTCCGTCAGCTGCAGATTTGTCTTAAGCATTTCTCATCTGTAGCATGCCACTGGTGGGACATCACTGATATAAGCTTTTTCATGGAAAACCGACTATTTACATAAGTTACCTGCCCTTTAGTGTACCATAGACATATAATGGGAAAAAATGGTGTCCGGACGACAGTGATTTCATTTTTAATCGGCTTTTCTTCATAGTTTCGATCATTTAAATGAGAGTTACTCACCCTTGTGGGGCGCATAGGCTTAGGAAAACGTTGTGCGGACGATAGCAATTTCATTTTTGACCGTTTCTTTTTTTTATTAGACTTGCAATGTATGAGGACAGATGTACGATCTTGGACGAATTCGATTTTGGAGCAGATCGGAGTATTCACACGAGAGTATCTTGCCATTAGTTTTACATAGACATACAGTGCGAAAAATGTTATTTTTAATCGAATCTTTATCGTACTTGCAGATAAGGAGGAAAGACATACAATCTTGGACACAATCGATTTTGGTTCAGTTTTGACTTTTGGCATGAGAGTTACCATCACTTATGGGTCATATAGATTGAGGAACATGTTGTTCTGATGATAGCGATATCATTTTTGATCGAATGTTCATCAGACAGCCATAAAAGTTTAGACGAGTTTGATTTTGGGTCAGATCGGACTATACACATGAGAGTTACTTGCCCTTTAGTCTCCAATAGTCATGCAATGGGTAAAATGTTATCCGGACGATAGCGCTTTTAATTTTGATTGGAATTTCACCAAACTTGCAGATAACAAGGACAGGCATAAAATGTCAGACAAGTTCGATTTTGGCCCAGATTTGACTGTTGACACGAGAGTCAGCCGCCCTCGAGGGCCTCGTAGGAAAGTGACCGGAAGATAGGGATTTCAGTTTTGATTGATTACTCAACAGACCTGTCGGTAATGAGGACAGCTATTAAATCTTGAATGAATTTGATTTTGGGAATGATCGGACTATTATCACGAGAGTTACTTGCTAGTTAGTCTTCGTTAGACATATAATAGGGAAAGTTTTGTCCAATTGACGATAGCGATCAGTTTTGAATGAATCTGTATCAAACTTGTAGAAAACGGGGGCAGAAATTAAATCTTTGACGTTCGATTTTAACATGGTTTGGACTATTGGCCGTTGATTGTCCAAAAGACTCAGAAAATGTTGTGCTGATGATATGACTTCATTTTTGGTACCTCACCCGATCGGTCAGTGTCTGTCGTCCGTCATAAACCGTCCGTCGTGGGTTGTGCGTTGTCTCTATCGAGGCATCAACGATATGCTTTAAAATACTACTCCTCCTGTACCAATGAGCCAATACAAAACTTGGTAGGAATTATTGGGGTGACGTACATAAAAAAATAGCTAAAATCGTTTTGATTGGAAATCCAAGATAGCCGCCATCTTGAAAATCTATTTTGCACTTCTTCTCCTGAACCGAAAGGCCAATTGACTTGAAACTGGGTAGGAAGTATAGGCACAACTTGTAGATAAAGTTTAAATCACTCAGTTGGAAAGCAAAGATGGCCATTATAGCGACCATCTTGAATATCTATTTTGCGCTTCTGCCGAACCGAAAGGCCCACTGACTCAAACTTGGTACGAAGTCTCGGAGCGACTTGTAAGTTAAAAATAAATAAAATCATTCCGATCGGAAATCCAAGATGGTTGTCATGGCAAAAGGCAAAAATCTATTGTGTGCTTCTCGTCCTGAATCGAAATACCAACTGACTCTAAACTTGATAGGAAATGTCCCAAGGATATGCAGATCAAAACCAGCTAAAATCGTTCAGATAGGGAATCCAAGATGGCACCCAAGGCCGTCATCTTAGAAATTTATTTTTGGTACGTCTCCTGAACCGGAAGGCGAGTGGAAACTTAGTAGGATGTATCAAGACAACTTGTAAATAAAAATATAACTAAAATGGTTTAGAGCTAAAATCCAATATAGCAACCACCTCGAAAACTTATTTTACGCTTCTTCTCCCAAACTGAAAAGCCGATTGACTTGAAACTTGGTAGGAAGTAACGGGGCAACTTGTAAATTAGAATTAATTAAAATCGTTTTGATCGGAAATCCAAGATGGTTTCCATGGTCGCCATCGTGAAAATTTATTTTGAGCCTCTTCTCATGACCTGAAAGGCTATTTGACTTGAAACTTTGCAAGAAGTATCAGGATGTCTTGTAATCAAAAATAGCTTAAATCGTTTCGATCGGAAATCCAAGATAGCCGCAGTGGCCGCCATTTGGAAAATCTATTTTGTCAATCTTCTCCTGAACCAAAAGTTACTTGACTTGAAACTTGATAAAAAGTATTCAGTTGACTTGTAGATCAAAAATAGATAAAATCGTTCTTATCAGAAATACAAGATGGTCGCCTCGGTCGCTATCTTGATAATGTATTTGAACTCCTTATTCTTAACCAAATGGCTAATTAACTCGAAACTTGATAGGAAGTATGTGATAAATGCATATATGATAAATTTTCGATCTGGATCAATGCTATTTGCTTAAACACTTCCGACGGAGTATTATGTGTAATTAAAGACATTTGGCTCATCTTCGCCAGTTTTTATAGGGGAGACAAATTTTATGCTTTCCTGCACAGCAATCATATTTGTGAACTTCTTCTCTTTTACTGTGGACCCCTTTTCAGAATGGAGGAAAAAGTTTGAGAGACTTACCTTTCCTGAAAGTGTAATTATTCCCCTTATGTATTTTAACATATGTTTTGGGTATAATGTTATATACAAAGAATTGGGAGCAAATGCATTCCTTATAAAATATTATTCTTCAGAAAGTGACAAGTACAATTTTGACAGAGCTGTGTCCCATAAAAGTGTATGAAATCCCCTTAAGGAGTTACCTCAGCTCACAGTTCGTTTCAGCTTGGGTAAAAGTCTCACTAGTAGACTTAAACCAGTTTAAATCGCTTGAAACCTCACTCTTAATTCTGATGTAGCTCCAGATTACAAATATATGTTCGGTCCGCATTGGGGTCCTCTACCTAATCTGTGAAATATCACAATGAAACACATATCATCAAAAACACTGTGATGAAACAAAGCAAAGGACTCAATGGCGATCTGAATCCAGAAAACAAGAAAGCCATTGCGACCATCTTAAAAATCTTCATTTGTTATCTGCTTCCGAACGGATAGTTGGATTGAGCCGAAACTTGGTGGAAGACATCGGGGCAACATGGAAATTTATAATTGCTAAAATGGTTCCGTATTGATATCCGATGGCCATCATGGCAGCCATCTTGAAAATCTTCAAATCAGATCTGCTTCCGACCAGTACGTCGGCTTGAGCTTAAACTTGATGAGAGGCATTGTGGTGTTTTGGAGATGAGAATTCCTAAAACTGTCCCGTTCCGTTATCCAAAGTGGGCATCTGGGAATTCTTCAAACGACATCTCCCCCCCCCCTCCACACCCCACAAATCGTTAGTTAGACTGAGCCAAAACTTTATCGGTGACATGCAGATCAGGGTGACATGCTGACTCGGAATTGCTAAAATCGTTCAGCTCCAATAGCCAAGATGGCGGGCAAGGCGGCAGTCTTGAAACTTCAAACAGCATCAGATTCTGAATTGCTCAAGGTAATTTGATTTGATAGTCAAGAAGGCCACCATGGCACAATATAACATATCATGATCAGCCTAATCAAGGTGAGCTATATCTGGCCCACTTGGGCCTCTAGTGTTTGTTCATGTATCTTTCATGAGGATTATTTCATACTTGTTTGTAATTTTAAGCTGCATCAGAATTAAGGGCGAGGTTTAGATCGAGTAAATAACTAGTTCCATCCGCACCAAACCCACCGCAACCTTTCCATTACCCCAAAGGTTTATTTTTTCTTCTGACTGTTCCAAGATAGTTCGCTGTTGCAGTTCTTATTTGTTTGTATGTCGGTAATTGCAACTAAGCAGTTGTAATTTGTCATTGTTTGATCATATATTTCCTTCTTACGATGTTACGAGAAGGGTTTGCATCGTGAGTGTGGTCTTTCCTGGATAATGGTTCAGGTTTAGATTGAGGCAAGGGATTCATATGCCTGTTTGAAATGTTTTAATAAAATAACACCTCTCTATAAAGGTGATATCCACTACTTCGAACGTCCATGTTTAAGGGCATTGGTATACTTGGTAGGTTTTCCACCAATTTTATAAGGGAAACAACTTTTATGATTTGACTTCTTTTTTTTTGTCTCTGCTCCAAACCCCTTCTAAAAAGGGTATATTCTAAAAGAAAGAGTTTGCCCTCCAATGAGCGTAAATTATTTCGTTTTTTGAGCAGACGCCTTTTCATTAGGCGGCTAAAACAATTTTGGCAGAGTTGCCTCCCTCAAAGCATAATAATTTCCCATGTGTGTTTTAATACAAGAATCCTCTGCATATTTCTTAAATGCGATTGTCTCTAATTAAATCACATTGCGTTTCTTATCGTAGGTAACGGCGAAGTGTATATTAATTCCGATCCTGGCCATGAGTTCAGCCAAATTTTCAAAATGTCGATTTGTGTGAGTGACAGGAGAAATGAAGTCTGTGGCAATCTGACAATCGTTTTCAGTAAGTAATGCCTTCTCTATATTCTTCTAAAATTATTTTTTTCATCTTCAATATTTATGTTTTATTTTTATATTCATTTTGACAATAAATGAGCATGTTTTGCCTTCAACGTATCATGCTGGACGGTACATATCACATAAAACGAAGGTATCAGACTCGATTTTATTGACGATGACTGACCAATTAATGCGTTTGTGCCCTTTTGTTTTGGTAGTTTTGTTAATATCTATTTCCGTTAGTGCCTTGGAAAGGCTACGATTCGTAATTGTGGCCATTCATGGATGTTCTTTTATGCTTATGCATCTTCATTCACTGCTGCCGTGTATACTCCAAGTGTATCAAAAAAAGGTAAGAGAAAAGTCCAGGCAGTGCCACAATCACAAACCGCAGCCCTTCCCAGGCCCCAAGAGGAAGAGGAAACCGACAAATCCAAACAAGCACAAATCGAACAAAGGTACGAAAAACACTAAGATTAGCTCTCTCTTCCCCAAGCGAGGTAATCGCAATACTAAAAGGACTGAAAAACACAAGAACAAAATGACACACGGAAAGACATACAACAAATCGCCTCGAAGAATAAACCACAAAGCAACAAAGAGTAAGACTAACACCGGGACCACCGCCTTAGAACGGTCAGTAGAGTAAACCACCGGGGGGTTTAAAGCACTTTTACAGCTAGCTAACTTCACCCTGGGTCCCGATGCTACTCTTAATACAGAAACACATAAAAATTCGGTTCGCATAAAGGCTCCCAACTCAGTCAATGCATCAAAGCGAAAACACAAAAATCAAATTAATCACTAATAAATAAAGACGAGTACTCATGGCTAATTCTACTGTATGCCAGAGTAAATGAAAACCAGTAGTTGAACCACGGCGGGCCAAGCCAAAAACATATCGTAAAGCCCCAACCCACTGGTTAAAGTTTTACGAAGAGGCCGTTTTTGGGTTTGTCGTGCAATTAAAGAGTGAAGCATAGCCATCAACAATGATTGGGTTGACAACTAGGCATGCAGTCTGCCGCATAATATCCAGGCTATAGCCAATTCTTTTATAACGGTTAATAAGTTTTCTGAATTGCTCCGAAAAGTTAGATTTACCTACAATTTTTCTAAATCTGTACACTAAGTCACCGTAAGATTCTGGTTCCGATATACCTTGTTGCAGAAGTGTTTTCAGACTGACGCTATATTTTTCAAACAAGGCACTGTGTCTGCGATAAAATTTCGAAAACGCCTAACGAAGTTTTAAATAACGATAGCCCTGACTAAGAAGTTTGGCAGTAAGGGCTTATTACGGTAGTTAAAATCATTAAGATTTGAAGAAGCTCTGGCGAATCTAATAAGTTGAGATATGTATACCCCATATGAGGTACGCCGGAGGACATCGCCATCCAGAAAAGGGAAATTGACTATATCAAAATCAAAATCGCCCCGTTTATCATAAATTTTGGTGGAAACCAGTTACCTTAGCTACATTATTTTATAGCCCAGTACAACATCCTGTTCGAAGAGGACCTTTGATAATGCTTTTATTATTATTTTATTGCCAATGTCCCTTGATTTTTCTAGATGTATAAATTTATGTAGTTTGAATTTCTTCAAGGCTAGTTTGTGCACAATTTGTTTCCTTAGAAATGCTTGCAAGTAAATATATTTCAATTTAGTAATGTATACCCAATAAGAATTAAATCCTTTTGTGTTTGTCTTTAAAACTGAATTAAAAATATTATAGAATAAACGTCAAAAAAATTGCCTTTGGAACCAAAGAACACACTGCAGATTAGGAAATGGTAGTCTCGGCTTTATGTAACAGCCATAATAATAATAATGATAAAAATAATAATAATAATAATAATAATAACCTACCAACGACACCGAGAAAACGCTGACAAAGAAAGTCAGACAGCACGCAAGTCATAGATGATAAAAAGCAAAACAAGCTCCTTCTTCTCCAACAAGGCAATCACAATGCTAGATAGAACCAATTATACACTGCAATAACACAATCGTGATTCGGATTCTGGGAACAGCGAATTTGAAATCAACAGACACGTAATAACAGTCTTCGTCGTCAAGCATCCTACAGTGTTTATATATTGCAAAGAATTCGGTTGGCAGAGTGTCTAGTCATGTAACTGACCTAAACGTTCGAAATAAATTAACTGCTACACTTCTAGATCAGGGTTATTGGTCGCATAAATTCTGCAAAGCCTTTTCTATATTTTATAGACTCGGCTCGCCATCTGTTCATTTTAATGGTTGCTTTATTAAATTTGTCTGTGTTTTCCTTTGGTGTTGGGGGTTTGATGTGAATCTGCCTGAGTTCTCTTATTTACTTTGGTTTTATTGAGTATGTTCATAATTTGTAACACTGCTCACGACAACTAGCACCTGGTTAAGCGTCATTCTTTTAAAATATACAAAACAGACTTATTAATCCCAAAGGATAAGTACATATACACGACACTGGTGCAGTACGGAGAGACGGTCTAGGACGGTCAAACAACATACCACCATCTGCAGTAAAGTTCAATAAAATATGAAACTAAATGATCCTTTTAAAGAAATCGCAGAACATATTAAACAAATTAAAATTGGTCATTGTAAAGCTAAGGGCACTTTAAAGATAATGGAATGGATCCTTTGAAAGCAAGGAATACGTTACAGTAAATATTTTGAAGTAAGAACCCTTAGAAATACAGAACAATTGAAAACCGATACACAGCAGACTGGGTGTGATTACATTTGTTTATGAGGAATGATGAAAAATGTAACATTCCTCAAACCAAACCTGCTTTGAGCGAAACTCTATTTCAAATGTAATGCATGAGTTAATAGTGGCAAAGAACCAGAATTTTTTTATTATACAAGCATAATGTCGAAGTACGGGTAAAGTATGCCGGCAACATACCTACCTGGTACCCTCTTGGCCGGTAAATACCTCAGTTATAACAGGAAACAAATCTTTAATACGACCTTGTTGATTGTCTATTTTTTGAGCCTAAATTGAATGAACTGTGAGTTTCTCAAATGCCACTTAAACGCTTTGAACACAAAATAGATGTCAGAATGCTAATGCGAACAGGAACAGTGAACACAATGATGAGCGTATGCATTCGCACGGTATGTTCAAGGACTCTTCTCTTCTTGGCTATATTCTACAGAGTAGCCAGTAGTTCAGATGCGCAGGCTGATCTAGATCTTTATTGGCCGCATACAGGGATAAGGGCCATTTCTTTCTTGAAGTGGTCTAATTAATTGATTTCACAATGCAGCGAAAGGGAGAAACACCTTTCGTAAAACAGTTTACTCTAATTTCCTTCTTTGGCGAAGCAAGGTTAGCCAACACATGTGCCACAAAATAAGAAACACTTAAACCATTACGGTCCTTCTCTCATCTTTCAGCTAATGCGAGTCCCATAAAGTTAAGTGTTAGAATGTATGGATCAATTTCAATAATTTAACAGAGAGATGTGTTTGGGGTTCCTATTTCCAAATCAACACAAATATATATGTTTCATTCAGATTACAATATTTAGGTAAAATATAAATACTCCTTAAATGTCTGTTTGTTTCAGACGGCTGTTTCCAAACACCAACATGCATCGACCAATCAGGTCTACATATTAATGATACCCACAACATCGGAGACAAATTATTCACAATGATTGTTCCTGATGCTACGGACCAGTTTGCCGGACAATCCTTCACGGGGCTTTACTTTTCCATAGACAACTCTTCATTGGATGTTGCAGTAATAAATTCAACATCAGGTAGGATTACTAGATGCTTAATCGTATATACCATAAATGTGCCAAATCAAACAATGTAAACCATGATCAGACACTCATCAAGCAATTTTTAAACACATCAGAAGATAGTAAAATAAGCTTATTCACACTTTAGGACAAGTCTGTTAAGGAGTCAGAGTGTCCGAATACTTAGGAAAATACAGCAATTAACCATATCTCGGCCAGTATTATTAAAATTAATTTACCTTAACCCATTTACTAATCATATTTTGCTTATGTTACCCTAAATGTTTGTTTTCTTTTTCTTATTTTGCCTAGAAAATAGAGTTGGAAATTTCATGCAAATTATCAGTTTGTCTTCTACATAATTTGCCCAGATAGTGCTACTTAAAGATTAAAACGATCTGTTATATTTTTATATGTAACAAAATTTCAGCGTTTAATATGAATGGCATGATTCAGCTTAGTTCAAGCTATATGTAATAAAAGGTAACTGAAGATACCTAGGAAATACTGTAATCTTGAAGCACAGCCTTACCAAACGCTACATATGAAACCACCGACGTATGAATGAAAACAACAGAACAACCGTCTTGGAATGGTCAGTAGAAAAACTACTTGACTGCGGGGACAGGGATGGGGGACAAGTGTGTGTGTGTATGTGTGTGTTCGTATGTGTGTGTGTGTGTGTGTATGTGTGTGTGTGGTAGAGGGGGCATAAGCAATTATTTCTCGCGCGAAACCTCTTATTAATTCCGATGCAGTTTCACATTATACAAACACAAGTTCGATCTGCACAGGGGTCCTATATCTCAAACACTGTGATAAAAGATAAAACAAAGCAGGGCAAAAGGGCGATCTGAAGCTAGTGCGCAAGAAGACCACTAGTTGAACCACGATGTGTCCGATCGCACCAACCTTCTGGAAACAGATCAAGGAAGCTGTCGTCATTCAGTACGAGGCCAGGCTCTTTACACTGCAATTAAAGAGGGAATCAGAGTAATCAACCATAACTGGGTTAGCAACCATGCATGAAAAAAAAGTAAGAGAAAAGTCCAGGGAGTGCCACACTCACAAACCGCAGCCCTTCCTAGACCACAAGAGGAAACCGACAAATCCAAACAAGAACAAATCGAACAAACGTACGAAAAGCACTAAGATTAGCTCTCTCTTCCCCAAGCGAGGTAATCGCAATACTAAAAGGACTAAAAACACAAGAACAAAATGACACATGGAAACACATACAACAAATCGCCTCGTAGTATAAACCACAAAGCAACAAAGAGTAAGACTAACGCCTTAGAACGGTCAGTAGAGTAAACCACCGGGGGGTTTAAAGCACTTTTACAGCTAGCTAACTTCACCCTGGGTCCCGATGCTACTCTTAATACAGAAACACACAAAAAAAAAAATCGGTTCGCATAAAGGCTCCCAGCTCAGTCAATGCATCAAAGCGAAAACACAAAAATCAAATTAATCACTATGATAAACAAAGACGAGTGCTCATGGCTAATTCTACTGTATGCCAGAGTAAATAAAAACCAGTAGTAGAAACACGGCGGGCCAAGCCAAAGACATATCGTAAAGCCCCAACCCACTGGTTAAAGCTTTACGAGGAGGCCGTCATTGGGTCTGAGGCCCGAACCGCCGTCGTGCAATTAAAGAGTGAAGCATAGCCATCAACAATGATTGGGTTGACAACTAGGCATGCAGTCTGCCGCATAATATCCAGGCTATAGCCAATTCTTTTATAACAGTTAATAAGTTTTCTGAATTGCTCCGAAAAGTTAGATTTACCTACAATTTTTCTAAATCTGTATACTAAGTCACCGTAAAATTCTGGTTCCCCTAAGAAGTTTGGCAGTAAGGGCTTTATTACGGTAGTTAAAGTCATTAAGATTTGAAGAAGCTCTGGCGAATCTAATTAGTTGAGATATGTTTACCGCATATGAGGTACGCCGGGGGACATCGCGATCCTGAAAAGGGAAATTGACTATATCAAAATCAAAATCGTCCCGTTTATCATAAATTTTGGTGGAAACCGTACCATTAGAAATACACAGATTCAAATCCAACAAAGGTGCCTCGGTATCGGAAGAATTTTATTTAATTGGAGTTCCGTAGGGTATATCCGGTCCATCATTTGGTCAAAGTAAATATTGTCAATATTTAATAAATAATAATAATAAATAATACATAATAATAATGAAGTTATCCACAGGGTATTCCTGTTGTAACGAAAAAAAAAAAAAAAAAAAAAAAAAAAAAAAAACAACATTTTTTTGTAGCTCAACATTACAAGAACTGCGTTCGTTCCGCGAAATGATCTTCTAAGAGATATTACAATGAAATATGTAACCATAAACACTTTTATAAAACAAGTTTGATTGCCGAGTATCCACGTCTGAACAAATTTCTTTTCAGGTGTGATAACAACTAATGGTAATATCACAGTCTACCCTTCATATCCAGACAAGAACTTTACCCTAGATGTGAGAGTGGCCAGCTCAGAATCTTGTAGTTATTACTCTATCTGCACAATGTCACTAACAGTGATGTTCACAAACCGGGTACGTATATGTATTGTAAATGTATGACAATTTATTTATATATTCTAAATTCAGCAAGTATAGCAACCGAAGAACATTTTACTGCGACGTCACATGGAAATTTTATTTTAAAAATACCCTTGCAATCAAACGGTATTTAATGGACAAGATGTACCTTCGAGGGTATATCCGCACTTGCTCGTCAGGGCCTTTCAGTCCAGTATCGTTGTTAGGTAAAGCTTTTTTGACTTTGATTTCTGCATATGAATCGAATACACCTTTTCGCATTTCTCGCAGGAATTACTTGAAAACATTTTCTGCAATGTTACATGATGAAGACACTTATTCTTATTCCAGCCAATAAGAATCGCCAATTTACCAGCCAATGTGACAGTTCACGAAGACTACGACGATAGAAAACTGTTTAGAACACTCTACATATCTGATGGAAATGCTGCAGACCAAGATAATGTCACTTGCAGTATCAGTGAAAATCCCGATCCAATGCTGATTGAACTCGTCCACGACGGAAACCATGCCTATGATTGTAAGATAATTCTTTTGTAGTATGCTTTTGTGTCTGTAAGATTATTTATATATATATGCTTTCGTATCTGAAATTGAGTTTTAAGAGATGCATTACACTTACGAGATTCGACGCTATTTGTACAAGGGAGACACCATTAGTGATTCCCTGTTTGCTTTTCTGCCTACCGAGCCCCATATGCAAAAGGAGTGTACAAAGATAGTTTTTGACACTATAATGAGCAATTCTATCTTTTAAGACTAGGCTTGTTCCAGAAGGGAGGCTAAAGCGATCTGATTGATTATGGATCTGATTGTATCGGTTCCTGAGTTCACTTATTTACTTATCTCCCCTGATAATTATCCATTCCAATTAGGTTACTTTCCCGTGTCAGTCCGGCCAAACTACACTATGTGATTGCATTGTCATGGTCGCAGTCATTTCTATCTAAGTACAGTTTGTAGACCACAGTAAGAGATTCGTCGACAATACATAATATAAACTAAAATAAACTAAAATAAGCTTATTCAGGCTTTGAAGGTACAATATACGATCTTCACATTCGTTTGATTGTAAAATAGTAATGAAAGTGTCCCAGAAGTGCTACAATCATACCATAGCCTACCAATGACACCAAGAGGAAGAATAAACACATTATGCTAAATAGTACACACATTACCAACTAAAGCAAACCATTCACCTCCCTCAGTCTCAATGACCTGATCACAATGCTAGTCAGAATAAATCTAACACAACAATAAACACATTAAATAGTCAAGTGCACAAAAAAGCCCCGCAGTGATCAGTCAGAAGGCCCCACAAAGAATAATACGAGAACCACCGTCATAGAACAGTCCTTAGTAAAGAGTACCATGGGTTGTAAATCAACTGTACTGGTGCTAAATCTTTAACCTCGGTTCATAAGTTCTAAAACTACACATACAATTGTTGAGCATGCACAGAGGTCCCAAACAGATAAATCATACTAAATCACTGTGATGAAACAAGAATAGGAGCACGTGTAAACTTGAGCTTGCTCAGTCATGTAAATGCATACGTTTACCTTTCTTTTATAGCTCATCTCTTAACGTTTAATAAACATAGCTTAGAACAGATAATCTCTTTAAACTAAATCTTCACTGTATTAATATCGCATAAGTTTATGAATCGGTTCTGAATCTTGCCTATATAACGATGTGCTTTGTTTGTAATGACGAGCTCAACTGACTCAGTCTTTATACTATTTTTAGCTTATTCGGTCTGGAAAAAGAACTGTTCTAGTCCACGATGCGGTCCTGTGTGCGAAAGTATCGGTTGTATGAACTTCCATGAAACTAACGAATACAACATCGAGCTGGAGTGCATGGATGCTTACGGTTCCTCTGACATAAAGACTCTGACTATCATAGTAAATGAGAATAAGTCTCCGGTTTTGACTAATCTTCCTGGTAAATTTGTCGATAAGAAAAACTACTTCTAATTCTAATATAGTAGTTTAAAAATAGGTTTAACATAGCCACTAATCTGGTGTGTCTAAGATAAGTCGCATCACAAACAAGGTTCAATTAGCACTCATGCCCAGCTGCGAAACATTCCGAATCCAGGCTTTGTTTAGCTTGGACATTGAACGGTATACATATTATGCCTACGTCCAATCCAATGGTACATATATATGTACTCTTCTTGTATGTATGTATGTGTGTATGTATGTATGTATGTATGTATGTATCCATGAAATTTCTAATAAATAAAATAAATAGTAAATAAAAAGTATACATATTTGTATTTACTTCTCCCAGATGAAACAATCAGTATCTTAACCAGACTGCATGGCCGTGCAGACTGACCGAGCCTCTGTTGGTGTATTCGATGAACCCCTATTAAGCAGAAATAAATATTGTTTACTATAAATGCCAATAAAGGGGACTGGATATATTTTCCGCCACTTCCTAAAAGAATTTTACTGCGATCCCGTATCTGTGTCCATTCTACAAAATTTTCTACGCTATCAGGCTAGGGTTTGCTTCCTAAATGCTTTCCTTACAGAGTAGACAGCTTGTTTCTAAATGATATCCTTAAAGCAATTAGTTCTATATATAATAGCAACATTAGAAAGATTGCACCCTTCTATGGTATATGCGTTTGTTACAAAGACATGGCTATGTTACTAAAAACTAATCCGCAAAAAAACTACCACTGAACCGTTCACAAAGGGAGAAAAGAAAGACCCAGCTGTTTTTGCAGCAATTCACTAGACACTATACATTTAGTACAATACTTTACAAAGGATGGTTTAAAGCGTACACACATGCACATGTATAAATAATTGTGAAATAGACCAAATTACTGAGTTTTAAATATTCAATTTTATCACTGGGAGGAGGGTAAGGCATCAGGTTTTTAATTATATTGTTGGATTAAAGAAAATGTCGTCCATGAAAAGGTGAAAAACTCTTATAAGGGATAGTTAGAGATATATAATAAAACACATGGTGCTAGCCGTTCAACACTGTGTTTCGTGTCTTCCCATCTGTTTGAAGCTAATATATACTAACATGATAAAAACAGAATATGCCTTGTTTTTGATATTTTCTTAACTCAACGCTTTATTTTTCCAGCCACAGTGAATGCAACAAACTTAGGCCATCGTGGTGACGTCATATTTTCAACGTCTGTGTCCAATCTTCCGGCAAGCGAAACCCTTTACTACACGCTACAAAAAGGAGTAAATACATCCTACCAGCTTGGAACAGAAGATTTATTTTATTTGAACGCTAGTAAATTGATATTGTTTTTGTTTTACTTTGAATACTCTGTCTTCTTTATAGTCACTACTACAGATGACTCTTAGGGTACTTGATACACTTGATTGATTTTCTACATTTTTGTACAAGGAAAACAATGCGGTTTCCTGTTTGCTTTCTAGCAACCAAGACCCATTTGTTAAAAACTAACTTTGTAAAACTTTGATCATTAACTACGGCATATCAGCTAATGTTTTTACTGAAAAAATGTGAGTAGCTTTTGCAAAAGCTACTCACATTTCTTCTGCAAAAATACCTTTGAATTGAATAATGTAATTAGTAGAGCAATAAACATTTTGACCATTAACGAGCTCGTTAAGCTAACTATGCTTTAAACAACTGGGCCTAGTTTTCTTCTGAAAAGGAAATTCTCTAAAAAGAAAGACTTTTCACTGAAGGCGAGCTCATTCTTGTTTTTAGAGTAACCTCTTTTCAGACGGAAAAGAAAGAAAAAATTAACTTACCTGAAAATATAGCAAACCCGACCCCTCAAAAATAATGGAATACTGTAACTATACGTATCCTAAATATAAATGAAGTTACCCAAGAAAGGTAACAGCCAAAAAGCGTAGCTCCCAGAGTCACAGAATGAGATAATGAACAAACATTGACAAGATACAACGGCACATTTGCAATAACCGACATACAAACAAACAAACAAAAACGAGCTGCAACAGAGGAACTAGCCTGGAACGACGACTGGTGTGTGTGTGTGTGTATGTGTGCGTGTGCGTGTGTGTGTGCTTTATATGTCTAAAAGTAGTTCTGTTTGATCGAAATCTCACCCATAACTGTCAAAATAGCTCGAAATTAGAAATGCGTGTTTAGTCTAAACAAGTAAACAAATAAATGTCTTTAGATGTGCCTAAAAATGGTGACTGAATGGCTAATAATGTAGGTTATGATAAATTTTCGTCTGGATCAATGCAGTTTGTTTGAGCACTTCCGACTGAGTATTAAGAGTACTTAAAGAGATAAGATACATTTGGTTTTCATCTTCGCCATCATATTTATATTTGTAAATTTCTCTTCTATTGTAGACCCTTTTCCAGAAGGAAGAAAAACATTTGGGCAGACTAAACCCTCCTGAAAATATATATATATATATATACATACATATATATATATATATATATATATATATATATATATATATATATATATATATATATATATATATATATATATATATATATATATATATATATATATATATATATATATATTCCCCTTAGGTATTTTAGTTTTGGGTATGTTATATACTACCAGCATTTTTATAGATGGATTCATTATCAAATATTAAATAAAATATATGAAGGAAGTCTGTTAGGATCAACATGTTGTATTATCTATATAGGGTATGTTAATTTGTGTTGTGCATTGAGAAGTAATATCTAAAAATGTTATCGACAGCGAACGCACATAGGCCTATTGTTTTCCTAAGTGTGTTCATGAACTTTGACGAGGTCATGGCTCAGGGGTGATGGACAGAGAAATGGATGAGTTTCCTGGTACATTTCCGATACAAATCCCGGTGGATCTATTTTGTTTTCTCATTTTAATTTTTTATAACATCACTGTGTATCATTTTTATTATTAAATATTTGAACCCTCTAAATATTGGAGAAAATCTGATAATTTTTTTGGGAAAAGGAGTTTTTTTTTTAAATAATGCTTGTTTTCCATATATTTTGCACCAATTTTCGTACCTCATTATACTATTTATTCCTGATGCAGGAAAGGCTTTAAAATTAAGCTGACAACGAAATTCGTAAAACTACAAGTCAACAGTTCATAGAAAGGGGAGAAAACAATGTTGGATAAGAAGAAATTGTTTGTTATTAGCAGTTTCTCATTTTCATACTATGTTTTGAATAGTACTTTGCCACAGACACCTTAAACTTTGGTATTGTTTGATTAGAGTTTAAGTGTTTATTCAAACTTATTCATAAGGCAAATCATAAAAATGTAGGTATTAAATAAATAGCTTATATTTAGAGATTTTCCAATTTGTGAAATTTTTCTTCTGTACAGTGTAATGACACATAATGATATTCACATTATTATCGATGGTTCCCACTCTTTAGTTGGAATCATTAAAGTAGCATGAGGCTATTTTAAGCATTTTTCATGTGGAAACAGTATTTTACCTGCAAAGAAAGTGATTGTACTGGTGAAAAAAAACAACAACAAAAACACACACACCAAAAACCGAAAAACGAAAACAGAAAACATATACTGTACTTGACTTGCCAGTTGAGCGATTCAGGCCCTAGTGGGCCGCTTGTTTTTTTATCTGCATCAGAACAGAAAAAAAGTCGACGTTTAGATCGGGAAAAAAATAGTTTCATCGACTCAAAGCTAACGCAACCATTCCCTCCAACCAGAGTTTTGTTTTCTGCTGACTGTTCCAAGGCGGTTCGTCTGTTGCAGTTCCTCTTTGTTTGGATGTCGGTAATTGAAACAAAGCCGTTGTTCTGTCATTGTTTGATCACCGTCTTTGCCTCATTCGGTGCCTCGGGAATATTGTGAATCGTGAGTGATATCTTTCCTGGGTAATGGTTCAATTTTAGACAGAGGTAAGGGATTTATCTACCTTTTGGAAATGTTTTAATGACATTGCAACTTAGTGCACAGATTTAGAAAATAATGTGGGAAAAAACTAACTTTTCGGAGCAATTCAGAAAACTAATTTACCGTTATAAAAGAATTGACTATAGCCTGAATTTTATACGGCTGACTCATGCCTAGCTATGAACCCAATTTTTTGTTGATGGCTATGCTTTACCCTTTAATTGCACGACGGCGATTCGGGCCTCAGAGAGTGACATCCTCTTCGTAAAACTTAATCCAGTGGGTTGGGGCTGGACGATTTGTCTTTCTTTGACCGCCGTGTTTCAGCTATTGGTTTTTCATTTACTCTGGCACACAGTAGAAATAGCCATGAGTACTCGTCTTTTTTTTTTATCAAAGTGATTAATTTGATTTTTGTTTTCGCTTTGATGCATTGACGAGTTTAGAGCCTTTATGCGAACCGACTTTTTATGTATTTCTGTATAAAGAGTAGCATCGGGACCCAGAGTGAAGTTGGCTAGCTTAAAAGTGCTTTGAACCCCCCTTTGATTTATTCTACTGACCGTTTTAAGGCGGTGATCTCGGTAGAAGTCTCACTCTTTGTTGCTTTGTGGTTTATTCTAAGAGGCGATTTGTTTTAAGTTTTGCCCGGTGTTATTTTGTTCTTGTGTTTTTCGCTTGGGGAAGAGAGAGCTAATCTAAGTGCTTTTCGTTCGTTTGTTCGATTAGCGCTTGTTTGGTTTTGTCTGTTTTCTCTTCCTCTTGGTGTCTGTGATTGTGGCACTCCCTGGACTATTCTCTTACCTTTTTTCTCTATATAGATAATTTCCATTACTATGGGTGGGTTAGAAGACCTCCATACGGACCGAACATATATATGTTTTTACCACTAAGGAAGCTAAAGACAAGAGTTGGGATCCTGTAAAGCTAGCTTTAGCCCCCAATAATTTATGACTGACCGTTTCAAGGTGATACTTTCATTGTGGTACTTTTTGTTAATTGTTATATAGGGTTTCACTTTCAAATGTTTTTCTTTTAACAATTATGTAAGTTTAATATATATTCAGTTAAGTTAGGCTAACAGAGTTGGGACCTTTTTGGGTAAGGGTTGCCAACTCTGCTTACCGTCTGTTCATTTTGTTGCTGCTTAATTGTATTTATCAGTCATTCCCTTTGGTGTTGGGGCCTTGATGAGGATCTGATTGTATCATTCCCGAAATCACTTATTGGCTTTGAAAATTTAAGTTTAAGGGGATTGGTATACTTGGTAGATTTTCTATTATTTATACAAGGGAAACAACTTTTTGACTTCTTATTGTTTTTTTTTTCGCACAAAATCCGTTCTGAAAGGGATGTGTTTCAAAAGAGAGAATTTGCCCCAAAAGAGAGTAAATGATTTCGTTTTTCGGAAACCCTACATATAATCTTACTGCTATGTCCAAGGAAGAAATTCTACAAAACCACCATTCGGTGATGCTGACATTTGGAATTTCCCTCCCAGAGGAAGATATTGACCTTCCAAAACTGTACTGGATTCCCAAACTTCACAAGAATCCGTACAAGCAGAGATATATTGCGGGTTCAGCTATGTGCTCAGCCAAGCCTCTTTCTCAGATTCTAACACGAATCCTAACCGCAGTTAAAGGAGGCCTTCAGAAGTATTGTGACACTGCATATGCCAGAAGTGGTGTTAATCAGATGTGGATCCTGAAAAACTCCAAAGAGCTTTTAGAAAACCTAAAGGCACAATCTCGTCATTCCGTCAACAGTATAAAATCTTTCGATTTCTCTACTCTTTTTACACTACTATTCCTCATGATAAATTGAAATCTAAATTAAAGGAAATTATCAACCAGTGTTTCTTCCACAAGAATGGTAACCGTCGATTTCAGTATGTTGCCATTGGCTATAAAGACACATACTTCGTTCGGGATCACTCTGATGCGCCACAAAAATACTCAGATGCAGATGTCATAAAGATGCTGGAATATCTAATCGACAATATTTTTGTGGAGTTCGGCGGACGGATATTTCAGCAAACAATCGGCATTCCGATGGGTACTAACTGTGCACCGTTACTTGCCGACTTGTTTTTTTATAAACGTATGAGGCGGAATTTGTACAAAGTCTCCTCCAAGCAGGCAAGAAACACCTCGCAGAACAATTTTATTTCACCCACAGATATATAGATGATGAATTGTCTCTGAAAAACACAAAATTTGCAGAGTATTTAGAATTCATCTATCCACGTGAACTTGAAATAAAGGAAACAACGGAGACTGCAGCCTCCTCCTCATACTTGGATTGTTATCTCTACATTGACAATGGAAAGCTTACTACTAGGCTATACGACAAACGGGATGACTTCAATTTTCCCATTGTTAACTTTCCATTCCTGAGCAGTAATATCCTTTCTGCACCAGCATACGGCGTTTACGTTTCACAGTTAATCCGTTATGCCAGAACCTGTTCAAATTATCAGGACTTCATGGCGCGTGGGATAGTGCTCACTACAAAGTTGTTGAGCCAGGGTATGAAAAAACAAACTGGTGGCAACGCTTAAGAAGTTCTATGGGAGACATCATGGTCTGGTCAATCCCTACAATGTGGCAGTTTTCAGAATTGTTTCTGATGTTTTTGCCAGTGACGCGCCATAAGTAGACTTCCCAAATCACGGACATACGCTTCTACCGATATTTCCTTCGTTCAGGTCTATGGGCATGGTGGGCGAAGCTTGCTTACTAAGTAATGCTTATTATCCGCGGACGCCTGATTACACCCTTTATTCTGGGGTCCATGTCTCTTAGTCTTAACATTCTGATTCGTCATTCGTTTATGGATTTATGAGTTTGGATTACGGCTTAGGTACCATGATCGCAACTACTTTTGAATGGACGCCTTTTCGTTAGAGAGCTAAACCAATTTTGACAGTTGCCTCACCAGGAAGTGTATCAATTTCCTATGTGTGGTTTACCCCAAGATTCATCAGACCGTATTTTCTTGAATGCGATTTCTCTAAATAAATCACATTGCGTTTCTTATCGTAGGTAACGGCGAAGTGTATATCAATTCCGATCCTGGCCATGAGTTTAGCCAAGTTTTTGAAATGTCGATATGTGTGACTGACAGAAGAAATAAAGTCTGTGGCAATCTGACAATCGTTTTTAGTAAGTAATGCCCTCTCTTTATTTCTCGAAATGTATTATTTGATCTTCAGTAGGTTTGTATTTTTTATATTCATTTTGACAATGAATGAGCATGTTTTGCCTTCAACCGTAAACGAATATGTACCCTGTTGGTCGGTACATACCGCAGAAAGCAAAGATAGCAGACCCGATTTTATTGACGATCGCCGATGTACTATTGCGTTTATGCTCTTGTGTTTTATCATTGTTTTGTTAATTTTCTTTTTCTATCGGTGCTTTGGAAAGGCTTTGATTCGTAATTGTAGACATTCGTTGATATTTTATATTGTATGCTTATGCCTTACATTTACTGCACCCATGAACATTATTTTATAGTCAAGTACAGCATCCTGTTCGAAGAGGCCCTATGATAAAACTTCTGTCATCATTTTTCAAGTTTCCCTTGATTACTCTAGATGTACAAATTTATGTGTTTGGAGGTTCATCAAGACTGGTTTGTGCACAATTCGTTTCTTTAAAATCCTTGCATGCAAATACATTTCAAGTAATATATACTAAATAAAAATAAATTACTTCTGTGATTATGAGTAAACGAAAAAAATACAGATGGCCAGAAACAGCCACAATCTAAGAAATCACTACCATCTGCACCAAGAGAAAGTGCTGACAAAACAAAATAAAAAGCACACAACCCAGCAGACACATGACGTTCACACAACGTCGCCTCAACGTCGATGCAACGTCATGACGTTGCATCGACGTTGAGACGACGTTGTATAAACGTCATGTGCCCGTTGGGAAGCCATATACTAAAGAAAGCAAACCAACCAGCTCCCTCTTACCCAACAAGGCAGTTACAGTGCTAGATAAAATTCACTTAACACAACAAGAAAAACAAAGGAAAACCAGATTTGTGGAATAGTAAATACTTTGAAAGCAAACGACACATGATAGCAGTCTTGGTTTTATTGAGTCCGTTGATGAAATATATTTTTCAACTCTGCTCACGACAGCTAGCACCGGGTTAAATGTCATACTTTTAGAATAATAAACTCAATGACTCAATGATCCCAAAGGGTAAGTACGCAAAAACTACACTGTGTTTAGAAACTTTCCACGGCCACACGGCATAACCACCACCTGTAGCTGTGTTAAATAAAAATATGAGACTAAATGAGCCTTTGAAAACAGAGAAAAGCTTTTAAAAATCGGCCCTTAAAAAGATAAGGACACTTTAAAGAAAGTGGAATGGCTTGTTGGAAAGCAAGGATATCGTAACAGGCAGTATTCCGAAGTAGGAATTCTTTGGACATATAGAACAATCGAAACTGGAAAATAGTAGTTTTGGTTTGATTGCATCTGTTTATGAGGAATAATGAAAAAAAAATAAAATAAATAAATAAATTAAAAAAAAAAAAAAAAAGAAACGTTCCATAGTCCCCAAGCTACTTTGAGAGAAACTCTAGTTTTACATGTAATGTATGAGCTCTTTAGTGGCAAATGATCAGATGTTTTTTTCATACCAGCACTATATCGAAATACTGTCGAAACATTGGCGAACCAGGTTAGCAAAACTTTTGTGCCGTAACGTAAGAAACGCATGAAACATTAGGGTCCTTATCATCTTCTATGTAATATGGGTCCCATAAGATTAAGAATAAGAATGTAAGGAAAATTTCAGTAATTCTACAGAGAGATATGTTTAGGATTCCTAGTTCCAAACCAACATAAATATGATTGTTTCTTTTAGGTCACACCGGTCAGATTTATATAAGTAATCCTAAAATATCTGTTTGTTTCAGACGGCTGTTTCCAAACACCTACATGCATTGACCAATCAGGTCTACATATTAATGATACCCATAACATCGGAGAGGAATTATTTTCAATGATTGTCCCTGATCCTACTGACCAGTTTGCTGGACAAGCCTTCACAGGCCTTTACTTTACCATAAGCAGCTCTTCACTTGATGTTGCAACAATTAATTCCACATCAGGTAGGATTGCTACATGTTTTACCATATATATTCTAAATAGAAAGGCACAATCAAACAATGCAGCCCATGGTCGAAACACTGTTTGCTACTCATCAAGCAGTTTTAGCCAATTTCAGAAGAGAGTCAAATAAGCTTTTTCCTATTTTAGGACAAGCAGGTGAGGAGTTAAAGTGTCCGAATACTTAAGGAAATCAGTAATCAACCATATCCTGGCCTCCACTGTCTATAAAAGTAACTTACCGTTACCCATTGCCTATACATATATTCCTTTTATTGCATTCAGTTGGTATTTTTCATATTCTGCCAATAAAACAGGGTTTGAAATTTCATACAAATTGCCAGTTTGTTCTTTGCATAATTTACCCAGAGAGTGCTATTTAAAGATTAAAGCAGTCTCTTTTATTATCATTAAAAGTTCAGCGTTTAATATTAATGAATTAATTCTACTCATTTCAGCTTTATGTAATAAAATGTAAGAAAAGATACCTAGTGAATGCCATAATCTGGAAACACAGCCTTCCCCAAGACAGCAAAAATAGATGAGATGAGGAATAAATAATGACAAAACAGATGTTACATACAAAACCACCGAAGCATGAATAAAAAAAAGAATTGTATCAGAGTAACCCCCCAACCTTAGAACGGTCAGTAAAAACACTACTTGGACTGCGTAAATGGGTTGGCGGACCGTGTGTGTGTTAGAGGAGGGACGGGGTGGGATAAACCAATTTTACTCCCGCGAAACCTCCCATTTAATTCTGATGCAGTTCCAAATTACTGAAATATGTTCGGCCCAAATAGGGGCCTCGACCTCAAACATTGTTATAGAAAAAAGCAGAAAAATGGCAATCTAAAGCTAGTGTGCAAGACAACCATAAGTTAGACCACGATGCGTCTGACTGCACCAACTTACTGAAACTTAAGGAAGCTGTCGTCATCAGTACGAGATCCGGCTCACCACCGTGCAGTAAAAGAGGGAATAAGAATTATCAAATATTGTTGCGTTACCAACCATGCATGCAGTTTGCCACAGAATATTTCTCTTTACAAGTACTGTGGTCGTTCCGAAAAATGATTTTCTTTTTCTGAGAGCTAGTACAATAAAATATATCGTCATAAACACTTTGATAAAACAACTTTGATGGCCGAATAATCTTCTGAGAAATATTACAATGAAATATGTAACCATAAACACTTTGATAAAACAAGTTTGATGGCCGAGTATCTACGTCTGAACAAATGTCTTTTCAGGTGTAATAACAACTAATGGTAATATCACAGTCTACCCTTCATATCCAGACAAGAACTTTACCTTAGATGTGAGAGTGGCTAATTCAGAATCTTGTAGTTATATCTCTACCTGCATAATGACACTAACGGTGATGTTCACAAACCGGGTACGTATACGTATTGTAAACGTATGGCAATTTTATGTATATATTCTAACTTCAGCTAGTATAGCAACCAGAGAACACTTTGACTACGATGCCACACGATATTTTGTTTAAAAATAGGCTTGCAATCAAACGGCAATCAAGGGACCAGACCTTCTTAAAGGGTATATCCGCACTTGCTCCCCAGGGCCTTTCTGCCCAGTAATGTTGTTAGGTAAAGACGCTCTTGATTTCGATTTCTGCGTATGGATCGAAGACTCCTTTTCGTATTTCGCGCGTGAATTACTTGAAAACACTTTCTGCAATGCTATATGATAAAGACACTAATTCTTATTCCAGCCAATAAGAATCGTCAGTTTACCAGCCAATGTGACAGTTCACGAAGACTACGACGATAGAAAACTGCTTAGAACACTCTACATATCTGATGGAAATGCTGCAGACCAAGACAATGTCACTTGCTTTATCAGTAAAAATCCCGATCCAATGCTGGTTGAGCTCGTCCACGATGGAAACCATGCCTATGATTGTAAGACTATTCTTGTAAAGTATTTTAGTCTCTGACATTGAGTTTTAAGCGATACATTACTTAGCTGCATTTTGTACAAGGGTGACACCTTTAGTGATTCCCAGTTTACTTTTCTGCAAAAGGATCTGATCTAAAAGGACTATTTATTATTAAGGCGAGCGAATTCTATCTTTTAAGACTAGACTTGTTTCAGAAGGGAATCTAAAGCGATTTCAACAAAGTTGTAGCCCTGATAATCAAATCCATCTAATTAAGGCTACTTACCGGTGTCAGTCTGGCCAAACTGGTCTATGTAATTGCATTCACAGAGTCGCAGTCAGGTATATATAAACACTGTTCACAGATTCCATAGTAAAGGGTTCATTGTCTATATATAATATTAGCCCATATACGCTTTGCAAGTATAATATACGATCATCTTGTTCGTCTGATTGTAAAATAACAATGAAAGTGTCCAGAAGTGGTACAGTCATAGCCTACTAATGACACAAAGAGAAATAGTAAATACACTATGCTGAAGAGTACAAGTGTTACCAACCAAAGTAACACAACCAGCTCCCTCATCCACAGCTATTTGATCACAATAATTACAATGCTATACAGAACCCACAAAACACAACAACAAACAAAACAAGGTCACTACTGGTATTAGTAACGATAATTCTTGCAAGACAAAATCACATTTTGCCTTATAACTTTAGTATATATTAATCTATTCACCTGAAACTTGCACATATACATTGGCTTGACATTTGGAATACACTTTTACTAAGAAAAAATGGTTTTGCTCTAGAATGGGTTATTGCCCCTGATTACTATTCTGCTATTGTGCTGTATGGGAAATTTGTACTTAACTTAGTAATATCGCAATATCTTAACAATCTATTTCTAAGATAATAAACGTCAAAAATATTGCTTTAGGAAATGAACACACTATGGAACAGAAAATAACGAAAGATGAAACTTATTATAAAACCTTGTTATGACAGACTGCACATCATAGATGCTTCTGACATACAGTGTATTTATTCTTGCAGGAGTTATTGCGCCTAAATTATAGCATTTATGGGAAAATGGGTAAAAGTTATGTTTTAATTTAATTTTTTATACTGGAGATCAGGTTACAAAACAACTGTATGATAGTATCCATTTGATAAATCCCCGTAATTAGTACACCATTTTACATAAAACAGTATGTACGGCATGAGTTATTGTTCTCGATTTAACAATTTTAGGTGGTAAAATTACCAAAATATGCCCTTCAAACTTATCAAGTCTTCCAACTGTGCAACATATGCATATAATTCAGTATAAGTTTTGATTTATTAGACAAATCCTGCAATGTGATGTATTTATTACATATAAGAATTATATTTATGTGGCTGTTTGAACATTTTAATCTCATTTAATCATGTTGAGCGTATGTTCCTTGAAAACAGGGGGTTGGGTAACAATTCATAACAATTCGTTTAGAAAAAATAAGATTTTGGTGTGCATTATTATTCGGATTGTCTCTATATACTCGTATCTCAAATATAGCAAACCATTCTAAAGCCATACTGACAATTTGAAATTGATTGAATTATCAAAACTGTTCAATTATTTAAGAGATTTGCTATTTCTGGGGTATGGTTATTAATCAAGCATTATTTCATTTCACATGTGAAATTTAATGTCATTTCATAATGATACTACACAATAGGTAGTGATCAATATATGAATGTTTAATGAAAATGTGTTGTTGGGAAGTGTCTGTGATTTTTAAATATATGGTGATTTCCGTTAAAACTAAAGTAATTTTAACCATTTATGTGGACAAAATGTTGATTATTAGGTATATAAAAGTTTGCGTTACACCGTCTAGGCCTTTCTGCCCTAATTGAAGTTTGTTAGAATGATTTTCTCAGTAGTACTAGGGCCTAGAACAACCTCGATGAAAAATGCTTTAGGGGGAACATCTTTGAAGCACAGAACTCTGATACCAGGTGGTGACTTCAGCCTTTTATTAATTTATACTTTTTATTATGAATTGGGAAAGCAAAATGCAGAATTTAAAGAAAATCTATTGTTGGGATTAAAAAATGCACCATGTGTCAGTAGTGACATTAAAAAGGTCAGTGCACGAAAAAAACAAAGCCCGGCAGCAATCAGTCAAAAGGCCCCACAAAGAATGAACAACATCGGGATCTAACATGGTTTTTCATGAATAAACATTCTCCAGGTCCCGAGGGAGGTGTTGAAAACCGAGGCCGGAGGCCGCGGTTTTCAACACCTCCCTAGGGACCTGGCGAATGTTAATGCATTAAAAAACCATATTCGATCATTATTATTGCATAAAAACTGAAAACATTTGCTACATTTTCTGTTATTTCTTGCGCTATTTTGTTTTGCCTTTTCACTGATGTCTCACGAACGCAAATTCCACGGACTATGCTCGTTCTAGGGCCGGGCACAACACATCTCGTAACGGCAGCAGTTATGTGGCCCCGGTACAAGCATATTGATAGTTGCGTAGCCGTGCATTAACAGCGCGAGAATTGCCTTGCTAATACACGGCTTTTCGTCGGTTAATGCTCGGCTGTTAATAACGTGCGGCACTGCTTTTTATGCAATAATACTGGAAGAATCGCCATAAAAAAGTCCTTAGTAAAGTACCATTGATTTTTAATTGATTTACTGGCACTAAATCTTCAATTTAGTCTCAGATGTTCTAAAACTGCACTTTAATTATTGAACACACACAGAAGTTCCATAACTCAGTCAGTAAAACATCACAGAAAAACCTATCATATAAATAAAACGAATCACTGTGATGAAACAAGAAGTTCAATAAATCTGTTCTGAATCTTACCTACGTTACAGTTGGGTGTGTCAGTGATCAGGAGCTTGATTGACTTAGTGTTAATTTAACTTCTAGCTTATTCGGTCTGGAAAAAGAACTGTTCGAGTCCAGGGTGTGGTCCTGTGTGTGAAGGTGTCGGTTGTATGAACTACCATGAAACCAACGAATACATTATCGAGCTGGGATGCATGGATGCTTACGGTTCCTCTGACACAAAGATTCTGACTATCGTAGTAACTGAGAATGAATCTCCGGTTTTGACTAATCTTCCTGGTAAATTTATCGTTGAAAGCTTCTTAATGTACTATAGTAATTTAGGAAAAAAAAAAAAAAAAAAAAAAAAAAAAACAACAACAAAAAAACCCACAAAAAACTTAAACATAGAAGGCTAATCTGGTGTGTTGTCACACAAAGAAATACCCATTAGCAAACATGACCAGCTGCGAAATATTCCAGATCCAGACTTTAATTTAGCCGGAACTTTGAACAATATACGCATTTATACTTACTTCTTCCAGACGAAACAATGTATGTCTTAACCAAACTGCATGGCCGTGCAGGCTGACCGGGTCTCTGTTGGTGTATTCGATGAGCCCTCTGTGAAACAGAAATAAAAATAAATATTGTTTATTTGAAAAATATCATTAAAGGGGACTGGATACACCAGGTGGATTTTCCACCACCTGTATAAGGGAGACAATTTTTGTGACTTCCTGATTATTTTACTGCGATCCATATTGAAAAAAGAATGTACACTTTCAGGTAAAAGGTTTGCTCCCTAAACGCTTTACTAAAATAAAAGACACGTTTTCAGAAGAAAACAAAAAAGAGTACATTGACAGAGTTGTCTCTCCTGAAAGTGCATCCATTCCCCTCCAATTTGCTTCTTATGATATTCTTATCGGAGAAAATTTTGTGTGTAATAGTAATAATAGAAAGATTGCACCCATCTATTCTATATGCATTTGTTACAAAGACATAACTCTTTTTAACGTATACCGATTTCCGAAAGAAACGCAACACTGCTACTGAACCACAAGGGAACGAAAAAAAAAAAAAAAAAAAAACTTTTTCCACCAGCAATTCAGTGGGCACTAGGCACTTAGTATTATTTCGCCATTTTAACAAGAGAGACGACTTTTTTGACCTTCGGATTACTATCCTGCATACCCAGCGCATTCTGAAGAGAAGGTTACCCTAATAGGAAAACATTGCCCGAAAAGAAAGCTAGTCTTCTTAACCGATTTTGAAACGATTTTGACAGATACCGCCCCTAAATGTACATCATCTGTCCTTAACATTTAATTGTACATGTGTAAAGTTTTTGACACTGACTTATTTTATTATGATAGTACACTTG
Source organism: Anodontia alba (assembly GCA_964016985.1). NCBI lineage: Eukaryota > Metazoa > Mollusca > Bivalvia > Lucinida > Lucinidae > Anodontia > Anodontia alba. Next base: position 46,104,222 of record OZ024826.1, read on the forward strand.
CGTTTCTTTTTTATATACGTGCAGTCAAACTTCAATGGCTCGAACATCTTTGGGACTGTGGAAATTTGTTCGAGCTATGGGTAGTTCGAGCCACTGAGGGTTAATCATGACACCAGGTCAGGAAGCAAAAAGCGATAATTTAGGGAAATCTTTTCGATTTTCTACACAATAATTGTATGTTGAGTGTACTCATTAGAATCGCCTCAATTTCGTGATAAAATAAGAAAGTGCCTAAGTATTTGTTTTCTTAAGCTGTCAGAAGAATTTCGTAGGGACTCAAAAAACAAGTTCGAATTTTTCGTGATAAAATAAGAAAGTTTGCTTAAGTATTTGTTTTCTTAAGCTGTCAGAAGAATTTCGTAGGGACTCAAAAACAAGTTTGAATTAGTTATGGTAAACGAGCCATCGGTGTTCGAGCTATCGAGGTTTGACTGTACTTCGTTTCATATTATTCAGATAGAAAGACTATACAAAATAATGACCGGTACACAATACTTCTTATTAGTTAGGTGTTGATAAAAATGTTCGCTTACCACATCTTTAATTGAACATTTGCATCAGTTCGCATTTAGACCTATAAACTTTGTTATTAACACACCGAATACGTCATATGTACATCAGGTATCTATTGTGAAAAATGAGGTCTGAGTGGCCTATATTATTTGGCTTATTTTCAGACTTTAAACAAGATTTTTATTTTGTTTGTTACAGCTAGCAATTGTTTTACTGTTTTTAATGTCCATAACCGTTAGCCTTATGCCGAGTGGACTTCTTTACTTTAACTCTTTAGAAAGGACCAAATCCAATAGAAGGGATGTGTGGTTAGTTTTATTATTATCATGTGCTATAGAAATTCCCGTAGTTAATGCAAACAGTGTAGACCCTGATCAGACACCGCGTTCTGTGGATTATCTGGGTCTCCACTGTTTGTCAATTTCCATTGTATGGGCCTCCAGGATAAATGGGTTAATTACCAAAATGTTCATTAGTTCTCATATTATATAGTAGAAATATCATGGTTTATATAGCTGTTTAACAAGGTAAAACATATTTTTTAGGCACTCATTAGAAGCTCCTCCCTGAGGCGCTTCTAATGAATACCACAACATATGTTTTTGTGGAGAAGTAAGAAAATATTGATACAGTAATGTTGAATAAAATGGGTCTTGATACTGTATGGTTGAATAAAAAGAGTCTTTTTAGAGCGATGTCTTAGTATTTATTTAAAATATGTATAGTTACCTAATGGAATAGCCTCTTTCAAGACTATTAATATTTAGGAATAGTTTTTTTTTACAAAAATGCTCAAAATCATACGGTTTTTAAGCAATTCGGATAAATATACAACATTGTTAAGTATTATAAAAGGAGAGTAAAGCATCTTATTTTAAATTATGTTGTACGATCAAACAAAATGTATTCATCTTAAGGTAAATCAGCAGAAATATAACGCTTACACGTAATGACTAGAGATAAAGAATAAATAATATGGTGGAAGATATTAAAACTCAAAACTGCGTTTTCTGTCCTTCTATCTATTTAAAACTAATAGAGGCCAGACTATAAATAAATAAAGTATATATTTATTTAATAATATTGTATCACAACGCTTTATTTTTCTAATATGTTGATATTGTTAAGCGCTATATTTTCTTAACCTAAAGTGTTTTTTTCTAATATTTAAATTTTGTTTAATTGTATTTAGTAATATCAAAGCGTCGTGTTTTTTTCTAGCTACAGTGAATGCAACAAACTTGGGTAATCGAGGCGACGTCATATTTACAACGACAGTGTCTAATCTTCCAGCAAGCGAAAGCCTATACTACACGCTGCAAAAAGGAGTAGACACATCTTACCAGCTTGGAACAGAAGATTTATTTTATTTGAATACTAGTAAATTGATACGATTTTTAGCATTCGCACTTATTCAAATTCATAGTCACTAACGCTAATTAATTTTATAACTGCCTCTTTGCTTTCCAGGACACCAATCTCTTCTGAAAAGGGTCTACTCTAAAAAGAAAGAGTTTGCTCCTATGGGGAGCAGATTTTTGTTTTAGAATAGACCCCTATTTAGAAGAAGATGGCAAAAGATGACAGACTTATCTCTCCTGAAAATATAACCAATCTTCACTGACCTTAATAACTTAAATCAAACTTTAACTGCTAAACTTCTTAAGCAGGGGTACCGGTGTCATAAACTACGTTTAGCATTTTCTAAACTTTATCACCTTTATATTGCATCAATGTCCAAATATAATGTTGGTTCGAAAACAATTGAATCATGTCCAAATATAACGTTGGAGTCACTTCAACAAGCATGTCGATCGGAATCTGAATTTATGGTAAGTAAGTCTATAAATTCAGAAAGATTGTTAGTAAACCTGATTTTCAGAACAATAGAAAAAGATTGTAATTTGCTACAAAAAGGTAGCTTAAAACATGAATATTTTGCGGCAAACGGCGCGCGTAGTTGTAAACCCGATTCCATCTTCAGTTGCACTACGGTTAGTTTGACGTCAGACTAATTGGCGGCTACCACCTCAATCTATTTAAGAAGGTTAGCGCATGATTATCAAGGTATGTTGTCGCGCCAGTCATTGAACCATTTGCTTTGTTTCATCACATTATTTGATATTATATAAATCTGACTGTGATGTTTCACAGATGAGGTAGAGAACCCCTGTGCTGACCGAATGCATGTTTATAATATACAGCACTATTAGAATAAAGCGTGTGATTTGTGCCCGAATAAAACTTGTTCAGGTTCCGCAGATTTTTTGAGCGTTCCAAGGCGTTCTTTTGTTGCAAATCTTCAATGTTCATTAGTTGGTGGTTTCATGTGTGACGTTTTTTGTTTTTGTCTTTTTTGTTCCGTATCTCTTATTCTTTCGGTGCCTTTGGAAAGATGTTTCGTGATTGTACCATTAACGAGGTATTTTTACATATATCTTATAAAGTGTTGATACTATGCAATCGAAGTTTTTCATTAATACTCTGCAATTACAATGCCATAACATTGTGTGATGTTCTGTGTTTTCTTGGCAGCTACTAGGATACTATTAAAACCTAACTGTGCTGATTCAAAAGAAAACGAACAAGCAAATATAGGTCATGATAAAACCACTAAAGTTCAGTCTGGGTGTGTTGTTTGCTTTAGGGGAATTGATAAACTTTCAGACGAAGCAAATAATGTTCACAGTGTTTCTCCTCTGAAAAGTGAGCCACTCAAAACGGAAAAAATGTGCTCCTCTTGGGAACAGGAAGTCATAAAATTTTTCTCCATTGTAAAAAAAAAAATAATATAGAAGGTTTTGAGCCCAATTTGGTATTATAACATATGTGTTTGGATATACTGGTAGGTAAAGTCAGTCATTTATTGACTGATTTATTAATATTTTGATAGATCTGACATTCTTCGATTAAAACTTGTTTAAGCACGGGTAGTTTTTAACTCACCCGAGCGCAAAGTGCTTAAGTGAGCTATTGTGATAGGCCTCTGTCCGTCGTCCGTCGTAAGTGCGTCCATCCGTCCGTCCGTCGTTAACTTTTGCTTCAAACAACTTCTCCAAAACTGCTGGACAGAGTTTAGAATAATTTCACAGAAATATTCCTTGGATGACCCTCTACCGAAATTGCTTGAACCGTTCCGATCCATGGCACATCTAGGTCACAGGAGCTACAAAACGATTTTAACTGAAAACTTAAAAAAAAAATGTCTCGTCTGAAGCCAGAAGGCCCAGGTCTTTAATATTTAGCATGTAGCTTTATCAAGTAGACCTCTACCAAAGTTGGTCAAATTATAGTCCTCGGATCAAAAATGGCCCCGCACCGGGGGTCACTTGTTTTACATAGACCTATATAGGGAAATAAACTTAATAAACACTTACTCAAAAACAGAACTAGCAACAATAAAAAACAGATCCAACAAAGAGGAAATGCATAACCGTTCAGGCTGAATTTTCACCACTGCAGACTATACCATGTACCTTTGCAAACAGTGAAGACCCAGATAAGATGGTTTGTAATACTCCGTCTCATCAGGATTTACACAGTTTGACATTCATGTTTACTATATGAGTGAAATCCTTATCTGCAACACTGGGTTTGTCTAAAATCAAAGAAATGTTTATTTCATAAACTCAGGGGTAAAAATGTTAAACCTACTTATACGAGTTTGTATGTCAGACACTCGCTGATGCAATTACCTGTTATCTACTAACATATCATTTGCAATGATGTAAGCCGCATTACTGTGGTCCGATTCGGTATCGTGCACAAACTAGATGCTGTATCTAATTAAAAAAAACAGTTTCTACATTTGTTTGTTTTTTTCTTTTCTTCTCTTTTTTGTTTTTAGTTAAAAACTTTTTTAAAAACTAGTGTCAGGCTTATTATGCTTTGTGATTGTAACATATCCTGGGTATTTTCATTTTAACACTGTGTAAAAATTCATAATGGGTGTAACAAGACTGTAACTTGAAACGACTACAGGAAATACGGCGATTTTTAGACTGATACCAGGAAAGCATGAAAGCATAAGAAAATAAAGTATATTTAAAATTTGTTGTTTTCTTAATGGTATTTCTTTAAAGAAAAATGTTCTTAAAAATGTTGAATCAGACTACTGAGTGCTCAGCTTGCCAGGACTATAACAACTTTTTAAATCGTCTGTATAAATCTTACTTTGCATATTTAAAATAGTATAGAAAGGTTACAATTACAGACAATAGACTATCAAAGACACCAAGGAGAGGAAGTAAAAAAAAAAGGTAAGAGAAAAGTCCAGGGAGTGCCACAATCACAAACCGCAGCCCTTCCCAGACCCCAAGAGGAAGAGGAAACCGACAAATCCAAACAAGCACAAATCGAACAAACGTACGAAAAGCACTAAGATTAGCTCTCTCTTCCCCAAGCAAGGTAATCGCAATACTCAAAGGACTAAAAAACACAAGAACAAAATGACACATGGAAAGACATACAACAAATCGCCTCGTAGAATAAACCACAAAGCAACAAAGAGTAAGACTAACACCGGGACCACCGCCTTAGAACGGTCAGGAGAGTAAACCACATAAGTCTGGTTATGCTGTTTGTAAGTGTATGACATATGTATTTGTTTTGATTTACTACCCGGACCAAACACATTTTAATTTTAGATCCATCGGAGTTAAGGACGAAGCTTCGATCGAGAAAAGAAATAGGTTGAGCGCTCCTTCCTTACCCCAGCCCCCGATATACTCTAACCCCTGAGGTTGTTTCTGCTGATCGTTCCAAGGCGGATCCTCTGTTGTAGACATCCTTTATTTGTATGTTGGTTATTGCAACTGTGTTGTTGTGTCTTGTCATTGCTTGCTCCGCATCTCTGTTGCTTTCAGTGCCTCGGGAAGGCTGTGGCTCGTGAGTCTGGCCTTTTCTGGGAATTGGTTTGGTTTCAAATTGAACAAGGAGTTTATCTGCCTGTTTAAAATGTTTAATTGCCAACGCAAATCTCTATATTGATAATTGTAACTGCTTCGAACGTTTAAGCTTAAGGGAAATTAATATCCTAAATAGACTTCTGCGCACCAGCTCCTTCTAAAAGGGAACTGTTCTGACAAGAAATAATTTGCTTGCATGGTAATAAATTATTGTTTTTAGCAGACCCCCTTTTCAGTTTGAAACTAAAACAATTTTGACTCTGTCTCCCATCAAAGTATATCAATTTCCCTCAAATCTATGTTTTAACGCTTATAGCATGTTATATTTCCTGCGAGGTATTGCTTCTAATAATATTACGTTACGTTTCTCATCATAGGTAACGGCGAAGTGTATCTTAATTCCGACCCCAGCAATGAATTTAGCCAAGTTTTCGAAATGTTGATTTGTGTGAGTGACAGGAGAAATGAAGTCTGTGGCAATCTGACAATCGTTTTCAGTAAGTAATGTCTTATATATATATATTTATCAAATATTCTTACATTTTCAATAAGTATGATTGTCTTTACATTTATCAGAAAGAATGATTGTCTTTTTACATTTACGTAGTTTGACAATAACTGACCCCGTTTTACCTTCAACCTAAACCTAATACGTATTCTGTTGGTCGGTACGTGCTTTGTGTTTTGTGCTTACCTTCATTGCTCCCGTATAAAATATGGCGGACAAAACCAAAACTATGATGTTCCTGGAATTTTGAGGTTCATCAAAATTAGTTAGTGCACAGGTCGTTTTCTTACAACTGCTTGCAAGCAAAAATATTTCAGCTTTATAATATACACCCAATAAAAATGAATTCCTTTTATGTTTATCACAAAAAATGTAATAACAAAATACAGTCGTTTCTCGTTATCTCGAAGTTAAAAGGGACTCTCTGAAATACTCAGAGATATCCGTACCTCGACATATAAGGTTTGCAGAATGGAGGGAAAAACTAAATCGTACAACCACATTGCATAAATGAATGTATAATTCAACTCCTAATGTTAGAGATATATTAAAAATATTGTGGAAAAGAGGAAAAGAGGAGCAATTTCTCCTCTTTTTCACAATATTTTGTCACCTGTTGTTAGGTTTGCATGCTAAAACAGGGACCAGATTTTCACTTCGAGATACGCGGTTATTCGAGATAAGCAAAGTCGAGATAACGAGAGTCGACTGTAGTATAGAAGATGTCCAGGGAGAGGCACTATCAAGAACACAGCCCAAAAATGACACTAAGAAAAAAGAGCAAACAAACCAAGACAGACAGTACACTGCCACAAACTAGAGATAAGGAACCAGCTCCCTCGTCTCCAACAAGGTGATCACATTGCTAGACAGGATACATTAATCACAACAATAAGACAACGAATAGGACAAGCGATAAAAAGCTAGTTAGAAAATGCTGGGAACAGTTATCCTTTGAAAGCAAATGATACATAATAGCAGAATTGGTTTTATTTTTTGTGTCCGTCCATGAGCTATAATACAATTTGAAATACTGCTCACGACTGCTAGCACCGGTTTAGGCAATATTCGTCAGAATATTCCAAATGGTCTTATTGATCCTAAGGATACGTACATATAAGCTACACAATGGTGTGCAGTATTGGGAGACATCCTTCGGTGGTCACAAGACATGACCACCACCTGCAGTGGAGGTAATTAACATTATGAAAGCAAGCACAAAACACATCAACCAAAGTGATAAGGGTCATTGAAAAGCAAAAACGAAATGCACATTAATGAAAGCAGAATGGATCCTTTGAAAGCAATGATTACATTAGGGGAAATACTCCAAAGAACACTTGGTTTGATGGCATCCCGTTGTGAGGAATAATTCCTCACGCCCAAATCTGCTTTGAACGGAACTCTATTTCTACATATAATGTGTGGCCTCAATAGTCCAAAACGTCCAAACCCTCCATTGTCATATCAGCATAATATCAAAGTATGGGCAAACAATGTCCTGTTACCCGGTTGGCCGGTAAGTACTCCAGAAAACAACAGAACATAATTCTTGTTAAGTGTCCCTTTCGTGAGCTTGAATTAATTCTGACAATTACATTGTATGCAGTTTCAGTTTTTTAAATGCCGTTTGAAAGCTTTGAACACATGAAAAATGTCATTATGTTATATGCGGACAAGAACAGTGAAAAACACTGATCAACCTATACATTCCTATAATATGATCAGGGACTCATCTCTTCTTCACTACATTCTAAAGTGTAACCAGTTGTTGAGATGCTCTGGAGTCATATTGGCCGCATAAAGCGATAAGGGCATTTTTTCATGAAATGGTCGAATTGACTAATTCTGTAATGCAGCGAAGGGGAGAGGCTCCCTACGAAAAAATGTTTACTCTAAATCCCTTCATTTGCGAAGCCAGGCTAGCCAACATATATACCACAACGTAAGAAACGATTAAACCATTCGGGTAATTCTCTCATCTTTAAGCTAATATGGGTTCCATAAAGTTTATTATCAAAATGATAATGACAATTTCAATAAATCTACAGAGAGATATGTTTAGGGCGCTTATTTCAAAACCAACAAAATGTATGGTTTTTTTTTCAGGTTACAATATTTAGATGGATACAAATAATTCAAAAAACTGATTTGTTTCAGACGGCTGTTTCCAAACACCAAAGTGCATCGATCAATCAGGTCTAAATATCAATGATACCCATAACATTGGAGACGAATTATTCACAATGATTATTCCTGATCCTACAGACCAGTTTGCTGGACAAGTATTCACAGGCCTTTACTTTTCCATAAACAGTTCTTCGCTGGATGTTGCAACAATAAATTCCACATCAGGTAGGCTTGTTATATACTTTACCCTATAAATCACAAATAGAAAAGTCTAAATAAACAATGTAGACCATGAGCAAACACTGTTTGCAAATCAGTGTTTACAGTATAATACAGTTTACGCATTTTCTAATCAAATTTTGCTTGCATTACCTTGATTTATTTTCTCCTAATTTTCTCCAGAAAATAAGGTTGGGAATTCCATTCAAATTATTAATTTGTCGTCTGCACACTTTTCTCAGAGAGTGCTTTTAATGATTAAAACAAGATCTGTGTGTGTGTGTGTGTGTGTGTGTGTGTGTGTGTGTGTGTTACATCTTCATCTGAAGTCTTGTGTTTCCTTATTGATTATTATTAGTGTTTAGTCTTCGGATCCTGTTCAGAAATATAAAACTTGAAATCCTTATTAATATAATTTTAAAGGTGCCAGTCAGCGATAAATAAAGTTTCAGTTATATGTTGTTGGCGGTTCCATGTAAATTAGAATCATGTATCCATAGTTATTCTCAGTTTTGGACTACTGTCTCCTTTTATCAGGTTTTATGTTTACTGTCCGTTTGTGTGTTTATCGTATAAATAATAATAATAATAATAACAGTGATAATAATACGCAAAATTAATGAGTAAAATAAAAACGGTATAATGTATTTGTATATGTATGGGTCTGAGGATATGCGTTTGACATCAGTTCATTCTAAAAGGTCGTCCGTTATTGTCACACAATGGAAAGAATTATCAGATCAGTCAAAGGTTATGACCATATTCTGCGGCTGTTGCAGGGCCATTATGGGCATTGGACTCATACAAATGACAGGCTATAGGTTTTTATGTACTATCTGATTCAGTAAATTCTTTGACAAAAATTACAATTTACAAGAATCGTTTTCAGCTGTTATTATTCCTAGAAGACAGATATGAAAGAAAGAGGAAGGTGCGTGTGGGTAGGGGGCGGGTCCATAGACAACGCTGATGAGGCTACTTGTCTTATACATCTGGCGAAGCTAGTGATCTTACTAATGTTGTTTTGTACATAATAGCTTTTATTTCAGTTTTTTGATAAAGGAAAATAGAAAAAAAAAGTTAATAATAATATTTATATTCTAAACGAATGGTACAACTTTATTAAAAATTTACAACAAATAAATAAATAAAAATGTAAGAACTAAAAATGTAATAAGCCGAACGCGGTGCCCACTGTCAATATTGGTCGCCGTTTCTGGGGACTGTGAACTTACACTACACTTTACTGATATAATAACTATATGTTTCATCTGTGTTCGCGCGACACTGCCGAATGTTTCATGAATAAGTCCGAAAATGTCCGTGATATTAATTTTAGTCACGTTAAAAAAACGGGTTTGGAGTTAATTCGTCCAACTTTTGACAGGATAATAAACATGCTTTGATCTACAGCACTTCATCCGAATGATACTTTTCAATTCAGATAAGCCACATGTAATAGAATTATAAGGGTAATCATCACGAAAACATACCTATATAATTTTGACCCCCTGAAACCCCACTTTTATATAGTAAAACTGGGGTTTACAGGGGTATACATTATTTTTCTTATTTCTGCTCAAAACATAGATTGTGGGTACTCGTTAGAACCGCCTCGCTGAGGCGGTTCTAACGAGAACCCACAATGTATGTTTTGAGCAGAAATATGAAAAATATCAGAATTTTTCATCTGAAAATTTTCATTTTTTGGTGGTAAAATTTTCAGTATATTTGAATAGGCGTGTTTTCGTAATGACATAGAAAATGTCATAACCACGAAGCACAACCTTTCAGGAGATATGACAACTAACAATGACCGAACAAACGTCGCATATGAATAAACGTCAAAAAGATTGCCTTTGTAAACAAAAAACACACTACAGATATGAAAATGGGACTATCGGTTTTATTGAGACTCTTCATAAGCAGTAATGAAGTTTGCAACACTGCTTATTCCCACTAGCGTACCACCAACGCACGAACAGAGACAATCGAGTGAGGGTTTAAGCAACCGACCGTTGTAAGCGTTCCAAGGCAGTAGTTCCGTTGCAGTTCCTCTTTGTATTGTTCCTTCTGTTTTTGTTACTGTGTTGTTCTTTGGTGACGTTTCTTGTTATTCTAACCTTATTCGATGCGTTGAACCGACGTATGAACAATGAAAAACTCCAAAAGAGTCTTGGCCTTTGAACAGTCTGCAGAAAAACTCAGGAGACTTAAACTAATATTACTTACAAGAAACCGCGCCGTTAGTTCTGATGCCGCCAAAATTACAAATTATTTCTGTTTAGTCCTCGTAGGGTCCTCTATATCATAAGTGAAACATCATTGTAAATAACATTAATTACAATCACTACGGTTATAGATAAAATTACAAATATATGTAAACAAGTTTAAAGACAGAGAGTCTTCATCTGTCTTTTCAGGTGTTATAACAACGACTGATAACATCACAGTCTACCCTTCATATCCATACAAGAACTTTTCAATAGTTGTGAGAGTGGCCAACTCAGAATCCTGTAGTTATTACTCTACTTGCAAAATGTTACTTATTGTGATGTTCACCAACCGGGTACGTATATGTATTGTGAACGTAAAATGTATCACAGTCTGCTGCCATATCCAGAAAAAAATCTTTTTCCATAATTGCGAGAGTGCCCACCTCAGAATCTTTTAATTTTTCCCATCACCTGCACAATGTTACTGAGGTGATATTCACAAACCGTGTATTATATGTGTATTGTGAACGTTAAAATATGTCTATTTTGAGGAAATTGATTTTTTATAGAAATTCATTTTATTTTTGTGGATTTTACGGATGAGTAAACTCCGGCGAATCACTCACAAACTGCATTACGGCTTTATGTGAAGGGAGTTTTTGAGTGATTCCCGGAGTTTATACAATGATAAAATCTACCACAATAATAATTACAGTGAACCCTCGATACAACGACAACATTTGTCCCCATAGACGTTGCAAAATGAATTTGCAGATGTACAGAATACTTAATGATCATATTGATATGTAAGAAAGGTCTTGTTTTTTTTGTTTTTTTTCTCATGAACATGTTTTGAATATTTGATAGAATCGCCTCACGTATGCAATTCTAACAAATATCCAAAACATATGTTTCTTTAAAGTTTTAAATACAATATTCTTGCATAATTTGTGACTTATTGTTATCTCTTAAGCGAAGATTTCGTGACAGTCCAATTGTCATTATAACGAAATTTGTCGTTGTACATGTATCGAGTGTCGGTATAAATCAGGTGAGGGTTTAAGCACCTACCCGTTTTCTTATGAGCGTTCAAAGGCGGTAGTTCCGTTGAAATTCTTCTTTGAATTGTTCTTTCTGTTTTTGTTACTGTGTTGTTCTTTAATGTCGCTGTTTCTGTAATTCCTTACAATTCCAAATCTGTCATTAACATATTGTAAATCTTGTCAAAAATGTCCATTTTTGAGATGGCGGAAGAAAAACAGATCCAACGGAGTCCTGCGATGTCAAATGATATAGCATAACAAAGAATCCTTTGCTTCCAAATTGTAAACTTGATTACAGTATAGATGAGATTGTAGTTTTGATATTTTACGAGTCAATCTACTTTAGCCCTATCCCAACGCTATCCAATACTTTTTTGCCGACCCCTCCAAGTCAGTGTCTGTTGTTTTTGTTCTTACGTCTCTTATTGCAGTTGTGATCTTTTCTTTTGTCATTGCTTAGCATAATTTCTTCGTCTTTCTTTCTATCCTTCGTGATTGTGGCCTTTCCTTTGTATCTTTATTTGTATTTTACGGCTCTTTCAATTATGTTTCAGTAATACAGTATAACCTCAATGGCGCGAACCCGGTTAGCTCGTTTACCGTCAATGATTTTAACTCGTTTTTCAGTTCCTACAAAATCCTGCCAATACCTCAAGAAAACAAATATTTAGGGATTTTTTTCTTATTTTATCATGAAATTGTATGTTGTGTGTACTCATTAGAATCGCCACATCAAGGCGATTCTAAAGAGTACACTCAACATACAATTATTTTGTAGCAAATTGAGAAAAAAAATCCCTAAATTATCGCTGCTTCCTGACCTGGCACCATGACTAACCCTCAGTGGCTCGAACTACCCATGTCTCGAACAATTTTCTATGGTCCCAAAGATGTTCGAGCCATTGAAGTTCGACTGTATAGGATTGCCGCTCTGTATGGTTACCGGAATATGTACATACAATAAGTAGGTGTATCTATATATAGAAAAGGCCACAATAACGGAACAGGGCCTTTCCCCTGGCACTGAAAAAGATAAGAATACCACAAAACGACATCACAGACCAACACATAAACGAGAACAGAACAAACAATACGAAGAGGAACTGCAATAGAAATACTGCCATGGAATGGTCCTCAGTAAAACTGTTGTGGGGCTCCATCTTTCCCTTCTGATAAAGAACCAGCTACACATAATTGTTCCGTTCACGAAGGGGCTCCCTTACTAATCAGTGTATTAACACAAAAACGTATAAAATAACTTCTCAACAATATGACAAAACACAGCAGTGGCGTAGCCAGAATTATGTTTACGCGCACCCACGAAAAAATATTTAAAAATATGCCAAGAATCACTTCAAAAATAGGAACTATTCTTAAAGGAAGGAATTTGCTTCCAAAGGGAGCAAATTGTTTCTTTTAAGAGCAATCCTTATGGTAAAGAATCAAAATATTTTATATTAATGACACTTGAATATGAATATTTCTCATGTGCATGTTACACAAATGCGTAATGTACTTAATGAGCTCTATGCTTTCGCTCAATCTGAGGAAAAGAATACCCTTAGTAGAACTGAAATTTGCCCCACCACAGACGAGTAAGGCCAGGTTAAAGATTTAACCGTCACTGAGTCTGCGGTCTGACCAACCGTCGTGCAGTTAAAGCCTTGTATTTCAGCAATGTACATGCACACAGAGTCATTGTCGTCGTTGTCCGTCTCCTGATTTCACCCACACACTTCATACTCCACTCAGTATGGTTTGAAAATATCCTATCTGCCTTTGGAATTCATTCTCTTAATTCTAAATCACTCTAACCATTTGTTAGCGAGGAAGTACAGTATAGACAAGTATAAGCATGTTCAAAAACCTAGCGTGTTGTTTAGCTTCAACAAATGCATGTATGCTTATGACGCTCATACCGCACATATATGTATCACGATTCATTAAACTTACCTAAATGACTCCAATTACTTTCCGAGTTTCGGTTAACCTGAACTGTAAAATTTACCTCTGAGGTGTGCACAATTCATAGTTGTCACGGACTTTGTTGCTTGACAGTTACTATTATCCTGTGAGATTTTTTTTCAACATTTTGACTATAGCAGATTACAAGATGAGGGATTCCTGGGCTTAAATTAACTGATTCGACAATGCAATACTTTCATTGTAATGCCAGTAAAGATATTATTTTGACAGGTTCGTTTCAGAGTTTAAGGGTTCCTGAATTGCTTTCTTGTGCTATCTTCTTTTATAGAGATTTCTGTACCTAATATAGTGTAGACCTAGACAGACGCGGCGTCTGATCTGGATCTGTAATGTTTGCAACTGTACCTTAAATGGGACGCTAGGCATTTCTGGGTTATTAAAAATACCCAAAAGAGGCCATAATTGGATAATAAAACATTCTACATGATTGTATTCTGTTCGTTGTCAGAAGCACAATTTCTCTGTCAGCAGTCTTGATACTTACTTTCTCGTAAGCTGGGTTTGGTATAAATCCCGTATTTGATGTGTAATTAGAATGACTCCTATATATACGGCTCGCCAGGGCGACCCGCAATAAAATGCTTAAAATGCCTTTTATAGACTATAACAATGCACTTAATCTTCACGCTCAGTCTCACAAACGGCAGCTACACTTAGCAGCCTTACATGTTGGTCAATGTATGCATATTGAAAAACTGTCATATCGCATTATTAAGGAACATTGAGACAATTTCTAGGGGAATTATTTAGCATGAAAATTTTACCTCCCATCACACTGAGGGCTACTATTCAAGATAAAAGAGTAAATCCTCTGGGAGTTAATTTTATTCTTCACGGATAGTCACCATGTTTTAAAAGCACAATTTCAAGGGAATAACTAAATAAGCAAACCGCACAGCCCTTCGCTTAATGGAGGCAAAAGCTTTCAGTTGTACCCATTTACCATTAATGGGTTGCATCAAGGCAAATAATGTTCCTTTGAGCATATTGTAATAGACAAGTTCAGAGCATTGACTATCATCAGCATAGGCCCATCAGTAAAGTAAGTCAAGTCAGGAACTGATACAATCCAATCAGATCCACGTCGTTCTCAACATCAAAGAGACAGATAGGCAGCCCTTTCCCAAACTGGTGGTTACTCAAACTTAACTGAATATATTCATAACTTGCATAATTTTCAAAGGATAAACATTTGCAAGCAAAACACTACAGAGTATTTAAGAAAAAGTACCACAATGAAAAGGATGCCTTGGAACGGTATGCCATAAATTACTGGTCGGGGTGGGGGTGGGGGGGGGGGAAAGGGCTTAAGTTAGCTTTACGGGATCCCAATCCATTCCAACAGCTTACAGTGACCTTTCTGTACGAAAGCGGTGTAGTTGTTCCTTCATGTCGGAATTTGGATCAAAGACACCTTTTTCTCAAAGGCGGGCCTTAAATTACTTAAAAAAAAACATTTAAAAACGCAGTCGTTTCTCTGTTTTGTGAAGGAGTTTCACTCTTATTACAGCCTATTAGGATCGCCAATTTACCAGCCAATGTTACAGTTCATGAAGATTACGACGATAGAAAACTGCTTAGAACAATCTATATATCTGATGGCAATGCTGCAGACCAAGATAATGTCACTTGCTATGTCAGTGAAAATCCCGACCCAATGCTGATTGAGCTCGTCCACGATGGAAACCATGCCTATGATTGTAAGAATATTCCTTTAAAATATACTTTCGTCCGAGACGTTTAACTGTAAGGGGAGCATTACTCTTTGCAGATTCTCACCTATTCGGACAAGTGAGACAACCCTAGTGATTTCCTGTTTGCTTTTCAGCCAACCAGGCCTCTTCTGAATCGAATTAACTCGGAAAGAAAATGTTTTGCTCATAAGGGAGTTAATACATTCCTTCAAGGCTAGGTTTATTTCAAAAGAAAGGCAAAATGATTTTAACAGAATTTCTCCCGTAAAAATATCCATTCCCTTTAAGTTAATTTCTCGTGCCAATACGACCCAACCGGACAATGTGATGGCATTTTAGTAAGACATTGTCTCAGTCTGGTCTATCCGAACATTGTTCACAAATTCCACAGTGCTGGGCTTTCATGCCTTTTTATATCAATTTTATACAAGATAAACTAAAATTACCCGATTCACATTTTGAAAACATAATATATGACTGTAAAATAGTAATGGATGTATCAAGGAAGTGCCAAAATCACAGAACACAGCCTACCAATGACACCAAGTATATTGTATGTGTCCTGAAGTGTCACAATCACAGAACATAGCTTACTAATGACACAAAAGAGATATAGTTACAAACAACGATGCACAGCACATACTTTACAAACATAGCCTACCAATGACACCAAGTATAATGTAGGCCAGGAAGTGTCACAACCACAGAACATAGCCTACCAATGACACCAAGAGATAGAGTACAAACAACGACGCACAATACATACGTTACAAACCAACGAAGAGTAAATCAGCAAGCTCTCAGTCCCGATTTATTGATGACAATTCTAGACAGGACCCCAAACAAGAAGAACATTAACCAGGAAAAAAAACGTAAAAGCCCCCACAAAGAACGAACACTACCAGGATCAAATAAAATTGTTCGGCTCGCATAAAAGTTCCTTAACTCAGTCAATGAAGCATTACAGAAAAAATGTCAATCAAAATAATCAAAATAAATCACTGTGATGAAACAAGAACGAAGGCTCGTGTAAACCGAAAATTGTTCATGAGTTTGCGCTGTCATGTAAATGCATAAGATTATAACCTTATTTAAAACAGCTCATATCCAAACGTTTGATAAACATCCTAAGCATAGTTGCATCGATGATCTCACATGTACAAGAGGGCAAATTCTATAGGACAGACATCTATCTGACCTCTTTCAACCCCAGTGACCAGAGCATATCGCCATGTCAAAGACCCTTGATAACTCTGTTATGAACTTTTTCTACGTCACGGTGTGACATGTCTGTAATAAGGAACTTAATTGATACAGTCTTTATACAATTCTAGCTTATTCAGTTTGGAAAAAGAACTGTTCCAGTCCAGGATGCGGTCCTGTGTGTGAGGACACTGGTTGTATGAACTACTACGAAACTAACGAATACATCATCGAGCTGCAATGCGTGGATGCTTATGGTTCCTCTGACAACAAGAATCTTACTATCGTAGTAACTGAGAATGAGTCTCCCGTTTTGACTAATCTTCCTGGTAAATCTTCCATTAAGAAAACAAAAATAAACTGGTAAAAAATAGCTTAAACATTACGTAAATATACAGGATTAATCTGTTGCATATGAAAGTACGTGCATCACACAGAGACACATTATGGAAGTGTGACTTTCAAGACTGAAAAATTGTGAACCCGGACCCCCCCCCCACCCCCCCGTACAACAAGATGTGTCATATACCAAAATGTTTCCCATTCTCTGTAGTTTCTGAAACTGCCGGCATAAATTGGTATAAATGATGGCGAGCCGAGAAATCCAGTATTGCCGCCAACATGGCCGCCAAATACTAAAAGTTTGCTTTTGAAACCTAAATCGTCTTCTGGTTGTTCTAGTATGCATGCAAAAAGTATATTTTGATTGCTGTGTACTCGTTACAGACAATACAGTTTATTTACATACAAAAAGAAACATGATTTAAACATTAAAGGCAAAATTAGAGGACAAATGGCAAATATTTGGTCTAATAATAGAGTACTTAGAAAAAACAGCAGTTCCCTAAAATTACATAAGCGATATTACTTGCTTCATATTAATTTAAACAACACATCAATTATCATGGCCAATTTAATCATCATGTTTCTGTTGAAAATATTACACCAGTATTGAACAGTAAGCAGTTTGTTTACCCCTACACCTTACCCCTACCCCCATCTGATTTCAAATTTTCTGAAGTGATGCTCGTGAAGCTTGACAAGAGACAATAGAAGAAACGAAAAAGATGGGCAGAATGGTAAACTATTTCATTTATCAATATCTTTTTATAGGAATCTTTTGATTTTCTTCATAGATCAAGTTTTAAATTACAGACACAATAGCAAATCAGAAACACTGACCTGGATAAAATTGGCTTGATAATGTTTACTATAATACCGACAGAAAGTGTTATGGAGGGAAAGTTTAAAAAATACATGTATGTAAACATTGTAAATAAATGAATTGAAACCAAATCTAGAAGGAAATGCAATTGTATTTATAAACTATCATACACATGCAGACATTTTGCAGAAAAGTCGATATACTGTAAGGTCGACTAGAAGAGTATCCTTTAATCGACTTATCCATCCATCGTGGACGCTTCGTGAGCCTGTCTGTGGACAGTCGGTCAAAAATACAACAAAGCTTTTTTGATGTATTTTACATACTCGAGCTATTGAATTCCATTTTAAATGCCACTTTTCATTTCTGAGGCTTAGTCATGGGCCGTGCATGTTAGCGCCAGTTGATTTTATCATTAACCCAATCTAAGCAGGCAATTAAATTGAGAAAACATGACAGTCTTCAATGATGCAAGATGCAGATATGGCTAAAAACATTAATTTCAATGGATAAATCGCCCAAAATGGCACCCAGTTCAGAGCAATTATCGTCAGAATGAAACATATTCCACGAACCGTAGCTGTAATTTTTTGGCGTAAATTTTGGTGCTGGTTTGTATGGAATTTGATTTTGCGCAGTATAGCATTCTACAAGTTTAAAAATAACGCCCTCCTAGACAACAAAAGCCCCAGATTGCCGTCAACCCACCTGAAACAGCCACCTTTTTAGCTCGCACTACTCATATCCGGTTATCCACGTCACTTATTTCTTTGCAAGACAATTGGCCATGAGTGACAAGATTACTGCCCGTGACATATATTGCTGAAAGAAACAATAATGCATTTAAAATCCTGCCTGAGCAAAGCAAGTCTGAGGAAGCAAGCGCCATTTTAAAGGAAGAATTTAAAAGGGAACGCAACCCTAAAAGGTATATTGTTTTAAAGTAAAGAACTTTACAAACAATGAATCTGACACAAATTTGATCAAAATCGGTGGAAAATTAAGTAAGTTATAGACAATTGAAATGTTTAACATTGGTGGAATGGGCGCCGCCATTTTGAATATTTTATGAGGTTTCATAAAAATTAAAATTCGTTTCATAAAGGTAGTTATTCTAATAAAGTTGGTTTATTTTATTTTTTTTTTTGGGGGGGGGGGGGGGGGGGAGGGGTGGGGGACTATTGCTTGTCACTAGAATTAAAAGATAATAAATAATCTTGTAGCTAAATTATTCTTAAAACCCATTATAATTTGTTTTTGGGGAAATCATTGCTTGTCACTAGAATTAAAAGATAATAAATAAACCTGTAGCTAAATTATTCTTAAAAACTATTATAATTTGGTTTTGCGTACTTAATTTGGGCTGTGTGGCGTTAAAAAGCCTACAATATGGCGGCATCCGTGAGTGTCATTTTAAATATATTCAAACCACCATAACTTCCTTAATTCTAGGCCTATTTTGAAAACTCTTGCATCAAAATAAATGGTTTATTAAGCACTTTACTCCAAGATATACTTACAACTTATATTGCGTTCCCCATTTAACTGACTGTCAATAAAATGTACACAGTATAGTATTTTTTTAAAAAAGAAGATAATTTAGGGTCTCTCTTGTAATATATATCCAATGCAGTCTAGTGCTGGATCTCCGTTGTGTGAAAAGTTGCAGATGTAATAAAGTGTCTGACTGCAGAATAAGCTAGGGTTTACCCGTATGAGTTAAGCTCATCTATTGGCTTCTTACTTTTATACAAATAGTGAAGATAGACTGTTAGCCCAGATGTTTCGGTGTTATGATGATTTGACTTGAGCTGTTATGATTCGGAACTATCTTCGAATATCAGTTTTATCTTAACTGTATCACCAGCTTCATTCAACTTTTGCCGTATTGGACAACCAAATAATGAAAAAAGAAGATGGTCTTGAAATTTACATTGTGCCTCAAGACAGCTCCCATACAAAAAAAAACTAAAAAAAAAAAAAAAAAAAAAAAAAAAAACCACAAAAACTGGGAGCTGCCTATAGGTAGCCGCCTATAGGTAGCCCGTAGGAAGCGCAATAAGCTGCCTATAGGCTGCCTACTGGAAAGTTGCCATGCAAATTTTGAGTGGCCTACTCCTTATATAGACTGCTATAGTGGCTGACATAGCTGGTAGCGGCTGATACTTGCGGCAATATTGCAGCAATAGAGCTACTGGCTGTTATCACTGGCTACTTTCTGACTGGCAGTTGTGTCTACTAAATTTTATAGCAGCTTTATTGCAGCTACAAACCCACTTTAAAGCCGTTACCTTTTTTTTCTGTTAGGGTTAGGAAAATAAATGAAAATTCTGAAGCCCACCCACGTGATTTTTGACACTAAATTAGAACTCAGGGGTCCCGTGTCAGAGATATGGAATAGGACATGAATCTAATACCCGGAGGTAATCCTGCAACCGCCTTCAGTGGAAAACATTTATAGGTGCATAATTTAAGATTAAAAGTGCCTTTTATTTCTATATTTTGTTTTAATTAATTTATTGACAACGTTTACATAGTTTCAAATTTTCCCGCCACAAGTTTTTTGTCGGTGTCACAGTAAATATTGTCAAGCCAATTTTATCCGGGTCATTATTTCTTATTTATTGTTCAGTCTGTAAATTAAAACTTAAATTCTGAAGCAAATCGAATCATTCCTGGAAAACGGAGGTTGATAAATGAAATAGCTTGCCATTCTGCCTGCCTTTATTTTTTTTTCTACTGTTGTTATCAGTCTTTACCAGAGTCAGTTCAGAAGCGATGAAATCGGATCGGGGAGGGGGGGGGGTAGGGATAAATAATTGCTTACTGTTTAATACTAGATTAATATTTCATACAGAAACATGAGTTTTTAGCAGGCCATGATACCTGGTGTGTTGTTTAAGTTAAACTCAAGTAAGAAATATCACTATAGTAATTTTCAGGAACTTCTCTCATTACACCATTTTTAGACCTAATATTGACCATTTGAGCTTAAATTGCCTTTAATTTTTAAATTATGCTTTTTTTGTATCTAAATAAATAGTCTTGCTTGTAATGAGTTAAGGTCAATCTAAATATACATTTTGTATGCATAATAATATAACCAGAAGACGATTTAAGCTTCAAAGGCAGATTTTTAGTATTTGGCGGCCGTGTTGGCGGCCATATTGTATTTCTCTGCTCGCCATCATTTATGCCGGCAGTTTCAGAAACAACAGACAATAGAGAAGATTTTGATATATGACAAATCTTGTTGTACGGGGGACCGGGTTACCCCTAGAAAGAGTGGCCAGTTTCACTCATTGTCACCCTGCCATTAATATAGATCACTAACCGCGAAACATTTCAAATCCGGAGTTTGCTCGAACTGGTACATTAAATAATATCTTTGTTTTTTTTTTCCAAATGAAACAATAAATGTCCGAACTAGATAGCATGGACGTGTAGGCTGACCGGGTCTTTGTTTGTGTGGTCGATGATACCCCTTTGTGGCAGACATAGATATTATTTAGCCGAAAATGTTATTTAAGGTTCAAGATACTCCCGTTGGATTTTCCGTTATATTTTAAGGGAGATAATTTTATGACTTCCTATTAGCTTTACTGCATAGCCTGCCACTTTTGAAAAGTAGTCTACACTATAAGGAAAGAATTTACTCACTCCTTACATACTAGACCACTTTTCAAAAGGGGACAAAAACTTTTTTACCCATCCCCAGAAAGCATATAATTCCCATTAATTTGTTTTTCATGATTTCCTTCTAGCAGGTATATGATAGTACTAATAGAAAGATTGCAGCCTTCTATGGTATATGCATTTACTGCAAAGGTATAACTATTTAGATATATACTAATCCGCAAAACAGTACAACATTACTACCAAAACGCAAGGAAATGAAGGAGCAAGAAACTGTCAAGTGCAATTCAGAAGACTGGATACACTGTACTTTTCTGCAATCATAACAAGACAGATAACTATTGTGACCTGCTGATTGCTCCCCTGCATACATAGCGCCTTCAGGAAAAGTTTTTACTCTAAAACGTAAGAATTTGCTTCCGAGGGAACCGTCTTCTTTTTATGGTGGATCCTTTTATAGTTTTATAGAAGGGAGGTGAAAACCATTTTGACAGATACCTTTTCCTACCAGTCACTCTACTCCCCTGAAACGGTGTCCTCTATTCCCTAACTAATATCTGTGCATTTGTTTTTGTATATTCTTATGTAATTCAGCTGAGAAAGGTACATGTATATATATATATACAAAGTTTTTTTTATTATTCTATCTAATTACTTACCTGCTGATAGAAATTTTAGATAACTACACTTTTAATTTGGCATTTTTGTATCAGTTCGCATTCAGACCTACAATCTATATTGTTAGCTATTCTTGAATATAGGGGATTTTGAGGTATGGTAACATTACATTAACAAGTCCAAGCATAGTATAACGTAATAATATATAATGAAATCAGGAATCAGTAGTGTTCTACATTATAAGGCGGATTTTCGGTATTTTGCGGATTTTACGGGTGATGAGGGAGTAAGGCATCTGTTAATAAATTAATTGTAGTATCAAAGAAAACGCTTTTAATATAAAAATGAATTAGCTGAAGAAAAAGCTCTTATATGAAATGGATACAGGAAAGTGATAAAACGCCGTCAAATACTGTGGGTCCTGTCCTCCATTTAAAACGAACAGATACTAGCATCACAGAAACAGAGTATCGTATCGATTGTCCAGTTTTATTTTATTAACCCAGTGCTTGATTATTCTAGCCACAGTAAAAGCAACACACTTTGGCAAGCGTGGTGACGTCGTATTTTCAACGGCAGTGTCCAATCTTCCGGCAAACGAAAGCCTTTTCTACACGCTTCAAAAAGGAGTAGACACATCTTACCAACTTGGAACAGACGAATTATTTTATTTGAATACAAGTAAATTGATATTATTCTTTTTACCTATAGCACTTAGTCTTCTTCCTAATCACTACTGCAGACGACTATAAGGGGACTTGATACACTTGGTGGATTTTCCGCCATTTTGCACAAGTATTACAGTTTTGTGTCTTTCTGACTGCTTTTCAACACACTCATTTTTTTCTGAAAAGGGTCTTAAAGCAAAATTTGATTCCATGGCGAGCAAATTCTTTTCTCTCAAAAACAGAACTCATTTTAGAAGGGGAGCGAATGTTTCCACATTGGGTGAAACTCAAACAAATGGAGTTGCCAAGTCTCAATACGACTTGATTAGCATCGACCGGACAATAAACGTTGTAAAACCTCAACTGAGCATCTTTATCTGTAGTATATATTGGTCCTGACTCTGACAACATATGGTAGACCGTCATCGGACTGTGCAGTTGCCAAAAAAGCAAAACATACCTCATGATATGGCTCATTCGTAATATTACATATTGAGCCGCTTCATACGAAAAGGGCTCTTCAGGATATATGCGAATGGCAAAGATCCAGATCAACCAACAAAGTCATAATATCTGATAAGGATTCGCTACACACACAGTATCCAATAATTCTGAAGGAGGTCAGCGAAGGCCCTAGCCGGCGTATGCCGCAGACCTTTTGTGCAGCGCGACTCAGTCATAGTTATGCGGAACAAAATATAGAAATGACCTGGAAAGATCACAGTCATGGAACATCGCCCTCCCAAGACATAAAAAAGGCTTAAATACACGAAATAAAAGCATAGTATAGCACTTCTGCCTTTTCCTTTGGTGTTGGTGGCTTATTGCGGATCTGATCTGATTTAACCAGTTCCTGAGTTCTCTTTTTATTTTTCTCGTACCAGAACCAACCAACTCCGACAATAACGAATAAAACTAACACAGAAAGAGAAAAGGAAGACGAACTATTACAGATATACTGTCTCGGAACGGTCAACAGCAAAAAGCAAAAGTCCTGAGGGAACTTAAACTATACTTTATTGACGAACGACCCTCGTCATCAGTCCTGATATAGCTACCAGTTAGCTAGTAATAATATCGTTAGCAAAGATGAAAGATAATCTTGTAACGGTTCAATTTATGTTAGTCCAACCAAGCCGAGGAATTGATCTGGATCGTTACATTGTTTATTTTCTGTCACAATTTTCAGTACCAGACCTTAATTGTGTTTATAACATCAAATAAACTGTAAATACTTCCGCGATGGCATTGCTTCTAACTTACATTATATCTCCTATCATAGCTAATGGCGAAGTATATATCAATTCCGATCCCAGTCAAGAATTTAGCCAAGTATTTGAAATGTCGCTTTGTGTAAAAGACAGGAGAAATGAAGTCTGTGGCAATCTGACAATCGTATTCCGTAAGTGATACCTTATCTATATTATTTTAAAAGTATTGTTTCCTCGTCTATAAGTATGGTTTCCCTTTATTCATTTTGATACTAAAGTTTCATGTTGTACATTCCATGCGTTAAAAAATATATCCCCATATAGGTAGGTAAATATTTATTAAGTGAAAATAGCATAATTTTATTGACGATGACTGACCATTTATTGCCGCTATGCCCTTTTGTTTCATTATATTTACTCATCTCTTCTTCCTACGGTGCCTTGGGAAGGCTGTTCTTTAATTTGCAAATACAGTTGACCCTCGTTATCTCCACCTCGCTTATCTCGAATAACCGCTTATCTCGAAGGGAAAATCTGGTCCTTGCCTAAACATGAAAATCTAACAACAGGTAAAAAAATATTGTGGAAAAGAGAAGAAATTGGAGCAATTTCTTCTCTTTTCCACAATAGTTTCAATATATCTTTAACTTCAAGTCCAGTTACACATATATTTGTTAAATGTAGCTGTTCTAGTTAATTTTGTCCTCAGTTCTGCAAATCTGATATGTCGAGGTACGGATATCTCGAAGTATTTCAGGGAGTCCCTTGGAATTCGAGATAGCGAGAGTCGACTGTAAATATTACCTTTCCTACAGAAATTCACTGCTATTTAAATAGTTCTTTATTTTTATGTTAACGTAACTACCTTAAACTGACACTTAAGAGGAATTAGTATATTTTCAGGAAGTAATTCTGTCAAAATTGTTTTACCTCCCTTCTGAAAAGGATCTACCCTAAGAGAAAAAAACTTGCTCCCTTTGGGAGCACATTCATACTTTTTTGATCAGATCCCTTTTGGAAAGGGACTTTGTGGACAGAAACGTAAAAATTAGGCTCCCTTGTAAATTATTTATTAAAACATCATGTACTCTTAACTAGATTATTTTATAGCACATAAAAACATTCAGTTCAAAGAGTACCTCTATTAATGCTTGTATTATGATTCAAACTCACAGTTGGAACAATAAATGTAACCCCGTACCTAATATAGTGTGGCATGTAAAAATAACACTCATGCTGGAAATCCCTGGATAAAAAGGGTCCTGTTCGATGTCTTTTTGTTGTGTTTTGGGAAATATATCTAGGATCACTTGAATAAATGATTTTGATTGAGCTTTTCCGGCTCAGTCATCAACCCATTAGGCTCATGTCAAGCCGGTTAATTTCTTGACAGGCTAAGACTTCTAAGCTGTTAACCAGTATTTGTGTACATACATTCGCCTGAAACTGACAACTGTACTTCTAGAAACAGCGAAATAAAGAGAATGACAGTAGAAAATATTTCATCTCACGACAGAGTCTTGTCAGACTAGGCAGGGATCGAACTTTCGATCTTCTGATCACGTTTTGGACGCGCATTCGCCTGAGCCACCGAGGTATGGGGAAGAGGTAGCTAGTTACCTTTTCTTCTTTGGTTTGCGGCTTGTGTGCTGGTTATCATGGTGTCTTTGCTCTTTCTCTGGGTGTAATTGGTAGACTGTATTCTGTGATTGTGGCTATTCCTGGACAGCTTTCTTACTAGTTTTGATACTTTATAATTTGACAAGTCCATACGATTGCTTTCTGTGGTCCCTTGGTAGTTTTAGATGTATAAATTTGTGTATTTTGACGATCTTTAAGTTTGATTTGTGTTCACATCGTTTTCGTACACATGCTAACATGAGTTTGAACAGCATATATGTTTCAGTGTAGCAGTGTAAACCCAATAAAATAAATACCTTGTGTGTTTATCACCAAACATGAAATGTAAAAGCAGTAAAGATGTCCACATACAGCCACACTCATCACAGAAACTAGCCAACCAATGGCATTAAGAGGAAAAGCAAACAAACCAAGACAGAAAGGACTCGCACCACAAAATAAAGAAAAGCAAAGCGGCCAGCTCACTCTTTCCCTAACAAGGTGGTCACAATGCGTGACAGGATCCACTAAACACGACAAGAAGACAATGAACAGGACAAAACATGAAAAACAAGCCTCGCAGCAAGCAGCCACAAGGCTACATAAAGAACAAATACAAGAACCTAATTCTGGGATGAGTAGGTTCTTTGAAACAAAGGGCACATAATATCAGACTTAGTTTATGGAGTCCATTCATTAATTGTAATAATATAAGCATAGGCAATGTCTATAGGCGAGCTCCCTATGCCCTATGTTTTATGCAAAATGTGTAAAATGAAAGTGAAAAAGGATTGCCCTTGGAACAAAGAACACACAAAATCATGAAAATCAGAGACTCGGTAAGACCCCAGCGATACCGTTAAAATTTTGGTATCGGATTCTGGTACCGGAAATTTCCAATTGATCCAGGCAAATACAAATAGATCTGCCACATTAATTGAGAACCTGACAAACTGCAAACAAAATTTTTATTTCCGGTTTGATTTGACGGCAACGAAACGTATGCTGTAACACACAGCTTGCGCGCTCGCAGACCTTCAGCCTGCGTTAGACAGGCAGCGAGCTCACTATAATTAACAATACCACTCGCGACTGCTAGCACCGGTTAAAGCGATAGTCTTTAAAAATATTCCAGATAGACTTATCATACCAGATAAAAACGCATTAACGACCGTATGGTGCATTACGTGGAGACGTTCTGCGACAGTTTCCCGGCATAACCACCACCTGCAATGGCGGTGAATAGCATTATGAAACCAAGCGATCATTTGAAAGCAAGGAATACGTTACAGGGAATATTCCGAAGTAGGAATTCTTTGGAAATACAGAACAAATGAAAAAAAAGGCAAATAGCAAACTCAATGTGATTTCATCTGTCATGAGGAATAATAATTCCTTACGCCCGAGCTGCTTTCAGCGGAATTGTACTTCCACATATATTGTATAAGCTCAATACCAAAATTACCAGAATTGTTTAATCATATCAGCTATATAGCAAAGTACGGGCGAAGTATACCCGCAACATAGTACAATTACTGTCCTGTTACCATGTTAACCGTAAAAACCTCGGAAACAACAGGAAACAAATATTTGATTACACCTGGTTAAGTGTCTCTTTAGCGCAACTAGGAAATGCTACAATCACGAAGCACAGCCCTCCCGAGGGACTTAAAAAGGAGAGATCAAGATACACAAACAAAGAGCCTAAATTAACTTTTTGTAGTTTCTTTAATGTCACTTGAATGCTTTAAACACGAGAAAAATGTCATTCTAACATAACCGAAGTTGAACCGTGCAAACACTGATCGGCCTATGCACTCGCATAGTATGATTACAGACTAATCTCTTATTCATTATATTCTACACAGTAACCTGTAGTTCAGATGCGCAGGCTCATCTGGACCTTTACTGACCGCATACAGCCATAAGGGCATTTTTTGTCATGAAACGGTCTAAACTAATTTTACAATGCAGCGGAGGGTAAATAACGCCTTTCATAAAACTGTTTACTCTAATTTCCGTCATAAACGAAGCCACGTTAGCCAATATATATGCACCAACGTAAGTAACGCACAAACATTTAGGATGTTTGTCTCTTCCTTCGGTATAAATGGGTCCCGTGAGGTTTATTGTCATAATGTTTAAGACAATTTCAATTATTCTACAGAAAGATAAGTTTAGTGTGCATAATTATAAACCAACACACATATTCATGTCTGTATTTTTTATCTTTCTGGTCACACTATTTACATGGAATATAAATTATTTAATCAATTTGTTTGTTTCAGACGGCTGTTTCCAAGCACCTGTATGCATAGATCAATCAGGTCTATATATTAATGATACCCATAATATCGGAGAAGAATTATACACAATGATTGTTCTTGATCCTACTGATCAGTTTGCTGGACAACCATTCACGGGGCTCTACTTTTCCATAAACAGCTCTTCACTGGATGTTGCAGCAATAAATCACACGACAGGTAGGCTTATTCAGTTAAATTTAGGTAACAGAGTTTGCGAAAGGGTTGCCAATTCTGCCTTCCATCTGTTTCTTTTTGTAACTGTCTAATTGTATTTGTCTCTCTTTGCCTTTGATTTTGAGAACTTGATGTGGAACTGATTGTATCAATTCCTAAGTTCATTTATTTGCCTTGCCTTACCGTATATACCCTAAATAGAAATGCCTGCACGAACAGCATAGACCTTGATCAAACAGGTTTGCCAAGCAATTTTTATACACATCAACAAATAGTAAAATGAGCTTGATCACAACTTAGGACAAGCATGGTAAATATTTAAAGTGTCGGAATACTTAGGAAAAATATGGTAATTACAATATACCCACCGCTGTTTATAAAATAATTCATTTTTACCCTTTTCCTAATCGTAGTTGCTTCATTTACATTAAATTGTTTCTTTTCTGTTTTTTTTTTCTCCAGAAAATAAGGTCGAAAAATTGATACAAAAGACATTAGTTGTCTACACAATTTTCCCAGAGAGAATACTTTTTAAAGATTTAACTGTTTCTGATGTATTCACTTGAAAGATTTAGCGTTGCATCTGAATGATACTTTTCGATTCAGTTAAGATATATGTGATAAAAAAATACAATGACAAAACGAACGTCACATATGAAACCACCGACAAACCAACAAAGAAGAATATCAGCAGAGGAAGCGCCTTGATGTGGTAAAAAATCTACTAGGTGTGGGGTCCTGAGCCACTTTTACTGGCACTTAACCTCACACTGAATTCTAATGCAGTTCCAAATTACAAACATATGTTTGGTCCGCATAAGTGTCCTCTACCGGATCAGTGAAAGGTGATAGTGAAACACATACAAACAGAAAACATACACAATAAATTACAACTTCAAAATATATGGCGCTGTGTTGACGCATGTTAGATGCCAGTAATTGTTATTGATTTGAATACATAAATAATAAAAATGGGTTAGGTCAATCAAATAATTCTAATCAGTACTGAGCACAATTCATTTCGTCAGATTTGCGATAGACTTATATTCGTAATTTCCGTTGCACTAACCGGTTTGCTGGCAACCTAATCCATAATACGACGTTTATTACAAACAGTAACTAGACTGGCTGAAAAGCGAAACCATATTACCGCTTCGCCAATGTTCACACGTTTCAGTAACTCTAATTTGATTGGTTACAAGATCTAACGCTCAGAGAAAATTTCCTTAATACAGTCGAACTTCAATGGCTCGAACATCTTTGGGACCATGGAAAATTGTTCGAGACATGGGTGGTTCGAGCCACTGAGGATTAACTATAGTGCCAAGTCTGGAAGTAAATAACAATAATTTAGGGATTTTTTGTTTCGATTTTTCTACACAATAATTGTATGTTGAGTGTACTCATTAGAATCGCCTCGATGAGGGCGATTCTAATGAGTACACACAACATACTGTTTCACGATAAAATAAGAAAATTTCCCTAAATAGTTGTTTTTTTTAGCTATCGGAAGAATTTCGTTAGGACTTCGAGTGCGAATTAGCCATGGTAAACGAGCCATCGGTGTTCGAGCCATTGAGGTTCGACTGTATTAAGGAAGGGAATGATTAGAATTGAAACAATTACCTAACACCTTCCGTCCAAGGGAAAAGAAGGACAGCACCACAATCAAAACACTACAAGCAGAAAGCCAAAAGGACAGTTATTTTGCATTTTGCTTGAAACGTTTTTTTCTAAGTGCGTTTTCATAACGTAGCGTTTAGTTTCGACTATGTTTTCTGCTTGTTCCCTTAGAAAATAAAAACGATGTGGTCACTGTCGTTCTGGTGCCGCGTTAGAATTATAAACTGTTTGTATTCGGTCCGTGTAGGATCCTCTACTTCATCAGTGAAACATCACTTTAAGCAAAGTTAATTACAAACACTTATGATTAAATAAAGCAAAGGGTTCAATAGTGATCTGCAGCTGTGAGTGCAAGAAAACCATAAGTCGAACCACGATACGTTCGACTGCATCAACCTACTGAAACATATTTAGTAAGCAGTCGTCATTCAATTTGAGGCTCGGCTCACCGTTGTGCAAGTAAAGAGAAAAGCAAAGGTGTCAGCCGTAAATAGGTTAACAGCCATGAATGCAGTTTGCCGCTGAACATTCTGTTGTAAAAGGAGAAAATTCTTACGACTCTAAAATACAAGTACCATGCCCACTCCGCGAATGGATCATATGTTTCGGAGAGATATTGTAGTGAAATATATAATCATTTGCATTAACATAAAACAAATTTGAAGACAGGTGTCCATGTCTTAACAAGTGTCTTTTCAGGTGTAATAACAACGACTGGTAATATCACAGTCTACCCGTCATACCCAGACAAGAACTTTTCAATAGTTGTGAGAGTGGCCAACTCAGAATCCTGTAGTTATTACTCTATTTGCACAATGTCATTAACAGTGATGTTCACAAACCGAGTACGTATATTATTGTAAACGTTAAACGTATCACAGTCTACCCGTCATATCAAGGAAAGAACTTTTTGATAGTTGTACGTATATGTATTGTGAACGTTCTGTGTTATGGAAAGTAATTGTATTATAGAAACAAGGTTTATTTTTATGGATTTAAATGATGTGTAAACTAAGGCGAAACACTAACTAACTGAATAATGCCAAGTGCGTTAGGTTAAAAAAAGATTGTAACTGATTTTCGTGTGTTTACATATCGAGCTGGTAGCTAGTTTTACCCTTTACATGTAGTCCTTATTTTTGTGAAATACTATAATATCTGGAGAGCAACTGTGTTAGCAAAACATACCGCCATTCGCAAAAGGGCTGTAAAAGTTTATTTGTATCCATTTAACATAAATGGGCTGCATAAAGGAAAAAAGTGGTCTTTTTAGCATATCTATAGTAGACAAATCCCGATTATCGGACCTGCTTAAGCACACGCTCGTCATCGCCTTTCTGTACAATAGTGTAGTACTCCTTTCATGTCCGAATATGGATCGGAAACACTTTTTCCCAGTGCGGATGCAAATTACATGAAATCACAAATCTTTCTGCATTGCTTCATGAAGGAGACGAAACGATCATTCTTATTACAGCCAATAAGGATCTCCAATTTACCAGCAAATGTGACAGTTCACGAAGACTATGACGATAGAAAACTGCTTAAAACAATCTATATCTCTGATGGAAATGCTGCAGATCAAGATAATGTTACTTGCAACATCAGTGAAAATCCCGATCCAATGCTAATTGAGCTCGTCCACGACGGAAACCATGCCTATGATTGTAAGAATATTCTTTTAAAATATGCTTTCTCATCTGACATTCAGTTTTAAGGGGTGTTTTGCACTTAATAGATTCTCTGCCAATCGTACAAGGGAAAAAAATTCAAGTAATTTACTGCTTGCTTTTCCGTCAACCAGCCCTCTTCTGCAAAGGGATCTACTCTAAACGGAAAGTATTTGCTACTAAGGGAGTAAAGGCTTTTCTTAAAATTAGATTTGTTTTCAGAAGGAAGGCAAAGAATTTAACAAAGTTGTATCCTCTAACATATCCATTCTCTTGAAACTAGTTTCTGGTGTTAATCATTCGAAACCGGCCTATGTGATGGCATTGAAGTAAGACATAGTAGCAGTCTGCTCTATCTAAACACAGTTAACTAATTCCACGGTGCAGGGCTTTCATGTCTGTTTATATGGACTATATACAAGATAAACTAAAATAAGACAATTCACGTTTTAAAAATATAATATACAATTATCTTGTTCGTCTGATTGTAAAATACTAATTGAATGTCTCTAGGAAGTACCAGAATCACAGAACATAGCCTACCAATAGCACCAAGTGCAATGAAGGCATCTAGGAAATGGCATAAACACAGAATAGCCTACCAATAACTTCAGAAGAGAAATTGTTACAAACAGCGACGTATATCTCACATGTTACAAACTAAAGAAAACAAAAACAGCTAGCTGCCTCAATCCAAACGGGTTGATCACAATACTAGACAGGACCTTAAATAAGAACATTTAACAGGTCAAAAATGTAAAAGAAGCACCCATAAAGAACAAACACTACTAGGATCACAGTCTTGGTACAGTCTTAGCTCAATTATACTACCGCTAAAGCTTCACCTTAGGTTCAAATATTGTACTCATAAAACAAATATAAATGCAACTGTTTGGCTCGCATAAAAGTTCCCTGTCTCAATCAGTGAAACGTCACAGAAAAAAGTCAATAAAACTAAATCATTGTGTTGAACCAAGACCAGGGACTCGTGTAAACCGAAAATTATTCATGCGTTTGCTTAGTCATATAACTGCATAAGATTATTACATTGTGTTCAGCAGCTCATATCTAAACGTTTGATAAAGAAGCCTTAGAAAAGTTTCATAGATGATCTCATGAACCTGATCTTCGGTATTTTAAATGTTAAACAGATTTACCCTGTTCTGAATGTTGTCTACGTCACAGTGTGACATGTCTGAAATGAGGAGCTAAATTGACTCAGTCTATATACCATTTCTAGCTTATTCGGTCTGGAAAAAGAACTGTTCCAGTCCAGGATGCGGACCTGTATGCGAAGATACCGGCTGTTTGAACTACTACGAAACTAACGAATACATCATCGAGCTGGAGTGCATGGATGCTTACGGTTCCTCTGACACCAAGAACCTCACTATCGTAGTAACTGAAAATGAATCTCCTGTTTTGACTAATCTTCCTGGTAAATCTGTCATTAAGAAAAACTTTTAATTATAATATAGAAGTATAAAATTACTTAAATAAAGAGGACTTCTCTGTTGTATATGAAAGTAGACGCAATATACAGAGACACATATGACTAACCGCGAAACATTCCGACTCCGGAGTATGTTTTACCTTGAACAATGTCTTAGCTTCTTCCAACAATGAATGTCCTCACTACACGGCATGGACATGCAGGTTGACCGGGTCGTTGTTTGTGTGGTCGATGATACCCCTTAAAGGCAGACATAAATACTGTTTATCCGCCAATGTCATTAAAGGGACTGCATACACCCGATGGTTTTATAAGGGGGATAACTTAAATGACTTCCTGTTTGCTTTACTGCAGGGCATGTCTCTTCTGAAAAGGAGCCTACATAATAAGGACAGAATTTGTTACCACTTTTCAGAAGGGGACCGGAACATTTTGAACATCGTTGCCTCCCCTGAAAGCGTATCCATTCCCACTTATTTGTTTCTAATGATATCCTTCTAGCAGGTATATATAATAGTAATAATAGAAAGATTGCACCCAGTCTATGGTATATGCATTTGCTACAAAGAAATGTTTTGATATATACTGATTCACAAAAAACGCAAGACTACTACCGAAGCGCAAGGAGAAGAAGGAGCCGGGTGGTTTTAACAGCAATTAAGACGAATGGATACACTGTAGTTTTCTGTCATTATAACAAGAGGAATAAATATTGTGACCTACTGATTGCCCCCCTGCATACCTAGCTCCTTCGGAAAAATAATTACACTAAAATATAAAAAAAAAATTGATTCCGATGGTACCAAGTCGTCTTCTTGTTATGGTGGACCATTTTATAGAAGTGAGGTGAAAACCGTTTTGACAGATACCGCTCAACACATATACCCTTGAAAAGGTGTCCATCCCTTAATATTTATCTGAACTTGCTAGTGCATACACGTTTTTGACACGTGTTTTTTATTTATTTACATTTTCATATTACTATGTACTTCAGCAAAGAAAGGAAATGTAAAAACTTGACATATATACACAGGGTTTTGTATTTTATCTAATTACTTAGCTGCTGATACAAATTTCAGAAACTACACTTTTAGTTGAGCATTTTTATAAGCTCGCATTCAAACCTATAATCTGTATTGTAAACTATTCCTGAATATAGTAGAGATTCAGGAATTGTATTAGTAAAGTATTACGTTAACAAGTCGATACTATGTTTACCTTATAATATATAGTGAAATCAGGAGTCTGTATTGGTCTACATTATTAGGCGGATTTCCATTACTTTGCGGATTTACGGGGTATAAGGAAGTAAATCAAATTCTAAATTAAATTGTGAGATCAAAGAAAATGTCTTCAGTGTAAAGGTACATTAGCTGAAAGAAGCTTTCATATGCAATGGGTACAGAACTATGATAAAACACTTAGTGTTATCCGTCCAATACTGTGTTTCTTGTCCTTCGATCTGTTTAAAACTAGCATTTACTAACATCACAGAAATAGAGTAGTCATTGTTTAGTTATATGTTTTGAACTCAAAGCTTGATTATTCTAGCCACAGTGAATGCAACAAACTTGGGCCAGAGTGGTGACGTCATATTTTCAACAATAGTGTCCAATCTTCCAGCAAACGAAAGACTTTTCTACAAGCTACAGAAAGGAGTAAACACATCTTACCAGCTTGGAACAGAAGATTTGTTTGATTTGAATACAAGTAAAGTGATATTATGTTTTTGCTTTTAACACCTAGTCTCTTTCCTAATCACTATTGCAGATGATTCTAAGGTAAAATTCCTGCTATTTTGTACAAGGAAGACAACTTTTGCGACTCCCTGTTTGCTTTTCAGCACAAATATTTTTTTTTTCTATAATGGGCCTTTAAGTGAACTATTTACTCCCATGGCGAGCAAATTCTTTTTTTAGAGCAGACCTCATTTCATAAGGGGAGCGAATGAAAGTTATCTACTCTTAAGGTGTAACTATACCCATCCACTAAATATAATTGAATCAACCTTTATAGTGCAGTATTATTGAAATGAACTATTGCGCCAAGACCGAAATTGCCGACCCTGCAAAAGCATACTGTAGCTAAAACACCGTACCGCCATATGCAAAGAAAGGTAAGAGAAAAGTCCAGGGAGTGCCACAATCACAAACCTCAGCCCTTCCCAGACACCAAGAGGAAGAGGGAACAGACAAAACCAAACAAGCACAAATCGAACAAACTTACGAACGTTTATGCAAATTTAGCATGTTCTATATTTTCAAAGCAACTTTAAGGATGCAGTAATCCTTAATTGTAATTATCGAAAAAGTGAACAATTGGTTTTTTACATCATGGAGACGTTACTGAAAGGCAAATAGTAAAGGTCATTACCAAATCAGTATAGTTCGATCTGGATCTTTACCGTTTGCTTAAGCGTTTCCGTCTAAATATTAAGGATACAGTATGGGTTAAAATATTATATTTTTAAGCTCTTTTACATTTCTACAGAATTGTGTTCCTCATTGAAATGTGAAATACATGCAGAAACTACAGATTTTATCTTTAATAATAAATCTGTTATTTGAAAAAATCCTTTCTAACGGTAGTTGTTAATTTTGTTTTGCTTACCAACACTGCAATAAAAATGGCAATGGGTATAAAATATATCGCTGTTTTTTATCAGCTGCTCTTCACGCATAATTACCGAAGAATGACCATAATATTTTATGGCCTCGATGAATAGCTTTATGGGTTTTGACCAACAAAGGTGTAAATAGCTGTCTATCATTGTATCATAACATACCTGTTCTCAGGTTTAGGACTTGATTGGAAGTTGATTATTTTTGCTTAATAAATGTATAACAAGAAGCTTTTTCGATTTGCTGTTAAAAATTATTGGAAACTGGGGAACAGTCCTTGTAGTCTTGCCTTACTTTAGTCCAGGTTTTCTGTGTGTACTATGAGAAATGAAGATCGTTTGGTTTCAAACAATCGTGGCTTATTTCTGGAAACTGGAAAACAAGGATCTGAAAAAAAAAGACTTGAGAGCATTCAACTCTTGTATTTCTAGACAAAACTAGATGAAGTTTGGCATATATAAATTTTGATATATTGTCTCAAATGCTTTGTCAGAATTTCTTTGTAAGGTCTTTTTGAGGTGAAGGATTAAAAATACTGTGGATTATGTATTTGGCTATTTTTACTTCTAGTCATTTTTTCTTTACAATTTTGTGATACTGGTTTTGTTCACTAATACACGTTTAGTCTATCCTAGAATTTTGGACTCTGTCAGGGCTTTTGTTTTTATTCTGAATCAACTATGATGTTGACAGGACTAATATGTCATATTTTACCGACCACTGTTTACTTACTAAATGCAGATAAAAACTACAGCTGGTGTTTGTAAAACACTATGTCCCCAACTGCCTGACTCTAACACTGCTTGACTCCAACACTGCTTGCCCATGACGGTAACAACAGTACAAATATACGAGATTTCAATGTTATTTTATTAAAAGGGAAATAACTCTAAAATGGGAGATAATTCGGATAGGAAAAAATATGGGTCACCTATTTTTTCATGACGAATCCATATATGAAATTTCAAATTAGCATGCACAGTTCAAAACTTATGCTATGCATCAAAAAATGTGCAATGTAAAAATACCCAAAATGACAAACGGCCATAACTAAAGAAGTACTTTTCAGAATTTATTCAAAAAGTAATCGGGTCATCTACTCATCACTACCTATCTATTCCTTAAATTTCAAGGCTCTAGCTTCAATAGTTTTTGAGATATTTTGTTGACAAGATTCCATCCATATTTCTTCAAAGGGCCATTACTCACGAAAGGGGCATAATCCTGATGGAAAAATACGTGTCAGCTATTTTTTCATGAGGAAACCATACATGAAATTTCAAAACCCTGGCATGCACAGTTCAAAATCTTTGCTAAGCATCAAAGTGTGCAATGTAAAAATGCCCAAAATGACAAAGGGTCATAACTCAAGAAGTACCTTTTAGAATTTATTCAAAAGTTAATCAGTCATCTACTCATCGCTACCAATGTATTTCTTAAATTTCAAGGCTCTAACTTCAATAGTTTTTGAGATATTTTGCTGACAAGACTTCATGCATATGTTTTTCAAAGGGCCGTAACTCAGGTAAGGGGCATAATCCTAATAAGAAAAAAATATGTGTCAGCTATGTTTTCATGAGAAATCTAAATATGAAATTTCAAAACCCTAGCATGCACAGTTCAGAACTTATACTATGCATCAAAAAGTGTGCAATGTAAAAATGCCCCAAAATGACAAGGGGCCATAACTCAAGAAGTACTTTTCAGAATTTATTCATAAGTTAATCAGGTCATCTATTTATCACTACCAACCTATTCCTCAAATTTAAATGCTCTAGCTTCAATAGTTTTTGAGATATTATGCTGACAAGATTCCATCCAAATTTTTTCAAAGGGCCATAACTCAAGAAAGGGGCAGAATCCTGATAAGAAAAAAATACGTTTCAGCTATTCTTGCATGAGGAATCCATATATGAAATTTCAAAACCCTAGCATGCAAGGTTCAAAACTTATGCTATGCATAAAAAAATTTGAAATGTAAAAATGTTCACAGTTATAAAGGGCCATAACTCAAAAAGTAGTTTTCAGAATTTATTCAAAACTCAATCAGGCCATCTACTCGTCAATAACAATCTATTCACCAGGTTTCAAGGCTCTTGTTTCAATAGCTTTTGAGATATTTTGCTGACAAGATTTCATACATATTTTTCAAAGGGCCATAACTCAGGAAAGGGGCATAATCCTGATGGGAAAAAAATACGTGTCAGTTATTTTTTCATGAAAAATCCATATATGAAATTTCAAAACCCTAGCCTATACGGTTCAGAAGTTATGCTATGCATCAAAAAGCGTGACGGACGCACGCACGGACTGACGGACGGACGCACGCACAAACGCCCCAGAAGCAATATGCACCTCCAACTTCTTCGAAGTTGGGGGCATAACTAATTAGGCAGTTCAAAAGGATAGCATCTCAGCTTTAAAATGATATATAACATGATCATGTGACTGCATGGAAAAAGGTTAAAAATAAAAAAAGGGTAGAAGCACGGTTGCGGTCATTTGGGTGAACTGTGTTCTTAAGCTTTCTGCCATTTCCGCCGTTTATGACTTCTTATTAGCTTTCCAGAACACCAAACCCCTTCTGAAAAGAGCTCTACTCTACATGGAAATACTTTGGTCCCTCTGTGAGCATTATTTTCCTTAAAAATAGACTGCTTTTCAGAAATAGACAAAAACAAGTTGGCAGTATCAGAAAATCAAACATACCTCAAGGCATAATTCATTTGTATTAATGCATAATTTACCGCATAAGAAAATGACTCTTCGGGGTATATGCGAATGGCAAAGATGTAGATCCGCCAACGAAGTCACACTACCTGACAATGGATTTGCTATTCACAAATTAATTACATAGTATCCAATAATTACCCCCGCCTTTTCGAAGAAAATCGACGGGACATGGCATTATGCTTCCGTGGTGCGTGGTGCGTGATGCGTGATGCGTGGTTCCGAGTTTGTAGTAGGTACCTTGTGAGCGCAACTCCTCCTACAGTTTTGGACCGATCATTTTGAACCTTCACAGGTGTTTTGATAATGGTCTGAAGATTTGCATGTGCTTTTTAAAGAATCATTAAATTATTTTTTCCCTTTTTCACATTTTTAGACTTAGACATTTTTTGCACGGTTTCGAGTTCGCAATTCCTCCTACAGTTTTATACCAATCCGTCTGAAACTTCACACGTATCTTAATCATGGTCTGAAAATATGCATGTGGTTTTTACAGAATCCTGAAATAATTGTTTTTTTATCAAATTTTTCACATTTTTAACTTAGACTTTTTTTCATGCTTCAATACTATGAAAGTGTATATGTAGTAGATACCTTGTGAGCGCAACTCCTCCAACAGTTTAAAACCGATTCTTTTGAAACTTTACAGGTGTTTTAATCATGGCCTGAAAATATGCATATGCTTTTACAGAATCCTTAAATTATTTTTTTCACTTTTTTTCACATTTTTAACTTAGACTTTTTTGCACGGTTCCGAGTTTGTAGTGGGAACCTTGTGAGCGCAACTCCTCCTACAGTTTTATACCGATCCTTCTGAAACTTCACGGGTATCTTAATCATGTTCAGAAGATATGTATGTGGTTTTTACAGGATCCTGAATTTTTTTTTTTCAATTTTGTTTTTACATTTTTAACGTAGACTTTTTTCATGCTTCAATACTATGAAAGTGTACGTGTAGTAGGTACCTTGCGAGCGCAACTCCTCCTACAGTTTTATACCATTCCAACTAAACCTATACAGATGTTATAACCATAGTCTGAAGATATGCGTATGCTTTTAACAGAATCTTGAAATTACTTTTTTTTTTTTTTACTTTTTTCACATTTTTTAACTTTTAGCATAGACTTTTTTATGCTTCAATACTATGAAAGTGTATATAGTAGTAGGTACCTTGTGAGCACAACTCCTCCCACAGCTTTAAAAAAATGCTTCTAAAACTATACATATGCTCTTGGAATCTTGAAATTATGTTTTTTTTATTTTTATTTTATTTTTTCCACATTTTTAGCCTTTTAGCTTCATTTTTCTTCCTGCTTCAATACTTAGGTTAAGTGATACAGGACCAATGGTCCTCTGGTTAACTTACCCATTTTTAACTGCTCAAATAAAAATAAGGCGGGGGACATAAATTCCCTATGGAATTGGCTTGTTCTGTCAGAGGTCAGCTAAAGCCCTGGTCCGCGTATGCCCGCAATTTTAGCAGCGAGGTTTAGTCAA
This sequence comes from Anodontia alba, assembly GCA_964016985.1. Taxonomy (NCBI): domain Eukaryota; kingdom Metazoa; phylum Mollusca; class Bivalvia; order Lucinida; family Lucinidae; genus Anodontia; species Anodontia alba. The sequence goes on from OZ024826.1 coordinate 46,143,633, forward strand.
AGTTATTTAACAAAAATATATGGAGATGACCTGGAAAGGCTACGATCATGGAACAACGCCCTCCCAAGACATCTAATAAGGCCTAATGACAAAATAAAAACGTGAAATTGCCGGTAAATTTATTTGGATCTTAGCAATGTTCATTTTCTATCAAATTTTCGATAATATACGCTTAAAATTTTTATTGCATAAAAGATCGTCTAAATATTTCTGCAATGGCATTGTTTTTAATTAAATCACATCGCATTTCTTACCATAGGTAATGGCGAAGTATATATTAATTTCGACCCCAGTCATGAATTCAGCCAAGTGTTTGAAATGTTGATTTGTGTGAGGGACAGGAGAAATGAAGTCTGTGGCAATCTTACAATCGTATTCCGTAAGTAACGTCTTATCTATATTCTTTTAAAAGTATTGTATTATCTTCAGTAAGTGTGGCTTTTATCTTTATTCATTTTTATAATAACATTTCATAGTTTGCCTTCAACGTAAAAGAAATATATACCCTGTAAGTAAGAAAATTTACAGAAAGTGCAAATAGCACGATTTTATTGACGGTAACTGACCGATTATTGCAGATGTACTCTTTTTGTTTTGTCATTTTCATTCATATTTTTTCCAATTCCTTGGGAAGGCAGTTCTTCTTTTGGAAATAAATATATCTTTCCTACATACTTTCACCGCTATTCAAATAGTTCTTTATTTTCTGTTACCATTACTACCTTAATTATGTCAAAACTGTTTTACCTTTCTTCTGCAAAGGATCTACTCTGAAAGGAAAGAACTTGCTCCCTTTGATAGCAAATTCATTCCTTTTAGATTAGATTCCTTTTCAGACACGCTTTTGTGGACAGAAAAGCAAACCGGAAGTCACAAAATTTGTCTCCCTTGTAAAATGTGGCTGAAAAAATACTTAATGCATCGTCCTTTTAACTAGATTGTTTAATAGCGCAAAAACATTATGTTAAAATGTCCCTTTAATAATTCTTGTATTATAATTCAATGTCACAGCTGGTAGAATAAATTTAACTGTACCTAATATAGTGTGTCATGTAACTAGAACACTGATGCTGGAAATCCCTGGATGAAAAGGGTCGATATCGAATCCCTGCTGGTAATTTATGAAACAAATTGATTCTAATGGTGTTTGATATTTATCTGGTCGTGTGCCTTGTGGCTGCTCATTGCGGTTTTATCAGGTTTTGTCCTCTTGATTGTCTTGTTGTGTTTAGTGGATTCTATCTAGCACTGCAATAAATGTGTTAGAGAAGAGGTTTTATGATTGGTTGAATTAAAGGGTCATGTCGAGCAGGTCAGTTTAACTAATCTATAAAATATACTTTTCCTGGGCAGGCTTAGTCCTCTAAGCGATTAACTAGTATTTGTGCACATTCTTTCGCCAGAAATTGACAACTTGAATCAGCGTAAAGGAGAGAATGACAGATTAATCTCTACGACAGATTGTTGCCGGACTGGTTGGGGATCGAACCCTTGACCTCCTGATCACTATTTGGACGCGTGTATTCGATTGAGCCACCGTGGTCTGGGGAAGAGGTAGCTAGTTTGTTTGCTCTCCATTGGTTTGTGCTTATGTACTAGTTGTCATGGTGTGTTTGCTTTTCCTCTGGATGTCATTGGTAGGCTATGTTCTGTGGCTGTTGCTGGACATCTCCTCTACTAGTTTTGACCCTCTATGACTTGGCCATCACTTACAATTGCTTTTAATGGTCTCTTGGTTGTTCTCATGTATTTTGATGATCTTTAAGGTTAATTTGTACCCAAACCGTTTTCTTACGAATGCTAACATGAGTTTGACAAAGTATATATATATTTCAATATAGCAGTAAACCCAATAAAATGAATTCTCTCTGTGTTTGTCACCTAAAATGAAATACAAAAACTGTAAGATGTCCATGAACAGACACAATAATAGAGGTTAGCCTACCAATGACACCAAGAGGAAAAGCAAACAAACCAAGACAGAAAGGATTCACACCACAAACTAAAGAATAGCACAGCAACCGGCTCTTTCTTCCCCAACAAGGTGATCACAATGCTAGATAGGATCCACTAAACACGACAATAAGATAACGAACAGGACAAAACATGAAAAAGCCCCTCAACGGCCAGCCACAAGGCCACACAAAGAACAAATACAATAACCAAATTCTGGGAACTGGAGATCCTTTGAAACAAAGGACACATAACAGCAGATTTGTAATATAATTAACAATATCACTCAAGACTGATAGCACCGGTTTAAGCGACAATCTTTTGAATACACCAAATGGACCAGTCGTATCAGATAAGAACGCATAAACGACCTATGACGCAATACGGGAGGACGTTCTACGACGGTTACACGGCAAACCACCATCTACAGTGGAGGTTAACAACATTATGAACCAAGTGATCCTTTGAAAGTACAGAATACAACAAACAAAACGAAATCGGTCATTGAAAAGCAAAGAGCACATCAAGAGTAGTAGAATGGATCCTTTGAAAGCAAGGAATGCATTACAGGAAATATTCTAAAATAAGAATCCTTTGGAAATACAGAACAAATAAAAACGGCAAAAAGCGGACTCGGTTTGATTGCACCTGTTTCTGAGGAATAATTCCTTACGCGCAAGATGCTTTCAGCGGAATTGTATTTCCACATAGAGTGTAGAGATGAAAAAAATAAGGACAAAACCAAAGCCACATATGATTTTGGACTATTCTCTTATTCACTATATATTCAGAGTAACAAGTAGTACAGATGCGCAGGCTGATCAGGACCTCAATTGACCGCATACAACAATAAGGGCCATTTTGTCATGAAACGGTCTAATTTTACAATGCAGCGGAAGGTGAATAACACCGTTCGTAAAACTGTTGACTCTAATTTCCACCATAGACGAAGCCACAATAGCCAATACATGTGCCACAACGTAAATAACGCACAAACAATTAGGACACTTATCTCTTCAGTCGGCATAAATGGGTCCTGTTAAATTTATTGTCAGAATGTTTGGGACAATTTCAATAATTCTACAGAAAGCTATGTGTAGTGCGCCTATTTCAAAACCAACACAAATACCTATGTAAGTATTTTTTATCTTTCTCGTCAGACTATTCACATGAATATAAGTTATTCAATAAATCTGTTTGTTTCAGACGGCTGTTTCCAGACACCTATATGCATCGACCAATCAGGTCTAAATATTAATGACACCCATAATATCGGAGAAGAACTATTCACAATGATTGTTCCGGATCCTACTGATCAGTTTGCTGGACAACCATTCACGGGGCTTTTCTTTTCCATAAACAGCTCTTCACTGGATGTTGCAGCAATAAATCACACAACAGGTAGGCTAATTCAGTTAAGTTTGGGTAACAGGGTTGCCATCATTTTAGGAAAGGGTTGCCAACTCTGTTTGCCTTCCGTTCTATTTTGGGTTGTTTAATTGTATTTGTCTGTCATCGCCTTTGATGTTTAGAACTTTGTATGGATCTGATTGTATCAGCTCTTGAGTTCCATTACTTACTTTGCTACATGCTTTACCGTATAAACCTTAAATAGAAATGCCTTCGCAAACAGTTTATACCTTGATCAAACATGTTTGCGACTCCTCAAGCAATTTATACACATCAACATATAGAAATAAGCTTGATCACAGTTTAGGAAAAGTAAAGTAAATAATTAATGTGTCCGAATACTAAGGGAAAATATTTTTCTATTTTTTTTTTCCCAGAAAATAAGGTTGAAAAGTTGATACAGAACATGTTAGTTGTCTAAATAATTTTCCCAGAGACAATATAATTTAAAGATCAACTTGTTTCTAATGTATTCATTTGAAAGATTTAGCGTTGCAGCTGAATGACACTATTCGATTCAGGTAATCTACACGTGATAAAACATTTAAGTAAAGATACATACAAAATGGCATTACCACGAAGCACAGCCTTCCCGAGACAAAACGATGAAGAGATGGGAGCTAAAAATGACAAAACAAACGCCAAATATGAAACCACCGACAGCCCAACAAAGAAGAACTGCATTAGAGGAAGTGCCCTGGAACGGCCAGTAAAATACTACTAGGTGTGGGGGCCTGTGCCAGTTTTACTCGCGCTAAACCTCACACACTGAATTCTAATATAGTTCCAAATACAAACATATGTTCGGTCCGCCATAGGTGTTCTCTATCGGATCAGCGACACATGATAGTCAAACATATACACACAGGAAAACATACACAGAATATAGCACAGAGTCTCTCTGAAAACGGAAAAATATTTACTGCCCGTGATATTACTGCGCGTATGCGCAGACCATTTTCATATCCATCACATTTACACATCAGACACATTTATTTGCGAATCAAATCATATGATAAATTACAACTTTAAAATATATGGCGATATGTTGACGCATTTTAGATGCCATTAATTGTTTTTGCTTGGAATACATAAATAAATAAAGCAGTCAGGTCAATCAGTATTGAACACAGACTATTTATTTCGTCAGATTTGCAAAAGACGTATATTTGTAATTTCCGTTGCGCTAACTGATTTGCCGGCTACCTAAACCAAAATACGACGTTTATAACAAACGGTAACTTGATTGGCTGAAAAGTGAAAAGCAGTTACCGTTTCGCAAACGTTTACAAGCTTGAGTAACTCTAATTTGATTGGTTACAAGCTCTAACGCTCGAAAATGTTTTTTTTTTTTTTTTTTTTTTTTTTTTTTTTTTTTATAACTTTGCGTTTCGCGTGAAACGTTTTCATAACTTTGCGTTTTCATAACGTCGCTTTGAGTATCGACTACGTTTTCTGCGGGTTCCCTTAGGAAATACAAACGATGTGGTCACTGTAGTTCTGATGCCGCTTAAAATTGCAAACTATTTGTGTTAGATCCGTGTAGGATCTCCACTTCATTAGTGAAACATCATTGTAAGCAACATTAATTACAAACATGATGATTAAATAAATTAGAGGGTTCAATGGCGATCTGCAGCTTTAGTACATGTAAAGCACAATTTGGACCACAACACGTCCGACTGCATCGCCCTACTGAAACAAATTTAGTAAGCAGCCGTCATTCAGTTTGAGGCTAGGCTCACCGTTGTGCAAGTAAAGAGAAGAGCAGAGGTGTCGGCCATTAATGGGTTTACAGCCATGAATGCAGTTTCTCTCTGAACATTCTGTTGTAAGAGGAAAAAACTCTTGCAACTCCAAAATACAAGTATCATGTCCGTTCCGCGAATGGATCATACGTTTCTGGGAGATATTGCAGTGAAATATATAATCATTTGCATTAATGTAAAACAAATTTGAAGACAGTGGGTTCATTTCTGAACGAATTTCCTTTCAGGTGTAATAACAACGACTGGTAATATCACAGTCTATCCGTCATATCCAGACAAGAACTTTTCAATAGTTGTGAGAGTGGCCAACTCAGAATCCTGTAGTTATTACTCTACTTGCACAATGTCATTAACGGTGATGTTCACAAACCGGGTACGTATGTGTATTGTAAACGTAAAACATATCACAGTCTACCCGTCATATCAAGAAGAGAACATTTCCATAGTGGTGGCCAACTCAGAATCTTGTAGTTAATATTCAACCTGCATGATTATACTAACGGTGATATTTACCAACCGGGTACGTATATGTATTGTGAATGTGCTTCTTATGAAAAGTGATTGTATTTTAGGAATTAATTTTATTTTTATGGATTTTAACGATGTGTAAACTCCGGCGAAACACCAACAAACTGAATAATGCCCGAAAGACGTTAAGTTTGTGACTGAATTCCGTGTGTTTACACATCGAGCAATCCTTTACATGTAGTCACTATTTTTAAAGTACTATAATATCTGGGGAGCAACTGCGTCAGCAAAACATGCCGCCATTCGCAAAAGGGCAGGAAACTTTCAGTTGTATCAACTTACTATAAATGGGCTGCATAAAGGGAAATATTTATAATAGACAAATCCAGGTTATCGGAGCTTCATAAGCACACGCTCATCAGTGCTTTTCTGAACAAAGTATTGTTGTCCATTCATGTCCGAATATGGATTGAAAATACCTTTTTCCAGTGCGGATGCAAATTACATGAAAACATAACTCTTTCTGCATTACTTCATGAAGAAGACGCAACGCTCATTCTTATTACAGCCAATAAGGATCTCCAATTTACCAGCAAATGTGACAGTTCACGAAGACTATGACGATAGAAAACTGCTTAAAACAATCTATATATCTGATGGAAATGCTGCAGATCAAGATAATGTTACTTGCAACATCAGTGAAAATCCCGATCCAATGCTAATTGAGCTCGTCCACGACGGAAACCATGCCTATGATTGTAAGACTATTCTTTTAAAATATGCTTTCTTATCTGACATTCAGTTTTAAGGGGATGTTTGCACTTAGTAGAGTCTCTGCCATTCGTACAAGGCAGACAAATTTAGTAATTTCCTGTTTGCTTTCCTGCCACGCAGTCCTCTTTTGCAAAGGGATCTACTCTAATCGGAAAGTATTCTCTACTAAGGGAGTAAATTATTTCCTTAAAGATTTGATTTGTTTTAGAAGGAAAGCAAAAACAATTTTAATAAAGTTGTTTCCTCTAAAATATCCATTCCCTTAAAGTTAGTTTCTACTGTTAATTCTACCAAACAGACCAATGTGATGGCATTGAAGTAAGACATAGTCGCAGTCTCGTTTATCTAAACACAGTAAATAAATTCCACGGTACAGGGCTTTCATGCTTGTTTATATGCAACATATACAAGATAAACTAAAATTAGACAATTCACGTTTTGAATTATAATATATAATTATCTTGTTTGTCTGATTGCAAAATATTATTTGACTATACATATGTATCTAGGGAGTGCCAGAATCACAGAACATAGCCTACCAATAACACCAAGTGTAATGAAGGTGTCTAGGAATTGCCATAATCACAGAACTTAGCCTACCTATAACACCAAGAGAAAGAGTTACAAACAGCCTAATTCACATATCTCACGTGCTACAAACTAAAGAAAACCAAAACAGCTAGCTGCCTCAATCCAAACGAGTTGATCACAATGATAGACAGGACCTAAACCAAAAACATTTAACAAGTCAAAACACTACAATGCCCCCTCAAAGAACAAACACTACTAGGATCACAGGCTTAGTGCAGTCTTAGCTCATTTTTATTACCGCTAAAGCTTCACCTTAGGTTCAAATATTGTAAAACAATCGACAATTTAATTGTCAGTCTCGCATAAAAGTTCCCTAGCTCAATCAGTGAAACGTTACAGAAAAACCAAACAAACAAAAACACATGTCAAGCAAACTAAAAAAAGGTAAGGGAAAAGTCCAGGGAGTGCCACAATTACAAACCGCAGCCCTTCCCCGACACAAAGAGGAAGAGGAAACAAACAAAACCAAACAAGCGCAAATCGAACAAACATACGAAAAGCACTAAGATTAGCTCTCTCTTCCCCAAGCGAGGTAGTCGCAATGCTAAAAGGACCGAAAAACACAATAACAAAATAACACAAGGTAAGACATAAAACAAATCACCTCGTAGAATAAACTAAAAAGCAACAAAGAGTAAGACTAACACCGGGACCACCGCCTTAGAACGATAAGTAGAATAAACTACCGCGGGGTTTAAAGCACGTTTACAGCTAACCAACTTCACCCTGGGTCCCGATGTTACTCCTAATACAGAAATATATAAAAATTCAGTTCGCATAAAAATTCCCAACTCAGCCAATGCATCAAAGCGAAAACATAAATCACTGTGATGAAACAAGAACGGGGGCCCGTGTAAACCGAAAATTGTTCTTGCTTTGTCATATAACTGCATAAGATTATTACTTTATGTTAATAACTCATATCTAAACGTTTGATAAACATACCGTAGAAAAGTTGCGTCGATGATCTCATGAATCCATCTTTGGTGTTTTAAATATTAAACTGACTTAATAACCCTGTTTTGAATGTTGCCTACGACTCAGTGTGACATGTCTGTAATGAGGAGCTTAATTGACTCAGTATTTATACCATTTCTAGCTTATTCGGTCTGGAAAAAGAACTGTTCCAGTCCAGGATGCGGACTTGTATGTGAAGGTGCCGGCTGTTTGAACTACTACGAAACTAACGAATACACCATCGAGCTGGAGTGCACGGATGCTTACGGTTCCTCTGACACCAAGAACCTGACTATCGTAGTAAATGAGAATGAATCTCCTGTTTTGACTAATCTTCCTGGTAAATCTGTCATTAAGAAAAAAAAATAATTATAATATAGCAGCACAAAAATTACTTAAATATAAAGGACAATTCTGTTGTATATGAAAGTAGACACAATACACAGAGACAAATTAACACAGATGACTAACCGCAAAAGATTCCGAATCCGGAGTATGTTTTAACTAGTAACGAACAATATTTTTGCTTCTTACATATAAACATTGAATGTCCTAACTAGACGGTATGTACAAGCAGGCTGACCGCGTCGATGTTTGCGTGGTCAATGATACCACTTTAAGCCGCAAAAGTCATTAAAAGGACTGGATACACCCGATGGTTTTTCTGCTATTTAATAAGGGAGATAACTATAATGACTTCCTATTTGTTTTACTGCATGGCACGCCTCTTCTCAAAAGAAGCCTATATTACAAGGAAGAATTTGTTCCCTCATTACATACTAGACCACTTTCAGAAGGGACAGAACATTTTTGACACAGTTGCCATCCCTCAGAGCGTATCCATTCCCAGTAATTTGTTATCCCCGCGCTTTTTGAAGAAAAAGCTGGGATATTGTGATACCGCACGTCCGTCCGTCGGGCCGGCCGTCCGTACGTCCGTCTGTAATGTCACACCATTGTTCCTAGACCATTTAAGCTAGAATTCACAGGCAATAGCACTATGGAGAAGGACTAGAGGAACACATTCGGAATTTTGATGTAACTCCTGGGGGCAGGGCCAGGGGGGGAGGGGGGGGAGGGGGGGGGAGGGGGGGGGTGATGGCGTGTGGCCCCAAAGGTTCCTAAATCCATTTTGTACAAACATAGTCATTTTGCATATCAAATCGAAGGTAAAGAAGAGTAAAATACAGTGGAGCAAAACTTTTACCCCGGGGCATGTCTGGGGGTCACTAGATTTCAAAAAGTAGGACTTTGGGTCCTTTTTTTCGATTGTCACACAACTCCTCTTAGGCATTTTGAGCTAGAACCTTGAAACTGTCACAGGTAATAGCCTTATGGATGATGACTGGAGGAATACATTCGGAATTAGATGTAACCCCTGCGGGCAGGGCCGGGGGATATGGCCCCGAAAGGTCCAAAATCCATTTTGTACAAACATAGTCATGTTGCATATGAAATCAAAGGTAATAAAGAGTAAAAGACAGTGGTGCAAATCATTTGCCCCGGAGACATGTCTGGGGTCACTAGAGGTCAAAAAGTAGGATTAGGGTCCTTTTTTGATTGTCACAAAACTCCTCTTAGGCTTTTTGAGCTCGAACCTTGAAACTGTCGCAGGTAATAGCCCTATGGATGAGGACTGGAGGAACGCATTTGGAATTTTGATGTGCATGGATATATGCAATGGCGCTGGCGCGGGGATAAGCGATGGCGCGCCATCGACTTGCTCTAGTTTCTAATGATATCCGTCTAGCAGGTATTTATAATAGTAATAATAGAAAGATTGCACCAGTCTATGGTATATGCGTTTGCTACAAAGAACTAGTATAATATATACTGATACACACACACAAAAAAAAAACAAAAGAAAAAAAACGCAACACTACTACCGAATCGTAAGGAGAAGAAGGAGGCGGATGCTTTCAACAGCAATAAAGTATACTGGATGCACTATATTTTTCTGTCATTGTAACAAGAGAGATTACTATTGTGACCTACTGGTTTCTCCCCTGCATACCTAGCGCCTTCGGAAAAAAAGTTTTACTCTTAAATGTAAGAATTTGCTCCCGAAGGAACCCAGTTGTCTTCTTGATATGTATGTATATATGGTGGACCCTTGTACAGAACGCAGGTGAAAACCATTTTGACAGATAACGTTAGGCGCTTCTAACGAGTACCCACAATCTATGTTTTGAGCAGAAATATGAAAAATATCAGATTTTTTTCTGGAAACTTTCAGTTTTTGGTAGTGAAATTTTCCATATATTTGAATAGGCGTGTTTTCGTAAAGCTAATATTTATCTGTATATGCTAGTGCATACACGTTTTTGACACGTGGTTATTTTATATATTTACATTTTCATATCACTTTGTAATTAAACAAAGAAAGGAAATGCAAAAGATAGACATATATACACAGGGTTTTGTATTTTATCTAATTAGTTAGCTGCTGATAGAAATTTCAGGTAACTACACTTTTAATTGTGCATTTTGCATCAGCTCGCATCCAAACCTACAATCTATATTGTTAACTATTCCTGAATATAGTGGAGTTTCAGGAATGATATTAGTAAAGCATTACATTAAATAGTCTACGCAATGTATACCTTAAAATAAATAGTTAAATCAGGAGTCTGTAAAAGTCTATATTATTAGGCGGATTTTCGGTATTGTGCGGATCTTACTGGGATGATGGAGTTTGTTTCTAAATCAAATTGTAGAAACAAAGAAAACGTCTTTAATGTTATCGGGAATTAGCTGAAAAGAAGCTGTTATATGAAATGGGTGCAGAAAAATGATAAAACACTTAGTGTTATCCGTCCAATACTGCGTTTCCTGTCCTCCAATCTGTTTAAAACTAACATTTACTAACATCATAGAAATAGAGTAGCCATTGTTTAGTTACATTTTGTGAACTCAAAGCTTGATTATTCTAGCCAAAGTGAATGCAACAAACTTGGGCCAGCGTGGAGACGTCATATTTTCAACATCAGTGTCCAATCTTCCAGCAAAAGAAATACTTACCTACACGCTACGAAAAGGAGTAGACACATCTTACCAGCTTGGAACAGAAGATTTATTTGCTTTGAATACTAGTAAATCTATATTATTCTTTTTGCCTATAACACATAGTCTTTTTCATTATCACTACTGCAGATGACTTGATACACTTGGTAGAATTTTTGCCATTTTCGACTTCCTGTCCGCTTTTCAGCACACACATTTCTTTCTAAAAAGGCTTTTAAAGGAAACAATTTGCTCCCAAGTACTTTGCTGTTAGAGCAGATCTTATTTTAAAAGAGGAGCGAAATTCAGGCGTAACTATCCCCATCCCCTAAAAATAATTGAATTAACCTTGATGATGCAGTATTATGAAAATAAAACTGTTGCGAAATTGCAAATCCTCCGAACGCAAACTGTAGCTAAAACACCGTATCTTCATATGCAAATTTATGATGTTCTATATTAAAAAAAAAAACTATTAGGATACAGTTCATCCTTAACTGCAGTTATCAAAACAAGTGCAAAAGTGGTTTTACTGAACGGCAAATTGTATGGGTCATTGCCAAATCAGTATAGTTTGATCTGGGTCTATGCCGTTTGCTTAAGCGTCCCCGTCTAAATATTAAGAATACAGTATGGGTTAAAATATTATTTTTAAGCAATTTTACATTTCTACAGAATTGTGTTCCTGATTGAAATGTGGCATACATACAAAAACTATAGATTACTATCTTTATTTATAAATCGATTATTTAAAAAGAATCTTTTTTTAACGGTAGTTGTTAATTTTGTTTTATTAACCAACACTGCAATCAAAATGGCAATGCCTATAAAATGTACTGATGCTTTCTTTTATTAGCTGCTCTTCATGCATATTTATCGAAAAATGTCCTTAAGATTTTATGGCCTGGATTCTGCTGGAATGTACAGCTTAATAGGTTTAAACCAACGAAGGAGTAAATAGCTGTAATGATGTCATGACATAGCTGTTCTCAGGTTTAAGGAAACTGATTATTTTTGCTTTATAAATCTATAACAAGAAGCTTTTTTGATTTGTTGTTAAATAGTATGGGACAGTCCTTGTAAGCTGGCCTTACTTTAGTCCGGATTTCTGTGTGTGGTTATGAGAGAATGAAGATTTATTGGTTTAAACTGGTTCAAATAGAGCAAATTCATCCGATACCGAGGCAACCTTTTAGAAATTGAAACTATGTATATCTAATGGCACAGTTTCCACCAAAATTTATGATAAACGGGACGGTTTTGATTTTGATATAGTCAATTTCCCTTTTCTGGATGGCGATGTCCCCCGGCGTACCTCATATGGGGTATACATATCTCAATTTATTAGATTCGCCAGAGCTTCTTCAAATCTTAGTGACTTTAACTACCGTAATAAAGCCCTTGCTGCCAAACTTCTTAGGCTGGGCTATCGTTATTTAAAACTTCGTAAGGCGTTTTCGAAATTTTATAGCAGACACAGTGCCTTGGTAGAAAAATATAGCGTCAGTCTGAAAACTCTATGCAACAAGGTATATCGGAACCAGAATTTTACGGTGACTTAGTGTACAGATTTAGAAAAAATGTATGAAAATCTAACTTTTCGGAGCAATTCAGAAAACTTATTAACCGCTATAAAAGAATTGGCTATAGCCTGGATATTATGCGGCAGACTGCATGGCTAGTTGTCAACCCAATCATTGTTGATGGCTATGCTTCACTCTTTAATTGCACGGCGGTGGTTCGGGCCTCAGACTCAATGACGGCCTCTTCGTAAAACTTTAACCAGTGGATTGGGGCTTGACGATATGTCTTTGGCTTGGCCCGCTGTGGTTCAACTATTGGTTTTCATTTACTCTTGCATACAGTGGAATTAGCCATGAGTACTGGTCTTTGTTTATTATAGTGGTAAATTTGATTTTTATGCTTTCGCTTTGATGCATTGACTGAGTTGGGAGCCTTTATGCGAACCGAATATTTGTGTATTTCTGTATTAAGAGTAGCATCGGGACCCTGGATGAAGTTGGCTAGCTGTAAAAGTGCTTTCAACCCCTTGGTGGTTTACTCTACTGAGCGTTCTAAGGCGGTGGTCCCTGTGTTAGTCTTACTCTTTGTTGCTGTGTGGTTTATTCTACGAGGTGATTTGTTTTATGTTTTATCTTGTGTCATTTTGTGCTTGTGATTTTCAGTCCTTTTAGCATTGCGATTACCTCGCTTGGGGAAGAGAGAGCTAATCTTAGTGCTTTTTGTACGTTTGTTTGACTTGTGCTTGTTTGGATTTGTCTGTTTCCTCTTCCTCTTGGTGTCTGGGAAGGGCTGCGGTTTGTGATCGTAGCACTCAATGGACGTTTCTCTTACCTTTTTTTTTTCAAACAATTGTGGCTTATTTCTTCAAACTGGAAATTTAGGATTTGAGAATAGTTAAAAGCATTCAATTATTTTATAACTGGACAAAACTAGATGAAGTTTGGCATATATAAACTTTGATATATTGTCTCAAATATTACATCAGGATTTCTTTTTAGCTGCTTCAATTCAGAATTTGTGAGGTCATTTTGAGATGAAGGTTAGAACATTTACTATGGATAATTGATTTGGCTATAAAAAGGTAAGAGAAAAGTCCAGGGAGTGCCACAGTCACAAACCGCAGCCCTTTCAAGACTCCAAGAGGAAGAGGAGTCAGACAAAATCAAACAAGCGCAAATCGTACAAACGTACGAAAAGCACTAAGATAAGCTCTATCTTCCCCAAGCGAGGTAATCGCAATGCTAAAAGGACTGAAAAACAAGAACAAAATAATACAAGGTAAGACATAAAATTTATCGCGTCGTAGAAAACAACATAAAGCAACAAAGAGTAAGACTAACATCGAGTAATAGCTTTACTTCTAAACATTCTTTCAAATTTTTGTGACACGGTTTTTTTAACTAATATATCTTCAGTCTATCACAAACTTTTGGACTCAGTCAGGGCTTTTGTTTTGATTCTTAATCAACAATAATGTTGACAAGGCTAAAATGTAATTTTTTACTTACTTCCTTTAACTTACTAAATTCAGATAAAAATCAGTTAAATATTTCAAAGAATAGAATCTCAGCTTTAAAATTATATATAACATGATTATGATGATGCATGGAAAACGGCTGAAAAGATGGGTATAAACATGGTTGCGGTAATTTCGTGAACTATATCCTTAAAAGTAATAAAGGCGGGTTGGAAACATTTAGTAAGCTTTTTGCCATTTCCGCCTAGTGAGACGTATATGACTTCCTGAACTTTCCAGAACACCAAACCGCTTTTGAAAAGAGTTTTTACTCTACATGGAAATACTTTGCTCCCTCTGTGAGCATTTTCCCTTGTAGATCGCTTTTCAGAAATGGAGGACAAAACAAGTTAGTAGTATCAGAAAATCAAACATACCTCATGGCATAACTCATTTGTATTATAACATAATTGACAGCGCAAGAAAAGGATTCTTCGGGGTATATGCCACTGGCAAAGACACAGATCACTGAACGAAGTCACACTATCGGACAATGGATTTGCTGTACACAAAGTAATTTCACAGAATCCAATAATTCTGTCAGCGAAGGCCCTGGTCCGCGTATGCCCGCAGACGTTTTTAGCTGCGCGGCTCAGTCATAGTTATGTAAAACAATACATGGAGAAGATGACTTGGAAAGGCCACGATCATTCAACACCGCCCTCCCAATACATCAAGTAAGACCTCATGAAACGAAATAAAAACGAAAAACACGAAATAAAAACGACAAAAATGGCCGAGGAATGTATCTGGATATTAACGATGTTTATTTTCTATCTTAATTTTCGGTACCAGACGTTAAATGTGTTTATAACATAATGTATCCTCTAAATGTTTCCGCGATGGCATTGCTTCTAATTAAATCACATCGTATTTCTTATCATAGGTAATGGCGAAGTATATATTAATTCAGATCCCAGTCATGAATTCAGCCAAGCGTTTGAAATGTCAATTTGTGTGAGGGACAGGAGAAATGAAGTCTGTGACAATCTGACAATAGTATTTCGTAAGTAATACCTTATCTATATATTTTTTTTTTAAAAAAATATTGTTTCATCTTCATTTAGTATGTTTTTCTCTTTATTTATTTTGATAAACAATTTCACGTTTTGCCTTCAACGTAAAACAAATATGTACCCTGTAGGTAGGAAAGTGAAAATAGCATGATTTTATTGACGGTGACTGACCGGTTATTGCAGATGAACTCTTTTGTTTCGTCATTTTCATTCATCTTATCTTCCTCCAGTGCCTTGGGAAGGCAGTCCATTTTTTGCAGATAAATATGACCTTTCCTACGTACTTTTTCTACTTTATAAATAGCTATTTATTTTTCTGTTACCGTAACTACCTTCATTATGTCAAAAGTGTTATACCTCCCTTCTGATGGGTCTACTCTAAAAGAAAAGAAACTTGCTTCCTTTGATAGCAAAAGTAGATCCCTTTTCTGGCTGGCTTTTGTGGACAGAAAAGCAAACCGGAAGACACTAGATGTTTTATAGCACGAACAAAAAACATCATGTTCAAAAAGTCCCTTTAATAATGCTGCTATCATTATTCAATGTCATAGCTCATACAATAAATATAACAGTACCTAATATAGTGTGCCATATAACTAGAACACTGATGCTGGAAATCCATGGATGAAAAGTATCGATTTCGAATCCCTGCTGGTGATTTATGAAAGAATTTGGTCCTGGTGTTGTTTGTTCTTTATGTGGTCGACTTCCTTTTGACTGATCTTTACGGGTTTTTTTATGTTTTTTTCCTGTTCGGTGTCTTGTTCTGTTTAGTGGATTCTGTCTAGCACTAGAATCAAATCACTTTGTTGGGAAAGAGGGCTTTTTGGTTGATTAGAGTCATGTCAAGCCTGTCAGTTTAACTAACCACATTTCTTCCAGGACAGTCTTAGTCCTCTAAGTGGTTAACTAGTATTTGTGCACATAAATACGCCAGAAACTGCCACTGTTTGAATCAGCGAAATAGAGAGAATGACAGTAGAAAATTATATATCTCTACAAAAGAATGCTGTCGGACAAGGCGGGGATCTAACCCTCGACCTACTGATCACTATTCTGACGCGCGTCCGACTCAGCCACACATTTTTTCCTGGACAGTCTTAGTCCTCTAAACGGTTAACTAGTATTTGTGCACATAAATACGTCAGAAACTGCCACTGTTTGAATCAGCGAAATAGAGAGAATGACAGTAGAAAATTATATATCTCTACAAAAGAATGTTGTCGGACAAGGCGGGGATCTAACCCTCGACCTACTGATCACTATTCTGACGCGCGTCCGACTGAGCCACCGAAATCTGGGGAAGCTGTAGCTAGTTCCGTTGCTTTTATTTTTTGATTTTTGCTTGTGTACTGGTTGTCATGGTGTGATTGCATTTCCTGTGGGTGTCATTGGTAGGCTATGCTCTGTGATTGTGATTGTGGCTGTTTCTTGACAGCTCCTTCACTAGTATTGACCCTCTATAACTTGACCAGCGCATACAATTGTTTTTTTAGTCCCTTTGTTGTTCCAGATATATGAATTCATGTATTTTGATGATATTCAAGTTTAATTTGAGCGCAAATCGTTGGTTTTATAAATGCTTACATGAGTTTGACAAAGCATATATATTTCAATTTAGCAGGTATACTCAATAAAAATAAATTCTTTCCGTGTTTGTTACCAAAATCATACAAACACTGTAAAGTAGCTATGCATGAACAGCCACAATAATAGAAACTAGCCCACCAATGACACCAAGAGGAAAAGCAAACACGACAGAAATGACTCATACCATAAACTAACTAATAGCAAAGCAACCGACTCTTTCTGCCCTACCAAGGAAATAACAATGCTAGACAGGATCCACTTAACACGACATTAAGACAACGAACAGGACAAACCATGAAGAAAGCCCCGCAGTGAGCAGCCACAGTGCCAACCAAAGAACAAATATAATAACCCAATATAATTCCGGGAACAATGGATCCTTTGAAACAAAGGACACATAATAGTTGATTTAGTTTTATTGAGTCCATTCATGAACTGTAGTATAATTGACAATACCGCTCACAACTGCTAGCACCGGTTAAAGCGACAGTCTTTAAAATATTCCAAAACGATTCATAATACTAAAGGATAAGTACGCATAAACGACCCAATGATGCAGTACGAGGAGACACTCTACGACGGTGTGACGGCATAACCACGACCTGCAGTGTAGGTAAATAACATTATGAAACCGAGTTTTCATTTGAAAGCACTATATACATTAAACAAAACAAAGTCGGTCATTGAAAACCAAAGAGCACATTAATGGTAGTAGAATGGATCTTTTGACAGCAAGGAATACATTACAGGAAATATTCTGAAGTCGGAATCCTTTTAGAAATACAGAACAGAACAAATCAAAAACGGCAAACAGCAGACTAGGATTGATTGCATCTGTTCTTGAGGGATACGTCCTCACGCCTAAGCTGCTTTAAGCGGAATTCTGTTTGCACATATAATGTTTGAGCTCAGTAAATCAAAGGTACTAGATTTTTTTATCATATCAGCACTGTATCAAAGTGCGGGCGAAGTATGCCCGCAACATTAAACAAATACTGTCCTATTACCATAATGGCCAGTAAATACCTCAGAAACAACAGGAAATAAATCTCTGATAACACCTTAATAAGTGTCTCTTTTGCGAAAATGTTAGTGTAGATGCCCAGGAAATCCCACAATCACGAAGCACGATTCATCCGAGGCAGAAAAAAGGAGAGGTGAAGAAAACAATAGGGACAAACAAACACCATATACATATACAACCAAAAATGCCCAAGTAAAGAGCTTAAATTAACTCTGAAGCTTAACATGGAATGAACTTTGGGTTTCTTTAATGCAGCTTGAACGCTTTCAACACGAAAAAATGCAATTCTATTCTAACCGAAGTGGAACAGTTAAAACACTGATCGGCCTATGCATTTGCACAGTATGATTATGGACTCTTCTCGTATTCATTTTATTCTACAGAGTAACCAGTGGTTCAGATTATCAGGTTGATCTGGACCTTTATTGGCCGCTTATAGCGATAAGGGCCATTTTCTCATGAAATGGTCTCTTCTTTCGGTAAAAATGGGTCCTGTCAGATTTATTGGTAGAATATTTAGGACAATTTCAGTAATTCTACAGAAAAAATATGGTTAGGGCGCCTATTTCCCAAACAACACACGTATATTTTTTTATCAATCTGGTTACAATATGTACATGGATAAAAGTAATTCTATAAATATATATGTTTCAGACGGCTGTTTCCAAACACCTATATGCATCGACCAATCAGGTCTTATTATTAATGATACACATAATTTCGGAGAAGAATTATTCACAATGATTGTTCCGGATCCTACTGATCAATTTGCTGGACAAGCATTCACGGGGCTTTACTTTTCCATAAACAGCTCTTCGCTGGATGTTGCAGCAATAAATTACACAACAGGTAAGCATATTCAGTTTGAGGCATCATTTTTCCTTATTTGGCTAGGCTATCCTGTCATGATTAGCCCCAATATACGGTCCTGATACCATAGCGCACATCAAAGTCTTATCTTATCTAAGAGATTATGAGGTGATTATAAGGATACTAAGTCTCCTTAAATTAGACCCTATAAGGCCTATTAGATATAATTGAGAAGTATCCAATATGTTACATTAGAAGCAAATAAACTCATTTTACTGCAAATTTTGCATTTAATTTATTGATTTGAATTGTATTGCGTTTTTTTTTTAGTTTTTTCCAAAATAAAGTTTTTTTTTAACTTGAATAGTGCAAAAAAATAGATGAAAATAGAAATATAAAATTGAAAGTGTTTATTTATTTATTTTATTAAGTAAATAAGAACAGTTCACAATGTTTCAGTATTCAGTGTCCAAGTCACCATTTTAAATATAAATATTTTTTATACTTATTATTTTAAAAAAAGTGCCTTATCATTACGAAACCACGCCTATTCAAATATATAGAAATTTTTACCTCCAAAAACCGACAATTTTTCAGGTAAAAAACTCTGATATTTTTCATATTTCTGCTCAAAACATAGATTGTGGGTACTCGTTAGAACCGCCTCGGCGAGGCGGTTCTAACGAGTACCCACAATCTATGTTTTTGAGCAGAAGAAAAAATAATGTATACCCCTGTAAACCCCAGTTTTACCATATAAAAGTGGGGTTTAAGGGGGTCAAAATTATATAGGTATGTTTTCGTGATGTCAAAAGATATGCCCTGAGTAAAAAGGTCTAGATACAGATCACATGCCACAGAATGCAGTGTCTGTTTATGAATTTCACAAGACAAACAAACTGACACAAAAATTCTAATCATCACTAATTTTCACTTCAGTAAGTAAAACCAATACATGATGGAACATGTCAGAAAGGTCTTAGACAATTTAGAATGTGTAATTTATGCAATAAAAGGTAAATAAGATAACTCACGAATACAATCAGATCCATATCAACCCCACCCCTCTACCAAACAAAAAGGAAAACATCCCTTTTAAATCAATTAATAAATTAATCAATCAATCAATCACTAAATACATAAATACTATCCATCTTACTAATTTTCTGTATTTGATCCAAAGAAGAAGATAAAGAGGCATTTGGTGATAAAATAGCATATAGACATAAGTATCTGTATTTCTTCATAAAACATGTAGTAGGTATTCATTAGAACTTAGAACTGGCTTGCCGATGCGATTCTAATGAATAACAGCCATATATATATATTATGGAATAATGTGAAAAGTGAAAAAAACACATCAAACCATTACCAAATTATCAACCTTATCTGTTTCTCTGTCTTCATTATAAACTTTACTGATATTAAATCTAATTATGCCTTATAAGGCCCCTACCTGTAAGAGAGGCATAAGTCACCAAGGATGTTTTACCTCTTAATTGCTCTGACTCATTAGAATGTTGTGCAGTCCAAGTTGCGTCTTTAAGTTTGTGTAACAGATTTGCCATCTTTTTTGAAAAGGGTTGTCAATTCTGCTTGCTACCTGTTTTTTTTCTTTTCTTTTCTTTTTTGTGGCTGTTTAATTGTATTTCCCTTTGATGTTGAGAACTTAATGTAGCTCTGATTATATCAATTCCTAAATTTACTTATTTACTTTGTTGCAAACTTTATCAAATATACCCTTAATAGAAATGTTTAAGCTAACATATAGATCTTGATCAAACACGTTTGCCATTTATTTCCAAACCAATTTTTATACACATCAACAAATGGTAAACTAAGCTTGGTCACATTTAAGGGCAAGTATGGTAAATACTTAAACTGTCCGACTCCCTAAAAAAATACAGTAATTAACAATATCCCGGCCTCCACTGTCTATAAAACAGTTCAACTTTACCCATTTTCTAATCGCAATTTGCTTACATTACATTGAACTGTTAACTTTTCTGTTTTTTTTTTTTTTGTTTTTTTTTTTTCAGAAAATAAGCTTGGAAATATCATGCGAATGACGTTAGTTGTCTGCATAATTTTACCAGAGAACGCTGATTTAAGATTTAAGCTGTTTCTAATTTATTCATTAGAAAACTAAAGCGTTTCGTCTGAATGACACTTCAATTCAGTTAAGGTATATATGATAAAAAATACAAATAAAAATACCTAGGAAATGCCATAACCGCGAAGCACAGACTTCCCAAAGGAAAAACGAAGGAGTGAAGGGAACTAATAATTACAAAACATTACGAAAACACGCCTTTTCAAATATATAGATAATTTCACCTTGAAAACCTGAATTTCAGATAAAAAAAATTCTGAAAGTTTACTTATTTCTGCTCAAAACATAGATTGTGGGTACTCGTTAGAACCGCCTCGCCGAGGCGGTTCTAACGAGTACCTACAATCTATGTTTTGAGCAGAAATATAAAGAATATCAGAATTTTTTATCTGTTTTTGAGCAGAACTAAGAAAAATAATGTATACCCCTGCAAACCCCAGTTTTACTATAAAAAATGGCGTTTAAGGGGGTCAATATTATATAGGCGAGTTTCGTGATGACATGTAAAACAATCGGCGAACGAACAAAGAAGAACTGCAGCAGGTAAAATGCCTTTGAACGGTCAGTAGAAGAACTACAGTCAACCCTTTTTATACCGACACTCGATAAAACGACAAAATTCGTTATAATGATAATTTGTATGTCACGAAACCTTCGCTCAAGATGAGACGGTTAATGAGAAAGTATGCAAAAACATTGCATAATATACCGTAAAGCAACATATGAGGCGATTCTAACAAATATCCAAAACATATGTTCTATGAGGAAATAAGAATAAAACAAGGCATTTCTTATATATCATTCTGTTCATTAAGGATTCTTTAGAACAGCAAATTCATTATAATGGCTACATTTTTTTAGAACAAATGCAGTCGTTGTAACAATGGTTCACTGTACTTGGAGTGGGCAGTTTTACTTGGGATAAACCTCACCCGGAATTCTGATAATGTAATCCCAAATTACAAACATAATTCGGTCCGCATAAGTGTCCACTACCGGATCAGTGAAGTATGATAGTGAAACACATAGAAAAAAAATATATACACAGAATATAGCACAGTCTCTCTAAAAATGATAAGATACCCTGTCCGTGATATCGCTGTGCGTATGCGCAGACCAGTCCAAATCCACTACATTCACACATCAGACACCTTTATTTGCGCACCAGGGGCAATGTAATCATATGATAAATTACAATTTTAAAATATAATAGGTTGAATTAACTTGTGTTAGATGTCATTAGTTGTTATTGCATGGAATACATATATAAGTAAAGCGTACAGGTCAATCAAATCATTCTAATCAGGTGTAATCAAAACGTATTCTTTTCGTCAGATTTTTGTTTGACTTATTTTCGTGATTTCCGAACGCTAACTTTTTGGCTGGCAACCTAAACTCTATAGAACGACGTTTATTACAAACGGCAATTTGATAGACTGAAATACAAAACCGTGTTACTATTTCGCAAACATTTACACGTTTCAGAAACTGTAATTTGATTGATTAAAATCAACATTTTTATAACATTGCGTTTCGCGTGAAACGTTTTCATAACGTTGCGTTTTCATAACATTGCGATGTTTCGACTACTTTTTATGTGTTCACTTAGGAAATAAAAATGGTGTGGTCACTGTAGTTCTGATGCCGCTTAAAATTACAAACTATTTGTGTTCAGTCTGTGTCCTCTACTTCATCAGTGAAACATAATTGTAACCAACGTTAATTACAAACACTATGATTAAACAAAGCAGGGGGTTAAGATGCGCTCTGCAGCTTGAGTGCAAGAAAACCGTAAGTCGGACCATGATTCGTTTCAGAGAATAATCGGACTGCAGAGACTGTACCAGCTTTCTGTAAACGTTTTAGTAAGCATTCGTCGTTTAATTTGAGGCTCGTTTTATCGTTATGCCGTATAAGAGGAAAGCAAAGTTGTCAACCATTATTAGGTTAACAACCATGAATGCAGTTTGCCGCAGAAAATTATGTTGTAAAAAGAATCAAAATCTTGCAATGTCTGGGAAGGGCTGCGGTTTGTGATTGTGGCACTCCCTGGACTTTTCTCTAACCTTTTTTGCAACTCCAAAATAAAAGTACCATGTCCGTTCCGTGAATGGACCATATATTTCTGAGAGATATTGCAGTGAAATTATATAATCATTCGCATTAATATAAAACACATTTGAAGACAGGGGGCCCATTTCTGAACAAATATCTTTCCAGGTGTAATATCAACGACTGGTAATATCACAGTCTACCCGTCATATCCAGACAAGAACTTTTTAATAGTTGTGAGAGTGGCCAACTCAGAATCCTGTAGTTATTACTCAACTTGCACAATGTCACTAACGGTGATTTTCACAAACTGGGTACGTATGTGTATTGTAAACGTAAAATGCATTAGTCTACCCGTCATATCCAGAAAAGAACTGTTCCATAGTTTTGAGAGTGGCCAGCTAAGAATATTGTAGTCATTCTCTCATCTACCCGATGTCACTTACGGTGATATTCACCAACCGGGTACATACATATATGTATTGCGAACGTGACTTTTGAAGAAAGTAATTGTATTTTAGGAATTAAAAATGGTCAGAGAAAAGTCCAGGGAGTGCCACAATCACAAACCGTAGCCCTTTATAGACATCAAGAGGAAGAGTATTTATTTTTTTGGATTTTAACGATGTGTTAACTGCAGCGAAACACTCACAAACTGAATAAAGCCCGAAGGATCGCCGATTACTAAATCCCGGAACAGGCGGAACAGACGAAACACCGGAACAGGGATTTTTTTTTCTAATACATCAAAAGACACTCTTGGTAAACTGTATGTCAGATAATATAAAACGTATATATTTAACCAATTAATATTAAGATTTTCAGTTTGGCCCCACAAGTATTAGCTCTTCCGTTGATGGCAACACTGTTCCTTTCAGCTGCCTAGTTATTGACGTTCTGGATGTCACATTATGAACGTTCTGATCCGTAAATATAAGCAAAGAGAAAGAAGAAGGGAAAAACAAACACTCAAGCTTTATTACTGATTCTCAATGACTGTTATATTTCAAAGCTTATTTATTTCCGCACGTATTGCAAATAAAGAAGATGGATTCATTTGTTAAAGAACAGTAAATAAGTATGCAACCCCTGACAGAATATATAAAATGTTTTGTCTCTGGTTTTCCGCTAATGCAGAATGATAACGGCAGTTAAGTCAAGAACACGTTTAATTTTGACATGTTGCCGTTTCAATTAGTATTTTATATTATGTGTAGTTAGGAACAAAGACGGCATTCTGTGACCTTGTTTGTTGCGCATTATATGCTGAGGGAGAAGTTTGTAAGTACTGCATATATAGGGAAATCCAAAAATGGGCCAATAACTTCTCCCTGAAAGCCTGAAAATGTTACAAAGCTTCTCCCTATCTGAACGTTATAGGCTGACCGCTGATTGGCTATTGCATAGAGGCCACAATCATTTTCTTGCAGTGCATTACAGACGCCAGTTTTGTAGGGCTTAATTTCTGCTAATCCGAAGGTTAGCATACGTTCTGCTATTTTTGTTGCTTGGCTACTTATTTAGTCGTTGCTGAGGCTAACGTTTTTTCATTGTTCCGGATTTTAGTACCCCAATGTTCCGCCAGTTGACATAGGCAATGAGGAGACAAAGAAATGAGAAGAATAGAAAGACCAGTGCAGGACAGACTAAGGGCACCTAATGACTGAAAGAGACATAAGATACTTACAATTTTTTGTCACTTACACTCTAACTTATTTGCGTCGGACTCTCATATTATTGGCGTTCCGATTTTAGTACGTGTTCCGCCAAATAGTGTGTTCCGTGAGTTCGTCGTTCCGTGCGTTCCGGGTTTTAGTGACCACCTGAAGGAGGCTATGCTACTTTTAGTTTTTAGAGATTTTCCGGAGTTTTCTCTTTGAGCTGGGAGCTAATTTTATCCTTTACAAGTAGTTACCATTTTGTTATACTACAATATCTGTGTCAGTCTAACATGTCACTCTTCGCAAAAAAATTCAGTTGTATCCGTTTAATATAAATGGGCTGCATCAAGGGAAATGATATTCTTTTTAAATTTATAAAAGACGAATCCAGATTATCGGACCTGTATAATCACAGGCTCATCAGGGCCTTTCTGTACAATAGTGTTCTTGTTCCTTCATGTTCGAATATGTATCAAAAACACTATTTCCCGATGTGGACGCAAAAACATTAGACAACAACTATTTCTGCATTGCTTCATAAAGGAAACGAAATGCTCATTCTTATTACAGCCAATAAGGATCGCCAATCTACCAGTAAATGTGACAGTTTACGAAGACGACGACGATAGAAAACTTCTGAAAACAATCTATTTATCTGATGGAAATGATGCAGATCAAGATAATGTCACGTGTAACATCAGTAAAAATCCCGATCCACTGCTGTTTGAGCTCGTCCATGATGGAAACCATGCCTATGATTGTAAGAAAATTCTTTTAATTTATGCATTCGTCCCTGGCATTCAGTTTTAAAGGGGAGATTTTTGCACTTAAGAAAAAATTTCCAACAATCGTACAAGGATGAAAAGTTAAGCGATTTCCTATTTGCTTTTCTACCAACCAGCCTCTTCTACTAAGTTAGTTTCTAGTGTTAATCCTATCAAACTGGCCCAAGGGAGTAATTGCTTTCCTTAAAGACAAGATTTGTTTCAGGCAGGGGACAAAAAAGTATTTTAACAGAGTTATCATCCCAAAACTTATCAATTCTCTTA
Source organism: Anodontia alba (assembly GCA_964016985.1). Classification (NCBI taxonomy): domain Eukaryota; kingdom Metazoa; phylum Mollusca; class Bivalvia; order Lucinida; family Lucinidae; genus Anodontia; species Anodontia alba. The sequence continues at coordinate 46,168,913 of OZ024826.1, forward strand.
AAGATATTTTCTGGTATTACTCCGACAAAACCGGCCTATTCACTTTTTTTTTTAAAACAAATATAATATACGATTATCTTGTTCGTCTGATTGTAAAATGAAATGAATTCAGGAAGTGTCAGAATCACAAAACATAGCTTCCAATGACACCAAGTGTAATGAAGCTATCTAGGAAATGCCACAACCACATAACTTAGCCTAACAATGACACCAAGAGAAGGAGTTACAAACGATGACGCACAGCACACGCTACGAATCACCCAAAACCAAAGCAGCTATCTGTCTCGCTCCCAAGGAATTGATCAAAATGCTAGACAAGACCCAAAATTAGAACGCTTAACAGGACAAAACACTGAAAAGCCCCACAAAGAACAGACACTACTAGGATCACAGTCTTAGTAGTCAGTTGTTAAGCCCCTATCACATGTCACTAGTTTTGCTACCAGTTGATAACACGCCACATGTCAGGAAAGTGTGAAAGAGCTGCCGCCGCATGTCGTCCGAAGTCGAATACAGATAATTTATATCCCGTATATGGCCAGGAAGTGACAACGAGACTTTTAAACTCTTTAAATTTCTCTCCGTCCTGTCTTCTCATAACAGTCTCGCAACTCATCTGTACATTGTCAAACAACTGTTGTATACATTGTCGCATATCCGCGCGTTCTCATGTGATCTTGCCGTTTCAAAATATTTGCAGTCATGACGACAAAATACTAAATAAGGCGGATAACGTTCGAGTTTGAATATTCTACACCGAGATATGGCGAGTTCACTGTGATATTTCTTCGAGTAACTACGACAACTCGTCCACAGTTTTAAGCGTTTCTTCGGCTTTCTTTTGTGTTCAAGTGAAATCACATAACACTGTTCTATAAATAGGAAGTGTCACTTTACAGCATTTTGTTTATGTAATATGTTCATGCAATGCAAATCATTTTAATTATGGCTCCAAACAAGAAGGGGAAGAAACAAGAGTCTGTGCCTTCTTGGAAATCGTCTCCTTCGTTCTTTTATGGTGGAACAACTGTTCCAACATTAGTTAATAGATGTCCGAGAATAGCCACAATCATAGACCAGAGACTATCAAAGACAACAAGAGGAAGAGTTAACAAACCATGACAGAAAGTACACCAGCCACAAGCCAAAGTAGAGCAAAACAACCAGCTCCCTCTTCCTGCTCAAGGTGATCACAGTGCTAGACAGGATCCACTAAACACACCAGAAAGACTATAGGTCAAAACACGTAAACGTTCCGCAGCGAGCAGCAACAAGACCACATGAAGAACGAACACCACCATAACCATCGCATGAAATGAATCTTCAGTAGTACAAACTACAGGGGGAAATCAAAGCCTGCAAGACAGAAGGAAAAGGAAACTAAGAACAACCTAAAATCAGATTTGCCAAGCACCCACGTCCAGCGATGCGAAGGAAAACCCAAGAAAAGTACAGCATAAAGCAGTGTACATGATTATAATGCAACATCAACGAACTCACCGTATGATAACAACTGCACGTGAGCAATCATTTCTTGAAAATACCTAATTGGAGGTTACAAGGTAAACTTCTTGTTGTTTCAGCTTAAGAGCCAAAACTACTATAGACATTGTTCTTTGCTGTACACCTTTTTATACCCAAAAAGCTGTTCATCTCGTACAGAAGTGGCATTTTATTCGTATCAAATCGAATCAAGTCACTCTTAGTAGAAGTAAGTCGTTTAAATGAATAAACTTGTATAGAATCGAACAAAACCCCTATAAACTCATGAAACAAGCAAAACCGAAGAATTGGCGAAAGATTTCCGAATGAATGTTGCAAAGACGCGTACAAAATCTTACGGGTCTCGTAAACTTCAACTAACTATGTGGAAGAGACATCGTAGTAACCCCACAGAACTACTTTGATCAAACATTCTGCTAGAAAACTCGTAGTTGTCCGCAGAGAGTAATGTCGAATTTTATCCCGCCGTTTGTCAGCAAATGTCGTCTAAAATACCGTGATTGTTTGACAGGGTTTTAAGACCAGCTCAATTTAAAACGCCGCTAAATCTTCATCTCAGGGTCAGATATTGTAAAATGATACTTATAACATTGTTCGGCACGCATAAAAGTTCCCATGCTCAATCAGTGAAATATGACAGAAAAAAAAACCAACAACGTCTCAATCAAACAAAATCACCGTCATGAAACAATAACGGGGGTTCGTGTAAACCGAAATTGTTCATAAGTTTGCTCAGTCATTTAAATGCATAAGAATATCCCCTTATGTTAAACGGCTCATATCCAAACGTTTGATAAACATATCTTAAAAGTTGCATCGAAGATCTCATGATCTTGATCTTTGCTGTTTTCAATGTTAAGTAGATTTAATATACCTGTTCTGAATTTGCCTACGTCACAGTGTGATGTTTCTGAAATGGGAAGCTTAATTGACCCAGTCTTTATACCATTTTAGCTTATTCGGTCTGGAAAAAGAACTGTTCCAGTCCAGGATGCGGTCCTGTGTGTGAAGGTGCTGGCTGTATGAACTACTACGAAACTGACAAATACATTATCGAGCTGGAGTGCATGGATGCTTACGGTTCCTTTGACACCAAGAATCTTACTATCGTAGTAACAGAGAATGAATCTCCCGTTATGACCAATCTTCCTGGTAAATCTTTCAAGAAGAAAAAAAAATAATTGCAATATGTTAGCTTAAAATTACTTAAATATAGAGGAGTCGGATCTCACAGAGACCGATTAACACAGATGACAAACCGCGAAACATTCCGAATCCGGAGTTTGTTTTAACTGGTACCTTGAACAATAGCTTTGCTTCTTCCAGATGAAACAATGAATGTCCTGACAAAAAGGCGTGGACATGTAGGCTGACCGGATCTTTGTTTGTGACCGAATAGGCATACGGAAATGTTATTTAAGGGACTGGATCCACCCGGTGGGTTTTCAGCTATTTCATAAGAGACAGCGATTGTGACTTTCTATTAGCTTTACTGCATGACATGCCCTTTCTGAAAAGTAGTCTATGCTATAAGGAAAGAATTTGCTCTCTCCTTACATTTCAGAAGGGGACAAGAACATTTTTGACATAGTTGAATCCCCTGAAAGCGTATCCATTCCCATTGATTTGTTTCTAATGATATCTTCTAGCAGGTACATATTATAATAATGATAGAAAGATTGCACACTTCTATGGAATATGCATTTGCTACAATACATAACTATTTAAATATATACTGATCCGCAAATAGCGCAATACTACTACTGAACCGCAAGGAAAAGAACGAGGTAGATGCTTTCAACAGCTATTAACAAAACTGGATACACCTGAGCGTTCTGTCATTGTAACAAGAGAGACAACTATTGTGACTTACTGGTTGCTCCCCTGCATACCTAGCGCATTCGGAACCTCTAAAATGTAAAAATTTGCTTCCGAGGGAACAAAGTCGTCTTCAATTAAAAATAAATCCTTTTATAGAAGGGAGGTGAAAGCATTTTGACAGATACCTCCTCTCCCTCCCACCCCACATACCTCGAAACGGTGTCCATTCCCTTACACTTATCTGTACATACATGTTTTTGACACAGGATTATTCTGTATATGTACCTTTTCATAGTATTATATAATTCAGCTAAGAAAGGAAATGTAAAAGAATGACGTATATACACAGGGTTTCGTATATTTTCTAATTAGTTAGCTGCTGATAAAAATTTTAATGGGGACTTGGGATCGATTCTAATTCAGCCCTAGAATCTATATTATTAACAATTCCTGAATATAGGAGAGTTTCGGGTATGGTAATAGTTAAAGCAAGCTTTTAACAAGTCTACACAATGTGTACCCTAATAATATACACTGAAATCTGAAATCGGGAATTTGTAGTGGTCTACATTATTAGGCGAATTTTCGGATTTGCGGATTTTAAGTGGGGAGAAAAACATCTGTTTCTACATTAAATTGTAGGATCAAAGAAAATTTCTTCGTTCTAAAGGAGAATTAGCTGAAAAAAAAAAGCTCTTATATGAAACGGGTAGAGACAAATAATAGCCGTCTAATACTGAGTTTTCTGTCCTCCAATCTGTTTAAAACTAATACTTACTAACATCAAAGCAACGTAGTATCATTGTTCAATAATAGTTTGTTAACTCAAAGCTTAATTATTCTAGCCACAGTGAATGCAACAAACTTGGGCCATCGTGGTGACGTCATATTTTCAACGACAGTGTCAAATCTTCCAGCAAACGAAAGCCTATTCTACACGTTACAAAAAGGAGTAGACAGATCTTACAAGCTTGGAACAGAAGATTTATTTCATTTGAATACTAGTAAATTGATACAGTAGAACTTCAATGGCTCGAACATCATTGGGACCATGGAAATTTGTTCGAGACATGGGTAGTTCGAGCCACTGAGGGTTAATTATGGCGCAAAGTCAGGAAGCAAATGGTGATAAATTAGGGATTTCTTTTCGATCTTCTATACAATAATTGTATGTTGAGTGTACTCATTAGAATCACCTCGATGAGACGATTCTAATGAGTACACACAACATACAATTTCCTGATAAAATCAGAACATTTTACCTTAATATTCGTTTCCTGGACCTATCGGAAGAATTTCATAGGGACTCAAAAACGAGTTCGAATGATCCCTGGTAAACGAGCCATCGGTGTTCCAGCTATTGAGGTTTTACTGTATTATTCTTTTCTTTTACCTTGAACACAATCTTCTTCCTAATCAAAACTGCAGACGACTCTTCGGGGACTTGATACACTTAGTGGATTTTTTCGCCAATTTATACAAGGGAGACAACATTTGCGACTTCCTTTTTGCTTTCCAACATATTCGTTTCCTACTGAAAAGCGTCTAAAAGGAAACAGTTTGATTCCATGGCGAGCAAATTCTCCTCTGTCAGAGTAGTCCTTATTTTAGAAGGGGAGCGAAGGGCAATTACCAACTCTGAAAGTGTTACCCTTCCCATCCCCTTACATCTCGAAAACACGCCTATATAGTTTTGACCCCCTTAAATCCCACTTTTATACAGTAAAACTAGGGTTTACAGGGCTATACATTAATTTGATTATTTCTGCTCAAAAACATAGATTGCCTCGCCTCGCCGAGGCGGTTTTAAAGAGTACCCACAATCTATGTTTTGACCATAAATATGAAAACTACCAGAAACTTTCATCTAAAAGTTTTCATTTTTGGTGGTACAATTCTCAATATATTTGAATAGGCGGATTTTGTAATGAATAATTGAATCAACATTTATAGTGCAGTATTATGGCAATAAACTATTGCGTCGTAACTGCCAACCCTGCGAACGCACACTGTAGCTCTAGCGCCGTACCATCATATGTTTAGTAGGCATCAATTAGGATACAGTTCATTCTTAAATGCACCTATCAAAACAAGTGAAAAAGTGGTTTTAATTCATAGAGATGTTACTGAATGCCAAATAACATACTTCATTTCAAAATCATTATAGTTTGATCTGGGGTCTCCGTCTAAATATTAAGGGAAATTAAGGGGAACTGGATACATTTGATAAACCTTTCGCCAAATTCGCTAAGTGAGACGTTTATGACTTCCTGTTTGCTTTCCAGAATAACAACCCCTTCTGAAAAAGAAGTTCTCCTCTATATGGAAAGACTTTGGTTCCTCTTGAAAACATTTTTTTTCCTTGTAGAGTAGACCGCTTTTCAGAAATGGACAAACACAATTTGATAGCGTTGTCTTCCTTGAAAGTGTATAAATTCCTCTTAAGGTAGGACTTACGTTAATATTTTTCTCGATTCGGGAAAAAATACCACAAAGGGACTTGCCAAGTCTCGACATGACTTGATTAGTATTGACTAGGACATAAACGTTAAAAATCTCCGTAGCAGTTTTAGAAAAAAAAGGTAAGAGAAAAGTCCAGGGAGTGCCACAATAACAACCCGCAGCCCTTCCCAGACACCAAGAGGAAGAGGAAACAGAAAAAAAAACAAAAAAAACAAACAAAAAAAAAACAAGCGCAAATCTAACAAACGTATGAAAAGCTTTGTCTTTCGCAAGCGAGGTAATCACAATGCTAAAAAGACTGAAAAACATAAGGGCAAAATAACATAAGGCAAGACTTAAAACAAATCGCCTCATAGAATAAACCACAAAGCAACAAAGAGTAAGACTAACACCGGGACTACCGCCTTAGAACGTTCAGTAGAAGAAACCATCAGGATTGGGGGATTTAAAGCACTTTTACAGCCGACTATCTTTACCCTGAGTCCCGATGTCACTCTTAAACACAACTAGTAAAACAGAAAGCAAAGTGGGCAGCTGTTGAAGACGGAGACCACAATGCTAGCATCACAACACATATAGAAAAAACAGAAAGCAATGCGGGAACCACAAAGCTACAAAGAGCTACAAAGAGTAAGAACAACACAAGGACCACCGTCTTAGAACGATCAGTAGAATAAACTACCGTGGGGTGGGGGGGGGGGGGTTAAAACACTTTTACAGCCGGCCAACTTCACCCCGGGTCCCGATGCAACTCTCATTACAGAAATACATAAAAATTCGGTTTGCATAAAGGCTCCAAACTCTTTTATTCCTACTACTACTTCTATTATTATTATTTCTAATACTACTGCTACTACTAATGATGATGATGATAATTGCTAATTAGAATACACGACAAACTCTTAGAAGACCTCCACACGGACCGAACAAATATATGTTTTTTACCACTATGGAAGCTCCCAGTCAGCATTCTACGTAAATCTATATCGGGCCGTCATCGGCCCGTCAGGGTAGCTGACGGGCCGATGACGGCCCGATGTAGATTTACGTAGAATGCTAGCTGGGCTGAGGGCAAGGGTTGGGATCCCGTAAAGCTAGCATAAGACTCCTTTATTTCATTACTGACCTTACGAAGGCGGTACTTACATTGTGCTACTTTTTGTTATTTATTATGTAGTGTTTCACTTTCTTATGCTTTTCTTTTAACAATTATGTAGGTAGATTAGATATTCAGTTAAGTTTTGGTAACAGAGCTCCCACCTTTTGTCGGGAAGAGTTGCCATTTGTTCATTTTCTGGCTGCTTTATTTTATTTGTCTGTCTTTCTATTTGGTGTTGGGGGTTTGATGTGGATCTGATTGTATCAGTACCTGAGTTTACTTATCTATAGTATCGATTGGTTCTGTAATCGGACTATATATGGTAGACCATCCTCAGACTGTGTAGTTGCAAACCAAAACAACAAATAAACGTTCCTCGTGACATGTTATTTGTATTATAACATAACTGAGCCGCGTCATGAAAAAAGGTCTCTTCGGGGCATATGCGAGTGGCAAAAATCCAGGTCAGTCAATGAAGTCACACTATCTGACAAGGGATATCCTATATACATACATATATATATATATATATATATATATATATATATATATATATATATATATATATATATATATATATATATATATATATATATATATATATATTTATTCTGCAGTATCCAATGATTCTATCAGAGGTCAGCGAGGGCCGGGTTCACATATGCTCCGTAGACCATTTTTTTTGCAGCGCGGCTTACTCATGCAAAACAATATATGGAGTCCTTAGCTCCAGTTGGCTAGTAATAATATCATTAGCAAAGATGAATGATGGTAACGGTTTCCGAGGAAATCTATCTGGATCTTTACAATGTTTACTCTCTATCACAATCTTCTGTACTACTTCAGACATTAAAATGCATTAAATAGCTTCTAAATATTTCTGCGATGGCATTTTTTCTTATTAAATTACATTTGGTTTCTTATCATAGGTAATGGCGAAGTATATATTAATTCCGATCCAAGTCATGAATTCAGCAAAGTGTTCGAAATGTGGATTTGTGTGAGGGACAGGAGAAATGAAGCCTGTGGCAATCTGACAATCGTTTTCAGTAAGTAATACCTTATCGATATTTTTCTCTTTATTTGTTTTTTGACAGCAACTGACCATGTTTTGCCGCCAAAGTAAAACAAATACGTACCCTGTTGGTCGGAAGGTTTACAGAAAGTGAAAATAGCACGATTTTATTGACGATTACTGTGCTTTTTGATAACAAATATGGCATTTCCTGCATAATTTCATTGCTATTTAAGTAACTTTAATTTATGTTACCGTAACTACCTAAAATACCCTAATACTATAAGCTGAGATTTAAGAGGAATGGATGCACTTTCAGGAAATAGTTCTATCAAAATCGTTTTACTCCCTTCTGAAAAGAATCTACCCTACAAGGAAAGAAATGGGAGCAAATTCATTCCTCTTAGATTAAATCCCTTTCAGAAGGGATTTTGTGAACAGAAACGCAAACCGGACGTCACAAAATTTACTCCCTTGAAAAATATAGCGGACAAACTTCCAAATGCATCAAGTGCTCTTAACTACATTGTTTTATAGCCCAGGACAGCATTATGTTCGAACAGGCCCTATAAAAATGCTTTCTATTACTATTATATTACTTTATGTCACAGTATGTAACATGAACACTAATAGCTCAAAACCCCGCATGAAAAAATGATTTCGAATCCTCACTGGTAATTTATTATAGAATTTGACCCTAATTAACTGGAACAGCTCAAAACACTTATTTTTTTCTATGGTCCTTTAGTTCTCCTAGATTTATAAATCCAAGAATTTTCAGGGTAGTCTCGTTTAATTTGTGCACAAATCGGTTCCTTGCAATCTGCTTACACGCTTTTGAGTAGTGTTTACCCAATAATTTATAATAATCGCATTAACCCGAAGAGGAAAAAAGCCTAAATAATAATATGGCTCAGTAGGAAGAGACGTTCTACGGCCGCGACAAAACATAAACGCCAGGTATAGTGCAGCTAAATACTTTCTGATGACAAGTAATTCTTTGAAAACACAGACTAGATTAAACCAAGCGAAATCCTTGAAAGGCAAAGGGCACGTAAAGGAAAATGGAATGGATCCTTTATAAGCTTTGAATACATAAAGGAATATTCTAAAGTAGGAATCTTTCTTAAATACAGCCAAATATAAAACGGAAAATAGAAGACTTGGTCTGACTGCGTTTGTCAGTTTAAACATGTTTTAGTTCAAGAAATACAATGATTATACATGCATGACATGCACACAAAAGATAGGATCAGAACGGAAAAATAAGCTTATTTAGTGTTTCTCATAAGTCCCGCGTCTGTTCATAAGAAATAGTACAAATAAGCAACAATCATTTGGCCTCTAGCAGCGTTGAGTGATACTTTATTTTCAAATGTAATGTTTGGGTTCGGTAGTCCCAAAAGACCAGAAAAAAATAAAATATACCACCATCATCAAAGTATGGTACGAAGTACGAATTATGCCTGCAACATAAAACAAATACTACCCAGTTACACTGTTCGTCGCTAAATACTTCGGTATCAAAAGGTAATTATTCCTTGATAACACCTCCTTAATTGTCCGTCTTTTAAGCTAAACGAATTCTGTAAAGAAACTTATGCTGAATAAAGTTTAGTTTTATAAGAAACCTTGAATACAACAGAATCTATAACTATAAAAAATGTAGTTAAGATACCCAGAAAATTCCAACATCACAAAGCACAGCCTTCCCGGAGCACCAGACGGCGTAGAGCTGAGGAACAAACGGTGAAAAACACACGTCACATATAAAACTACCGACGCACAAACAAAGAAAAACTGCAACAGAGGAAACGCCTTGGAATGGTTAATAGAAAAACTATCTCGGACCACGATAAAGAGGTCGTTGTGATTTATGCAAAGAGGAAAACCAAAGACACAGTTCTGACTCTGCATTCATACAGTCTGATCAGGGCCTCTTGTGTCCAACTGATTTCTACAGAGTAAACGGTTGTTCTGTGAACGACCAAGGGCGGCGCTCAAGCGATTGCACAGATGCGCGGGCTGATCCAGACCTTCGATGGCCACATAAAGTGACAAGGGTATTTTCTAATCAAACGCCAAACCAACTGATTTTACAAGGCCACACCCTTCATAAAACTGTTTACTCTCATTCCCTTCATTCAGGGAACCCGATTTGCCAACACATGAAAATATGCAAATTGTGGAACGTGCCCACAGCAGACACATATCAGCCTGCGCATTTCGTATAGTCCGAACAGGGCCTTTTTAATCCGTCTATGAATTTTATAGTATTTATTGGTCCTGAATGCACAGTATGATCTGTGCCTTCATTGTCAACATTTATGATTGAGAGCCTTTTGGATTAAGTCTATTGACTGAATGTTTAGGACAGTCAGTAACTCTAAAGAGCGATGTGTTTCAGGCGACTATATCCAAAACTAACACATACAGTCGATCTCGTTATCTAAAACTACAAAGGATGACATTTTGGAGATAATAAGATAATAGAAGTCTGAGAGTAAAGGTGTAAGGAACCATATATAATTAAACCGTTATTTATTTTTACCTAATCCGTTGGTCAAGTTATTAGTGGTTGAGATAAGGTCAGATCACAATATTTAAAGTATATATATATATATATATATATATATATATATATATATATATATATATATATATATATATATATATATATATATATATATATATATATATATAATCCTAAAAAAGAATTTGTTTCAGGTGGCTGTTTCCAAACACCTACATGCATCGACCAATCTGGTCTACATATTAATGATACCCATAACATCGGAGAGGAATTATACACAATGATTGTTCCTGATCCTACTGACCAGTTTGATGGACAACAATTCACGGGGCTTTACTTTTCCATAAATAGCTCTTCACTGGATGTTGCAGTAATAAATTCAACAACAGGTAGGTATTCACGATGCTATATAAAAAGTAAAGAAGATTTCGAGGAAGAACCATAATCATAGAACATAGGTACCAATGACACAACCAATGCTGTAAAGAATTCTTAAACGTAGCAGAATGACATATAAGAAAGGGTGTGTTTTATTCGCAGAACATATGGTTTAGATATGTGTTAGATTCGCCTCATGAGGCGATTCTAACAAATATCCAAATATATGTTTTTTGAATTATTAAATACATTATACTCACATAAATCTGATTGTCACCTTTTCAGCGAAGGTTTCGTGTCCATCAAATTATCATTATAACGAATTTTGTCGTTGTATCGAGTATCGGTATAAAGAGGGTTGACTATACATGCTTTACCGTATTTACGGCCTTAGTATTCAGACAGACAACACACAGTGAGAACTGATCAGACGCAGCAGAAGTGTTGTCTGATAAGTGTCGACATTGGTTGCCACTGGTACAACAGGTAGTAAAATAAGCAAATAAAATCTAAAGGGTTGCCGTTCGTGTTCGAAACAAAAAAAAAAACAACAACAAAAGAACGAAACTCAGAGACGCGACTTTATTTCTTCATATGCACCAAGGTAGTTTGTTAGGCTGTGTACGCCCCTCCCCCACCCCACGCCCCCTTCCTGTAGCACCGGAGTAGGCAGTATTCGTAACCAGAATTGACTCAAAATTAACACATATATATTTAATCTGTACTATGAAACAAATAATACACAAACAAAAGAAGAACGAAAATCAGAAACTCGGTTTTCTTAAGTATAATATAAATATAGTAATGAGTTAAGGTGCCCGACAACTTAAGCCACAATTATCCTAAGCAAACAGTGGAGACCCTGATCTGACGCGGTGTCTGATCAGGGACTGCACTGTTTGCCGCCCATCCAGCATTTACAGATACAAGCTTGTTCATTTAGGACGACTGTTGTAATTGTAAGGAATTTAGGTGTCCAAATTGAGTAAATATGGTAATTTATCCATATCCCGACCTTCACTGTCTAGAAAAAGTTAATTGGCACGCGTCAAGCGGAAAAATGCCTTCAAACATGCATAAAATGTGCAGATTCAGATCATCCTTCGCATGCGCAAAATATTAATTTAGACTCTGATCTACATTAATACAGTAGTAGCTGAAGATTCTGTTACCGGAAAGTAAAAGCCCTGATCTGCGCAGACTGGTCAAACATTTTCTTTTAGTAGCTGGAACTGTATCCGGTTTACAGGCGATCGTTTCAGCCCCACGAACTCCGCGCACATCGCAATAGCTTAACTGTTGAGCGTTCCGCGGGATTCCTCCTCGTTTTGTTTGATCTGTTTCCGTTAAAGTGCTGTTCTTAGGTGTCGTTTCGTGTCATTTTAACCTGATTCAGTGCCACTTGATCTTTAGAAGTTTTCTAAGACAGCTTGTATGGAAGTGGTTCAGTCTTTTGGCATGCCGTTGGAAAACTGTCCAAGTTTCGCATGCGTATAATAGTGTTGGCAGCACCACCGATCTGTATACTTTCAGTTTTGTGTCAAGTCTGATTCCACTTCGGTCCCAAATACTTCAACGTAACCGCCCAAATGCTGTTTTAGCAATCCTAGCATTGACTTCATCATCAATGTGCACAACTCTAGACAATGTGCTTCCAAGGTAGGTGAACTTGTCTACCACTTGCAGTCGTTGACCTTTCACTGTGATGGTAGGCTCCTTGTAAGGCTTTCCAGGTGCTGACTGATATACTACCTCAGTCTTTTTAATGCTGACTGTGAGATCATAGCAGTCCGATGAATCAGATACTGAGCTCTGGGACCATAAATTGTCTTGAGTGGATCAAAGAACTTCTTCATATCCTTTCTGTCTGCAAAGGACTGGATTTCATCAGCCCTTTTGCTCAGCCAGGAGTCTTGCAGGTCTCTGAGCCTAGTCTATAATGTCTTGCATATGTTTGAATAGGCAATCTTACTAGATACTGAGCTGGTATTTCTGAGATAAGCCTTGTGTTTTTGGTGTTTCTCTTCAAGGGTCTCTGGATTTCTTTGTCATTTTCATCAACCCAATCTTGGTCTTTGCGAGATGCTGGGCCTAGGGATTCCATTGCTGAAGAGTGAATGGTGTCTCTGAAAACTGTCCAGCTCTCATCTGCATCTTCTGAACTGTGTTCCAGTGCATCTAAACAGATGCAGAGATCGTTGACGAATGTTTGCATCTTGCTGATTTGTTTCAGCTTGGAGACATCCAATTTCTTTGGCACCTTCTTGCCTTGTGGTCGTCGTACAAGCTGAATGCGCAGGTTGAGTTTGATCTGTCCAACAGTCTGCACCACACATAGTCTTTGTCATTCTGACATCCTATCTGTCCTTCCTTCGCACTATGACATAGTCAATGAGATGCCAGTGTTTGGAGCGAGAGTGTATCCATGATGTCTTTCTGCAATTTGGTAGACGGAAGACTGTGTTTGTTATCATTGCTCTGCACACTTCCTTACAAGGAGGAGTCCATTGCTGTTGCACTTCCCTACACCTTCAGATCCAATCACTCCTTCCAAGGTTTGGTGGTCTTTCCCCACTCTGGCATTGAAGTCCCCGAGATAGATGAGTGTGTCTGTCCGGGGTAATGCAGAAATCAGAATCCAGATCATCATAGAACTTGTCTTTAACCTCATCTGGGTTGGTCATTGTGGATGCATAGGCACTTACAATTGTTTCATGCCTCTTGCCAGATAAGGGAAGTCTCAGCGTCATCAGGCGGTCTTTTATGCCTTTTGGAAGTCCTGAGAGCTTGCTGACGAGGTGTGACTTGATGGCGAATCCTACCTCTGCTTCACGCTGCTCTTCTTACTTGCGTCCATTCCAGAAGAAAGTGTTGCCAGCACCATCTTCTTTTAAAAGCCCTTCCTCTGCAAGGCGAGTCTCACTCAGAGCTGCTATCTCGACCTTGTATCGGTCAAGTTCTCTACCAACTAGAGCTGTTCTTCGCTGAGGTCTGTCAGAACCAGAACTGTCCATTAGGTTGCGCACATTCCAAGCACCGATGGTTAAAGGTATCACCTTCATCTTTTTTCTTGTTTGACCGCGAAGTGGGACTCCCGCTGATCGCGGTTAACGAGCCAAGAGTTTTGAAGCAGGCAATTGTTTAAGGCACCTTTTCTAGCCCCTTCCCCATGCTACGGGGTTGAGCAGTGCGATCCTAAAAAGGTCTGCTCAGTCGCACAGTTCGGCTGCCGAATTCCCCATACAGCTTCGCTCTTAAGGAAAGCGACCATATAGAACCAAGACGCCTGTGTGCAGGTCCGCAACTACAGCTTCCAGTGTTTCCTCATCTGCTGCTTCGCCTCTCGCCCATCGCCGCAGAACTTCATAAACGACCTTATAAAGCACGTTTCATTGCTAATTCTAGTTCTTGTACGACTACTGTTTTGTCCAAACTGCTAACTTCATGCCTTACTGCTGTTAAACAACATTGGATTAGATACTATGATACTGTTTACGAAAGGGACGGAATAAACTTTTTTTGGTCAATTAAAAATTCTAATGATGTTCTCAATAAATTTATATCTAAAAACTTTCAGGCTTCTAAATTGTCTACATATGATTTTTCTACACTATACTACGTTACCTCATCATCTTATAAAAGATAAACTTATTGATTTAATTAACCGAACGTTTATTCGGGAGAATACCCAATATTTGGCTTGCAACGAAGAATGTGCTTTTGTCACTTCTGATGTGTATAATAATCACAATTTATGGTCGTGTCAAAAAATCTGTGGTGTCCTTGTTTATCTTTTGGATAACATTTTTATTAGATTTGGAACTAAACTTTATAGACAAACTACTGGTATTCCAATGGGAACTAATTGTGCTCCTTTTGTTGCAGATTTGTTTCTTTTTTGTTATGAGAGAGATTTCATGAAGTCTCTCTCACGTGAAAATCAGGCTAACATTATTGAGGCTTTCAATTCAACTTCAAGATACCTTGACGATTTATTAAATATTGACAATATTTACTTTGATCAAATGGTGGACCGGATATACCCTACAGAACTCCAATTAAATAGAGCAAATTCTTCCGATACCGAGGCACCTTTTTTGGATTTGAATCTATGTATATCTAATGGTACAGTTTCCACCAAAATTTATGATAAACGGGACGATTTTGATTTTGATATAGTCAATTTCCCTTTTCTGGATGGCGATGTCCCCCGGCGTACCTCATATGGGGTATACATATCTCAACTTATAAGATTCGCCAGAGCTTCTTCAAATCTTAATGATTTTAACTACCGTAATAAAGCCCTTACTGCCAAACTTCTTAGGCAGGGCTATCATTATTTTAAACTTCGTAAGGCGTTTTCGAAATTTTATCGTAGACACAGTGCCTTGTTAGAAAAATATAGCGTCAGTCTGAAAACACTTCTGCAACAAGGTACATCGGAACCCGAGTTTTACGGTGACTTAGTGTTCAGATTTAGAAAAATTGTAGGTAAATCTAACTTTTCGGAGCAATTCAGAAAACTTATTAACCGTTATAAAAGAATTGGCTATAGCCTGGATATTATGCGGCAGACTGCATGCCTACTTGTCAACCCAATCATTGTTGATGGCTATGCTTCACTCTTTAATTGCACGATGGCGGTTCGGGACTCAGACTCAATGACGGCCTCTTCGTAAAACTTTAACCAGTGGGTTGGGGCTTGACGATATGTCTTTGGCTTGGCCCGCCGTGGTTCAACTATTGGTTTTCATTTACTCTGGCATACAGTAGAATTAGCCATGAGTACTCGTCTTTGTTTATTATAGTGATTTTTTTTATTTTTATGTTTTCGCTTTGATGCATTGACTGAGTTGGGAGCCTTTATGCGAACCGAATTTTTATGTATTTCTGTATTAAGAGTAGCATCGGGACCCAGGGTGAAGTTAGCTAGCTGTAAAAGTGCTTTAAACCCCCGGTGGTTTGCTCTACCGACCATTCTAAGGCGGTGGTCCCGGTGTTTGTCTTACTCTTTGTTGCTTTGTGGTTTATTCTACGAGGCGATTTGTTGTATGTCTTTCCGTGTGTCATTTTGTTCTTGTGTTTTTTCAGTCCTTTTAGTATTGCGATTACCTCGCTTTCGGAAGAGAGAGCTAATCTTAGTGCTTTTCGTACGTTTGTTCGGTTTGTGCTTGTTTAGATTTGTCGGTTTCCTCTTCCTCTTGGGGTCTGGGAAGGTTTGTGATTGTGGCACTCCCTGGACGTTTCTCTTACCTTTTTTTGTATGACTTGCATATGTGTGCTTGCTGTGAATGTGTGATGTTGATTAAGATGATTTGCGCTGTGAATTGGATTAAAGTGAGGGAGAGGCGCGCAGAGTCAACATCACTCTCTCGTCCTGACCTAGCTGGATCCAGAGGCAGGACAGTGTCAGGACATCTGGAGCTAAGCCCGGATGCAGTGGATGACCATGACTTCTGTTGTGCCTTGTCATGCTCTCCATGCTCCACAACATGCTGATTCAACTCCGTTTAGGCCGTTGAATCAAAGTAATGATTTCTTCCGCTCCAGCTGCCGAAGCAGACTTTACATAACTGGAACAAGCAAATCCAGATATGCAGGTTTTTGTTTGGAGTTGCCAACTCCTAGATGAATTGCTGACCAGGGCTTGAGAGCCCCATCTACCCTAGATAGATATTGCTACACAGATTCAGTTAACAGCTATATAGAAGCAGTAACTTAACTGTCTTATGTAGCCATAATATGTATAACACAACTTACAAAAACAAGTTTGATAACAGACATTACGAAAACATGCCTATTCAAATATACTGAAAATTTTACCACCAAAAAATGACCATTTTCAGGTACAAAATTCTGATATTTTTTATATTTTTGCTTAAAACATAAATTGTGAGTACTCGTTAGAACCGCCTCTACGAGGCGGTTCTAACGAGTACCACAATCTATGTTTTTGAGCAGAAATGACAGAAATAATGTATACTCTGTAAAAAAAGGTAAGAGAAAAGTCCAGGGAGTGCCACAACCCACAGTTTTGATGTCTGGGAAGGGCTGCGGTTTGTAATTGTGGCACTCCCTGGACTTTTCTCTTACTTTTTTTACTATATACAAGTGGTGTTAAAGGGGGTCAAAATTATAATAAGTATGTTTACGTGATGGTATTTACGTATGAACAAATGTCTTTTCAGGTGTAATAGCAACTAATGGTAATATCACAATCTACCCTTCATATCCAGACAAGGACTTTACCATAATTGTGAGAGTGGCCAACTCAGAATCTTGTACTTATTTTTCTACCTGCACAATGTCACTAACGGTGATGTTCACAAACCGGGTACGTATATTTATTGTGAACGTACAATGTGGCTATATTATAGAAGGTGTTTACATTTGAGTAAACCCTCGGAGCGTCAAAATATCATATAACATGTAAATATTCAAATACGGCCAACATACTTCGTAGTAACCGAAGGACATTGTGACTGCGACGCTACATGGTATTTCATTAGAAAAAAAAATGCCGTTGCAGTCAAACGGTAGGCTGGATTACAGTAAAATTGAGTTAGTTTTAAACTTTTATGAGTAAACTAGTTTAACATCCCAACAGTTTCTTTTCTCATGACCGCTGTAGAGTGTTTCCTCTCTTGCAGTTCTTTTTGTTGGTAAGCCCATTGGTGTACTTGTGTGTTTTTTTTTCTCATTATTATAGGGATCAAACATGGTTTTTCATGCATTAACATTCGGCAGGTCCCGTGGGAGGTGTTGAAAACCGAGGCCGGAGGCCGCGGTTTTCAACACCTCCCAAGGGACCTGGCGAATGATAATGCATTGAAAAACAATGTTCGATCGCTATTATTGCATATACACTGAAAAATTTGCTACATTTCACGTTATTTCTTGCATTTATTTTTGTTTCGCCTTTTTACCGATGTCTCGCGAACGTATTTCCACTGACTATGCTGGTTTTAGGGCCGGGCACTATACATCTCGTGCCGGCAGCAATTCTGTGGCCCTGGTACAAGCATATTGAAAATTGCGCAGCCGTGCATTAACAGCGCGTAAATTGCCTTGTTAATACACGGCTTTTTGCCGGTTAATGCACTTCTGTTAATAACGTGCGACACTGCTTTTAAAGCAATAATTGTTCCTAATTTCTTATTTTGGGAAGGCTGTGCTTCTTGATTGTGGCCTTTCCTGGGTAACTTCTTGTATACAGTTGACTCTCGCTATCTCGAACTCGCTTATCTCGAATAACCGCTTATCTCGAAGTGAAAATCTGGTCCCTGCCTAAACATGAAAATCTAGCAACAGGTAAAATATATTGTGAAAAAGTGGAAAAGATGAGAAATTGCTCCTCCTCTTTTCCACATTTTCAGTATATCTCTAACTTCAATTCATATATATTTATTAAATGTGGTTAATCGAATTATTTTTTCCTGAACTCTGCAAATCTGATATGTCGAGGTACTGATATCTCGAAGTATTTCAGAGAGTCCCTTGGAATTCGAGATACCGAGTGTATTTCTATGGCTCTTACAGCGATGTTTCAGTTGTATAGAATTGATTCTGTGTATGGGTGCCTGCACGGCGTTGCAGTTCTAGATCATATGTTTAAATAGAGTCGCTGTCCGTCCCCTAATGTCACCCGCCCACTTTTTGTTCAATTCAGTGTTCTTACACTATGGTTTCGAAATACTCCGAATGGACATTTATATTTTTATTATATATCAGGAATTCTAACCATTAGGTCACTGAGGCAGTACCATATAGATTAACTGCTTAAACTGTCTTCACGGACTATAGCATTGCCAGTACAATTCACAACAATCTCACAAGTGACATTTATACTTATTAGTCTGCAATATTGGTCCATTCATGCAATATGAGAAACAATCATATCGCGTTATTAATGAAAATGGGTACTTTTAAGGGCTACTTCTCTGAAGAGAAAATTTTACATCTCTTCACACTGAGGGCTATTTTTCCTAGCAGCAAATTCTTTCAATATTCGAATAGTGTCCATTTTGAAATGGCTTGCCCATTTCGCTTTCCGTTTTCATGTTGTGATGCTAGCATTGTGGTTATCTTCTTCAAAGGCTTCCCATTACGTTTTCTGTTTTCTTTCTGTATGTATTGTTATGCCTTTTGGATCTGCATCAGGAGATAAGAGTGAGATTTCTCGCAAGTAAAACTTGTTTATACCCCAAGTAGTCTTCCTACTGACGGGTCTAAGGTGATTTCTGCATGAGATTTGAAATGTCGCGTTTATTGTTTTCTTTTTTTTTTTGTTTCTCATATCTCCTTCTTTTGGTATCTCGGAAGAAGTGTGATTGTGGCATTTTCTGGATATCTTGACCTATATTTGACCAATCAGGGTCTTCTTAACCAGTTATATTGCTAGCGAAATCAGCTCTGGTCCATGTGCGTAAAAGACTTGAAAGCACAACTCTTTCTATAGTGCTTAATGAAGACATTCTCTCCTATTCCAGCCTATAAGGATCGCCAGTTTACCAGCAAATGTGACAGTTAGCGAAGACTACGACGATAGAAAACTACTTAAAACAATCTATGTATCTGATGGAAATGCTGCAGACCAAGATAATGTCACTTGTAACATCAATCGAAATCCCGATCCAATGTTGATTGAGCTCGTCCACGACGGAAACCATGCCTACGATTGTAAGAATATTCTTTAAAAGTACAGACATTCAGTTTTAAAGGGCGCGTTACACTTAGATTATTCACCGTTTGTTCAAGGGAGAGAGTTTTAGTGATTTCCTATTTGCTCTTATGTCAGTTAAATATCTTCTGCAAAGGAGACTGCTCTAAAAGGAAATAATTTGCAACTAAGGGATGCAAATTCCGTCCTTAAAAATTAGACTTGCTTCAGAAGTGAGGCCAAACCGATTTTAAAAGTTGTCTTCCCTGAAACTTATTCATTCCCTTTAAATTAGTTTCTGGTGTCAATCCTGCCAAACTGGACTATGTGATGTCATTGTAGTAAGACATAATCACAGTCAAATCTATCCAAATACAGTTCACCAATTTCATAGTACAGGTTTTTATACGAGTACCCGTTCATATCGACTATATACTGCAACCTCACACAGAACGAACAGTACTAAAACCATCGTTTTAGAATTTCGAATGTTGTAAAAATACAATAAAAGTTTTCGGCTTGCGTAGAGGTTTCCTAACTCAATCATAGAAACATCACAGAAAAAAAAATAAAAATAGATCACTGTAGTGAGACAAGAATGAGTGCTCGTGTAAAACCGAAAATTGTTCATTAGTTTGCTCAACCATGTAAATGCATAAGATTAGCGTATGTTAAACAGCTCATAATCCAGCCTTTGTTAAACATAGCTTAAAAGAGTTGAACTAGATCTCCGCTGTTTTAAATATCATATAAATCTAATAATTCAGTTCTGAATTTTGCCGACATCACAGTGTGACATGTCTGCAATTAGAAACTAAACTGAGTCTCTCTTATACCCTTTCTAGCTTATTCGGTCTGGAAAAAGAACTGTTCCAGTCCAGGATGCGGTCCTGTTTGTGAAGGCGTCGGTTGTTTGAACTACCACGAAACTAACAAATACATCATCGAGCTGGAATGCATGGATGCTTACGGTTCCTCTGACACCAAGAATCTGACTGTTGTAGTAACTGAGAATGAGTCTCCCGTTTTGACTAATCTTCCTGGTAAACATATCATTAAGAAAAAGTTTTAAATGCAATAAAGTAGTTTAATATGTACTTAAATATAGTGCTCTTATCTGTTGTACATGGAATTAGTTGCAACACACAAGCAGAGACTCATCACCATGTGCACCCGTATGAAATTAGACATGGCATATTTCACCTTTCCATGGTATATGCATTTGTTGCGAAAACTTAAATACTTTGATATATACAAAATAAGCGCAAATAAAGAATGAATATATTCTGAAGGAAACGACCTTAGAGAGCAATGAACGCATGCACAAAAACGAACGCATGGCGTTAGCCATCCATTACTGTTTTCTTGTCTTCCATTCTGTTAAAAATGTCAAAACAAAAAAGTGTTTATTCTTTAATTATATTTGATCAGCTCAACGTTACTCTTTGCTAATAGTTTGGCATTGTTTAAATATATTTAGTTAACTCAAAGCTTCATATTTCCAGCCACGGTGAATGCATCAAGCTTGGACCATCGTGGCAATGTCGTATTTTCCATAACAGTGTCCAATCTTCCAGCAAGCGAAAGCCTTTACTACACACTACAAAAAGGAGTAAATGCATCTTACCAACTTGGAACAGAAGATTTATTTTATTTGAACGCAAGTAGGTTTATCATGCATTTGTCCTTCAACACTAGATTTTCTTACTAATTACTATCGCAGACGATTATGATGAGCTGTGCCTGACTATCAATATACAGTCGACTCTCGTTATCTCGAATTCCAAGGGACTCTCTGAAACACTTCGAGATATCCGTACCTCGACATATCAGATTTTCAGAATTGAGGAAAAAATAATTCGAACAACCACATTTAACAAATATATAATCGGACTCTTGACGTTAGAGATATATCGAAAATATTGTGGAAAAGGGGAGAAATTGCTCCTTAGCAATTTCTCCTCTTTTCCACAATATTTTTACTTGTTGTTAGATTTTCATGTTTTGAGATAAGCGAGTTCGAGATAACGAGAGTCAACTGTATGTGGTTGTCGTCCCTTTGGTGGTTATCTTGTGTTCTGGCTTCAGAACGCCACTGAGCAATTTGCCTTGTTTCATCATAGTGTTTTTTTATTATATGAGTTTAACCTTGATGTTTCACAGATGAGGTAAAAACTCCTATGCAGACCGAACATCATCACGAAAACATACCTATATAATTTTGACCCCATTAAACCCCACTTTTTATATAGAAACATTGGGGTTTACACGGGTATACATTATTTTCTTATTTCTGCTCTAAAACATAGATTGTGGGTACTCGTTAGAACCGCCTCGACTAGGCGGTTCTAACGAGTACCCACAATCTATGTTTTTTAAAGCAGAAATATGAAAAATATCAGAATTTTTATCTGAAAAACTTTCATTTTTTGGTGGTGAAATTTTCAATATATTTGAATAGGCCTGCTTTCGTAATATATATTTGTAATTTGGAGCTTCATCAGCATTAAGGGTGAGGTTCCGCGCGATTAAACTGGTTAAAGACCCCCTCCCCACCCCCCTACCCCCCCCCACTGACCGTTCCAAGGCAAATCTTCTGTTGCAGTTCTTCTTTGTCCGTGCGTCTGTGAATTCATACGTAGCTTTTATGTTGTCCTTGTTTGTTCCTCATCTCTCTTTCTTTTGGTGTCTAGAGAGGGTTGTGCATCTTGATTGTAGCATTTCCTGGGTATCTTCACTTATAATTTTGTCATTACGAAAACATGCCTATTCAAATGTACTGAAAATTTTGCTGCCCCCCCCCCCCCCCCCCCCCCCCACAAAAAAAAAAAAAAACAGATAAAAAATCTGATATTTTTCATATTTTCATATTTCTGCTCAAAACATAGATTGTTGGTATTCTCTAACGAGTACCCACAATCTATATTTTTGAGTAGAAATAAGTAAAATAATGTATACCTATGTAAATCCCAGTTTTACTACATAAAAGTGGTGGGATTTCAGGGGGTCAAAATTATATAGGCATGCTTTCGTGATGTTAAACTTTGTAGATTTTCCGCCATTTTGTATAATGGAATCAACATTGAACGTGTAATCGTCCGAATATAAAAATAATTGAATCAACCTCATATTGTACGATGGTATGAGAATAAACTTTTATGCCAATGCCGTAAGTGCCTACCTTGCAAATGAAAAATAATGTAGCTAAAACGCCGTATTGGCAAACGTACATTTATCATGTGTTTTCAGTAGGCAATTGTTCTGGTCTAAACAGTTGAAAAAGTAAATGTTACTACCTGAAGATGTAAATGAATGGCAAATGATATAGAGCATGACTAAGCCGGTGTACGTTGATCTGAAACTACGCTGTTTGCTTAGGCGTGTTCATCTGAATAGTGACTCTATCCCCGCTAGCGGTGACTTCTGTCGTCTGCTGATAACCTTTGCAAACAGTTGGACCCAGATCAAGCCCGACAAAATGTCGGGCCTGATATGCTCGTAGAAATTGTTTGGCACTCTGACGGTATTTCTGATGTTTTTTTTTTTTTTTTTTTTTTTTTTTTTTTTTTTTTTTTTTAAAGATCATTAAAAAAAAGTCCCCAGATTACAAAAAAAACATGTAAAATTACCCAGCATGCAAAGAGTTAAGAGCAATTAGGCGTACTGGGTACGTTAGGTAGGTTTTAACAAGGGAGACAACTTTTTTGACTTCCTGTTTGAGACAAATACAATTTGACAAAGTTGTTTCCCATAACCCTTTTGGTGCAAAATTTCAGATGACATTTGTCGACTGCTTTTTTGTTTTCAAACAAACTATAGCTTGGAAAAAAAGTTTAAATGTAAAGTTGAAAGACCGAATGTCAATCAGCGTAGATCCTGTTGAGACGGCTCATAATGAGCCGTTTCATCTGGGTCTATGTGTTTGCAAAAGCCTATTATTATCGCCCGTGGCAGTGAAAGAGTTAAGGCAGGACTATAGTTCTTTGTTCGTCTCAGATCAGGTAGAAACCCCATAAATGCAACATCTCGGTATGACTTGAATAGTGCTGATTGGCTTGTAAAAATGTGAGTGAAGATACCCCGGAAGTGTCATAATCACTTAGCACAGCCCTCCCGCCGAGGCATCAAAGGAAGGAGAGACTACTGAGGGGGGGGGGGCGTGGAGGGGTGAGGGGAGAGGTTAAACCCATTTTTCTTGCGCGAAATCTCAGCAGCATCTTCTGATGCTGCTTCAAACAGTACAACACCACAAACAGAAAGAAAAAAGAAAGCAAAAATGGACAACAATTGAAGATGACCACAATCCTAGCATCACAACATGGAAACAGTAAACAGGAAAACAGAGCAGATCCATTTGCAAAAGGGATTCCTGCCATGAAAGTGTGTGTATCTTTTCCTCTAAGATATACTTTTAACCCAAGTCCTGCTAAACCCGGATATGCCCTTGCTTTACAAACAGTGTAGATCCAGATCAGTTGGCTTCTCCTGAAGCCAACTGATCTGGATCTGTACTGTTTGTCGTTATGTGAATTTGGATCAACAACCTAGATCAAGTTATATAATTGGCTGAAAATTAGAAGTAGGTGTGGCATTTAATTAATTCAGCAGGGCAAGGGTTAACATTAATATCATGTACATGTACATATTTCGCGAATGTCATTGTTTCTAATTCAATAACACAGCGTTTCTGATCGTAGGTAACGGCGAAGTGTATATTAATTCCGACCCTAGCCATGAATTCAGCCAAGTTTTCGAAATGTCGATTTGTGTGAGTGACAGGAGAAAACAAGTCTGTGGCAATCTGACAATCGTTTTCAGTAAGTAATGCGTTATCTATATTCTTCAGAACGTGTCGTTTCATCTTTAGTATATAAATATGATTTTCTTTCGTTTTGGCAATAACTGAGCATCTTTTGCCTTCAACGTAAATGAATACGTATCATGTTAGTCGGTAGATACCACAAAAAGCGAAACTAGCAGACTCGAATTTGTTTATGATGACTGACCAGTTATTGCAAATATGATATTTTCTTTTGTCATTTTTATTCATCTGGTCTTGCTTCTGTGCCTTGTGATGGTTGTGCTTCGTAATTGTAGCCTTTCCTGATTGTTTTACATTTTGTGCTTATGTGTCTACATTAACCCATTATAGACTGAATGGACTCTTCCACATTATATATTGGAAGCTTCTAATTTCAATTTTAGGTATGTCAGGCTATGTGAATTGGATATTCCTAGAGAAAAATGACTGAACTATTTGCAAACAGAGGAGACCCTGATCAGACGTCACAGAATGCGGCGTCTGATCTGGGTCTTCACTGTTAGCCAGTTACCCTTTTAGGGGTCTCCAGACTACAATAGGTTAACGGATAACCAGACGCCAACTTTCTGAAACAGATTAAGGAGGGAGCCGTCATTTTGTCTGAGGTCCGACTTCCTTGTGAAATATGGCGTTAAAATTTTCAAGAGTACCAAACTTTCTAACTACATTGCTTTAAAGCACAGGGCATTCTGTTCGAAGACACCTCTTAATAACGCTTCTATTCTCAGCTGATACAATAAATGTAGCCGTACAAAATGTCAGTGCACCATGTAACTAGCACATTGATGGCTCAAAACCCTGGATAAAAAATTTGAGTGTCCGTCCATCAGCGCTTCCATCATTCGTGTCCGCTCCATCTGCTACTGTCCGAGATAATTTCACGAAAGTTCTCAGAAGTATAAGGAAAGCACTATGAGACGACGTGCAGAACACATGAACCGTACCTCTGGTTTGACTACTCTTGGAGTTATTGCCCTTTGAACATTGAACATAGCCATTTCTAGCATGTATGTGTGTCCGCTCTGTAAGTTGAGAACCTTTCGCGATATACATGTAATTATGAAATTTCTCACAATTATAAAACACATGAGACAACATGCAGAACACAAAATTCATAACTCTGGTTAACCTACTTTTGGAACTGATCCCCTTTGTACAAAGTAGGTATTGAAAATAGAGGAGTTTTTGTATTCTCTCTGTAAACCATGAAGACGACCTACTGCTGAGGTATCGATTTACGGCTGAAATCTAAGCATATTTGTTTCCAGCGAGCCTATTTACCAATAAGCCTCCCTGGCCTAGGCTTGTCCTTCACGTTTGTCCTGCTCTCTCTAAACTGTGAAACGCTGCTATTAAAGTTTAAACGGGATATGCAGACTTTAGAATATTTTTTCTGCAACCTTTGCAATATGTGGCAAGGTTTTTCAGCCTTTAAAAGCAGGAATTTTGTTACAAATCTCTCCATGGTAGCCCTAACACCTGCGTTGTTTAAATGCTCAAAACTTCATGTATACACAACTTTCACTGAAAATAAATTGACAGATTTATAAGCGATAACATTACGAAAACATGCCTATTCAAATATTCGGAAAATTTCACCACCAAAATTGAAAGTTTTCAGATAAAAAATTCAGATATTTTTCATATTTCTACTCAAAACATAGATTGTGTGTACTCGTTAGAACCGCCTCGCCGAGGCGGTTCTAACGAGTACCCACAGTCTATGTTTTTGAGCAGAAATAAGAAAAATAGTGTATTCCTTTGTAAACCCCAGTTTTTCTATATAAAAGTGGGGTTTAATGGGGTCAAAATTATATAGGTATGTTTTCGTGATGATGTTCGGTCTGCATAGGAGGGTTTAAGGGGGTCAAAATTATATAGGGCGTGTTTTCGTGATGAAATGCTGTTATCTCTTAGGTATAATATGTGTAGAAAGCTGCACATGGAAAGCGTGAAATGTCTGGATATTTCTCGACCGCCCCTCGTCCAGTTCGGATCCTTTTTTAATCTTTGGGCTTATATATGTCACATTAGGTTCAATGTTTGGATGTTTAATATTTCAATAACTCTAATGAGCGATTTATTTCATGCTGCTATATCCAAACAAACACCTACAGTCGACTCAATTATCCCAAACTCCAACGCAGAATTATTTTGGTTTTAGGTAAATGTCGTTGGAAATCAAAGGAGTTGAAATGTTCTAACGAGTACCCACAGTCTATGTTTTTGAGCAGAAATAAGAAAAATAATGTATTCCTTTGCAAAACCCCAGTTTTTCTATATAAAAGTGGGGTTTAATGGGGTCAAAATTATATAGGTATGTTTTCGTAATGATGTTCAGTCTGCATAGGAGGGTTTAAGGGGGTCAAAATTATATAGGGCGTGTTTTCGTGATGAAATGCTGTTATCTTTTAGGTATAATATGTGTAGAAAGCTGCACATGGAAAGCGTGAAATGTCCGGATATTTCTCGACCGCCCCTCGTTCAGTTCGGATCCTTTTTTAATCTTTGGGCTTATATATGTCACATTAGGTTCAATGTTTGGATGTTTAAGATTTCAATAACTCTAATGAGCGATTTATTTCATGCTGCTATATCCAAACAAACACCTACAGTCGACTCAATTATCCCAAACTCCAACGCAGAATTATTTTGGTTTTAGGTGAATGTCGTTGGAAATCAAAGGAGTTGAAATGTAAAGAACTAACTACAGTCGAACTTCAGTGGCTCGAACATCTTTTGGACCATGTAAATTTGTTCGGGATATGGGTAGTTCGAGCCACTGAGGTTAATCATGGCAAGTTCAGGAAGCAAATTGCGATAATTTAGGGAAATCTTTTCGTTCTTCTACACAAAAATAGTATGTCGAGTGTACTAACTAGAATCGCCCCGATGAGGCGATTCTAATGCGTACACACAACATACAATTACATGATAGAATAAAAAATCCTCAAATATTTGTTTTCTGAAACTATCGGAAGAATTTTGTAGGGACTGGAAGAATTTTGTAGGGACTCAAAAAACGAGTTTGAATTAGCCATGTTAAACGAGCTATCGATGTTCGAGCTATTGAGGGTCGACTGCAGCAACTTAAACCGATATCATCCATTTTCAGTTTGACTTAAGCAATAGTTGGAGTAAAGTATATGTTTTCGTCTGTCAGGTCAGAATATTCAGATAGATATAAGTAAATCTAACGCTTTGAACCATACCGTCAGAAAACGTACCTTCGGACATGTGCGCCCAGCGAAGATTCAGATCAGACTGCGCAATAGCGCAGTCTGATCAGAATCTTCACTGGGAACATTTTGGATAGCCATGGCAGGCTTATCTTAGTCAGAAGTTACGTTTACTCACGTTGCGGCTCATTTTTTTCAGACGGCTGTTTCCAAACACCCACATGCATTGACCAATCAGGACTGAATATTAATGATACTCATAGCATCGGAGACGAGCTATTCACAATGACTGTTCCTGAGCCCACTG
Organism: Anodontia alba; assembly: GCA_964016985.1. Classification (NCBI taxonomy): domain Eukaryota; kingdom Metazoa; phylum Mollusca; class Bivalvia; order Lucinida; family Lucinidae; genus Anodontia; species Anodontia alba. Next base: position 46,196,692 of record OZ024826.1, read on the forward strand.
ACCAGTTTGTTGGACAATCCTTCACGGGGCTCTACTTTTCTATAAATAGCTCTTCACTGGATGTTGCTGCAATTAATTCCACAACAGGTAGGCTGTCTGTTATGACCTCAAATAGGCCGCAAAAAAGGGCCTTTGAACATGCGCAATATGCGCGGAATTAGATCATCCTGCTCATGCGCAAAAGATTATCCGGGCCTTTGTTCCCCATAAATATGTTTTGTAGTATCCAGTGATTCTGATAACGGACATAGAAGGCCATGATCAGTCTGCGCGGATGCATTGTCTGATCTGGGCCTTTGCTGTCAGCATATGCCAGAAGACAAGTTTTTCGCACGGCGAGGCCCACATCAGAGAGTTAGATGATGTTTCATTTTAGAGCGATTGTGCGAGCCGAACAATCATTTGTGCCAGTGCACGACAAAACCTACAATAAGACCTGAGTGACCAGCAAAGACCTATATCAGCTTGTACAGCCATCCGTAATGGCAAGGATTCTTGTTTATCCCTCTTTGTATAATCCGGAGATTAGAAGGTACATGCTATCAGCGAAGACTCTGATCAGCCTGCGCGGATGCGCAGGCTGATCTGAGTCTTTGCTGGTCGCACAAATCTTATTGTAGGTTTTGTCGTGCGCTGGCTCGTATTGCACTCGTTCAATGTTGAAAGAATATCGATCTTACCACTTGGGCCACGTCATGTGAAAACATGTCTACGGGCATATGCGGACAGTGAAGGCCCAGATCAGACTGGGCATTAGCACGGTTTGATCAAGATCCTCACTGTCCACAAACAGAATTATTAGCTACTGCAGCATGTAAGAATGATGAGTACCCGGGTGATATGTGTATGCTCAGAAATTAGACAGAATGATCTAAATTTGCACATTTTGCGCATGTTTGTTTGACAGGCCCAAAGTTTAATGACGTATTGAAACACATGTTGCATTATCATTTTAAAACTCCTTATTGGTTTGTATATATCTGCACAATGTGATTGCATCGTATGTTTTTTTTTGTTTTTTTTTTCTTTTCATTTTGCGCTTGTTTCGTTTTGTCTGTTTTCTCTTCGTCGGTGTCTGGGAAGGGCTGCGGCTTGTGATTGTGGTACTCCCTGGATTTTTCTCTTACCTTTTTTGACTGCACGGCGCGGCCCAAATCAGAGAGTTAGATGTTGTAGAAGGTACATGGTATCAGCGAAGACTCTGATCAGACTGCACGGATGCGCAGGCTGATCTGGTCTTCGCTGATCAAACAAATCTTATCGTCGGTTTTGTCCTGCGCTGGTTCATTTAGTATTATTTACATTTTAACCAAGGATGAAGGTTTGCTTTTTAAGTAACTGTCCGTTTGGCTTTCTGCTAGTGATGTTTCCATTAGGGTCTAGTTATTTCGTGTTTGTGTTTCTTTCCCTTTGATGTCTCTGTTGGGAGGTGTGGGATAATTGTATCGATTCCTGATCTTTACCTTCCCTTCTATTTTGCTGTCAGTAAAATCGACACCCCAACCTTCTCCTGGTACTTTTTTGCTACTGACCGTTCTAAGACTGTGGACAGTTGTTCAAAGTTAACGATGTCGTTAGTTAACGATTCGTTAAAATTTACATCGAGTGATACGCAAATATGCTGAAATTTTTTGCTGAAAAAAATGTGAGTAGCTTTTGCAGCAAAGATATCAGAATATTGTATATTGAATATGCTAAAACAGTCAACGAAATGACCCTTAACACGCTCGTTATGCTGACGACGCTTTGAACAACTGGGCCCTGGTGTTTTTTGTTTTTCTTTGTGTGGCCATGTGGCCGCTCGCTGAAGGGCTGAACGCGTTTCTTTACCGACTGCTGCCCACATGTACAAACACAAATTATTATTTTAAATATACAGATTGAATGCTAACTAGACCCAAATCAAATTGCTCCGCTAAATTGATGTGGTATACTGAATGAAGTATGTAAAAAATATCAAGTAAATTTAATATTAAATAAATAATATCAACAGAGTAAAACATTTTTCATATTTTGTTTCAAACAAGCATACATAGTTTGTTTTGCATTTGGCCGCCATCAAAAGACAGCTAAGTTATAGTTATAGTTCGTGGATACTAACTATTGTCCGCCGAAAACTGACACAAACTGAACGGAAAGTTTGCAAAAGTTTGTGAATGTCCGCGACTGCGTTGCTTTACCGAACGCATCTCATACGTACATACAAAATTCATTTTAAATATTCGGACAAAATGAACTGAGTAAACAGCACACAATGCAGACAGAGATCAAACTGCCAATTTGATCTTGGTCTATATTTTTGCTTAGGATAGATGTCGTAATATTATAGTAAATATGATACTGTAGTGACAACAAATGCTTTTTGCAGGGACAATTACCACCACTGGTAACATCACAGTGTACCCGTCATATCCAAACAGAACGTTCTTCATAACCGTCCAAGTCGGCAATGTGGAGTCATGTGGTTACACTTCCACTTGCAATATGTCACTGAATGTGGCCTTCACAAACTGGGTAGGTACCGAACATAAATCGTGACATGCGTTTAAAGGGAAGGGGTCCATGTCCAAAGTTAAAACAAACACTTCCATGCAGATATTTACCTTTCTTTTCATTGGGGGCGGAAGGATGGGGGGGGGGGGGGGGGGGTTATTCTTTTGTTAAATGCTCTGCACGCTGGCTAAACCATTTTGAAATATTTCGCTTATTTTTTCAGAAAAAAGGAGACAATATACACGTAATGGCAAAATCTATACTACAGTTGCTATTTTCATACTTTTTAGCAGAGAAATTTTCATGCTTAACTATGTTTGGCAAGGAAGACTTTGCAACTGTACATAACTTGAGACTCATTAGCAAGACGAATTTCATGCTCAGCTGAGTTGAGCATGAAAAATGTTTTATAACCTCGGGGACTGGTTTTAGTCCCAAATAGTTGTACTGTGGGCCGATCTAATACATTTGTCCTTTGGAGTTATCTTTATTTGTTCATTATATTTCCTGAGAGTGCTGTATTATGATATTTCGTGTCGCTCAACTCTTATAAAGTGCAGTACTGCGTTCAGTGATTGTGATCAATCCTCGTCGTTTCCATACAGTCGGCTCTCATTAGCTTAAAGTCCAAGGGACTCTCTGAAATACTTCGAGATATCCGGACCTCGAGAAATTAGATTTGCAGAAGTGAGAAAAAAATAAATCGAACAACCTCATTTCATAAATGAATATGTAATTTGATGCCTGAAATTAGAGATATATGTGGAAAAGAGGAGAAATTGCTCATGTGGAGCAATTTCTCCACTTTTCTACAATATTTTGTTACCTATTGATAGATTTCCGTGTTAAAACCGGGACCAGATTTTCACTCCGAGATAAGCGGTTATTCGAAATAGCGAAGTCGAGATAACGAGAGTGGACTGTATTTGTTTTGTTTTACTGTAGAAGAAAAGATTGTTTTCTTCTTTCTTAGAACCTGTTTGATGCAGGTAAATTGTTCACTTATATTAGTCAGATGACCAATGTACTCTGTGACAGTTTCTTCCTTAATTAAAATCCAGATACGCCCAGTGGATTCTTCTACCTTAACTTTTTGGACTGGTCCATTTCCAATAGAACTGGTGTCTAGTTAAATTTTTAATATTACCATGTTTTTAGAAATTCCTGTATTTAATGCAAACAGTGTAGACCCTGATCAGACCCCGCGTTCTGCGGTGTCTGATCTGGGTCAGCACTGATTGCCAGTGTCCTTTTTTTTGAGACGTTTGGATTAAATGGGTTAACGGCTGTATAATTCTAAAGTCTAAAGTGTACAATTGTTCATATTTCAGCCCATCAGAATTGAAAATCTACCAACCAATGTAACTATAAACGAGGATGAAAAAGACAGAAAGCGACTTTTATCTATCAACACAGTGGATGGAAATAAAGCAGAACAAGATAATGTCACGTGCGTCATTATCAATGGTTCTGACCATTCGTTGTTTGAGCTGGAGCACAATGGAAACCACAAGTCAGATTGTATGTTAACTCTGAAAATTCCAAGCAAAATTGTAGCAGAAGTCTATTTATATACATACGAAAAACGAGCCATATTATATCGCCGCGTTGATCGTCAGAACGCGTCGTCTGATCAGGGTCTACATTATTTTCATTAAGTTCAGAAATTTCTACTAAACATGATAATAATAAAAACAAACCAGACACCCCTTATACAGGAAATGGACGTGTCTAAAGAGTTAACCCTTCTCACGCTGAATAAATTAAGACGCCACGCCCACTTCTAATTTCCAGCCAATCAGATTACTTGATCCGTTTTTTTATAGGAATTCACATACTTAATGACAAACAGTGCAGATCCAGATCAGTTGGCTTCTTCAAAGCCAACTGATCTGGATCTACATTGTTTACTAAGACAGGGCATGCCCTGTTCAGCAAGAGAAGGGTTAAGGTCGAAGAGTCCATCCAGCATATATGGGGAATGCTGAAGCGGCTCTCAATAACAAAAACATGTTCGTCCCCCATAGGGGTCCTCTCTCTCATCACAGTGAAACATGAGGCAAAGCAATAGGCTAAATGGAGAGCTGAAGCCAGGCCCCGGGGTTATAAAGCTTTTTTCATGCTCAACTCAGCTGAGCATGAAATTTTCTCTGCTAATAAATATGAAAATGCCAACAATAGTTGGCATTTTCATATTTATTAGCAGAGAAATTTTCATGCTCAGCTATGTTTAGCAAGAAAGCATTTGCATCTGTTAGTAATTGAGATTTATTAGCATGAAAAATTTCATGCTCAGCTGAGTTAAGCATGAAAAAAAGTTTTATAACCTCGGGGCCAGAAGACAAGAAACCCACAAACAGGGCCACGTTTTATCCGAAGAGGCTTTTTTTCTCGCACACCACTCATAAGGTCAAGGATGCACTGTTTCTTCATGCTGACGACGAAGACTCTGATCAGATTGCGCGGATGCGCAGGCTTATTTGAGTCCACATTGTGGGCACATATCAGAAGGAACGTTTTTAATGCTGTGCTCATTTGTCCGCTCATTTGACCCTGTTGGCCCTCTATGGTATTTGTTTTGATATAGCCCCTACACCCCCTCTTCATACCGAGTCAAATTCGCTATAATGACAATTTGAATGTCACGAAAACTTCGCTAAAGAGGTGGCAGTGAATGAGAAATTATACAGGAATATCCCAGTCAGCATTCTACGTAAATCTATATCGGGCCGTCATCGGCCCGTCAGGGTAGCTGACGGGCCGATGACGGCCCGATGTAGAGTTACGTAGAATGCTAGCTGGGATCGCATTAAAACTTCAAACAACAAACGTTTTGGATATTTGTTAGAATTACCTCACTGAGGCGATTCTAACAAATATCCAAAACTTATGTTCTATGAGGAAATGATAATAACACAAGGTCTTTCTTATTCGATATACCTAACTTCATTCATTCAATATACCTAACTTCATTAATTCAATATACCTAACTTCAGGGGTCAAATTACATCGGTGGCTCAGTCTGATGCGTGTCCGACTGGTGATCAGGAAGTCGCGGGTTTTATCCCAGCCGGATCCGGCAACATTCTTGGAGATTGATCATGAAATATTTTCTACGGTCATTCTCTCCCCTCCGCTGATTCAAGAAGGGCAGTTATCAGTTTCTGGTGAAGTAATTTACATAAAAAATGGTTAACCGCTTAGAGGACTAAGATTGCCCAGAAAAAGTGTGGTTCGGCAAACTGACCGGCTCGACATGACTTAAATTGGTTGATAGGACCATAAAACCACAACTCAACATATTCATTTGTGAAATGTAGTTGTTCGATTTATATTTCCTCAATTCTGCAAATCTGATATGTCAAGGTACGGATATCTCAAAGTATTGGAAATAAACCAAGTTGACTTGCCTCCCCGACCCCCATTTCCGCTATTCTCTAATACACATACCCTGCGCTATTTAGACATAATACTTAGACAAAGCATTGCACGTTGAACAGGTCTGCACCACCCGTACAGGTATTACCCCTCCACACAGAGAAGATATATGTATAACTACAGCGTTTCAAGCGTCAAAGCGACATGTCATTATTATTATGATTATGATGATGATTATTGTTATTATTTTTATTAGTATTGTTATTATTGTTATTAGTATTGTTATTATTCTTATTAATATTATTATTATTATTATTATTATAAAGTGTGTAGTAGACGTATTACTATGAAATATTATAGACGCAAAAGCGAAACCGACTGGTTTCTGGCGAAAGAATGTGCACAATACTGGTTAACCGCTTAGAGGACTAAGCCTGCCCAGTAAACGTGTGGTTAGGTAAACTGACCGCGCTCGACATGACCCCATTGGGTTGACTGGGCCGTAAAACCTCAACACAAACAAACAAGAAACCGACTGGTCAAAGCGTTCGATACATAATAGTTTTATTCAAGGTTACAAGACACAAAAACAACCCAGCAGGCACACACCGTTGACACAACGTCGATTCAACGTTGAATCGACGTCGTTTTAACGCTGTGTGTCTGCTGGGAATCAGCTCTTCGGACAACATGTTACTTCACAGGTCAGACAAAAAAGACAAAAAAACAGTTCTTTATCCCTTCGGAACACACATACTCAGGAATCCCACCAGAAGGCAAATTCTAGTGAGATCCCAGAACATATGTGCTCGTGAAGAGCTAAAACTATACCCCTACAATGTTGTACTTATCTGGGCTCCGAGTCATTGACTTTTTGATTATATGTGTTTCACTGTGATATTTCACAGATGAGATAGAGAGGCGGAATCATTATGTGGACCCAACAAATATTTTGTACTTTATAGCCGTGTCAGAATTAAAGAATAGGTTTCGAGCGAGTTTCCTACTGACCGTTCAAAGTGGCTGGCACAATTAATCGGAAAATCGATTAATCGATCGATTAATTCTACAAAAATGTTTATCGATATAGATTTGCTAATAATCCATCATTTAATTTCTGTGTCTGTTACTTTACCGTATTTACCTTTAGTGTTCAGACACCTCAACTCCTAACTATACTTTATCTAAAATTTGAACAAGTACAATATACTACCCAATGTGGTGTCTAAAATAGCTTGATGAGAAGCAAACGGTGTAGACCCTGATGAGCCGCCGCGTTTTGCGGCGTCTTATCTGGGTCTACACTGTTTGCTCAGGCCTGTCTGTCCAAATGCATACGGTAAAGTAGAACATATGGTTAGAGCCATGCTCCAACAAACAGGTAAAATTATGACAAAACCTTCAGTGATTACTAATCGATTATCGATCACAATGGCAGGACTGATAATTGACGATCTTTTCAGCTCGGATACAGTTCTTCTCTGTCTTCGATGTCCGCATGAAGAAACTGCATCTTTGGCTACCAGTGAAGCATGATAATATATGAGCCAGCGCACAACAAAACCTACAATAAGACCCATGTGACCAGCTAAGTTTCAAATCAGCTTGTACATCCAGCCAGTATGGCAAGGGTTCTCCTTTAGCCCTCTGCATCACGAAAACATGCCTATATAATTTTGACCCCCATAAACCCCACGTTTATATAGTAAAACTGGGGTTTACAGGGGTATACATTATTTTTCTTATTCTTGCTCAAAACATAAATTGTGGTGTCGTCGAGGCGGTTCTAACGAGTACCCACAATCTATGTTTTTGAACAGAAATATGAAAAATCTCAAAGTTTTTAATCTAAAAATTGATTTTTTTTTGGTGGTAAAATTTTCAGTATATTTGTATAGGCTTGTTTTCGTAATGGTGGATAGCCCGGAAGCTGTAGAAGGCACATGCGATCAGTGAAGACTCTGATCAGACTGCTCGGATACTCAGGCTGATCTGAGTCTTCGCTGGTCGCACAAATCTTGTTATAGGTTTTGTCGTGCGCTGGCTCATAAAACACTCGTTCAACGTTGAAAGAATTTCGATAGTACTAATTGGGCCACGTCATGTAAAAACGTGTCTCCGGGCATATGCGGACAGCGAAGGCCCAGATCAGTCTGTGCGTCCGCGCGGTCTGATCAGAATCCTCACTCTCGGCCAACAAAATTATTAGCTACCGCAGAATGTATGAATGAAGAGCAAGTACCTGGATGCTATGTATATGCTCAGGATTTTCTAAATCTGGACATTTTGTGCATGTTTGCTTGACAGGCCCAAAGTATAATTGCTTTATGAAATATCTGCTGCATTATTTTTTTTAAACATTCCTTATTGGTTAGTATATGTCTGCACTATGTGACTGCATGTTTTAATTAGACCGCATCATGCGAAAAAAGTGCCTTCGAGCATGAGCAAAATGTGCTGATTCACGTCATCCTTCACATACGCGAAGTCTTATCCGGGACTTTGCTCTCTATAATATCCTATATTAGCGGACAGTAAATGCCCTGATTAGACTGCGCGGATGCGCAGGCTGATTTGGGCCTTCGCTGTCCGCATACACCCGAATGGACGTTTTTGCATGGCGCGATCCCTTTGTACAAAATACATATACATCAATAAGGTAGCATTGAATAGCTAATACACAGGCTGATCTGAATAGTAACTGGTCTAATGTGATAAACGTTTCTCACGAGAACCGGATACGCCTATCATACCTGACTAGGGAAACAACTTTTGTAACTTCCTGCTCGCTGTCCTGCAAGCCAAACATTTCTAAAAAATATCTACTCTAGCAGAAAGACCTTTCCTTTATAATCTGGACCACATTTCAGAAGGCTGGCAAAAATATTTGACAGAGTTACTTCCACTGTAAGAGTGTTCATTTACCTTAAAGTCTAACCTTGATCACTAATTTTGTCTTTTTTTCAGCATATTCTGCATGGAAGACGAAATGTCCGGTGCCGGATGAAAGCTGTGTCGACCACAGCGTTACTAGTAAATACATTATAGAGATTACATGCAGCGATGCCTACGGTAGTTCAGATACGCAGAATCTCACTGTGCTGGTTACGCAGAGACAACAGCCACCAACAGACAGTAAGTTATAACTAGTGGTATTTTATAGAGGCTGAATGCAGCTTTTGATGGCTCGAATACCCAGAATCTCGCAGAAAAAAGAGCCACTCACAGACAGTACGTTATAGTTAATAGTATTTTCTAGATAGTGAATGCAGCTTTTGATAGCTTGACTACCTTGAACCTCAATATGGTAATTACACAGAAAAAAGAGCAACATACACAGAGAAAAGAGCAACCAACAGACAATATGTAAAAATTAGCGGCATTTTATAGAGAATGAATGCAACTTTTGATACCTCAAATACCCATAATTTTACTTTGTAGTTACACAGAGAAAAACAGCCACCAACAATCAGTGTTTAAGTTAAATCTAGTGGTACTTTATAGAGACTGAATGCAGCTTTTGATAACTTGAATAGCCAGAATCTTACTGAGGTAGTTCCACTGAGAAAAGAGTCATTAATAGACAGTACGTTATAGCTAGTGGTATTTCATAGGGACTGCCTGCAGCTTTTGATAGCTTGGATACTCAGAATGTGACTGTGCTAGTTGCACAGAGAAAACAGCTAACAACAGACAGAACTGTATAGCTAGTGGTATTTTATAGAAATTGAATGCAGCTTTTGATAGCTCGAGTACCCAGAATCTCATTGTGTAGGTACACAGAGAGCCCCCAATAGTTACGTTATAGCTAGTGGTATTATATGGAGATCGATTGCAGCGTTTGATAGTTACACAGAGAAAACTGTGGCAACGAGATAATACATTGTAGCTAGTGGAAATCCATAGAGATTTTGATAGCTCTGATACCCAGAATCTCATTGCATAGTTACACAGAGAAAACAGCCTCAAACAGACATTAAGTTATCGCTAGTTACAGAAATGGTCTGCAGCTTATGATAGCATGGATACACAGAGTTGCGCTGTGCTAGTCATTACGAAAACACGCCTATTCAAATATATAGAAAATTTCACCTCCAAAAACCTAAATTTCTCAGTAAAAAACTCTGATATTTTTCATATCCCTGCTCAAAACATAAATTGTGGGTACTCGTTAGAACCGCCTCGCCGAGGTAAGGAGGTTCTAACGAGTACACACAATCTATATTTTTAACTAATAAGAAAAATAATGTATACTTCCGTAAAACCCAGTTTTACTATATAAGGGGGTCAAAATTATATAGGCGTGTTTTCGTGATGGTTAGCTAGGATACCCAGAATCCCATTGACAACATGGGTACACAGGATTCCACTGTGAAGTAACAGTGAAAACAACCAACAACAGACAGTAAGGTACAGGTAGCGGTATTTTATAGAGATAACATGCAGTGTTTGATAGCTCGGATACCCAGTATCCCACTGTTTGTAGTTAGCGAAACAGCCTTCAACATATAATAGGGTATAGCGTGCGGTATTCAATAGAGACTGCATACAGGTTTTGAGTTAGATACCTAGCTTCTTACTTGGTAGTACACAGAGAAAGCAGTCACCAAGAGATAGTGAGTTATAGCTAAATAGCTCGGTTACGTACAATCTCACTTTGGTAGTAAAAGAGAGAAAACAGTCTCCAACAGACAGTAAGTTATAGCTAGTGGTATTTAATACAGATAACAGGCAGCTTGTGATAGCCTGGGTACCCAAAACTTCAGACTGCGTGGTAGTGTGGGTACTCGTTAGAACCGCCTCGCTGAGGCGGGTCTAACGAGTACCCACAATCTATGTTTTGAGAAGAAATATGAAAAATATCTGAAAATTTTCATTTTTTTTTACCGTTGATGGGCGTGTTTTCGTAATGTAAATTTAGAATTTAGCAAATATTCCAAACTGGGATGGACAACAGGCAATACATAACATACATGTATATGCTAATTAATATATCTTTTTGGTTCAAAAGAAAGGAAGGTATTCACCGACACGGGACTCCAAACTGCAACTGCACCAGGAGGTAGACTATTCCTACTTTAGGTTATCGCTATAAGGCAGATACCATGTATACTTAAGTTATGGCGGGTTCTCATTTATTTCAAACCAGGGACTGTGCTCCAATATTTAGATTTACTAGTGAACACTACAGCAATTAAACTGGTTACAGTCCATTTAGTAAGCTGTTTCTCTAAATTGACGATTTTTTCTTTTCTTTCTCAGAATCTCTTTTTATTTTTTGTTTCTCTCTACCTCAAACTGAATGAGATTTGAGTTTTATCATACTGATATCAGAGAGTCTATGTCTTACTATTTTGATGGACGTAGTAGAGTACTTCTTATCCACTTATCTCTTGGGCTTATGTCAGTCTATACAGAATATGAATCTTGCGGAAGAAGAATACAGAACCCTGCTCGTAATGAACTTCTAGCGTTTGGCCATTGTAATTCAAGCATGACTAGTTTTCGCCAACGCCTGCAAGTCCATCGGGCAGCACTCTGCACACCCTCTTTATTTGACAGGACAGAGCTTTTAATCAGGGTGCAAAAAAGGTAGGTTCTACATACTCCAAATGGGCACGAATCAACGTTTTGCGTACAGGAGACGCGGTTTCTTCAGGTGCCAAAACATAATTCCAGTGATGAAAACCAAGAGTTTAGTTGCCTTCAAGCAAAAGAGCACCCACCGTTCATATTTGTTAAGTGCATTGAGAAATAATAATAATAAAATGTTTGAGTTCTTTCCTAGTTGGCATTTCAAAATTATTTGAGGAATTTTCCTCAAACTGGATGATTAGTGCCCTATACACCAATCATTGTTTAATAAAAGCTTTATTTGCCAAAGGACAAGGTCACAGATCAATTTGAAGCTAAAGAAAGAATTAAACTTCGCGCTTACATTATCTGCGTAATTTATTTGAAAAGAAAGGCTCAATCCCCTTGACCTCAAAATAAGGGTCATATGTCAAACTTTCAGCTTGATAGCTTTAATTGATACCTGTTTGATTGACCTTGGTCGGTCAAGGTTACGATTTTTGAAATGATAAAAATGATACTTGCTAACTTGTGTTCAACTTATTTTGAATAAGAATATGAGCTTAACTATACCTAATTCAGAGGTCTTTCTGTTATTTAAACTTCATCAGTGTGGCTAAACCCCAAAAGTTTGGAAATGAAATGAAACGTATGATGCACATGTCTTGGCAAGCAGCAAGACATACAGAAAGCAAAATAAGCCTAAAAAGTGGATTCCGAACCCGCTAAGAACTGATGTGCTCATTGTGTTTCTGCTCTTTGGTTTGAAAAAAAATGTTTATCATATTAAACAACACATCCGTTCATCCATCTGTATGTCCATATATTTATACCCCCTCCCCCACCCTCCACCCCCACGCAAACATTGTTTGTGGTTGGGTATACTGTTTTCGCGTTGTCCGTCTGTCCGTGTGTCTATCCGCGACACTTTGGTTTTTACCTAATATCTTGAAAACACAGAAATGGCTATGCATCAATTTCTGCAGACACATTGATATTAGTAAGGTATTCCTACATATAAGAAAGTAAGGGCTACGGGCCAACTCTCTTGGAGTTATTGCCCTTTGTAAAATTTCTCAATGCAGTAAAAAGTTTGTGTGCATACTATCTCTTTAACCAATGGCTGGAATTTGACCAAAGGTCACTACATTATAAATATTCAAAAAGTGAGCCTTGTGTGTGCACTCTATCTCATGAATCAATAGGTGACATTTAAACAAACTAGCACAGATACATCATTGGGATTGGGGAAAGAAGTGATTAGATTTTGTTGACCTTTATCTCGTTTCCAAAGTCACACCAGCACTTTGAAAGAAAAATGCTTGTGATCAATTTATTGAACCAATGGCTGGAATTTTAACAAAGTAGCACAGATACATTGTCAGGACATGGGAAAGAATTGACTAGATTTTTGTGACATTGACCTTATTTTCAAGGTCACTCCATAATAAAGATTCTAAAAATGACTCTTGTTAAAAGTTTGTGTGTACACTATCTCTTCATCCAATAGCTGGAATTTGACCAAACTAGCAAAAATACATCATCAGGATGGGGGAAAGAAGTGATTAGATTTTGGTGACCATGACCTTATTTACAAGGTCACTACATTATAAATACTCAAAAAATGAGCCTTGTGTGCACTCTTATCTCATGAATCAAGAGATGGAATTTGACCAAACTAGCACAGATACATCACTGGGATTGGGAAAAGAAGTGATTAGATTTTGGTGACCTTTTATCTCGTTTTCAAGGTCGCACTGGCACTTTGAAGCCCAAACTTTGATAGAAAAAAAAGCTTATGTGCACACTATATCTTGAACCAATGGCTGAAATTTTAACAAACTAGCACAGATATATCGTTTGGACATGGAAAAGAAGTGATTAGATTTTTGTGACCTTGACCTCATTGTCAAGGTCACTACATTATAAAGACTCTAAAAATGAGCCTTGTGTGACCCTATCTCATAAATCAATAGATGGAATTTGATCAAACTAGCACAGATACTTCATCAGGATGGGGGAAAGAAGTGATTAAATTTTGGTGACCTGGACCTTATTTTCAAGGTCACACTGATACTTTGAAACTAAAAATTTAATAGAGAAAAGCTTATGTGACACACTGATATTAATATAAGGTGTACCTGATAAGAGAATGTAAGGGCTAGGGGCAAATTCCCTTGGAGTTATTGCCCTTTGTACAATTTTTAATGCAGTAAAACGTTTGTGTGCACACTATCTCTTTAACCACTGGCTGAATGAAGTGAAAGAGTTTTACAATAAGAAACGACCAAGCCAAGGATGGTCAGGAGTCCACCTTTTACATGACAACGCCTCCTCCCATTAGTGTGAGGTTGTTAAGTCTTTTTTGGCTTCTGAAAAGGTGAAAATTTAAACCATCTACCTTATTCACATGACCTTAGTCCCTGTGACTTCTTTTTATTTCCAAGGCTTAAGAAAATGTTTTCTGGAAATAAGTATACGTAGAAGTTCTCTTTGCAGCGCTATTTATCAGTGTCTCCAACAGATACCAAAAGAAGACTGTTTACCTGCTTTTCGCGACTGGGTAAGGGAATACTGTGAAGGTTTGTAATAAAAATATGTTTGATAAAACGTAGCACTGAAGTAATCTGAACCCAGTGACAAAACTTTTTGCAAGACCCTCGTATTCACATTCCTATAAAAGATGTCTAATAGTTTCAAGATCTTTAGAGCAGAATGAACATAATGGGTTATCTATTATTTTGATTTTATGAAGAAATTTGTTTGTAGGTAAAATAGGTAAATATTATGATTAATACAGGTTTGAAACCACTGGAGTGAAGTGTTACTGGTTATTTTATATGGCCATGAATATATGTTTTCCAGTCTATTTCACTAAAGTTGAAGGTTTTATTCCATGTTAGCTTTCCAGCTGCTGTATCGGTATTATCATTTAAGATTTTGTACATATCTTGAATGCCTTTCCCATTTTTTATGTATACAGATAGCCAGAATGGTCTAATGGGGTTTTCCAATTTTTCAGTGAATTTCTTTATTTGAAGTTTTTTTATCCATTCTTCAGTTGCTTGACAAACACTTTGGTACTGCAAAGCATTAAGCGGTCAATTGTCTTTTGCTTCTTGATATAAATATGTTTCCATATGTCCGTGTGATGTCATTTTATAAACTTTATTCTCTTGTTAAATCATATTAGATAGAAAAAGCTTTTGTTCTCTATTTTTATATTATTATTGTTAAAAATTGCACTTTCCAGAAAAGTTTCTTTTTCTTTCGATTGGATCTTTAACAGAAGATCCGCATGTGCTGTGAATACATCCTGCCAGAATTTTTTTTTTATATATTTTTAATAACTGCATCAACATAATTCAAGTCACAGCCAAAAACTCTTTCCATGCTTACATATGCTCCTATTATTTTTGTCCAGTTGTGATGTTCAAAACAGAGTCTTCTTATCCAGGTTATTTTAGAGAAGTTAGAAAAGCTTTAATGTTTATCATCTTTAATCCACCATCTTGATATTCCTTATAAATTACAGTTCTCCTAATTTTGGGAACAGTTTCCCAAAGAAATGTAAAGAAAATGTCATTGATTTCTTTCATTTTTTTTCATTTGGATCAGGAAGAGTTAAGAATAAATGGTTTAAGCATGGGATTAAGAGGGATTTTATCACAGTTATTTTGCCTAAAGGTGTTAAGTATATTCGTTGCCATGCTTTTTATTTACATTTTAAAGACTCTATTTTGGGTTTATAATTGATTTCTATTATTATACTTAAATCTGTATAAAAGTTAATGCCAAGCAGTTTGAATCTGTTATGTCCCCACTGAAGTTTCTTTTTGTTTTAATCGAATCCTGACTGTATTTCTTTTGCCCTATCTATATAACCTGCGTTTTCTGAAAATTAACTTTTGAGCCCTGGTATTTTTTCAAAGTTTTCCAGTTCATCTAATGTTTCTGTCAACTATGCTTCTGATCCATCTAGTATTACTATGGAATGATCTGCAAACTGTACCAGCTTGAAATCTGTATTATTAACTTTTATACCCCTAATTTTTTCATTATTTCTTATTTTAATTGCTAATATTTCTGCACACCAAATTAAATGTATGTACGAGGATATTGGGTCACCTTGTTTGCAGCCACGTTCTACCCTATAAGGAGAGGAAAAGTTCTCACCTTGACTGACCCGAAGAGAGATTCTGGAATAGGACTGACATCCAGCTTCTTAACCGAAGGTCCAAAATTAAAAAAAAAAAAACAGTACTTTGTGTACAAATGACCTTACTTATTAGTTTATCTAATATTGTTTTCATTCTGTTTGCAATTCCAGCTGATGCTAATTTGTACATAGTGTTGAGCAAACATATAGGTCTCTAATTAGTAAAAAAACTCTCTGGGTTTGTTTTCTTTTGGTATTAAAGTAATCAGTTTTTGTTGCTAAACAGGGGAAAATTCCTCAATTTGATATCAAATTGAAGTGGAGGATATAATTTCCCGCAAAGTGTGTGCGTGTACTTGCGTGTGTGCGTGTGTGTCATATTTGTTTATTTGCTTGTGGACAAATAAACAATAAATTACCTACAAGGATATACATAATAAGGCTGCTTCAACTTGTTTAGATTAGTCCATGTGTGTGCCGTCGCGCTGGGCACTCGTGCGCGTGTGTGCGTGTGTCACATGGGCATAAATTGTACCATACCAGTTTTCATAATGAGGACATTTGTAGTAGTTAACAGTATGAACAACCTTGACTGCTATACCGTAAATCACAAACAAAAGTGGACGTTGATATGCAAGAATATCTTGTGGTCAATATTCAGATCGTTTACAGATTAATTACCTTGTGTCAAAAATAGAAACTGGGACCAAAAACCTCGAAAAAACATGGTATCTGTGCATTTCATATACCATCAAAGACTCACGTGCTGTGGCTATTATCCCTGTCTCAAAATGACAGAATATTGGCTGCACCAGGCATCTCGAATACACGCCTATATAATTGTGACCCCCATAAACCCCACTTTTATATAGTAAAACTTGAGTTTACAGGGGTATACATTATTTTTCTTATCTTGTTAAAAAAAACATAGATTGTGGGCACTCGGTAGAACCGCCTTGGCAAGGCGGTTCTAACGAGTACCCACAATCTATGTTTTGAGCAGAATAATGAAAAATATCAGAATTTTAATCGGAAAATTTTCATTTTTTTTTTTTTTTTGGTGATAAAATTTTCAGTATGTTTGAATAGGCTTGTTTTAATAATGGAAACAAATAAACAGACAGTGAAGGCCTACATTAGTCTGTACATCCTTGCAGTTTCTGATCAGGGCCTTCACTCATTGGATACAGCATACGATATAAACAGAAATCTAAGACCCTGATAAACCTGCGCTTGTATTCAAGATGGTCTGTGTCTGCGCACCCTTCTGGTATGATTCATATCGTATTATTTGTCTCAAGTACAATGGACATTATAATACTGTCAGTAATCCTGTTTTTAATTTTCCATAACTTAATTCATGGAGTATATTATAGCATATTTGAAGTTATCATTATTTCTCTATATGTCTAAGCAATATTGGCTTCTAATTTTATGGCATTTCATTAATTAATGAAAAGTACAGCTATACAAGGTAAGAAAATAAGTCACCATTTCAGAGCTGTAACAGCTGTAACCTTTTAAGAATTTCACAATTGCATGAGGACATAGATGTCAGAAAAAGTGCAGATGTATTAATTAATGCAACAGCTATTATATGATTAACATAAAAAACAACAAAACAAATGAAATCCACATTTTCAGTCTAGCATGAATTGCCACAAAATCAGGATTTTCCCTCTTTTTTGTATAGCTAGACATTTTATCAAACTGACATCTTTAAACAGTAATATTGCTGTCGTCATATCATAAGTTCCCTGGACAAATATCTGCTAGGGTGAAATAAACATTCTGGCAGAGGTTCTTTAGTTCTGGTCATCGTGCATTAATGCGTGTACATGTATGAAAACTTAACATTCTATACATTGAAAACTGGATAAAGTGAACTGTAATGTGGATTGTATTTGTTTTGTTGAGTTTCCTATTGGAAATATATAATGACTGTCGCATTAATTTCAAATATATCTGCACTTTGTTTCTAATATATAGCTTTGATCTTATGCTATTATAACATTCTTAAAAGGTGTAAATCTATTGTTAATGATACAGTTCACCCAAATGACCCAACCATGTTTATATTCTTTTAGCCCTTTCCCAAACAGTAACATAATCGTGTTATATATCATTTTAAAGCTTAGCTATTACACTTTTAAATGTTTTAATTGATTTTTTTATCTGGCTTCAGTAAGTAAACGGCGGTAGGAAAATATGCCCTTGTAGCCCTGTCAAGATTATTCCTGATTCAGTATCAAAGCAAAGACCGCCATAGAGCCCCTAATTTTGGGATAAACTAAAGAGGTGTTAATGAACAAAACCGTATCACAAAATTTTGAAAAAAAAAAAAGAAATATTTAGAAGTAAAGCTACAGCTTAATCAATTATCCACAGTATTTTTAATCCTTTATTTTAAAAAGACAAGTTGACACAAATTCTGAATGAAAGCAGTTACAAAGAAAACTGTGATACAATTTTTAAGAAAATATATCAAACTTTAGATATGCCAAATTTCACTAAATTTGCCCAGATATAAAAGAGTTGAATCCATTTTAGTTTTCTCAGATTCTTGATTTCCTGTTTGAAGAAATAAGCCACAATTGCTTGAGACCAACTAATCTTCTTTTTCACATGACTACAGTAAGAAATCTGGACTAAAGTTAGGACAATCTTTCAAGATCGTACCTCTTTCTTCCCCAACCCCCTCCCCCCCCCCCCCCCACACACACACACAAACACACACACACATATACACACTGTTCCATGATTACCTGACAGGTAATCAGACATGCTTCTTTTGTGAAATAATTAAGCAAACATAATAAACTTCGACTGGAAGCCAAACGCTGAGAACCGCTATGTTATTGTACAATGATAGACAGCTATTTACACCTTGGTCCAAACGGATAAAAGCTATTTATTCCAGAAGCATCCAGACCATAAAATGTCATGGTTATTCTACGGTAATTATGGATGACGAGCAACTGACAAAAGATAGCAGAAGTATTTATCATCCTGGATAACTTTATAGCCAATGCGATTTAATGGCATCATCATGGATAATTTTACAGCCAATGCGATTTAATGGTTAAAAAAGGATTTTGTTTTTCTTAAATAACAGCTTAATTATTAAGGATAGAAATTTGTAGTTTTTGTATGTATTTCACATTCTAATGAGGAACGCAGCTCAATAAAAATTTAAACATGCTTAAAAATAATATCTTAACCCATACTTTATCCTTAATTAAAGCTTATAAATTATGAGTAATTTTATGATACTGTATATCTGTACCCTATTCTCTTCACTAACTAATGAAATGCCATTTATTTAGAGACTGTGATTGCTCAGACATTTAGAGAAAATGATGTACTCGAATATGCTATAGTATACCCCATAAATTCAGGACTGTAGACAGTATTATAATTCAGGCTGGCACGATTAATCGGATAATCGATTAATTGAGCGATAAATTCCACAAAAAATACTATCATTACAGATTTGCTAATAACCGATCATTTAATTTCTGTGTTTGTTACTTTACCATATTTGCCCTTAATATTCAGACACCTCAACTCCTTACCATACTTTATCTAAAATTTGAACAAGTCCAATTTACTACCCACTGTTGTGTCTAAAATAGCTGGGTGAGTGGCAAACAGTGTAGACCCTGATGAGACGCCGCGATAGTGGCCACAGCGTGTGAAGAGTCTTTTGGCCTATACAAGATGCACAGATACGGATCAGTGTTATCAACTAGTTTTGGACTCCATTTCCATATTCCAGGCAATGTAAAGGATATGAATATTGCCGGACGGACGGCGACGGACGGATGGACGAACGACGGACTCTGCATATACTATAAGCTCACCTATGAGCCAAAAGGCTCAGGTCAGCTAATAAATATCTAGCTGTCAGAGGTATCACACATTTAATGACATTACTTAGCTGGGCAGATTCTCTGTCGGCTTTTTCCAGACTGTTTCATTTCACTTTGTCTAGTTTTAATATGTAGAATGCTGTTTTCATGCATGGTCATTGATCA
This sequence comes from Anodontia alba, assembly GCA_964016985.1. NCBI lineage: Eukaryota > Metazoa > Mollusca > Bivalvia > Lucinida > Lucinidae > Anodontia > Anodontia alba. The sequence goes on from OZ024826.1 coordinate 46,216,333, forward strand.
GAAGCCGAGAACCTCTGCCAGAATGTTTATTTCATCCTAGCAGAAGTTTGTCTAGGGAACTGATAAGATCTGAAGAGAGCAACAATACTGTTTATAGATAACAGTTTAATAACGTGTCTAACTGTACAGAAAAAGAGGGAAAGTCCTAATTTTGTGGCAATGTTTGCTAGAAAGCTTTGGTAGTTACAGAGAGAAAACAGCCGCCAGACAGAAAGTTATAGCTAGTGGTATTTTATAAAATTTACAAGCACGTGTGATAACTCGGACACTCAGAAGCTAAATGATTTAGTAACACAAACAGCCACCAACAAATGGTGAGGTACATGTAGTTGTATTCTGTTGAGACTGAATACAGCTTTTGATAGCTTAGATATCTAAAATGCTGTTGTGTAATTACAATGAGTAAACAGCCGCAAAACATCACGAAAACAAACCTTTATAATATTGACCCCCCTTAAACCCCATTTTTATATAATGAAACTCGGATTTACAGGAGTACCCATTATTTTTCTTATTTCTGCTTAAAAACATAGATTGTGGGTACTCGTTAGAACCGCCTCACTGAGGCGGTTCTAACGCGCACCCACAATCTATGTTTTGAGCAGAAATTTGAAAAATATCAATGTTTATATCAGAAAATTTTCAGTTTTTGCAGGCGAAATTTTCTATATATTTGAATAGGCGTGTTTCGTAATGAGACCGTAAACTTTAGCCAGTGGTATTTAAAGATACTTTACAGCTATTGACAGCTCGGAGACCAGACATTTTCATTGTGAAATTACAAAGCCACTAACAGCCAGTAGAGCGGCGGCATGGGGAAAAAAGCCGTAATAGCAGATGTAAACAGCTTAGTTTCAGGCGAGCCTGCATATCCGCGTAGTCTCGCCTGAACCTTTGCTGTTCACTCACGTAAGCGGTAGGTCAAGGGGAAACTTCGGCCAAAGAACTAAACACGTAACCTGTCTTCGAATCCGGACATGCGCGCTAAAACCTCGATTCGATTACGCTAAACTGTCAGCGTTTACTATTTCTTCTCAGTTTCAATTCTTTTGTCTACGAAAAAATTGAGTTAGCAAATCTCTATGCAAGAGAGTACGATTCGACGAAACGTCTGAAAAGCAGTTTTCTCTCGACCATTACGAAAACACGCCTATTCAAATATATAGAAAATTTCACCTTCAAAAACTGAAAAATTTTAGATAAAAAACTGATATTTTTCATATTTCTGCTCAAAACATAGATTGTGGGTACTCGTTAGAACTGCCTCTGCGAGGCGGTTCTAACGATAACCTACAATCTATGTTTTGAGCAGATATAAGAAAATAATGTATCCCCCTGTAAACCCCAGTTTTACTATATAAAAGCAGGATTTAATGGGGTCGAATTTATATAGGCGTGTTTTCGTGATGTGGTGCATTTTTATCTTTTTCAGACAATTCCGGTTCTACAGTTGCTATAGTGTGTGGAGTTTTGGCTGCCATTGCTCTGGTCGTAGCCGTTATCATTGTCATCGTATGCTTGTTGAAGCGATGTAGAAAGCCATTCGTTCATCCGGAGCCTTCAAAGCCTGGTCCCTGGACCAAAGTGATTAAGACGATGAACAAACCCAAGATTTCTGCGGTTGTTGCACCCTCCAAAGGACCAATATTAGAGCAGATGGGTGGAAAGTCTATATTTGACTTGATGGTGCCCGAGAAAAACTCAAGCTTTCGTCCTCCAATAAGCACTCGCCTAGAGTAAACTCTATGTGTTTAAGGCATATGTTGTAACTTTGTTGTTTAATACAATTGACTCTCGTTATCTCAAACACTGGTAACTCAAATTATTGATTAACACATAGCACTCTGGGTAAATGTTTCAGCAGCCAACATTTTGAAAAACTTTCTTATTTTTTTAACAAAACAGGATTTGACTTTCCATGCAAATGTCACATTTTGCATGAAATGCCAAATCCTGTTTTCTGGGAAATAATAAGAAAGATGTATCATTAATTTGTCGTCTGCTGATGCAGCCAAGAGGGTGGTAAAGGTTCACAGGGTTTAGGTTAATCGTGTCATTATGTTGTGTAATACAAATGACTCTCGTTATCTCAAACACTTATAACTCAAACTACTGATTAAGTCAACCTAAATTTTGGATAATTTTGATTTAGTTTTATTATATGTTTTTAATTTAAACTGTTATCTAAAACTACCGTAATCTTACACTGAAAAGTCTGATCCCTTGGACTTTGAGATAAAAAGAGACATTTGTACAAAGATACTAAAATGAATGACAATAAAAATAGGGATGGGCAACTTTTGGATTAATCCTAATAACAGGATTATACTTTCATTTTAAGCATGAAATTTCACTTTTACTTTTGTTCATAAGACCATCATTTTGTGTCAAAAGTAGTTATTTTGGTTAGTATATACCTGAAATAACTTTAAAAACTAAATAAACAGATTATTAGTTGTATAGCTCTAGATAAGAGGCAGTACCTATATAATATTTTATTATTTCTCATTAAAAACATATGTTGTGGGCACTCATTAGAAACGCCTCGGAGAGGCGCTCCTAATAAGTGCCCACAGCGTATGCTTTTATTGAGAAATAAGAAAAATAGTATTATTTTTTTTACTGACTTTTTAGATTTCAGGATTATCATTCATGTAAATATACTCACATAATTAAAATCAGCTAACGTGTCATTTTCTGGGCCAGATCAGCTAGTCTTGGCTAAAAGGGCATCATCAGTAACCCTCATAGTTTTTCAAGAATCCCGGAAAGGTATCAGTGATCGCAAAGGACAAGAAATTATAAACTGCACTAAAATGAAGTGCTGGGAGACGTTTTACGCCTCCGTATAGCACCAATGTACATGCAAACGTTAATGGTTCGAAATCTTTTGGACCATTTTAGACTAACATGGGTAGTTCGAGCCGCTAAGCTGAGTTTATTGTTGCGCTAGGCAAAATGGTGAACCGGGGTAATATAGGGATATCTTTTCAATCTTTTAGAAAATAATGGTATTTTTAGTGTATTCATTAAAATCGCTTCGATGATAAGATTCTAAAGAGTACATACAACATACATTTTCATGATAAAATAAGAAATTTGCCATAAATATATACATATTTTAGCAATCACGAAAACATCTATAAAATTTTGACCCCTTAAACCCCACTTTTATCTACGTATTCGTTAGATTCGCCTGAATGAGGCGGTTCTAACGAGTAACACAATCTATGTGTTTGAGAAAAAATAAGGAGACGGGTATTTATTTCATTGGTTTATTAACTTGAAGTGTGACATTTTTACATGTCCAGTTTAAATGAGAACCCGAATTGTTGTCTTAGTGATGAATATCACATTGAGAAGACGAAGAAGAAAAAACTTACTTAGCATATGGTGAATTTTCTCGCACAACATCTGCATCACACTGAATCTCTGTCCTTTCTACAGCTCATTATGAATGAATGAATGAATGAATGAATGATCTATCGTGTTTCTTAAATTATCCCGCGGATGATAAAACCAAGAGAACACTCATACTGGCAAGGAAATCTGACCCGCCTGATAGGAGTCTTCGGTGACAGAATGAAGACCATATGATCTATTGTGTTTCTTAAATAAGACTAACTGTTTGAAATGATGTCTGTCCTTGCTCTTCCCTGTCTTCCTCTGGAGCTGAAAAAGTTTGCCGGGTTTACGAGCAAGCCGTTGAATTTATTGGGTGATGATCCATGAGGCTCCTTCTCTCTCCAAACCTTTCATAGGAACAACTTTGAAATCCCTTTATTTATAGATGATCAGAGTCTTTGCTGTCCAAATGAAGACCATATGGTCTTTTGTGTTTCTTAAATAAGCCTGCACATGACAAAACCAAACATTTGACTTAAGCGTCCAGAGAGCACCCAGTGAAGACTCATATCAGCCATTGAAGACTTATATTTTAATTTCACCCCCTATGAATGCTTAACAGTGGACGAAAATTTCAGCAGATAACATATTGAAATATTGTTCTTTATTATTATTATCATTACTATTATTTTTTTTCTTCAGAAAACGGGATTTGATATTTCATGCAAATTGTCTACAGCTAGAAAGAAGAAGAAGAAGAAGAAGAAGAAGAAGAAGGAAAACACCAATATGTTGTCTTATGAATTAATCCAGAGAGTGATAAAGGTTAATAGAAATAAATATCCAAAGCAATTAAAACAAATAACATCATACACTTCACACTTACTTAACATTATATAAATGTTACGATAGGTCTGGTATTAACCCTTAAAACGCCAAGAAAAACTTCATCTGAAAATGTCGTCTGCTTATGTCGTCTGCTGAATATTCTTGCAAACTTTTCAAACCTATTTTTGCACACAGGCAAACAGTCTGGACCCAGATCAGACTGCTCCTAAAGGAGCAGTTTGATCTGGGTCCACACTGTTTGCAAAAATGACTTTTAAAATTACAAGCAGATGACAAAGCAGACGACAATAGTTGTGATTGGCGCTTTAAGGGTTATCGTTTTGTGGCTGCGCTTTATACCCTCCCCATATCGTTAAGCCCCAACCTACTGGTTCAGGTTTTACGTAGAGGCCTCCTTTGAGTCCCGTCGTGCAATTAAAGAGTGAAGCATAGCCACCAATAATGATTCAAGTTTCGAGTTAACTGGCCTGTCGGTTCAGGAGGTTCAAAATAGGTTTTTAAGATAGCGGCCAATCGAAATGATTTTAAGTAGTTTTGTTCTACTAGTCACCCTGATACTTTCTACCAAGTTTCGAGTCAAGTGGCCTTTCGGTTTAGTATAATTCCATATTAGATTTTCAAGATGGTGGCAGTGGTGGCTATCTTGGATTTCCGATCGGAACAATTTTAGCTATTTTGGATAAATAAATAACTCCCCCACCCTGGGCAGCTTGGCCCCCGGGGGTGAAGCTGCCTCTGAGCAGCTTGCCCCCCAGGGGTGAAGATACACTGGCCTGGGCAGCTTGCCCCAGCCCCAGAAAACCTGACAGAACTTAATGCAGAAAGATTTTATTTTTTTAAATAAAAATCCTTATAGAAGAAACACGGGAAAATTGATTTTTACATGTATGTGCATATGCATCTTTTTCCTGATAGGAGGAAATTGAGGGCCAGAATATAGAGGCCTTAGAAGTTTGCACCTATGCCAGAAAACCTGGCAGACTCCATTCAAAAAGACAATTTATCACTTGAGACTTTCCTATTAAACAGTCATTTAAATATTATTGATATTGACCGTTAACTAATTTTCTATGGCTGGAGGTGGTTGTGCGGGGGGAGGGGGGTGGGGGGAGGGGGGTGTGGGGGTGAGATACAATGGCCTGGGCAGCTTCACCCGCCCCCACACCCCTAGAAAACCTAACAGAACTTTATTCAGAAAGCTTATCCATCTTTTACCCGATTGGAGGAAACTGAGGTCCAAAATATAGTGGCAATAGAAGCTAGCAACTATGCCAGAAAACCTGACAGACTCCATTCCAAAAGGTAGTTTTTCACTGAATAGACTTTCCTATTGAACAGTCATTTGAATAATCATAAAATGGACCATTAACCGTTCTTCTCTAAACAGGAAGGGGTGGGGGTAAGATACCGTGGCCTGGGCAGCTTGCCCCCTCGGGGGTGAAGATACCCTGGCTTGGGTAGCTTGCCCCCACCTCAAGATATCTAACACAACTTAATTCAGTAAGTTTTTTTTCTTCTTTTAAATAAAACACCTTATAACAGAAACATGGCAAAACTGATTTTTTATGTACATATGCATCTTTTACTGAATAGGAGAAAATTAGGAGCTTTAGAAGCTTTACACCTATGCCAGAAAGCCTGACAGACTCCATTCACAAAAGATATTTTATTACCAAATAGACGTTCTTATCGAACAGTCATTTGAATATTCATAATATCAACCATTAACCATTTTTCTCTAAACAGGAAGGGGTGGGGTGGGGGTAAGATACCGAGGCCTGGGCAGCTTGCCCCCCAGGAGTGAAGTAACCCTGGCTTGGGCAGCTTGACCCCCGCCTCAAGAAATTTTTACACATCTTAATTCATTTAACTGGAGTTTGCCAAGTTTTCAGGGGTGGGGAGCAAGTTGCCCTGGCCAGGGTATCTTCACATCTTCACCCCCGGGGGCAAGCTGCCCAGGCCAGGGTATCTTACCCCCCACCCAGCCTATCTGAAGAAAGATAGATAATAAAAAGTAATAGAAATATTCAAATGACCTGTTAAATAGGAAATTGTTTTAAAAAATTAAAATTAACATTCTGAACTTTTAATTTTGTTTAGAAGATTTTCTGAGCTTGGGAGGAAACTTCTTGAGCCACAGTATTTTGGCCCCGATTCCTTTCCGTAAAGTTAAAAAGTAGCTAAAAGCAGATACTACTACCATTCTAATGTCTGTGCATTAGAATTGTAAGTTTAAACTGATTAAATAGCTTTTCAAATTGGAGTTTGCCTAGTTTCCAAGGGTTGGGGGCAGGCTGCCCAGGCCAGGGTATCTTCAACCCCGGGGGGCAAGCTGCATAGGCCAGGGTATCATACCCGCCCCCACCCCAATCTAGTTTTGTTTACAAGATTTTCTGAGCTTAGGAGCAAACGTCTTTGGCCACAGTAATTTGGCCTCAATCCCTTCCGGTAAAATGAAAAAAATAGGTCAATGCAGGTACTACTACCATTCTAATGTCTGTGCATTAGAATTTTAAGATGTAAATGATTAAATAGCTTTTCAGGTTGGAGGTTGCTAAGTTTCCAGTGGTGGGGACAAGCTGCCCAGGCCAGGGTATCTTCACCTCGGGGGCCAAGCTGCCCAGGCCAGGGTATCTTACCCCCACCCTAGCCTTTTTTGAAATAGATAGATAATAAAAAGTAATAGAAATATTCAAATGACCTGTTAAATGGAAAATTGTTTTAAAAACATAAAGATAACAGTCTGAACTTCAATTTTGTTTACAAGATTTTCTGAGCTTGGAAGCAAACTTCTTGGGCCACAGTAATTTGATGTCAATCTTTTCCCGTAAAGTAAAAAAAAAAAAAATAGGTAAAAGCAGGTACTACTACCATCCTAATGTCTGATCATTAGAATATTAAGTTGTAATTGATTAAATAGCCTTTCATATTAGAGTTTGCCAAGTTCCAAGGGATGGAGTCCAAACTGCCCAGTCCAGAGTATCTTCACCTTCGGGGGTGGGGGGCGGGGGCAAGCTGCCCAGGCCAGGGTATTTTACCCCCATCCCCTCCCCAGCCTATCTGAAGAAAGAGAGATGATAAAAAGTAATAGAAATATTCAAATGACCTGTCATATGGGAAATTGATTTAAATATATGAAAATAACATTCTGAACTTCAATTTTGTTTACACGATTTTCTGAGCTTGGGAGCAAACTTTATGGGCCACAGTAATTTTGTGTCAGTCTTTTCCCGTAAAGTGAAAAAATAGCTAAAAGCAGGTACTACTACCATTCCAATGTATGTGCATTAGAATTTTAAATTGCAAATGATTAAATAGCTTTTCAGATTGGAGTTTGTTAAGTTTCAAGTGGTGGTGGTGGCGGGGGCAAGCTGTTCAGGCCAGAGTAGCTTCACCCCCGGGGGCAAGCTGCCCAGGCCAAGGTATTTTACCCCCACCCCCTTCCCAGCCTATTTGAGGAAAGATAGATAATAAAATCAATAGAAATAGTCAAATGACCTGTTAAATGGAAAATTGTTTTAAAAAGATAAAAATAACATTCTGAACCTCAATTTTGTTTACAAGATTTTCTGAGCTTGGGAGCAAACTTCTTGAGCCACAGTAATTTGGCCTCAATCCCTTTCCGTAAAGTAAAAAAATAGGTAAAAGCAGGTACTACTACCATTCTAGTGTCTGTGCATTAGAATTTTATGTTTAAAATTATTAAATAGCTTTTCAGATCGGAGTTTGCCAAGTTTCCAGGGGTAGGGGCCAAGCTGCCCAGGCCAGGGTATCTTCACCCCCGGGGGGAAAGCTGCCCAGGCCAGGGTATCTTACCCCCACCCCAGCCTATCTGAAGACAGAGAGATAATAAAAAGCAATAGAAATATTGAAATGACCTGTTAAATGGGAAATTGTTTCAAAAAAGAAAAAAATAACATTCTGAACTTCAATTTTGTTAACAAGATTTTCTGAGCTTGGGAGCAAACTTCTTGAGCCACAGTATTTTGGCCCCGATCCCTTTCAGTATAGTGAAACACTAGGTAAAAGCAGGTACTGCTATCATTCTAATGTCTGTGCATTAGAATTTTAAGTTGTAAATGATTAAATAGCTTTTCAGATCGGAGTTTGCCAAGTTTCCAGGGGTGAGGGGCAAGCTTTCCAGGCCAGGGTATCTTCGCCCCCAGCGGGGAGGGCAAGCTGCCCACGCCATGGTATTTTACCCTCACCCTTGCCTATCTGAATAAAGAGAAGTAATAAAAAGCAATAGAAATATTATAATGACCTGTTCAGTGGGAAATTGTTTTAAAAATATAAAAGTAACAGTCTGAATTTAATTTTGTTTACAAGATTTTCTTAGCTTGGGAGTTACTTGGGCTATAGTAATTTAGACGCAATCCCTCCCCATAAAGTGAAAAAATAGGTAAAAGCAGGTACTTCTACCATTATAATGTCTATGCATTAGAATTTAAAGTTGTAAAAGATTAAATAGCTTTTCAGATCGAAGTTTACCAAGTTTCCAGGGGCGGGGGAGGGGGTGTGCAAGCTGTCCAGGCCAGGGTAGCTTCATTCCCGGGGGGGGGGGGGGGGGGGGCGGGAGGGGGCAAGCTGCCTAGGCCAGGGTATCTTTTCAACCACCACCCCCTCCCCAGCCTATTTGAAGAAAGATAGATAATAAAAAGCAATAGAAATATTCAAATGACCTGTTAAATGGGGATTTTTTTAAAAAAGGTAAAAATAACATTCTGAATATATTTTTGTTTACAAAATTTTCTGAGCTTGAGGGGTAACTTCTTGAGCCAGTTTATTTTGGCCTCAATCCCTTTCCGTAAAGTAAAAGTAGGTAAGAGCAGGTACTACTACCATTCTAATGTCTGTGCAAAAGTTTAAAATAATTAAATAGCTTTTCAGATTGGAGTTCGCCAAGTTTCCAGGAGTGGGGGGCAAGCTGCCCAAGCCAGGGTATTTTCACCTCCAGGGGGCAAACTTCTTGAACCACAGTATTTTGGCCTCAATCCCTTCCAGTGGAGTGAAAAAGTAGGTAAAAGCAGGTAATACTATCATTCTAATGTCTGTGCATTTGATTTTTAAGTTGTAAATGAGTAAATAGCTTTTCAGATAGGAGTTTGCCAAGTTTCCAGGGGTGGGGGTAGGGGGCGGGGGGGGGGGGGAGGGGAAGCTGCCCAGCCAGATTATCTTCACCTCTAGCGGGGGCAAGCTGGCTACGCCAGGGTATCTTACCCCCCGCCCCCCACCCCACCCTAGCCTATCTGAAGAAAGAGAAGTAATAAAAAGCAATAGAAATATTCAAATGACCTGTTAAATGGTAAATTGTTTTAAAAAGATAAAAATAACAGTCTGAATTTTAATTTTGTTTACAAGATTTTCTAAGCTTGGGAGTAAACTTCTTGGGCCACAGTAATTTGTCCCCAATTCCTTCCCGTAAAGTGAAAAAATAGGTAAAAGCAGGTACTACTACCATTCTAATATCTGTGCATTAGAAGTTTTAGTTTAAAATGATTAAATAACTTTTCAGATCGGAATTTGCCAAGTTTCCAGGGGTGGGAGGCAAGCTGCCCAGGCCAGGGTATCTTACCCCCCCCCTCCCCCGCCCCTTCCTGTTAGAAAAAAGATAGGTAATATCAAATACTGGAGATTCTCTAATAACCTGTTCAACGGGAAATTCTATTGAAAGTGATAAAATATCCTTCTGAACTGTGTCTGCAAGGACTTCTGAGTTTGGGAGGAAAATGCTTAGGCTACAGTATCTTAGCACCAACCTCCTCCCATAAAGAGAAAAACAATGAAAAACATACATTACTACTGTTCTGATAATTGTGTGATATAAATTTGTTATAAAAATAAATAATATCATTTTGAATTGAGTTTGCCAGGTTTTCTGGGGTGGGAGGCAAGCTGCCCAGGGCGGGGGATCTTGCCCCTCGGGGGCAAGCTGTCCAGGGGGTGGGGGGCAAGATAAACTGTTACACCAGGACACAACATTTCCTCAAGACTGCATGTCCGCCCAACGGACTAATATCAGATGCGCAGTCTGGTCAGAGTCTTCGCAGGGCATTCTACGGGTAGCCAAGGATCAAAAGCGTTTTCAGGATGCGCAGGCGGATCATTGTCTTCGCTGGGTGTAAATGCAATAGTGTAGAAAATGCTGTGTCCCGGCTTATATGTAAAAATACTCAGTACGCAATAGATAAAATATCCAATACGACAAACTCTGTCGGAGTGAAAGCAAACTTCAGAATGCAACAGCAGTGGAGACTTCGTGGTATTTGTTTTCTGGTAACAATAGTTCAAATAACGATTATCATTTTAATTACGAATATTTGGCTACATAGCCAGGAGAATGTAAAATATAAGTTTGAAAACCAGACATGGGGTTTTAATTCATATATATTTTCTATGAAGAATAAAGAAACATCGCTCTCAAAGCCGACAAGAAATACAATAGTGATTGGAATATTATCCCGATCGAAAAGCCTTTGTCTGAGGGATGCTCAGCGTAAGTTGTTCATTCCAAAAGCAAACGCTTATAAACCATTACTTATAAAGGTCTTCTTTCTGATTGACCAGGCTACGCCTGAGCTTGAAGAAGAGCACAGAATTTACCAGGATTTAGTGTTTCTTAATACAACAGTTCAAGGACATGGGAAAAGTTTCGCTAAAAAGTTCCACATTTGGCTTAACTATGCAATCAGTAATTTTCCGGACGCTGTACTTATAGGACGGATGGATGATGACGTGTTTGCGTGTGTTCCACAAATATTTGACAGACTTAATGATGTCAAACATGACTTGTTGTATTATGGATACCCCACAGGATTAGTCTGGCAGTGCCCAACCCAGAACTGTGTAGATGAAATGTTTCTCATAGTCGGCATCGAACTTGCAAAAAGAGTGGCTAAGAGAAGTTTTTGCGATGTCAAAAAGGAAGAAAATTGTTTACGCGACGGGAATGCAGGGCATATGTTTGGACGCTGGATTAAAATTTATAATGACATTGTGTATGTGAACGAAAGAGCCAATGGCCGAATGGTGTGGTTTTGGATGGGTACACCTAGTAGGTCTGAATACGAGAAATATAAGACTTTTAACTTTTGCAGGCATTTCCTTTTGTATCACAAAGCCACTATTACTGATATTTATAAAATGAATCTAGACAATAGTTTACTTCTAAATGATAATTTTTTTACGAATATAACTAAGGAAACAATAAAGAAGGCAATTGCAGCCTGTAAGAAGTAATGGCGTATCAAGCATTGATATACAGTCGACTCTCGTTATCTCGACTTCGCTTTTCTCAAACAACGGCTTATCTCAAAGTGAAAATCTTGTCCTTGTTTAAACATGAAAATCTAACAACAGGTAACAAGTTATTGAGAAAAAGAGGAGAATTATTTTCTCCTTTCCACAATATTTTCAATTTATCTTTAATATATCTCTAATTTCAAGTGTCAAATTACATAATCATTTGTGAAATGTGGTTGTTTGATTCACCTTTTTTTCAATCCATATGTCTAAAAGTAAACACTCACAGAGAATTAAGAAAACGTTTTGTACTTTTGTTATCGTTCGTACTAATCGATCTCTCTTTTTCAACCCTTAAAAGTATAGCAGATGTTCTTCTGAAATTGATTTTGTTTTGTTAGAGAAAATATGACTTGACATTCCATGTAAATCATATGCTGTAGTAGCGATTAGCGCTTTTACCCTTTCAGCCCTGCAGACCAAACCCAGTATCTGTGCAAAAACTGTAGTTGCCGATGAAATTGCTCCTAATGAGCAGTCCCATAAGGATTTACACTGTTTGCGATTCTGTTTTTTTTTATTATTATTATTTAAACTAAAACCCCTATTTGTAAGTCCAAATTCAGACATCTTGGGTTCATACACAGCACTCATACACTGGACCTGGTGTCAGTACTGTGTGGCGGCCATAGGACGTCTCCCCGTACTTTACCATAGTGCAGATTATATTTCGTTTCCTTTAGGATAATTTGGCCAATTGCGGTATCTTTGAAAATAGAGTTCTGCTCATGTATACGCTAGAGGGCGTAAACAGTGTTACAAAATTTATTACTGCTTATGAAGAGACTCAATAAAACCGAGACTCCCATTTTCTAATATGTAATGTGTTCTTAGTTTCCAAATGCAATCTTTTTTAGACGTTTATTCCTCAAATTTTGTGGCTAGGAGATATATATATGATTTGATCATCTGGATACTATTCACACCAATGTATTTTGCAACGTTTACAGAAAAAAGTTTTTCACAGATTTCTGATCTGTCTGTGATAACTTTATCATTTTCCGAGGGGTTGATGGTTTCATTGCTTGTGCAACCTTTATTTGTCAGGAGCGGGCGGACGGATGGGATATATGCCAGGTCAAGTAGGAGTGTCGCAAGTAAGAAACTCTTGCTTTGTTCTTTTTCAGTAAACTCTACTGAATAAGTTTCTAAGCCGAATGCTTGTGCACTTAATAACTTCTTAATGGTTCCAAATACTTTGCAATATTTGGTAGAGGCAAAGATAAGGACCTTTAGATGTTTCGCATGCAAGAAGGACAGCAACCCTCACTGTGGTTATTTCCTAATAACCTCCCCTGAATTAATTTTCTAAGCCAAATTCTTGTGTGCGCCATAACTTTTTAATGGTTTGAAATATGTTGATAATATTTGGTAGAGGCATATAAGGATGAGTAAAGGCATATCGTCTTCTCACTTTTTGCATTATGTACTTATCTCCCCTGATGCCGAAATCTTGTGCAGACCATAACTCCCAATCTGTTTGAGATCACTCGATAATCTTTGGTAGGAACATATATAAGGTCAAGTAGGAGTGTCGCGTGCAAGAAGGACAACTTTTGTTCTTTTGGTTGTTTTCCCAATTAACAGATACCTTTACCTTTACAAGACATTAATTTTTGCTATTATTTCTGAATATGTACACTCACATAAAATATTTGCAAATATTGTGTATACTGTACTAATAATCACATCAAAAGTCACTTACAGATTTTGACAAGTAAATAAAATAAATATTATCATGCAAAATTAAATCATTTACAGTACATCTACAATGATTTTCCATTTATTTTTTAGTCACATTTCATATACTCTTTGTATCTTTTTACTTTGCGCTGTGTCAATCTTTCCATGATCTCTACACCAAATTTAGAAGTGGCGTTTTTTGGGGCGATTTGCCATCTCTTCTGATGGCTATTTTTATACTATATTCTATGGGAGAATCATAGGACACACATTAACAGAGCTGATAACGTACCCAGTGGGCACACAACGTTAAAATGACGTCGTGTCAACGTCGATGCGACAAGGGTTGACTCATATGCAATGACAACAGAAAACAGCAATTTATTAAAAAAAAAAAAAAAAAAAAAAAAAGAAAGAACAAGCGAAGATACGCTGCAACAACAACAACAACAAAAAAAAAAAACTGTCACAGAATTATTTAGACCGGTGTGTGTGTGGAGGGAGGAGTAGATCGGGAGGGGTTAAATCTTGTTTTATAGGCGCCAGATTGCTCCATTTAACCCGTAAAAATTTCAGCTATACGAATAATCATTCAGTCTGCGTAGGGATTCCCTAACTCATCAGTTAATTTACTTTATTGCATAAAAAAGCAATGTCGCATGTTATTATGTGCATTACCTGGCGAAAAGCCGTGCATTAATAAGGCAATTCACGCGCCGTTAATGCACGGCTACAGAACTTTCCATATGATTGTACCGGGGCCACAGATTTGCTGCCGTACGAGATGTGCACTGCCCGGCCCTGGAATGAGCATAGCCCGTGGAAATAACGTTCGTGACACTTCGGTGAAAAGGCGAAACAAAATAGTGCAGGAAATAACGCAAGATGTAGCAAATGTTTTCAGTTTTTACGCAATAAAAGCAATTGGACATGGTTTTTCAATGCATTAACTTTCGCCAGGTCCCTTGTGAGGTCTTGAAAAAATTCTCCCACGGGACCTGGCGAATGTTAATGGATGAAAAACCATGTTTGATCCCTATAATTACAAACATATACCGTTACGGTTGCTACCCGAGCTACTCTTGCAATAACAAACATCACAAGAGAGTCACGTTTGTTCTAAACGCATTTATCCTAGACTGTTCACCATTTACAAAAATAAGGGACTTTTTTGTGATAAAGCATAAGCTAAAACTTTAAAGAAAGACAGTAAAATGATGAATTTTGTTAATCAGAAAAATACAGAACCCGCGCCCCAACCCCCTCTCCCGCCACATCAGGACCTTCAAACATATGGGAATGGCAATATGCCGGATGCGAACAGCAAAGACCCAAACCAGCATACACATCTGAATTAGGAGACGGGGAAAATCAATCAAAAACATTAAACGGTGCGCACTGCGAAAACAAAGTAAATAAGAATTAGTGTTTCATAAAAGACGAAACATTTGAGTCTTGTTCGTACCTGCATACCTAGTTCAATTCTGCATTCTATTTCACTCATTAGTATGTTAATTAATCAAACAATCAATTAATGTAGGGATGTGGTTCAGTTTTATTTGCAACAATAATTCATTGAATGCGCGAAACGCATCCTAGCTCCTCAATAAATGTAGTCAAGTTTATAAAATAATGCTTATTCTCTACACCTCTGCATCTTTTATTATCTACTATTTTGTCCGTACATGCTCTGTTTTTCCTCATCATTTTGTCACTTATAGCAATAATTTTGGTTGCTTATGTTCTGCAGACGTGTTTTCCTAAGACACGACTCGGCTATGTCTTTCATTTAAACTATATCCAACAATGAGTCCCATGCGGTCTACCTATATCCCATAATAGTACCTGCTTAAAATACATTGATTTCTGGATTTCGTACAAACGCTTTGTAACAGTGTGATATTGTATGAAAGAGACTTGATCCTATCACCGCCTCTGAAATAGACAAATGCCAGTTTTCCAGTAGAATAGCCTCTCCGAGGCAAAAGATGTGAAAATTTGAAAATGGCCATAACCATGGGGTTAATATCAAAATCTTTACCTGTGCTGTTGACCAAGCCGCTGTAACAGTTTATCTTGCCCCCTGGGCAGCTTCTCAGTTATTTGAACAGAAGTAATGTATGCTTTTTCTAATTATTCTCTTTAAGCCATGAGGTTGGGACCAAGATAATGTGGCAGTAGCATTTTCCTCCCCAAACTCCAAAAGTCCTTGCACACACAGCTTAGAAAGATTTTTTAATCATTATTAATAAAATTGTTCATTATTATTAATAACAGGTTATTTTAGAAATTCAAATATTCTAATGTTATTTCCTGTCGTTATGTAAACAGGATGGGGTTAGGTGGGGTGGAGGGTCAGATACTCTGGCCTGGGCAGCTTGCCCCCCTCCCCACCCCCGCCCCACCACCTCCCCCACTAATGGGAATTCAGCAAACTCAGATCAGAAAAGCTATTTTAAGCATCTTAAGCATAAATTTCTAATGCATAGACATTAGAATTGTATTAATACCTGCTTTTACCTATTCTTTTCTCTTTATGGGAAGGTGTTAGAGTCAAAATACTGTGGCCCTAGAAATTCGCAGAAAATTTTGGGTACATAGTTCAGAAAATTATTTGTATCGTCTTTAAAACAATTTCCCAAGAGGTCATTTGAATATTTTTTTTATATTTTGCTATTATCTATCTTTCTTCAGACAGGAAGGGGTGGGGGTTGGGTAAGATACCCTAGCCTGAGCAGCCTGCCCTCCGGGGTGAAGCTACCCCGGCCTGATTAGCTTGCCCCCCACCCCCACCCATTAAAACTAAGGTAACTCAGATCAGAAAAGTTATTTAAGTATTTTAAACACTTAGTTCTAATGCATAGACATTAGATTTGTCATTATATTTGCTTTTACCTATTTATCTGTTTACAGAAAGGTCTTAGGGCCAAACTAATGTGACCTGAGCAGTTTTCTCCCAACCATAGACATTTCTGTAAACAAAGTTCAGAAAATTATTTTTATAATTTTTCGATTTCCAATTTAACAGGTCATTTGAATATTACAATTATTTGCTATAATCTATATTTCTGTTGACAGAAAGGGGTGGGGGTTAGATACCCTGGCCTGGGCAGCTTGCCCCCCCCCACCGGGGTGAAGATACCCTGGCCTGGGCAGCTTGTCCTCCCCCCAACCCCCCGCCCACCACCCCCACCCCCATCCATGCAAACTTAGCTAGTTACGATCAGAAAAGTTATTTTAGCATTTTAAACATAAATTTCTAATGCATAGACATTAGATTTGCCATTATAATTGCTTTTACCTATTTTTCGCTTTACAGGTAGGTGTTAGGGCCAAAAATATTTGGCCCGAGCAGTTTGCTCTAAACCTCAGTTTACATACTCTTGTTTGTAAACAAAATTAAGAAAATTATTTTTATCAATTTAAAAAAAATCCCATTGAACAGGCCATGTGAATATTACAATTATTTGCTATAATCTATCTTTCTGCCGACAGGAAGGGGTGGGGGTAAGATACCCTGGCCTGGGCAGCTTGCCCCCCACCCCTCCCCGGAGTTGAAGATACCCTGGCCTGGGCAGCTTCCCCCTTCCCATGCAAACTTAGCTAACTCAGACCAGAAAAGTTATTTTAGCATTTTAAACATAAATGTCTAATGTACAGACATTAGATTTGCCATTGTAACTGCTTTTACCTATTTTTCACTTTATAGAAATGTGTTTGGGCCAAAAGAATTTGGCCCGAGCAGTTTGCTTCCAACCTCAGATACTCTTTTAAACAAAGTGCAGAAAATTATTTTTGTCATTTTATAATAATTTTCCATTGAACAGGTCATTTGAATATTACAATTATTTGCTATTACCTATCTTTCTGCCGACAGGAAGGTGTGTGTGTGGGGGGGGGGGGGGGGAGGGGGCGGGGGTTAAGATACCCTGGCCTGGGCAGCTTGCCCCCCTCCTCGGGGGTGAAGATACCCTGGACTGTGCAACTTGCCCCCAACTCATGCAAACTTAGCTAACTCAAATCAGAAAAGTTATTTTAGCATTTTAAACATAAATTGCCATTATAACTGCTTTTATTATTCTTTCATTTAATGTTACATTTATTTGCATGCCATCACCATTTTAGCTCACCTGAGCAAATCTCAGGGTGAGCTGTTGTGATAACCCTCTGTCCGTCGTCATCCGTCGTCCTCCGTCAGCCGTCCATCGTCTGTCGTCAACAATAAGTTTGTAAACACTCTAAAGGTCTAAGATTTATCCAATCTTGATTAAAAATTGATCAGAATGTTTGCCCGTATTAAATCTAGGTCAAGTTTGAAACTGGGTCACTTGGGATTAGAAACTTGGTCACCAGGTCAAATCAAAGGAAATATATGGTTAACACTCTAGATGCAATCATCATGAACCTTGCTCAAAATGTTTGTCTTGATGATTTTGAGGTCAAGTTTGAAACTGGGTACTTAGGGTAAAAAACTAGGTCACTGTGCCAAATCAAAGGAAAAAACCTTGTTAACATTCTAGAGGTCACAGTTTTGAAGCAGCCATCCTGAATCTTGCTCAAAATGTTTGTCTTGATGATTTCTAGGTCAAATACGAAACAGGGTTACTTGGGATAAAAAATTAGGTCGCCGGACCAAATCAAAGGAAGACCTTGTTAACACTGTAGAGATCTTCAAAACTTGTTCTATCATATATGTGTTGATGCAGAATCATTTGTAACCGATTTCTTCAAACAGTCGCTCTGAAATTGGTAGATAGTTTCGGCCATAAGCTCTTCAGCCAATTCGTTCCCAAACGTTTTGTGTTTTTGAAAATATATAGACCGCACATGAACAACTGAAGTGGCTGCAATGTGTTTCATATTCATTTTGTCATTTATGAAAATTTAACATTGAAATAAAAAGCTAAATAAGAAATTTCAGGCTAAAATAAAACATTAAAACATACAAGAATCGATCTAACGTTTGGCTTTATCCCGGTTAATGTCCTTTCGATACTGTTCAAGATTGCTGTGTCAGTTTTTATTTTAAAGACTCTTGAACACTCAACAGGGGCAGATAACGCTAAGATACTCCAATGATATTTACTTGGTATACTAAGTTAGTAGCTTATTTTACTTAGTTTTCGTCCCTACCCACCCGTCAATGTATGTTCCATCTTTCCTAACCGATCACAATAGATTCACCTACCACATATACTTATCTCTTACACAGTATATACCACCTACCGAAACGACTTAATATATGATTTTCTTTGGTGATATCTTCGCTCACCTTAACTGCTTGCATAATTAGCTAAATTACTCAACTGAAAAAAAAAAAGAATTCAATTGGAAGTATTTTAATATAATAAACTTTGATGTTTTATTATATATAAAAATGTAAACACAAATAACAACAAGTTATTGCAGTCAATCCCTGCTGATATGATTCAAAAGATCAGCATCAAGCTTAAGTATTAGTTTACATCAGCGATGAATCACGAACATTTCTATTACATAATAAATAATTAAAGGATAAATTTATTACTATGCCACATAAACTCTAAACTTGCTGTAATAACTCTGGGCTCTTGTGGAACTATTATAAATGATGACGTTGCTGTGTATGTTAAGTGAAATATTGTGTGTACACGTAGAACAAACTTAGAAAGCCAGGGTATAGAATGTGTTTGGATAGAAATCCGTCTCAAGGGAAAACGTTTATTGGTTGGTACATTTTACAGACCACCAAACTCTGATCAGTTGAAATTAGAAGCCATAGATAATTCAATTAATTTGGCCAATGACACTACAATTTCTGATATTATAATATCTGGCGGTTTCGATTTTGACATGCTTAAAGGTGTTTCTAGAAAGAAAATTAACAATGTATGTCACAATATGACTTACATCAAATTATAAATGCACCTACCCATTTTACTGAAAAGTCTTCAAACTTTCTTGATATTAATCTTGTTACTCAAACTTTCTTGATATTATTCTCGTTACTAATACTAATAATGTTTTATTCAGTGGAGTAAGAGAGCCATTTTAAATCAAGATGTAAGATATAATTGCCCTGTATTCAGTGTTTTCATCTTTTTGATGTTTATTCAAATTTACTAAGCCACACCCCGTTCCATTCAAAAGATAAATGGAAATATGAAGAAGAAAACTATGTAGAGTTGAAACATAATTTTAATAGCACTGACTAGAATGCACTTTTGATATAGATATACTTCAAATATAATAAACCATGTCCTAGCATTAGCCAAAGAATCAATACTGAACCAATATGTTGTTATAAGACATTCAGATCCACCTTAGATGCGTAACTAGTTACCAAAGTTCATGAGACAAAGAAAACAATTATATGATAAGGCAAAACATACCAAAGACACTCAACATTAGAATGCATATAAAAGAGTAAGAAATCAAACAATTAATAAACTAAGGAAACCGAAAAAAAAAATTTAATAATCTGGCGGGAAAACTAAAAAAACCTTATTACCAAAAAGTAAAAAATGGTGGAAAATATTAAAGACATTCATTCCTCTACATGATTTAAGTATTCCCCCACTTAAGCATAACGACGAAATATTTACAAAACAAATTGACAAAGCCAAGTTATTAAATAAGTATTTTAAGAAACAGAGTAGTATAGGTGATGGCGGCAAGGTTTTATTAAATATTGAGTTGAGAAATACTGCAAACCATCTATCCTATCTACAATTTAGTTAGGACGAGTTGAGGCTGATTTTAAATTCACTGAAAACAGGTAAAGCATCGGGTCCTGACAGTATAAACAATTTAATATTGAAAACGTGTGCAAATGTTCTAATGCCTTAGAAATGATAAATGTAACACAGATTGTTTTAAAAAAAATGACACTTCTGACTGTAAAAATTACATGCCAATATCGTTACTAAGTGCATTGGGTAAAAAAGGTAAGAAAAAACCCCAGGGAGCGCCACAATCACAAACCGCAGCTCTTTATAAATAAGAATCATGAGGAAGAGGAATACGAAAGGTGATTTTAAAGTGCAAACTCTGGCACTTGAAAAAATAACGACATTAAGGGGAGACTTTCTAGGGTCTCCACACGGCACAAACACAACAGGCGTGGTATGCAAAAGAAAAAGTCCAGGGAGTGCCACCATAAAAAACGCAGCCCTTAAGAAAAGCCTTTGAAAATGTTGTTCTTAAACATGTTTTAATTGCTTTCACGCTAATAATATAATATCATCTCTACAGTCGGGTTTCATTCCTGGTGATTCCATTGTAAATCAACTCATTGATATTTACAATACTTTTTGAAAAGCGCTCGACGATGGTCTTGAAGTAAGATCAGTGTTTTGTGACATTAGTAAAAAAGGGTAAGAGAAAAGTCCAGGGAGTCCCACAATCACAAACCGCATCCCTTCCCAGACCCCAAGCGTTCAATCGCGTCTGGCACAAGGGACTAATATTCAAGCTAAAATCAGTTGGAATAACCGGTAAACTCCTAGATTGGTTCTGCAATTATTTGTCAAATAGCAAACAGCACGTAGTTTTGAAAGGCGTCTCCTTAGACTTGGCTATTATTAATGCAGGAATTCCACAGGGTTCGATTTTAGGACCGCTTTTATTTTTGGTTATATTGATGGCATCGTTGAAGACATTAACTCTGTAACACTGGTACTCGTGGATGATACTAGCTTATATCTATTAGTTGCTAGACCCTTCAAAACGCTCATGTACTTAATCAAGACTTACTAAAGATTACAGACTTGGCTGATTAATGACCCCCAAAAGACTGAATCTCTTTTACTGTCCCGAAAATCAATAAAATTTTACACCCATCCCTGTTAATGAGCAATCATGCAAAAGTCGAAGTAGAAACACACAAACATCTTGTTGTTATTCTTAAAAATAATTGTAATAGTCATATCAGCGTGATCTCTTCAAACGCTTGGCAACGTATATATACGAGGGATGTTCGAAATGAATTGCTTATTGTCCTCTAGCTCGATATCCACGTGGGGCACGATAAAAACCAATACATACCTGTATAGGGCTATTCAATATCTACACAATGGTATATAAATCTACATGTTAGACTAAGTGTAAGACATAAAATTTGCCATTTGAATACACGCAGTCATTGACCACTGCAGTAAAAATGGTTGGTAGAAGCAACGACAAAAATGATGAAATACGAGCTTACATGAAAGCTCGCTAAAAACTTGGTTGTTCTTTGAAGAAGCTGATGACTGAAATTTTTACTGCTTTTGGACCTTCTTGTGTGTCTTATGACACAGTTCGGCGGTGGAAAAAGAAATTTGAGTCTGGTGTAGAGTCCATAAAAAATGCACCGAAATCAGGTAGGTCAAAATCTGCATCTCGTAAAGAAATCGTTTCCAAAATAAAGGAAATCATTGAAGGAGATGCCAGATTTACAGTTCATGATATTGCACGAAAGGTAGGCATATCACTATCAACGGTTCACCTTATTTTGAAGAAGCATTTGAAAGTCAGAAAGATTTCTGCTAGATGGGTGCCACATCTGTTGACTGACCAGCAAAAGAGGCAACGGGTTAAAGTGGCCAAAAAGCTGCTTCAAATGTTTCCAAAATATGACAAAAAGCAGTTTGCCAATGTCGTCACATGTGATGAAACCTGGGTCCATTATTTTGAGCCCATCAGAAAGGTTAGCAATAAGAACTGGGCCACTAAACACAGCAAACGCCCAATAATTGCCAAACGTTCTTTGAGTATAAAGAAGGTTTTGTATGGAATCTTCTTCTCTGGTGAAGGAGTCGCAATAAAAGTGCCAGTGAAAAAGTGCAAAAGCATCACCGGAAAGTACTACAAAGACGTAGTACTGAAGTAACTGAAAAAGTATTGTCAGAAATGACGCCCTGCCACTGGTTTTAAACATGTCCGTCTTCTACATGACAATGCCCCAGCTCATACCTCCGCAATAGTTACGGCGTTTTTGAAGAAAGAAAAAGTACTTGTTTTGCCTCACCCCCCGTATTCCCCAGACCTTGCCCCATGTGATTACTTTTTGTTTCCGAAATTGAAAGCATTCCTTGCTGGGCGGAAATACCAGTCCCGACAGGCTCTTGGATCTGCCATCCATCAGTACCTTATTACTGTGCCCAAATCAGCGTACCGTGACGCCTTCAAGAAGTGGATATATCGGCTGAAACTTTGCATTTCTAGCCACGGGGAGTACTTCGAGGGCATGAAATGAGTATTTTTGGGCTAACTTGAAAGAAGTCTCCAGATAGAAATAAGCAATTCATTTCGAACATCCCTCATATATATATATATATATATATATATATATATATATATATATATATATATATATATATATATATATATATATATATATATATATATATGATGCACAGCACTTGCGGTGACATGCAATGGTGTTATTGATATTGGAAATATGTATGTTTAGACGCTTATTAATTAAGAACACAAATAATAGCAAAGACTGTAGCAGTTATTTTATTGTTTAACTGATTGATAAATTTCCAATAAATTTCTCATATCATTGTTCAATCATCGACATCCGTCGACAACAGTACCCTAAAAAATTACAAGTCATCGACAGCAGTATCGACAAAAAAAAAAACAAAAAAAAAACAAACAACAAAAAAACAAAGTACCGCAAATGCATATTAAGCACATATAGACACACACAACCAATTGATTATCATGTGTACTTATAGCATATCTACATAATTCTGCCCTCGATTTGCCATGACACAGAACAAATACCACGTATTTTCCAGGAAATGCTTATTTTTCAAATTTTCAACAATCGATCAGCCAGTCACTCAAAACAATTTTATGAACAACTAATATTAAAGAAATAGTCTGAACACGTAAATATTGAAACAAACCCTAAAATTATATCCCTAGCGGGCATCAAAGCAAAGTCACTCGTACTGCTCGGTCAAAAACCATATGTCTCGGTTGACAGCAATTTTACGCAGCACCGGGTCGGTCGACAGCACAGGTAGCTATTTCGGTATAAGCCCCGTGATAACATTCAGGGCCCGGTTGTTCAAAGCATCGTTAGCTTAACGAGCTTGTTAAGGGTCATTTCGTTAACTGTTTTAGCGGATTCAATATACAATTTTCAGAAATTTTTGGCTGAAGAAATGTGAGTAGCTTTTGCACTGCAAAAGCTACTCACATTTTTCAGCAAAAAAAATCAGCATATTTGCGTATCACTCAATTAAAATTTTAACGAATCGTTAACTAACG
Source organism: Anodontia alba (assembly GCA_964016985.1). Taxonomy (NCBI): domain Eukaryota; kingdom Metazoa; phylum Mollusca; class Bivalvia; order Lucinida; family Lucinidae; genus Anodontia; species Anodontia alba. The sequence goes on from OZ024826.1 coordinate 46,239,760, forward strand.
ACGTCGTTAGCTTTGAACACCTGGGCCCAGACCATTAGGACTTGTGCAAAAAATGTGAATATTTGAAAATGGCCGTAACACTCAACCATTAGGACATCTAGGGATGACAACTTGAATGTAGGTAAACCTGGTACCCGCGCCTATCCCACGGATCCCTATATACAACAACGACAGCATTCTAGACAGAATACCAGCCTAACACGTGGGTATCCATATTTATATCATGACGTTAATAGCGTCCCGGTCTCTCCGTCACGAAATAAGTGTTTTTACTGCAAGCTGCCATTCAATGCAATTTACCCAAAGGCTGATTTTCTTATTTATTTTTGTTAAGGAACTATGATTTTCCGTAAGAAGATTTTCATGACAAGTAAATAAAAAATTGTTTCGGGATATCACAGCGATGCTGCGATAAACCGTAATCTATTAATAATGTCAGGGAAATGCGTAAAAGATTTTCTAGGGCACAAGGAACCAATCGTTCAGGACTGCTGATTGGTGCCAAAAAAAAAAAAAAAACCCGTGGTGGTCATTTAAAGTAAAAGGCGGTCTGTAATTGATTAATAATAAAGATGAATTAAAACTTATTCTAATTTTAAGAAAAATGTTAGTTTGTTATTTGTAATTGTTTCAAAGAAATAAATGTTTTTGTTTGTTTTAATGTTTTTTTGTTTTGTTTTTTTTGTTGTTTTTTTTTTGTTGTTGTTTCTTTGTTTGTTTGCTGAAGCCAAAAGAAGAAATGATGAAAGGAGATCGGACGTTATCCTGCGTTTCCCGCCCAGTATTAGTGACAGCTTCTGTGATATGCATGTATAAGATTGACTGCATGGTTTTTGAAAACAGACATACGTATGTCGAATGCAATGGCATGTAGTAAACTTCTAAATGTGAACGCATCACCGGGTCGGTCGACACACAAGTAGAAGAAATCCGTGTCTGTGGTAGTTTACTGATCATAGAGCTTAGCCCGGTTGTTGGTTTTGGGGCTTTTTGACAGCCTTCCCCCATCTCCACCCCCCACCCCCACCAGCCCAACCCCTATCCCCTCTTGCCCGAACATGCCATTTCGACATAAAATGTCATATTAAAAATACATTTATACACCATTTGTTTGATTTGGCAAGGGTAGAGGATACGCATGGGGTTGGGGTGTATGGGGGAGGGGGTGGCGGGAGGTACTTATAAAATGTCTCAGTTTCCTATATTATTTGATATAGAATTCATGTCGAATATATTTTGCATCAGTTCTCATTGTATTTTATAGAGGTTATCATTCGTACTCATGCTAGCGATCGTCACTCAAATAAAGTCGAATACATTTGCATCGAGTCTCTACCCTTGAGCATTTTATAAAAAAGAAACACTGTCGGACCTCTAAATGTGAAAACTTCCACAAATGTAATAAGGCCCCGTATATATAAAGCCCCTTAAAAGTTATAATGCTTTTTACTGTATATGTGAAAACATACTAGTACTGGTACTCTGGGTAGTACTTCGGCCGTCTAATGGCAGGTACTGGTACTCTTGGTAGTGGTACGGACCACTAATGGCAGGTACTTGTAATCTGGGTGGTAGTACGGACCTTTTATGGCAGGTACTGGTACTCTGGGTAGTAGTATTGACCTCAAGGGACAGGCATTGGTCCTCTGGGTAGCAGAACTGAAATCTGGTGACAGGTACTGGTCCTATGGGTAGTAGTACTGACCTCTGATGACGGATACTGGTCTCTTGGTAGCAGTTCTTACCTCTAGTGACGGAAATCTGATCTTCTGGGTAGTAGGACTGACCTCCAGTGATAGGTACTGGTACCCTTGGTAGAAGTACTGACCTCCAGTGATAGGTTCTGGTAACATGGGTAGTAGTACTGACCTTCCTTCACAGATGCTGGTATTCTAGGTAGTAGTACTGCCCTCCAGTGATAGGTACTGGTACTCTGGGTAGTAGTACTGACCTCCATTGATAGGTACTGGTACTCTTGGTAGAAGTACATGCCTCCAGTGATACGTACTGATACTCTTGGTAGAAATACTGACCTCCAGTGATAGGTACTGGTACTCTTGGTAGAAGTACTGACCTCCAGTAATAGGTTCTGGTAATATGGGTACTAGTACTGACCTTCCTTCACAGATGCTGGTATTCTGGGTAATAGTACTGACCTCCAGTGATAGGTACTGGTACTTTTGGTAGAAGTACTAACCTGCCAGTGATAGATACTGGTACACTTGGTTGAAGTACTGACCTCCAGTGATAGATACTGGTGCTTTTGGTAGTAGTACTGACCTCCAGTGATAGGCACTGGTACTCTTGGTAGAAGTACTGGCCTCAAGTGATAGGTTCTGGTAACATGGGTAGTGGTACTGACCTTCCTTCACAGATGTTGGTATTTTGGGTAGTAGTACTGACCTCCAGTGATAGGTTCTGGTACTCTTGGTAGAAGTATTGACTTGCAGTGATAGGTACTGGTACCCTTGGTTGAAGTACTGACCTCCAGTGATAGGTACTGGTACTCTTGGTAGTAGTAATGACCTCCAGTGATAGGTACTGGTACTCTTGGTAGTACTGACCTCCAGTGATAGGTACTGGTACTCTTGGTAGAAGTACTGACCTGCAGTTATAGGTACTAGTACTCTTGGTAGAAGTACAGACCTGCAGGGATAGGTACTGGTACTCTTGGTTGAAGTACTGACCTCCAGTGATAGGTACTGGTACTCTTGGTAGAAGTACTGACCTCCAGTGATAGATACTGGTACTCTTGGTAGAAGTACTGGCCTCCAGTGATAGGTTCTGGTAACATGGATAGTAGTACTGACCTTCCTTTACAGATGCTGGTATTCAGGGTAGTAGTACTGACCTCCATTATTGGTACTGGTACTCTCGGTAGTAGTACTGACCTCCAGTGATAGGTACTGGTACACTGGGTAGTAGTACTGGCCTCCAGTGATAGGTTCTGGTAACATGGGTAGTAGTACTGACCTTCCTTCACAGATGCTGGTATTCTGGGTAGTAGTACTTACCTCCAGTGATAGATACTGGTACTCTCGATAGTAGTACTGACCTCCAGTGATAGGTACTGGTACACTGGGTAATAGTGCTGACCTCTATTTACAGGTACTGGTACTCTGGGTAGTAGTACTGACGTCAAGTGACAATTACTGGTACACTCGGTAGAAGTACGGGCCTCTGCTTACAGGTACTGGTACTTTGGGTAGTAGTACTGACCTCTAGTGAAAGGCAGTGGCCCTCTGGGTAGTCGAACGTAACTCTAGGGACAGGTACTGGTCCTCTGAGTAACAGTACTGACCTCTTCCGATAGGTACTGATCCTCTGGGTAGTAGTGCTGACCGCTAGTGACAGGTATTGGCCCTCTGAGTAACAGAACTGAAATCTAGTGACAGGTACTTGTCCTCTGGGTACATATGTAGAATGAATCTGCCAAACTGTGTTGATTGTTGCAAACATCTTTCACAACAGAATGGCTTCCGCCCAGAATGAGACAACTTGTATGCCTGGAGACTGCTGGATCGTGCAAACTGATTCGTACAAGTATTACTTGAATGTGGTTTCTGTCGATGATGAATCATCATATGCTCTTTAAGACAGTTGGGGCGATTAGATTGTTTCTTACATGTTTCGCATGAATACTGTTTCTCTCTAGAATGTATAATCGTATGTTTCTAAAGATTAGAGGTAGCTGTAAACCGTTTCTTACATGATTCACATGTGAAAGGTTTCTCACTAGTATGAGTCATCATATGTATATTTAGACTGCTGTGCTATGTAAAGGGGTTCTTACAAATTCCAAACGAGTATGGTTTCTCTTCAGCATGAATGAATAGATGTTTCTTGAGAATTTTAGCAGTCGTAAACGGTTTCTTACATTTATCGCAAGAATAAGGTTTCTCTCCAGTAGGTATCAACGTATGTGTGTTGAGACCTTTGACTCATGTAAACTGTTTGTAACATACTTCACATCTGAAAGGTTTCCTACATGTATGGATCTACGTATGTATACTGAGACTGCTGGGCGATGAGTGGTTCATCTTACATATTTCACAGACGCAGGGATTCTCTCTTCATCTTAAACGAGAAATGCCTTTAGAAGAATCACTACCAATGTGTTCATAGACTCTAGTCTGAGATTAATATGATTGGTGCGTTGCTGCGAACAATATTTCAAAAAAGTATAATGGAAAATAATTGTTGGTACAATAGTGACCATGTGGTACAATAGTGACTATCGGTAGCGTGCGCTACTGTACCAACAGTCATTATTGTACCAACGTTTGAATTATAGCTTTACATAAAATGCTCAAGGGGAAAAATCGATGCAAATACATTCGAGTTTATTCAAGGGACGACTGCTAGCATGGGCTATTGTATCAACGGTCACTGTTGGTTCAACGTACGAATTATACTTTTCTATAAAATGCTATGAGAACTGATGTAAACTAGAAGTGAGCATATGTTCACTAATACCCTCGGCCGTAGCCACCAATAAAATATAGACTTAAGTTGCTGCATAAGTATTTATAAAACAAGAATTTTAAAGGGATTTTACTCTAGGAAACCCGACCACGCAGTTCTGCTCTTCTTTCCCACAATACACATAGTCATGCCCAACAGTTGTGCAAAATTTCAAGACTGCATGTGAAGTAGTTCCTGAGAAATGTTTGATGGTAGATTGTTATGGAGACGCATATAAATTAATAAACTTGTGCAAAAAAATACCAAAACCTCGGGCCCCACATCTCCTATTTTCATACACACCTGCTTTGCATGATGATACAAGTGCCATATCAATATTATTAAAATCTGACAAAGGGTGTCGAAGTTATTTAGCAAAATACATATTTTAATTTCAAAGATAACAAAGGGCATAACTCTAAAAGATCTGAACCCACAGCCCCTTTTTTCTTTTCTAGAATACAACAACTCATACCCAACATTCGTACCAAATTTCAAGCTTGTAGGTGCAGCAGTTCCTGGGAAAACTTTGACAGAAAGAAGTTGTCCATCGAGGTACGTATCAAATTGACAGAACAACAAAGGGGCATTACTCTAATAAAACTAGCCCCACAATCCCTATTTTCATATCAAACCTGCAGTGTATAAAGCGCAAGTGTGATATAAATTTTATCAAAATCAAACAAAAGTTGCAAAACAGTTATGGAGAAAAATACATATCTCATTAGCAAATATAACAAAGGGGAATAACTCTAAAGGACCTGACCCCACAGCCCTTTTTTCCTTTCTCACAATACAACTAGTCATACTCATTATTTGAACCATGTTTCTAGGTAAAGTAGTTCCTGAGAAATCTTTGACAGAAAATGAATTTAACTCACACACACACACACAGACACACAGAAAAGACACAACTATATACTCTCTTGGCATAGTATGCCGGGGTGTAAATATATTCCAGTTTACGGTGAGCTAATATGAGACTGATATGTTTGGTGTGTTGCTTTCTATAAAATGCTAAAAGGGAGAGAACTGATGCAAATATATTTGAGTGTACTGGGAGCTTGTATGAGGTTAATATGTTTAGTGCATTGCAGCGAACAATATTTCAAAAGATTAAAGGGAAAATAGGTTGGTACAATAGTAACCGTTTGCTACAATAGTGGCTATCTCTAGCGTGTGCTATTGTACGAACGCTATTGTAGTACTACAATAGTGACCGTGCTACAATAGTACACGTTACAAGGCTCCGTCGTCCACACTCTTCGAACATCTCAAACAACTCAAAAACTGCTGGGTGAGTCCAAACCCAATTTCAAAATAATGCCTCAAAGGCATTGGGGAACAAACATTTCTTAAACTGATCCAGGTCATATCATACAGGTTGTTGTTTCTACCAGTGACATTTCTGCTGTACCCTTACAAAATATTTTCATGAATGATTTCAAAAGAAATCTGTCGCCTTCGATACATGTTTTATTTATTTATTTTTTTTATTTATTTTTTTTTTTATTTTTTTTTTTTTTTTTTTGTGTGTGGGGTGGGGGGGTGGGGGGGGGGGGGCGAGGGGGAAGCGGGGGGTGGTCTTTACCTTTACATTCGTGCAAAACAGAAGTTTTTAATTAAGGGTTTAAATAAAAGTTGCAAGAATTATGAGGCGGTACACAACATTTCCTAAATGATTGCATGTGCGCCCAACGAAGACTCAGGTCAAATGCGCAGTCTGATCAAAGACTTCGCAGGGCATTCTGCAGGTAGCAAAGGATCAAGCGCCTTCAGGATGCGCGAGCGGATCTGAGCCCTCGCTGGGTGTAAATGCAATAGTGTAGAAAATGCTGTGTCCCGGCTCATATGTAAACAAGAAAAACCATAACATGACTTCATGTTATAAAGAGGCGTGGTTTTATCTTTTGGTAGATAAGAACCTCAGCTATAGGTACTAATGTCTTCATTTCATATGATATCTTTGCTTTTTCGAGAATATAAAACAGGTGCATTATAATGAGCAACCAACCAATTTGTGACTTTCTAAAACTGAACAAAATGGTCTTTTTTTCAGTTTCATCATCCTATGTATCATTTCATCATCCTATGTATCATTCCAAATGAAAAAAAAAAATAAAAGGCTAAAATGGCGCAATATAATTATGTTTGAAGCTTTATAATACCCATATATAATGGATTTATATAAAAGTTAATGAATTATTAAAATTAACAATTCGTAGAAGTAGGGGAGGGGTGCATCTTATTTACATGTATTTCTGAACAGTTTTTTTATAAATTCAATAATACAAAAGCAAGCATGTATGATTTTATTTCTCCAGTATAAACCATAATCCAAATCATTTGCACAGTGAGTTGACATAATACTAAACTTTGATTTAAGAATGTATGTCAAGACGAGGAGAGGCATTTTCATCCAAGTACATTGGATAAGTTCCTACTGAATGAGTGCAGTATAACATTAAGGTGTGACTCTCGAGGTGTAACTACTTTCAGTTCCGGCATAATTTCTCACAAAATTCAGCAATACTAAACTGAGCCAAGCATGACAAAATCTATGGCAATATGTTTGGGGTTTCATCCATTTAAGTTTGATACCTATATTTCAAATACAGATATCTCTGCATATATACACAGATATCTTTATTTTATTTATTTTTTTTTGTAATTACAGATACTTCTAATTAAAAGTACAAATATTTGAAATTAAATTAGAGATATCTCAAACTGAAATGTAGGTATCTGTATTTGAGAAATACAGATATCGCTATTTTCAATCATAATATAGAAATCTGTATTTGTATTAGATATATCCGCATTTAAAATCTGCATTTCTATTAGAAATATCTCTTACATACTGCAGCTGAAATTCAGATATCTGCATTTAAAATATGGAAATCTCTAAATGAAATGCAGATACTTGCATTTGAAATGCAGAACTTGTATTTGAAATGCAGATTTCTAGATTTCTAATTAAATACATATATCTACATTTCACAAATACAGATATGTATTTCAGTTTGAGATATCTGTATTTATGGTTGTAATAAATATCTCTATTTACTCCACTGATGAGAACCTGATGTCTCCCTTGCATATTTTCACATGCACTATTCCACTGACAACAAATACCAATATGGTGGAAGGCACAGTTCCCGCCTTTATAGAAAACAGAAAAAAAAGAACAAAAAAACTAAAGATGCTCAAGATTTCACATCACCATCTCTTTATCTTTTTATCGCTCCTTTAAGAGGAGCACAAAAATGAAAAGATGTGGTCTATTTTATGAATCTATCATGGGAGTTAGGGGTAGACAGAAGAATTCTTCCCGAAGGTCACTGTCAGGCATCAAGAGGCTTGCCAAGTGATGCCAGACTATGATCCTGAAAGACGGACATTTTGATCTACCTCTCACATAGGAAAGGCTCTTTTTCTTGCATACTTTATATCATTTCTGAATGTGGATTGTGAATCTAATGTTGTTGACAACCTTGCTGTGACATCTAATGACAGCATTAAGTTCAGTGACGACGATCAGATGCATGAGAATTCTCAATTTTTATCTTACCCTGGATAACTTTTCATTTGTTGTTTGTTTCTCTAAACATGCGATTTTTCAGTACGTTTTTAAGAGAACCAGTTTTCGGACCGTTCTATCACATGAATTCTTTCAGGCATTCTAGGCAGGTATACCTGGTACATTCTGGGTGACAGAATGAAGGCCAAAAAATATCATTAAGATTACCGATTGTGTTCTTTAACCTGCTCATGGGTACTTGATTTTCCATACAGAGGCAAGAGGGGGGGGGGGGGGGGGTGGGGGGGGGGCTTTAGCGAGGAAGAATGTTATAATTGTCATCCCAACAAATAAAAGCGCAAGCACTGCACCATATCCCACCACTGCACTTACATCAAGCAAGTTTCATAACTCTGTCAAAAATAAAATGTGTTTTTGTACATGTGTCCTTTTACATTTTTTGCAAGGTTTCAAGAACATCTCTGAAACCTTTTTCAAGTTATAGAACGTATATGACTTGAATCACTATGACAATGTTCAAAGGGCGGTAACTCGAAAAGCAGTTAAGTCAGAGTTATAGTTCCTGAGTTTTGCAAAAAGTATCATAATGATAAACATTTGTATAAAGTTTCAAATAATATCTTGAACAATTACAGGGTGGACACAAATACATTACAGAAATCACTTTTACAAAGTTCAAATGGTCATAACTCCAAAAGTAGGTTAATCATTTACCGTTGTTGTGTTCTGCTCCTCATCTCATGATGCTTTACACTTGTGTGAAGTTTCATCAAAATATTTGGAACCATTTTCAACTAACAAAGTGGACAACAGTACATAGTAGAAATGGTAATTTTCAATATCTACGTCAAAAGGGCTGCGACTCCAAATTTAGTAGGTTACCCATAGTTACATTTTTTTTGTGTTCTGCAAGTTGTGTCATGGTGCTTAACACTTGTGAGAGGTTGCATCAAAATGTCTTGAATTGTTCTCAATTTACAGAGCGGACACATTGTAGAAATGATTATTTTTAAATTTCAAAGGGCAAAAACTCCAAAAGTAGGCAAACCAGGGTTACAATTCATGTGTTTTGCACGTCGTTTCATAGTGTTTTGCATTTGTGTGAAGTTTCCAGAAAATATCTTGAAAGTTTTCAACTTACAGTGCGTACACAAGTACATGGTAGAAACGACTTTGTTCACTGTTCAAAGGACAAGAACTCCAAAAAGAGGGAAACCAGAATTACAGTTCATGTATTCTGCATGTCATCCTCATGGTGCTTGTGTGTGTGAAGTGGGTTAAAATATCTCCGACGGTATCAGTAAAGGAGCAGACACGAATAATGGAAGCACTGACGGACAATTAAAGATTCGGACGGTTTAATATAATACCTTTGCCACTTTTTGTGGCGGGTCATAATGACAAAGGAAACCATTTTTGGATTCCTTTTTTTTTTCGCCTATGGCAGGGAATGAACTACGTAGCACATGGGAAACCCTGATAGGCTTATCTTCAACCTATAACAAATTGATCCTATCCAAAATTTGAGCAAGGGACTACTGATGATTTGTTGAAAATAAAAAAAAATGAAATTAATCATGTTCTTAGAGATATCTGCGTTTTCAAATACAGATATCTCTATCTAAATTACAAATGTCATTTAAACTGCAAATATATTTTATAAAATGATAATTATAGATATCTGTATTTCAGTTAGAGATATCTGTATTTCAAATAAAGATATCTGTATTTCAAAAACAGTTACCTGAGTTTCTAAACATTACAGATATCTTCCTGAAATAGAAATATCTGCATTTGTAATGCAGACATCTGTAATTAAAATGCAGTTATTTGTAATTCAAACTCCGATATCTCAAACCAAATAGAGATATCTGCATTTCAAAAATAGAGACATCTGTATTTGAAATATATATATCTTCATTTAAATGTATAAAAATCCACTTGTCCAAATGAATTTTAAACTCGTCACAAAACTGTTGCAAAATTTGCAAACAAATCAGCCATTTTGTGAATAGACATTTCTTAAGTGATACAGGGTTCATACATTTTGAACTGACCAAAAATTCCCTGACGATTCCCTGACATTTTCATGACACAAATTCAAATTTCCCTGACAGTATTGGAGCCGAAAATTTTATGAATTTAACAAAAAAAAACAAAAAAAAAAAACAAAAAAAAAACAAATACATCGGGATCAAACATTCCAGTTTCATCAGGTTAAAATGTAAAATTCCCAGACATTTTTGCAAAATTTCATCTTTCCCTGACATATCACAGAATTCCCTGAGAATTCCCTGACCTTGAAAAATTTTAATTTCCCTGACATTTCCCTGACATGTATGAACCCTGTGACAGCATTACGATGCACTGAAATAAAAACTCAGCTGTTGAGGATGTAGATGAGGGAAGCAGGTTCTGATAGTTCCTGGAATCACATGCTAAGTTCCTGGAATCGTATGCTAGGTTACAGTATTCATAACAGAATTAATTTATAAGAGAATAAATTAATTCTTTGTAACTGAGAATTTCAACAGTTAAGACTCAGACAAACTCAAGAATCAGTACCATAAAATGCTTCTCTTTTCTACAGGTCATATTAGCAAGAGAAAGTGAACAAATATTTTCTTTTCATTTTTATTCAATAAAAGTTTATAGGTCTACACTACTGATGGTGTTAAGTATATGACACATGTATAATTCTTCCATCATATGATAGAACTTTATATTTAAAAGTCTTTTCATTGCAGTTAGCCCATTTTACATGTAATCACATCGCACATGATAACAATTCAGTGATGAAACATTTCAATTAGGTATATCTGTTGAGTAAAATATATAAACATAGATACATTTATGGAAAGCTATTCAAAGGTGAATCTGAGACAAATATTATCAGTAGAACAGTGCTTCCATCCACAGTCATTCTATAGAAAAGGCAAACAAAAACAAACAAAAAAAAAAAATAAAAAAAAAATAAGAAGACCATGATAGTCCTATAGTGCTCACCTGAGCTAAAAGATTTACATATTTAATATTGAAGTTTCACACATACACTGTTAAAGATTTTTGTACAAATTTTATGTTCAGAAGTGACATAACGGTCCAAAACAAATGACCTCTAGGCTTATAAATTTAACAATCTTGGTACAAGTTCACTAGACAAACACAAAATCATCCAAGATTTTATGGCTGCCCTCTTTACCTGCAATTCTGCTAAAGCAAGTATCAGGCCAAAATCAAACGTGTCTATGATTTTATGTCTGAATAAGTTATCTGCAAGTTTGAAGAAGATCTGATCAAAAATTAAATCTCTTTGTCCAGACAACATTTTCCCAATTATATGTCTATGGGAGACTAAAGGGCAAGTAACTCACATGCAAGTAATCCCAACTGCTCCAAAATCAAAACTGCCCAACACGTTATGGCTTTCATCATTACCTGGAAGTCTGATGAACATTCGATCAAGAATGAAAATAAAATTGCTATTGTTTGGACAACTTTTTCCAAAGTCTATGGGGCTCTCAAAGGCAGGTAACTCTTATGTCATGGGCAGTGTAAACTGGACCAAAGTCCAACTTGCCTGAGATTTAATGCCTGTTTTTGTTTTTTTGTGAGCTTGATGAAGATTCAATCAACAAGCGGGCCATAATGACCTTGTATCATTCTTCTGAGAGTCACAGCACTAAGGGAACCTGACCTGGAAATGACCAATGCAAACATTCTGACCAATAGTCAGAACAGTATATTAAGAATTAAGACAATGCAGCATGCCTAATGGACTGTGGAATATTGGTCAAAGTCAAATATGGATGACTGCACTCAAGAGGCCATGCTATGATGTATGCATGTGCTAAGTATTATCACTGCCCAAGAAACTGACCTAAACGCAAAAATTTTCAGTGGACCGTGTAATACACTTGAAGGTCAAGCGGCTATGCCAAGAAGTATGCGAGAACCAAGTATCACTGCTGTAGGCCCAATAATTACTGAGAGACTGGCTTAAATGGAAAAGTAAGCCACTGGACCCTTAATCAAACTATCCTTGTCCTTAATCTTGCATTTGGTGCTAAAACCAGACTGGTCCATGTTCCTAGATCTCAGTTCAGGTACTGAACCAGGTTTTTACTGTTGCTTTTTTGCTGCCGAATAGTCAACTCTAACAGACACCTTCCAGAACTGATAGTTTGACATGTGAGCAGATTTTGATATAATAATCAATGATCTTTTCGCAACATTTTGGAAAGATTTTTAAAACTGTGTAATTAGGCTAATAATCCAATTTTTCTCACAAAATATTTACCCTTACTGCCAAATATAAAGTTACTAGTCCTGTCAGGCAATAATTATTACATGTAAAAAAACAATGCCACTCTCTGCAATGAAAATATTTCATATACTTATGTAAACAGTTCTTTCATTAGACAAAACAATGTCTTAAGTGAGCAGTCTCACTCCACTGATACAGTTTTTTAAATGGCTGTTCATCTACAAAGTCTTTGAAGCAGGTCTATGAATATGTTGACCCCCACAATAAGAGTTAAGCCAATGGTTTATATCTAGCTATCTAGATTGAACTCCTCCAGGGCTGGTCCAGTAGTAGCAAAGTTCATTAACACGCACAAAGACAGTTCTGCTCATGATCCGCAATTCTGTTCACTTTACCGATACAGTAATTATACTGCTGTTGAACTAACTCATGTTGGTCCTCAAGTGAAATGTATTTCCCATATCTGGAGAGGCTAATCCTGTCACTGGCAAACAGCTGGTACTGGAAAGCAGAAAAACACTTCAGGGGTTCCGCATGGAAGTGGGAAAACCTGCAATTAATAAAAACGTTTTAACTACAATACCCTGCCAATTGGGCAGATAACAAAAATTTTTTTTTTTTTTTTTTTTTTTTTTTTTTTTAATCTTGTTCAATTTATTCTGTATTATGCCTGTTACATATTACCTCTGGAAACCAGGCATTTCCAAAGGTATTTTCCAGACAACCACTCTGTCTTAACATAATGTCTTAACATAATGAGCACCCTTCAGCAGCATTCTCCCTGACAGTCTGGATCCTGTCGTATATGTTATACATATATAATAAATTTATGTGTAAAATATAAGGGTGCTCCTTTCTCTCACAATTACCTCTCACACAGAAATTAGCTGTGATAGTGGCATATATATACACATTTATCCGTAATACTACAGACAAATAGGGAACAAGACTTTTTTGGGTCAATATACTTAACTGTGTTCCAAAGGACTGTCCTGGCATACATTTTACAGAACCAGTAATTAAGTTATCTGTATATTTAACTGTTAAACACTGGGGTAAAGGGGTTTAGTGTGTAGAGTCCAAGCATTCCTGGTTTTTGAATATGTATGCCATCAGGCTTTTAATTATTGCAAATGATTTCAGTATTCTGAACAACCATCACAGATGGGTCAGGCTTTGACTGTATAGACTGTTGGGTTGGCAAATATTTAAGTTTCTATTTTACCTATATCATTCAGTAGCATTTGATATGGATACCAGTCTTTCTGGAATTCAGTTAACTCATTTTTTGACAGAGAAATTTCCATAAGTGTTTTATACAATAAAGGTAATTTCTTCTTAAATACTTCAAGGAGCAGTTGTCGCTTGTTACAGCGAGTAATGTATATAAAGTATTTGGAATAGAGAAAAATTATATTAAGTGGCTTTGGAATGTGGTTGTTTCTGTCTAGACCAAACATAAACAATTCTTCCTCTATGTTGCATTGTATGCCTTTATTTTTCAGCCACTGTGACAATTTATTAAGAAATAACTGGATCTTTTCACAGGTCCAGAAAAGATGATGTATTGTTTCATCGTGAGAATGGCAGTAATAACATTGTGAATCATTTTTAAGCTTCATTTTAACTAAAAGAGTATTTGTCACCAAAATATTATGATTAATGCTTGTCTGAAACCATTGTATAGCAGGATATTTTATTATACTAAATGGGTAATTCTATATTTTCTCCCATTCTTGATCTGTAAACTTATACTTCTCATTCCATGTTTTCTTGCCTGTTGGTTGTTCTGAATTTTTATTCAGCATATTATACATTGCTTGCGCCCCTGATTTTTGCTGGAGGAAGATTTGGATATGACTTGGTATGAATGGGTTTTCTAATTTTCTTGTTATTCTCATATTTAACCTTATTAAATAAGATTTTACTGAATCTATTATTCCTTGATATTCCAAAAAGTTCAAATGACTTCCCGTATGTATCCTGATTTCCTGATAACTGTAGAACTTTCCATTTTCATTTACTAAGTCATTGACAAATCTGATACCTTTATTGTGTAGAGTTTTATGAAAAACATGCTTTTTGCCTATTGTAATATTTTTATTATAAAAAAATGACAAAATTTGACGAAATTCGCCCATAAGCAATCCCAAACCAGATGTCCACAATATCACTGCACATACCGTGAAAATTCTTTGATGTTTACTCAAGTTATCACCAGGAAACTAAAAGCTGACGGGCGGACGGATTGACGTACGACTGACAAATGCACAAACGCATGGCCGTCCAATGTGAAACCATAATACCTCGTCACTACCGTGTGTGTGGGGGGGGGGGGTGTGGGGGGGGGGGGGGGGGGGGGGGGGGGGAGAGGGGTATAAAATGGATATTTTTTCTTATTAGTCTGTTGTTCATTTAGGGTGAGACATTTCAAATAAGGGCTGTACTGTTAAAGGTAAATACATGTAGAAGCAATTTCTTTCCTTTAAGAGTAGGCCCGTATTGAAAGGGGAGGAAACACTTCAATGACAGGATGAGCTCTCTTGGATGAATCCATTCACCTACAGGGACAATAGTCAGGTTTTTCAGGCTTACATACATAATATATAATATATAATATATGTTCAATAAGGAAATCTACAAAGAACCTGTCACTTGTTTGTTCCTCATTTCCAAGTTTAGAAAAAGTGATGCATGGTACATTTGATAAAATCACATAGTGAAAACAGAGGGATTTACGTATAAGAATTAAAGATATTTCTGCTTACCATTCCTGAATATAACTGATCATGTCATCAATGATCTCTGTGATGAAGGTTTCTTCTGGCATATCCCCTTTCAGTTCGAATGTCTTGAAGATCTTCTGTGACTCATTGTCAGCCGTATAGAATTCCTGAAAAATATCATCATACATACAAGTATCTGTAAGAAACCTAAAACTTGAGACATTTAATTTTTGGGGGGAGAAGTTTGTGACAATTTAGGTTTTCCCTCATGAAAACAATTACTATAGACCTGTACTTATTAGAACCCCCTTGCCAAGGTAGAATTTTTTTTTATATTCTGGATACTATATACAGTTTTCTTTTTCTCCATAAAAATGTATATTGTGGGTATTTCTTACATTATTCACAATATACATGTACAAATGTACCTTTTTTATGGAGAAAAAGATAAACAGATTTCTTCAGAACCAACAATAGACCTTTTATGGAAAAAAAAAGGAAAAAATATCCTTGATTTATCACCGAATAATCCCATTAGCTATTCCTGAAATACAAATAGTACAATATTCCAAGCCCTTTAACTTTAAAAGTTGTAGCATCATGTTTTCCTCTATTCTCTGCAGCCTAAAAACCTGTATTGTTTTATACATGTAAGTATCCATAGTACCAATTACATGTAACTAGAGCTGGTGTTTGTAAAACACTATGCCCCCAACTGCCTGACTCTAACACTGCTTGACTCCAACACTGCTTGCCCATGACGGTAACAACAGTACAAACATACCAGATTTCAATGTTATTTTATTAAAAGGGAAATAACTCTAAAATGGGAGATAATTGGGATAGGAAAAAAATATGGGTCACCTATTTTTTCATGAGGAACCCATATATGAAATTTCAAACTAGTGTGCACAGTTCAAAACTTATGCTATGCACCAAAAAATGTGCAATGTAGAAATGCCCAAAATGACAAGGGGCCATAACTCAATTAGTAATTTTTTAGAATTTATTCAAAAGTTAATCAGGTCATCTCCACATCACTACCTACCTATTCCTTAAATTCCATGGCTCTAGCTTCAATAGTTTTTGAGAAACTTTGCTGACAAGATTCCATCCATATTTCTTCAAAGGGCCATAACTCAGAAAAGGAGCATAATCCTGATGGGAAAAAATATGCATCAGCTATTTTTTCATGGGGAATCCATACATGAAATTTCAAAACCCTAGCATGCACACTTCAAAACCTATGCTAAGCATCAAAAAGTGTGCAATGTAAAAATGCCCAAAATGACAAAGGGCCATAACACAAGAAGTACTTGTAGTAGTAGTTTCAGAATTTATTCAAAAGTTAATCAGGTCATCTACTCATTGCTACCAATTTATTCCTTAAATTTCAAGGCTCTAGCTTCAATAGTTTTTGCGATATTTTGCTGACAAGACTTCATCTATATTTTTTTTCAAAGGGCCGTAACTCAGGTAAGGGGCATAATCCTAATAATAATAAAAAAAATGTGTAGCTATGTTTCCATGAGAAATCTAAATATGAAATTTCAAAACCCTGGCATGCACCGTTCAAAACTTATACTATGCATCAAAAAAATGTGCAATGTAAAAATGTCAAAAATGACAAGGGGCCATAACTCAGAAAGTACTTATCAGAATTTATTCAAAAGTTAATCAGGTCATCTACTCATCGCTTCCAACACATTCCTCAAATTTCAAGGCTCTAGCTTCAACAGTTTTTCAGATAGCTTGCTGACAAGATTGAATCCACATTTTTCAATGGGCCATAACTCAAAAAAAAAAATATGTGTCAGCTATTTTTTCATGAGGAATCCATATATGAAATTTCAAAACCCTAGCATGCAAGGTTCAAAACATGCTGTGCATCAAAAAGTGTGCAAAGTAAAAATGCCCAAAGTTATAAAGGGCCATTACTCATCAAGTAATTGTCAGAATTTATTCAAAAGTTAATCAGGTCATCTATTCATCAATACCAATCTATTCACCAGGTTTCAAGGCTCTAGCTTCAACAGCTTTTGAGATATTTTGCTGATAAGATTTCATACATATTTTTTGAAAGGGCCATAATCCTGATGGGAAAAAAAAAATATGTGTCAGCTATTTTTCCATGAAGAATCCATATATGAAATTTCAAAACCCTAGCATGCACGGTTCAGAAGTTATGCTATGCAGTAACGGACAGATGGACACACAGACAAACGCACGCACAAACATCCCAGAAGCAATATGCCCCTCCAACTTCTTCGTAGTTGGGGGCATAAATATACGAGATACCATTTCACAATTTCACTGGGTAGGTAATGTCAATAGGTATGTGCATGCCAAACAAATAAACATTTTTACAAGTGGTTTAAAAGTTACCGCAATTTTCACAAAATAATTATGGACTTTCGGGCAGTCTCATTGAAGTTATTTATAAAGAAATCTGACATTTAAAAATTTCATTGATTAGATCTTATCAAAATGTATCTGCAAGCAAAACTTATTGTTTAACCATCTCATCTGGAGCCCTAAGAATCTTTAATATTTTTCCTCTTAACTGGAGCCCCAAAACCCTATACTGTTTAATGAGTACTCAGTAGTACACATTAATTATACCCAACTGTATCTGACAGATTCACTGGTTCTAAAAGGCCTTGTCAATATGTATCTGCATGCCAAAAATATTTTGAGAGGTCTAAAAGTTATAGGATTTTCACAAACTAAAAACAAATAGACAGGTACATTTGCTCTACAAGACAATTAAGTTGCAAAGAAATCTTATATTTAGGAATTTCACATCAGGTATTGAGGTATTGTCAATAAATGTATGTATCTCTCTTATTCAGAGACCCAAGAACCTTCAAATGTCTTTTTTCTTCTTCTTCTTCTTTTTTATCTGGAGCCCTGGAAACATTTTTTTTTTTGATGAGTACAAATTAATCACACCCAAATCCATCTAACAATTTCATAAATTAGGTCTTGTCAACATGTATCTGCAAGCAAAAATTTATCAAAATATTCCAAGGGGTTTACAGTCTGTCAAGATTATTTCCCTTATTCTGAGCCATCAGTAAATTGAAAGGTGAAGCAAAAAAAAAAAAAAGATCCATGAGAAAAAAAAAAGCCTGATTATCCATAAGCAGAATTTTGCTTGTCTCATGTCACCCAACATAAATAAGACAGCTTAAACCCATAGAGGTGGGATGAAAAGCCATTCAGAGCACTAAACATTAGCGGCCTTATTTACCATTCGGCCAAAGGGTCTGCCCAGGAAGAAAATCTGACTTCTGCAGTAAGACAGTTGGTTGTTAGTCTTGCAGCCTTTTACCACATTTTAGTCTGGGCATGGTCAATAAAACCCATGAACAAAGTTCTGTAAATACTTAACCTACAAATGTCTTGTGAACATAGCTCTTGGGTGGCGTATACATTATATTCCCAAGAATATACCATATCTAGGAGCAGCAGGCACATGGACAAGAGTGGTAGAAGATTTAAAGACCAAAGCTGCACCAGAGAATGCTGTGTTAAACGCAGGTCTGAACATGCAACCTCCTGTGTAACAACTGGACGGCAGATCCGAGTGACCCAGCCAAAGATATTTTGAAATATTAATGCCTTTGGCAGTCTAACACTTTGAAATAAAAACAGGTTTCAATGTTCAGTAAATTAGAGTAATTAAGCCACTTATATGTGTAAACTGCCTTCAGAAGTTAAAACGCTTAAATCTGAGAGACCAGCCAGAGATATACACCATCTCTTTATAACACTACTGTTGGGATCCAAAGCATAAACTATGTTGGTTAAAGAACAGTGTTGTATTCAAACAAAAAAGTAAAGATTATACAGAAAAATGACCATTTATGGTCATTTTTTCTATATAATCTATGCATTTTTAAGAGCGATCTTTGGACTGTGACAGCTTAAAATCCAAAACCATGTTCTAATGAATTGTGTTATAATGAGGTTGATGTGTGCATGTATGGAACAATGAACTGCCTAAGGGGAATAAACTGGCTTCAGTATTCAGACATTTGGAAGAATTAACTTCTTTCAGCAGGAATACACCAGTCATATGTAACAACTGCTCCCCAATATCTCTCATCCCACCCTGGGTTTTCCCTCAGACATTTAAGGGGACTTAGGTCTCTTTTGATGCATATTTTAGGGGACATATGGGGTAATTTCAGGGACTGAATGCTTGACTTTTACAGAATATATTGCAAATTTAAAGGGATATCAACCTCTCTCTAAGATGAAGCCTAAGCTCAACCCTAACCCTAATACTGAATCTACTTTAAGAAGAATACTAGCCCTAAAATAAATCTACTTTTCAAAGAGGAAAGCATTTGCTACTTCAGTGCTCGCTAACCAGTACAAACCTTAGGGTGGGCCTGCCTCATGTATTCCTTAAATCAACATGCCTATGAATAATAATTCTCCACAAACAATCTTATCCATTACTGATGTGTAGCCCATCACCAAACTAGCATCACACTTCCATGGTCTTTTTTTACTCCTGTTCTTACTCTGGTTCCTAGGCTCAACCCTAACCCTTATACTGAATCTACTTTACGAAAAATCCTAATCCTAAATTAAAATTACTTTTCAAAGAGAAAAAATAGCAACTTTAAAGCATGCTAACTCGTACAAATCTAGCTAGGGTGGTTCGTTTCATATGCATGTATATTCTAAAATGAAAACTTCATTAAATAGTAATTTTGCACATACATAAATTTGTATATATACATGTACCGTACTTTAATAATCTTATCCATTAGTGCTGTGGAGAGCCCTTTGCCAAACTAGCTGGTCACTCTTCCACAGTCTGTTTTACTCCTGTTGTTATGCTGGTTCCTAAGCTCAACCCTAACCCTAATAAAGAATCTACTTTTAAGAGGAATACAAACCCTAAAATAATATAACTTTTCAAAGAGACATACTAACCAGTACAAATCTACTTGGGGTGGGCCTGCTTCATGTATTTCTAAACTTAATACTTCCAGGAGTGATGACTTTCCAGAAATAATCTTATCCAAACTATTTGAACCCTAATACTGAATCTACTTTAAGAGGAATACTAACCTTAAAATGAAATTACTTTTCTTAAGAGAAAAGTAACAGCTAAATTAAAATTACTTTTCAAAGAGAAAAGCAATAGCTACTTTAAAGCATGCTAACTAGTATACTCTAGCTAGGGTGATTCGCTTCATTTATATTCTAAAATGAAAACTTCCATGAATAGTAATTTTGCACATATATTTGTATATATACTTTAATAATCTTATCCTTTAGTGTTGTGGAGAGCCCTCTGCCAAACTAGCTGGTCACTCCTCAATGGTCTGTTTTACTCCTGTTGGTATGCTGGTTCCCAAGCTCAACCCTAACCCTAATAATGAATCTACTTTTAAGAGGAATACTAACCCTAAAATAAAATAACTTTTCAAAGAGAGAAGCAATAGCCACTTCAGTGCATACTAACCAGTACAAATCCACTTGGGGTGGGCCCGATTCATGTATTTCTAAACTTAATACTTCCAGGAATGATGACTTTCCACTAACAATCTTATCCAAACTCTTTGTAACCCTAATACTGAATCTACTTTTAGAGGAATACTAATCCTAAAATGAAATTACTTTTATTAAGAAAAAGGCAATAGCCACTTTAATGCACGCTAACAACTAGTACAAATCTACCTTGTACTTCCATGAATTATAATTTTCCACAAATAATCTGATCCAAACCCTTACCCTATACTACTGAATTCAGCACAAGAGATGTGTTTACTCTAAAAGTTAATTACAGTATGTTGTAAAATGTGACAAGTTTATCGGGGTTAGTAATCCTCCTATTTTTTTTAAAGAACCAGCCGATAAAGGTTACAGCACAGTGATAAAATCATATTCAGAGGAAGAAGGGCCTTGGGATGAAAAAGTAGGGTGATGCCATCTGCATAATTGTACAAGCTACCTTTCAAAGTATTCAAAATACATCATTTATGTACAAAACATATAAAAATGGTTCTAAATTTTATCCCTGCAGAACACATTAATGTTATATAGGCAGGTTTTCGTGATGTGAAGAAGCTAGCAAAATTACTGCTTTTATGTATATGGGACAATATGTCTGAGTGACAAAAACAAAGAATGTTAATGAGACAGCTTTATTATTAGCGTAGCCTAATACAGATCTTGGTTTACTCTGTCGCTGATCAATATTCCGACATAATCTCCATGTGACAGACCATTATACCCTGGATTACTGACTGATACACTGGGTGAGAGTGTAGCTAGGTCTTTATATTCAAGTATATTATAATGGTCAACTATCAACAACAACCCTGTCAGTAAAAAATAATGTACATTTTATGCTGTGAATTATGTCCGATAATCAATCAATCAATCAATTTTAGATTGTGTGTTTATTTTTGAATTTGCAATTGCTATATGCCAGTCACTGGCTTACAGTGTAATTCTCTGCTTAATATGTGAATGTCTGTTTATAAAGGGTAAAGTTTCCTGAAACTTATATGGAGATTTAAACATTTGTATATTTCTCAGAGTGAAAATATAGACTTTCCAAACAATTCTACATGACGGGTATAAATACTGATGTCGGGATTCAATCATCTAGCACTTGTTTCTCCCGGAGCTCCTGCTAATTGCTGCAAGGATAAAAGTAAGAAAATAAACCCAGTGGTCGGTATTATTTTATGTCCATCTAAACTATTTGCTTACAAGTATTCCCATTGTTGATTTAAATGGAAAATCTTGAAAATAATTCATCTTCAGTCAAACAAAACAATGTCAACGTAACGCTTTCAGTACTGTTTTTTTTTTTTTTTTTTTTTTCTACTTTCGTTTTCACCGGAAGTCATGTTGTGCTATGGCATTATGGCTACTGGAATAACGCTAATTCATCGTTCGTGGCTGCAGAATTATAATACAACATAGTAACTGGTTAACATCAAATTAACTTAGAACGATTTCACGCTAAAAAAAAAAAAGAAGAAAAAATATGCATACCATTCCCATTTGCTACTACACTATCATGTTCAAAGCCCACCGTAAACAATTAACAAATCGCTTGTAACGTCACTGCCAAAACTTCCAGCTTGTAAGAAAAATTTAATCAGAAGTTCAACGTAAACAAATAACGTACGGTTTAGATGGCACTAAAAGAAAAAAATGCAATGTGAAATATAAATATACTTTACCACAGCTGAAGTAGCCTCTGTTTCTTTTGAAATAATGTTGCGTCGGACTCGGTAGTTTCTACAACACAGGGTCGCGACTTGAACAGCGGAATAATTCTTGGGTCGTGATTTGCCCTTGGACATCCAAACAAACCGTCGAACGAAAAAAAGTTATAAATGTCAACATTTTGCTGACCTATTCAATTAAAATTCACATGTATTACTATATTTAGCGCACTGCAACAGTTTCATATGTACGTAAAGTATATAATTTCTTTGAACTATTTTTCAGTGCGGAAGGAAAATGAACTCGTCCAAGTAGGGATGAAAGACCTTGTCCTAAACGTTTTAGTAGATCAAAAACTGAATTCTGTCAGAAAATGCTATTTCTTTCTATTATCACTTTTCGTGTTTAACATGGAATACGCTAATAGAACCCTAACTCGACTTACAATATCCAAACGAGTTCATCTTTAAAATGTGAACCCCCACCAAGTGGACGAGTTCAACAATTGTGGATACAATTGTAGGCTTATTAATTACGATTTGTAGAATTACTTACAGTAATTTGTATATGTAAGTAACCAACGCCTAGAAAAAAACACCTCAGTACGCGATAGATAAAATATCCAATACAACAAACCCTGTCAGAGTGTAAGCAAACTTCACAATGCAACGCCAGTGGAGACTCCGTGATATTTGTTTTCTCATAACAATAGTTCAAATGACGATCATCATTTTAATTACAATTATTTGGGTACATAGCCAGGAGAATGTGAAACATGAGTTTGAAAACCAGACATGGATTTTGAGTTCACGTGGATATATATTTTCTATGAAGAATAAAGAAACACCGCTCTCAAAGCCGACAAAAAATACAATAGTAATTGGAATATTATCCCGGTCGAAAAATCTTTGTCTGAGGGCTGCTCAGCGTGAGATGTTCATACCAAAAGCAAGCGCTTATAAACCATTGACTATAAAGGTCTTCTTTTTGATAGACCAGATTACGCCAGAGCTTGAAGAAGAGCACAGAATTTACCAGGATTTAGTGTTTCTAAATACAACAGTCAATGGACATGGGCAAAACTACGCTAAAAAGTTCCACATTTGGCTTAACTATGCAGTCAGTAATTTTCCGGACGCTGTACTTATAGGACGGATGGATGATGACGTGTTTGCGTGTGTTCCACAAATATTTGACAGACTTAATGATGTCAAACATGACTTGTTGTATTATGGATACCCTACAGGATTAGTCTGGCAGTGCCCAACCCAGAACTGTGTAGATGAAATGTTTCTCATAGTTGGCGTCGAACTTGCGAGGAGAGTGGCTAATAGAAGTTTTTGCGATGTCAATAAGGAGGAAAATTGTTTATACGACGGGAATGCAGGGCATAGGTTCGGACACTGGATTAAAATTTATAATGACATTGTGTATGTAAACGAAAGAGCCAATGGCCAAATGGTATGGTTTTGGAGGGGTACACCAAACAAGACTGAATACGAGAAATATAAGACTTTTGACTTTTGCGGCCATTACCTCTTGTATCACAAAGCTACTGTTACTGATATTTATAAAATGAATCGAAACAATAGTTTACTTCTAAATGATAATTTTTTGACGAATACAACTGAAGAAACAATGAACAAGGCAATTGCAGCATGTTAGAAGTAATGCCGTAAGGTATCCACCATTGATATGCAGTCGACTGTCATTATCTCGACTTCGCTTATCTTAAATAACCGCTTATCTCGAAGTGGAAATCTCGACCCTGTTTATACATGAAAATCTAACAAGAGACACAAAATATTGTGGAAAAGTGGGGAAATTGCTCCTAAGAAGCAATTTTTCCTCTTTTCCACAATATTTTCTATATATTTTTCAGTATATCTCTAACTTCAGGAGTCAAATTGCATAATCATTTGTGAATTGTGTTTGTTCGATTTATTTTTTGTCTTCAATTCTATAAATCTGATATGTCGAGGTACGGATATCTCGAAATATTTCAGAGAGGCCCTTGGACTTCGAAATAACGATAGTCGACTGTATTTTCAAAATTGCCCTATCATAAGCAACTCCCCATAAATCTATGGAATAAACACACACGCGGAGGATTAAGAAAATGTGTTTTGTGTTTTTGTCACCATTCATACTAAACGATCTCTCTCTCCTTCAATCCCCTCCACAACCGCCCCTCCCCACCCCCACCCCGCCCGCCCACCCCCATCCCCTCCCCCAGCACCAATATATGTTAACCCTTAAAGCGCCAGGCAAAAATCTAGCAGATGTTATTCTGAAATCGATTTTGTTGTTTTATAAGAGTAAATAAGACTTGACATTTCATGTGAATCGTCTGCTTGGGCGTCGTAGAGTGCCTTGTGGGTGTATGGGCGCACCATAGTTTTGGTATCCCGCCAAAGTTAATCTAGGTCATATGGAATGTTTTCCGGCTCCATATAAAAAGTGTTGGAGTTGCAGTCCACGCTCAGGATCCAGCTTTTTCCCTCCAAATTCGTAACACAGTCATCATTGAGGCGATGGCTAATTAAGTTTGCGCTTTCTGGCAAGATTAATTTATTTTGAAACATCCGCTTTAAGCAAACTACAATGCAGTTAATAAACACAGATTATGAACTGTGAAGAATTTCCACAACAACGGCTGCATATACCATATTTTACCGAATTCGAGGGACACCTTAACACCTAACCATATTGGTCCTATATTTGTTGTATGAGCAGCAAACAGTGTAGATCCAGATCAGACGCCACGTTCGCGGCGTCTGATCTGGATCTACACTGTTTGCTTAGAATTTTCTATCCAATTTATCACGGTATACTTATCAGTTCGTGCAGCTGGAAATACGTATTTTTCATATATTTTGTGTGTGCGTGCTTCCTTTCCATAGCAAGGCACGATTTATTGATTCCCTGTGCAGCACCGTATTTATTCTAAATTGGGACACCTTAACTCTTTGTCCTGCTGATAATAAAATTTGAGCAGTAGATTCTAAAGTGAATGACCTTGAGAGTAATGGACATACTTACAAAACTGAAAACGGCTGAAGTGTCGAATTTTCTGGACCAGACTAGCTAGTTTCGGCCAATTAGGCCTTATCAGTGACCATCATATAAAATTTTCAAAAACTCTCGGAATGGTGCAAGTCCATTTGACTACCTGTTCTTACTTCTGAAAATAGCTGGATCAGTGGCAGTGTACAAGCTGGGTATACATTGTTTGTTGAAGACTGTCTGTCTGTTCCAATTCTTAGGGATATTATGGCAGTTAAAATAAACTTCAAACTTAGCTCTCTGTCTTGACTGTGTTTTGCGTTGTTACATGTTTTTGTACGCTTTAAAATGTTTTTATGTTGTAACAAAATATCGAATCTCATGGCGTCTTATCTGGGTCTACATTATTTGTTCAAGCCTGCCTGACCCAAAACTTAGGGGTAATATGGTAGTTAAAATTAACTAGAAACTTAGCTTTCCGTCTTGCTGTGTTTTTCAGTTGTTACATGTTTTTGTGTTGTAACATACTTGTGTGTTGCTACTTGTTTTATGTTGTTACATTTTTGTGATCTGAGCTGAAATGTCGAATTTTCTGAACCAGACTAGCTAGTTTCGGCCAATTAGGTCTCATCAGTGACCATCATATAATTTTTCAAAAACTCTCGGAATAGGTGTAAGTCCATTTGACTACCTGTTCTCACTTCTGAAAATAGCTGGATCAGTGGCAGTGTACAAGCTGGGTATACATTGTTTATTCAAGACTGTCTGTCTGTTCCGATTCTTAGGGATATTATGGCAGTTAAAAAAAAAGCAAATTCCATAGAGAATTTATGTCTCCCGCCTTATTTTTATTTGAGCTGTTAAAAATGAGTAAGCTACCAGAGAACCATTGCTCCTGTATCACTTACCTAAGCATTGAAGCAGGAAAAAAAGTGATGCTATAATGTGGGGTAAAAAAAATAAAAAATAAAAATAAAAATAACATAATTTCAAGATTCCAAGAGCACATGTATATCCTCAGACCACAAGCAAAATGCCTGTAAAGTTTCAGAAGCATTTGTTTAAAGGTGTGGGAGGAGTTGTGCTCACAAGGTACCTACTACTATAATTATGCACTTTCATAGTATTGAAGCATGAAAAAAGTCTATGTTAAAAGTTAAAATGTGAAGAAAAAAAAAAAAAAAAAAAAAAAAACAGAAGAAAAACAAGTCTAAGTTAAAAATGTAAAAAAAAATGAAAAAAAAAAAAAAATGAAGGGTTTTGTTAAAAGCACGTGCATATCTCCGGATCATAATAAAATCACATGTAAAATTTCAGAAAGATCGGTTTAAAACTGTTGGAGGAGTAGTAGCGCTCACAAGGTACCTACTTTATATACACTTTCATAGTATTAAAGAATGAAAAGGTTTAAGTTAAAAATGTGAAAAAAGTATAAAAGTTATTTCAAGATTCTGTAAAAAGCACATGCATATCTTCAGACCTTGATTAAGACACCTGTGAAGTTTCAGAAGGATCAGTATAAAACTGTAGGAGGAGTTGTGCTCACAAGGTACTTGCTTCTGACTCGGAATCATACAAAAATGACTAAGTTCAAAATGAGTAAAAAGTGAAAAAAAAAATGATTTTTGTGATCTGAGCTGAAATGTCGAATTTTCTGAACCAGACTAGCTAGTTTCGGCCAATTAGGTCTCATCAGTGACCATCATATAATTTTTCAAAAACTCTCGGAATAGGTGTAAGTCCATTTGACTACCTGTTCTCACTTCTGAAAATAGCTGGGTCAGTGGCAGTGTACAAGCTGGGTATACATTGTTTATTCAAGACTGTAAAAAGCACATGCACATCTTCAAACCATGATTAAAACACATGTAAAGTTTCAAAAGGATCGGTATAAAACTACGAGGAGTTGTGCTCACATGGTACCTACTACTGACTTGGAACCATGCAAAAGTGTCTAAGTTATAAATGTGAAAGAAGTGAGAAAAAAATAATTTAAGGATTCTGTAAAAAGCACATGCACATCTTCAGACCACGATGAAGACACCTGTAAAATTTCGGAAGGATTGGTTAAAAACTGTAGGAGGAATTGCGCTCACAAGGTACCAACTATAAACTCGGAATCACGCACCACGAATCACGTATCACGCACCACGCACCACGGAAAGCCGAATACTATGTCCCCTCGCTTTTCTTCGAAAAGGCGGGGGACAATAAGCTTCAAACTTAGCTCTCTGTTTTGACTGTGTTTTTGCGTTGTTACATTTTTTTACGCTGTAACATGTTTTTATGTTGTAACAAAATATCGAATCTCATGGCGTCTGATCTGGGTCTACATTATTTGTTCAAGCCTGTCTGTCCCAATACTTAGGGGAAATATGGTAGTTAAAATTAACTTGAAACTTAGCTTTCCGTCTTGCTGTGTTTTTGAGTTATTACATGTTTTTGTGTTGTAACACACTTGTGTGTTGTTACATGTTTTGTGCTGTTATATTTTTTGTGTTGTAACACATCACGAAAACATGCCTATATAATTTTGACCCGCTTAATCCCCACTTTTTTAACTGGGTTTTACTGTGGGGTATACATTAATTTTCTTATTTTTGCTTAAAAACATAGGTTGTGGGTACTAGGCAGTTCTAACGAGTACCCTCAATCTATGTTTTGAGAAGAAATACTTCTGAAATATTACTGATATTCATTCTTAAATGAGACTGTGGATGACTTTTGAAGAGACTACAGATAGGTTTGTGCTGTGCTCGTATTTAGGCTAAGCCTATTTTCATATTACTTCCTAATTATGGTATATTATTGCATGAGTATCGTCACATATTTGAGCCAGCGCACAGCATAGCCTACGAGTACAATAAGACCTGTGGGACCAGCAAAGACTCGGATCAGCCTGTACATCCACCGAGTATTGCAAGGGTTCTAGTTTATCCCTCTTTGGATATGCTGGAGCCTGTAGAAGGGCCATGTGATCGGCGAAGACTCCGCGCAGTCTGATCTGTCTTCGCTGGTTGCACAAGTCTTATTGCAGATTATGTCGTGCGTTGGCTCATTTTCTTTTTTTTTTTTTTTTTGAAAATTAATGCTGAAAGACAGTTTGCATGAATTGCTTCCTAAGCCTATTTTCTGAGTAATATAAGAAAAAATATTTCAAATACTCTGACTATAAAACAGAGCTTGTAGTTCATTTTCATTTTTTAAGCCTGATAATGTGTTTTGCCGTCAGCTATTTTCCTTTCAGCTTGAAATATACATAGATGATCCAAAATCAGCCAAAACAACTTATGTTAAGGCTAGCAGCCTCAAACTTCCGCTATCAAAAACCCAGCAGGCAAGTCAACGACAATGGTTTACACGCAATGTTAGTCTAAACAGCTAAAACTTTATGAGCAATGTACAAAGAAAAAATAGAAATGGTTGGCAGCTGTTTATAAAACGAATTATTTTCACTTATATTGTTTTCATAGACTGTGTATTTGATACTCTAGGTTAAATTGCCGTGAATTTGTAAAGGGTTATATTGGTATGATATAATTGGATAAATTTTCATAATATGAGTAAAATATTTTTCGAAGATATTTAAATGAATTTTATCTTTTAAACCAAAACATAGCTGCTAAAAACAAAGTATAATACACAAAACGAAGTGTTTCTTTTTCTTTTCTTTTCTTTCTTTTTTTTTTTTTTTTTTTTTTTTTTTGTGACCCGATGTAGGAGGAGGGGGACTATAGAAATGATCCTCGTCCGTCCGTGTTGCGTTCCATCACGAAAACATACCTATATAATTTTGATATCTTAAGCCCCACTTTTATATAGTAAAACTGGGGTTTACATGGGTATACATTATTTTTCTTATTTCTACTCAAAAACATAGATTGTGGGTACTCGTTAGAACCGCCTCGACAAGGCGGTTCTAACGGGTACCCACAATCTATGTTTTGAGCAGAAATATGAAAAAAATATTAGAATTTTTATCTGAAAACTTTCAGTTTTTGGTGGTGAAATTTTCAGTATATTTGAATAGGCGTGTTTTCGTAATGGTCCGTCTCAAATCTTGTTTCCGGAATTCCTACACATTGTGTCGGATTCTTATGAATTTAAGCAGGTTACCCTTCTATTATACGAAGATGAGCGTTGTTTTGCAGTAGTGCGATCCTTTTTACAGAATTTTGACTTAGAATTTCCATTTTCAAAGCTAGCGTCTGCAACTCCTCCTACATCAATGTCAGATTCTTTTGAAAATGTGCATGTTTTCTTGCCATCACGAAAACATGCCTATATAATGTTGACCTCCTTAAACCCCACTTTTATATAGTAAAACTGGGGTTTACTGGGGTATACATTATTTTTCTTATTTCTGCTCAAAACATAGATTGCGGGTACTCGTTAGAACCGCCTCGGCGAGACCGCCTCGCCGAGGCGGTTCTAACGAGTACCCGCAATCTATGTTTTGAGCAGAAATAAGAAAAATATCAGAATTTTTTATCTGAAAATTTACAGTTTTTGGAGATCAAAATTTTCTATATATTGGAATAGGCGTGTTTTCATAATGCTGTGATAGGAAAATGTACATGTGATCTTAGATTTTTTTGCTGATCATTGTTTGACAGAGTTACGGCTAAGACTGGCTAATCAGAGCTGAAAGATAATCGATTATGTCCTGCCAGTGTGATCAATAATCGATTTGTTATCATGAAGATTTGGTAATAATTTACCTGTCTGTCTGAGTATGACTCTTAGCATATGTTATACTTTACTGTTTGTTGGTCAGACAGGCCTATGCAAACAATGTAGACCCAGATGAGACGCCGCAAAACGCGGCGTCTTATCAGGGTCTACACTGTTTGCCCTCGACAAGCTATTTTAGACACAGCATTGGGTGGTAAATTATACTTGTTCAAATTTTAGATGTATTGCAAGTGGTTGAGGTGTCGGAATACTAAGGGTAAATACGATAAAGGAACAGGTACAGAAATCAACTGATCGATTATCAGCAAATCTGTAACGATATTCATTTTTGTGGAGTTTATCGATCAATTAATCAATTATCCGATTAATTGTGTCGGTTCTTATCGCCTTTGAGTTTCCATTTGCAGACTTTTTGACCTTAGAAACAGATTTGCGGAAACTGACAGATAACTTTTGCCAAGCCTCCATATACACCCATGTTGCGGGTATTCTAATGAATACCCACAACATCGGTTTATATGGAGAAATAATGACTATTATCCTTCAATAATTGCGACAGGGAAAATTTTCGGGTGATATTTTAAGAGATTTTTTTTTTCTTTTCCAAAATCTTACTGAATTGGGCTAAAAGGGAGAAAAATCACGTAGCAAATTGTTATTTGGGTGAAGATCTTGCTAAAAACTATTCTCTTAAATATCAAAAAGCCTCATCAGTTTTGAGAATGAGAGATTTTCTCTCATGTTATTATCCTGAGCCAGAATCATCACTGTCATCAAATACCTACCTTATCTGTTACTGCCACTCAGGCTACATTTTTGCCGGATTCTTTTGAAAATTTCATCACGAAAACTCGCCTGTATATTTTTGACCCCCTTAAACCCAACTTTTATATAGTAAAACTGGGGTTTACAGGGATATACATTAATTTTCTGATATCTGCTCAAAACACAGATTGTCGGTACTCATTAGAACCGCCTCGTCGAGGCGGTTCTAACGAGTACCCACAATCTATGTTTTGAGCAGAAATTTGAAAAATATCAGAATTTTTATTGGAAAATTTTCATTTTTTTGGTGGTAAAATTTTCAGTATATTTGAATAGGCATGTTTTCTTAATGTGCAACCTTTCTTGCTATGTTATGAAGACGTGCATGCACTTTTTGGGTTTTTCGAATCAATTGTTAATACAGTCGACTCTCGTTATCTCGAATTCCAACGGACCCTCTAGATACTTCGAGATATCCGTACTGCGACATATCAGATTTGCAGACTTGGGGAAAAATAAATCGAACAACCGCATTTAACAAATGTATATGTACATGGACTCTTGAAGTTAGAGATATGTTGAAAATATTGTGGAAAAGAGGAGAAATTGCTCCTTTTTTCCACATTTTTTTTACCTGTTATTAGATTTTCACGTTTTGGGCAGGGACCAGCTTTTCACTTCGAGATAAGCGGTTATTCGAGATAAGCAAGGTCGAGTTAACGAGAGTCAACTGTAAATAGCCTAGTTTCTTGTGGCCAACATTTGACAAGATGTGTATACACTTTTGGATGTTTTTAATCATTTTTTAAAAAATAACAGCCTAGTTTCTTGTGTCCCAAACTTGACAGTTACTGTGACAAGATCAAAATCAATGGAGACTTCATTAATGAGCTCATACAACCTCTTGGACCGTTAGGTTTCACACAGCATATTACAGAACCTACACATCCGCAAGAACATCCTTACAACATATCCAGTCCATCAAGCGGGATATTCCATATTTCATATATAGACCACTTTTCAACATGGGCCCAAGTAAAACAATTATCATAGCTAGGTTAGTTCTTCTTTAAACTTCTTAAAATCACTACTCCGGTGTCCTATGTATATTTCTATATGGGGATTGGGGGGGGGGGGGGGGGGGTGGGGGGAGAAAATTTTAAAATTTTGACACAACCTGATATATAATTACATCCCAGTTACCATTCTACGTAAATCTACATCGGGCCGTCATCGGCCCGTCAGTTACCCTGACGGGCCGATGACGGCCCGATATAGATTTACGTAGAATGCTGACTGGGCATTTCACATGATATTGTGTTAATGTGTACCGCTTAAACAGTGTTAAGTGTATTATCTATGAAATATGTAAAGTCTGCTTTTTTTTAGGTAGTAAAGAATGACGTTTCAAGCATGTTTGATACTTTATCTCAGAAGACAATATCTGAACCGCAACTATATAGGGGGCGGGGGGCGTAGGTGTCCGACCAGAGCTGAGGTCTCACTTTGCCTCACGCATTTTGTCTCCGCCATCATGTCTTTGTCTTTTAAGCTATTTCAATACAGTTAATATGTAGGTAGGCACCTCCTAACTAACAGTAGTGTTAAGGTTGGGGACCCTTACTTTGCTGCTTCTATCAACCTTTGTTGATTATGGTGCATTATTTCAAACAACAAGACAAAATATTTAGACGTAAACGTCAAAGTACACCGGTGCAAATTTTGTGCACATAGAGATATGGGATAAGGGTATACTAAAGTTTAACAAGCAAATTCCATAGGGACTTTATGTCCTCCGCCTTATTTTTATTTGATCTGTTAAAAATGAGTAAGTTAACCAGAGGACCATTGGTCCTGTATCACTTACCTAAGTTTTGAAGCAGGAAAAAATAATGATGCTAAAATGTAGAAAAAAAGCAACATAATTTCAAGATTCCAAGAGCACATGTATATCCTCAGACACAAGCAAAGTGCTTGTTAAGTTTCAGAAGCATTTGCTTAAAGCTGTGGGAGGAGTTGTGCTCACAAGGTACCTACTACTATATGCCTTTTCATAGTATTGATGCATGAAACACGTCTATGTTAAAAGTTAAAATGTGAAAAAGAAAAAAGTAAAAAAAAAGTAATTTCAAGATTCTGTTAAAAGCATATGCATATCTCCAGACTACGGTTGAAACATCTGTATAGTTTCATTGGGAATGGTATAAAAATATAGAAGTTGTACTAACAAGGATTCCTACTACATATACACTTTCATAGTGTTGAAACATGAAAAAAAAAAAGTGTAAGATAAAAATGTAAAAAAAATGAAGAAAAAAATTCAAGATTCTGTAAAAGCGCACAAGCATATCTTCAGACCATGATTAAAGTACCTGTGAAGTTTCAGAAGGATCGGTATAAAACTGTAAGAGGAGTTGCGCTCACAAGGTTCCCAGTACAAATTCGGAACCATGCAAAAAAGTCTAAGTGAAAAATGTGAAAAATAAATAAATAAATAAACAAATAAATAAATAAATAAATAAATAATTAATTAATTAAATAAATAAATAAATAAAAAATAAGAAAAAAATGAAAAAAATAAAAATAACAAATAAATTAAGAATCCTGTAAAAAGCACATGCATATTTTCCGACCATGATTAAAACACCTGTAAAGTACACCTGTAAAGTTTCAAAAGAATCGGTACAAAACTGTAGGAGGAGTTGCGCTCACAAGGTACCTATCACAAACTCGGAACCACGCATCACGCACCACGCACTCCGAAAGCCGAATACCATGTCCCCTAGGTTTTCTTCGAAAAAGTGGGGGTGGGGGCAGGGGACAATAAATGTTCACTGCAATAGGTAAGAAAGAACAACAATGCGATTCTTTAATGTTTACTTTATAAACCTTTATGTTATTATTTGACTGAAATGATAATAAAATAGACATTAATCTGCTTATAACACATCAGTTGTTTAAGATGTTTTATATTTGCCGGGATCGTCAAAAACCGACGTCCCGGTAAATACAGATTAATAGTGAGTTAATCGAATAGTCTTCCGTATGTAAAAATCCAAAGCTATGTTAAGAAACCGGCGCGATTCGCGCGCCGGTCAATAACAAATATCTGTATACATCTCGTGTATGTAAATATAAAACAAAACGTAATGAGACAGATAATTTACACATAAAACTAATAATCTTGCGTCTTCAAACTTGAAACGGACCAGCGCTGAGACATGGAGATAATTATATAGACCAGGAGCTACGAAAAGTTCTGTTTCTGTACAGATTAAGCAGCAGCTGATCGAAATATTTAAACAAAGTACATTATTTATGGGACAATTTAGCTAATATGGAATAAAATGTTTCCTTCATAAGTGTTGTTTCTCTATTTTTTTCTTTTTTTTTAACACACCTTGAAAAATCTTAGTGGCCGCGAAAAGGGCTGTTGTTGTGGTCGTGAAAATGGCCGTAGGCATGGCCCTGAAAAGAACCGTAGCAGGGAAAACTCCTTTTAGGAAATATAGCCCTGAAAAGAACCGTAGCAGGGAAAACTCCTTTTAGGAAATATAGCGTGAACCTACAAAATTTTAAAACTAGAAATGATAATAAAATAGACATTAATCTGCTTATAACACATCAGTTGTTTAAGATTTTTTATATTTGCCGGGATCGTCAAAAACCGACGTCCCGGCAAATACAGATTAATAGTGAGTTAATCGAATAGTCTTCCATATGTAAAAATCCAAAGCTATGTTAAGAAACCGGCGCGATTCGCGCGCCGGTCAATAACAAATATCTGTATACATCTCGTGTATGTAAATATAAAACAAAACGTAATGAGACAGATAATTTACACATAAAACTAATAATCTTGCGTCTTCAAACTTGAAACGGACCAGCGCTGAGACATGGAGATAATTATATAGACCAGGATCTACGAAAAGTTCTGTTTCTGTACAGATTAAGCAGCAGCTGATCGAAATAATCAAACAAAGTACATTACTTATGGGACAATTTAGCTAATATGGAATAAAAATGTTTCCTTCATAAGTGTTGTTTCTCTTTTTTTTTTCTTTTTTTTAACACACCTTGAAAAATCTTAGTGGCCGCGAAAAGGGCTGTTGTTGTGGTCGTGAAAATGGCCGTAGGCATGGCCCTGAAAAGAACCGTAGCAGGGAAAACTCCTTTTAGGAAATATAGCGTGAACCTACAAAATTTTAAAACTAGATTGGAAGAAATAAATATATATTTGTTTCATATGAGTTATAATATATGGAAGCGTCCTAGTGCCAAGTGAAAAAAATATTTAAGTCCTACGTAGGAGATAATAAGTCCTACGTAGGAGACAGTAACTCCTACGTAGGAGATAATAAGTCCTACGTAGGAGATAATAAGTCCTACGTAGGACTTAGTAACTCCTACATAGGAGATAATAATTCCTACGTAGGAGATAGTAACTCCTACGTAGGAGATAATAACTCCTATGTAGGAGATAATAAGTCCTACGTAGATTGATTGATTGATTGTGTTGGGGTTTAACGACACGTCAACCCTTGTGGGTCATTTTGTGTCGTCTCCCAGAGAAAGGGAGAAGAGTGATAGAAGAGATAGTCGAAGAGATGAAAGAGAGGAACAGGGAAGAAAGAGGAACAGGAATGAAAGTGAAGAAACAGAAGAAATAAAAACATTCCCCCTCTACCCTTACCTGCTACAAGGATAGCAGGCCTTGCCCAACTGTAAGCCAATATCAGTTGGACGCCCCGGTGACATAAGATACACGACACCTTCGCACCACCCGACCACCCCCAAGTCCTACGTAGAAGATAATAAGTCCTACGTAGGAGTTAGTAACTCCTACGTAGGACATAATAAGTCCTACGTAGGAGATAGTATGTAGTTATAAATGATTCAATACGATTTTGAAATGAAGATCAATAGTTTAACCCAAGAAAGCAAAACTTGTTGATTAATTAAAAATGTAATATATTTAGTGAACGATAATTCAGGAACTACACACACACACACACACACACACACACACACACACACACACACACACACACAAGAAAGGGTTTGACATTTCATGCAAAGTGTCTCTGTTGGAAACAATTTGCATGAAATGTCAAATCCTATTTTCTGGGTAAAATAAGACAAATATCACCAATTTATCGTCTGCTGAATTAGCCCAGAGAGTGGTAAAGGTTATGGTAGGGAGACAATGAGTGAAACTGGCCACTCTTTCTAGGCGTAACCCGGACCCGCCACCCCTCCCCTCCCCCCCCCCCCCCCCCCCCCCCGTATATTAAAATGTTCCCTATTGTCTGTAGTTTCTGAAACTGCCGGCATAAATTGGCATAAATGATGGCGAGCCGAAAAATCCAATATGGCTGCCAACATACTAAAAGTCTGCCTTTGAAGCCTAAATCGTCTTCTGGTTGTTGTAGCATGCATACAAAATGTACATTTAGATTGACCTTAACTCATTACAAGCAAGACTATTTATTTAGATACAAAAAGAAGCATAATTTAAAAATTAAACGCAATTTTAGGGGTCAAAAGGTCAATATTAGGTCTAAAAATGATGTACTGAGAGGTAACAGAAGTTCCTGAAAATTACTATAGTGATATTTCTTACTTGAGTTTAATTTAAACAACACACCAGGTATCATGGCCTGCTCAAAACTCGTGTTTCCGTATAAAATATTAATCTAGTATTAAACAGTAAGCAGTTTTTTTACCCCTACCCCCATCATTTGATTTCATCGCTTCTGAACTGACTCTGGTAAAGACTGATAAACGACAGTAGAAAAAAATGATAAAGGCAGGCAGTATGGCAAGATATTTATCAACCTCTGTTTTCCAGGAATGATTCAATTTGATTCAGAATTTAAGTTTCAATTTACAGACTGAACAATAAATAAGAAATAATGACCCGGATAAAATTGGCTTGACAATATTGACTGTGCCACCGACAAAACTTGTGGCGGGAATATTTGAAACTATGTAAACTTGTCAATAAATTAATTGAAATAAAATATAGAAATAAAAGGCACTTGTAATAATACAATATGCACCTATAAATGTTTTTCTCTGAACGGGGTGGCAGGATTACCTCCGGGTATTAGATAATTTTGAAAATTTTATGCCCTATTCCATACCTCTGACACGGGACCCCTGAGTTCTAATTTAGTGTCAAAAATCCCGTGGGTGGGCTTCAGAATTTTCACTTATTTTCCAAACCATTACAGAAATGGAAAGGTAGCGGCATTAAAGTGGCTTTGTAGCTGCAATAAAGCCGCTATAAAATTTAGTAGACACAGAAAGTAGCCAATAATAACAGTCAGTTGCTCTGTTGTTGCAATATTGCCACAAGTATCAGTCGCTACCATCTATGTCAGCCACTAGTGGCTATATAGCCACCAGCGGCTTCTACTAGCCAGAAGCTATCCACACTCAAACATTATAGTTATGAGACAGAAACAGATTCACTAGTCGCTTTTAATAGCCAGAAGATATCCACATGTTTTAGAAAGTCATATGTGAAGCTACCTGGGCAATGCCATAATCACGAAGCACAGTCTTCCTTCCCAAGACTTCAAAAGAAGGAGAGATGAGGAAAAACAATAACAAAACAAATGTTACCTATGAAACCATCGATGCATAAACATAGTACTGCAACAGAGAAGCAACCTTGGAATTATCAGTTGAACAACTACTGTGGGCTTTAACTATTTTTATGAAAAACCTCATCACCATTAAATCTAATGCAGCCCCAAATTATAAAAATAATGTTTGGTTCACATAGGTGTCCTGTACCTCATCAGTGAAACATCACAGTGAAGTACATATAATCTTAAACACTGTCAATAAACAAAGCAAAAAGCTCAATGGTAATCTAAACACAAACAGGACCACAAATGGCCCGACCACATGCAGACATTCATAGTCAGGTGTCAACCATCTGAATCAGATTGAGGAGTGAGCTGTCATTAAGTCGGAGGACCGACTCACCTTCGTGCAATTAAATAGGAAAGCAAAGTTACCAACCATAATTGGTTAACAACTATGTGTGCAGTTTGCTGCATAATATTAATATCCCTATATTGTAACTTAAATTCAAAGGGATATTTTGTTGCTGCTGAAGCAATGAGTCATTAAGAAAAAAGTTGTCTTGCCACTTATACTGTTGAAAGAAAGAATTGTATTTAAAACCCTGCCTGAGCAAAGCAAGTTAGAGAAAGCTGAAGCCAGTTTAAAGAATACTGAAAGGAAAGATTAAAATTATCATTTTTGAGGTTACGCTTAATAGAAATTTGAAAGAGAAAATGATGTATCCATTGGTAAACATAAGTTTAAAACAATGTACGTAAAAAGCATAAAATAGATTTGTCCAGGACTGATGTTTATTCTAGGGGTTGGATCTTCTGTTAAATGTTGGCTGAAGTCCCATGTCAAAGTATGTAAGCTGGAAAAATCCTGAATCAGAAGACTGCAACACAGACCTCTCTGATAAGCTCAAAGATTTGGAATCGAGCGATGTCTTGATTTTTCACCAAGCCACAATTATCCTACAGAACAGAATTTCAAAAATTGAAGGGCTGCAGGAGGAGTTCTTTTCACCCAGTGAACTCTCCCATACGACAAAAGAAAAAGAGACTGCCTATAGGCTGCCTGCTGGCAGCCTATGGGTGGCCTACTGTTTTACATTTAATCTGTAGGCAGCTCCAGTAGGCAAGAGCTGCCTATTTGTTGTCCTTATTGCTGCTTATGGGCAGCATATGGGCAGAATAGGCAACCAGTAGACAGCTCAAAGTAAGTTTGTTTTGTACAACAAGCAGAGTAGGCGACTCCAACTTAATTTATTTTACTATGGGCAGAGCAGGCAACTCAGACTTATTTAACTTTCTGCAGGAGGCAGAGTATGTAGCTCTTACTTTATTTTATTTCTTGCAGTACGCAAAGAAGGAAGCTCAAACTTAATTTATTTTTTCCTGTAGGCAGAGTAGGCAACTCAAGCTTATTTTATTTTCTGAAGTAGGCAGACTAGGTAGCTCCAGCTGGGTTTACTTTATGCAATTAATAGGCACAGTAGACAGCTCTGTTTTGACCCAGATCCTTTGTCAGGTGAAGTTGGCCGGAAAATATAGCAGCCACTTTGATTGCAAAGTCTTTGTTGTGATAAAACTTTAAAAATGTGTGTTTAGGATGTTTTAGATTAAACAGCTCTATTCCAACTGAATAGGCAGAGTAGGCAGCTCAGTAGCCAATGAACATCTAGTAGGCAGAATAGGCAGCTCAGTTCCCACTGAATAGGCAGGGTAGGCAGCTCAGTTGCCAGTGAACATGTAGTAGGCAGCTAAATAGGCAAGGAAAGCATTTAAGAGGCAGTAGTAGGCAGCTCAGTAGCAAATGACAGATCAGGAAGCAGAACATGCAAAGTAGGCAGCTTCAGATCCCTTTTTAGTCGTTGTCTGTGAACTACCTACTCCATATAAGGAGTACTCAGTCACCCAAAATTTGCATGGCAAATTTCCCGTAGGCAGCCTATAGGCAGCCTATTGCACTTCCTATGGGCTACCTATACGCAGCTACAAGAGGCAGCTCCCAGTATTTTTTTTTTTTTTTTTTTTTTTTTTTTTTTGTATGGGAGCTGTCTTGAGGCACAATTTAAATTTCCAGACCATATTCTTTTTTTCATCATTTGGTTGCCCAATAAGGCAAAAGTTGAATGAAGCTGGTGATACAGTTAAGATAACACTGATATACGAACATGTTTGCCATCTGTTCCGAATCATAACAGCTCTGGTCAAATCATCATAACACCGAAACATCTGGGCTAACAGTCTATCTTCACTATTTGTATAGAAGTAAGAAGCTAGTAAAAGAGCTTAACTCATACGGGTAAACCCTAGCTTATTCTGCAGTCAGACACTTTGTTACGTCTGCAACTTTTCACACAATGGAGATCCAGCACTAGACTGCATTGGATATATACAAGTGGCATATGCCACTTGATATCTATTATAAGAGAGAATTTAAATTATCTTCTTTTTCAAAAAATTCTATACTGTGTATATTTTATTGACAGTCAGTTTTAATGTTTTCCTTAAATTCTTCCTTTAAAATGGCTCTTGCTTCCTCAGACTTGCTTTGCTCAGGCAGGATTTTAAATGCATTATTGTTTCTTTCAGCAATATATGTCACGGGCAGTAATCCTGTCACTCATGGCCAATTGTTTTGCAAAGAAATAAGTGACGTGAATATCCGGACATGAGTATTGCGAGCTAAAATGGTGGCTGTTTCGGGTGGGTTGTCGACAGTCTGGGGTTTTTGTCGTCTAGGAGGGCGTTATATTAAAAATTGGTGAATGCTATACTGCGCAAAATTAAATTCCATACAACCCAGCATAAAAATTTACGCCAAAATGTAGCTACGGTTCCTGGAATGAATTTGTTTCATTCTGACGACATTTGCTCCGAATTGGGTGCAATTTTGGACGATTTACCCAATGAAACGAATGTTTTCAGCCATATCTGCATCTTGCATTATTGTTTACATTTGAAGACTGTCATGTTTTCTCAATTTAATTGCCAACTTAGATTGGGTTAATGATAAAATCAACTGGCGCTAAGATGCACGGCCCACAGCTTAGCCTTAGTAATGAAAAGTGGCATTAGAAAGGGAATTCAATAGCTCGAGTATGTCAGATATATCAAAATAGCTTTTTGTATTTTTCGCTGTCCACAGACAGGCTCACGAAGTGTCCACGATGGATGGATAAGTCGATTATAGGACACTCTTCTAAAGTCGACCTTACAGTATGTCGACTTTTCTGCAAAATGTCTGCATGTGTATGATAGTTTATAAATACACTTGCCATTTCCTTCTAGATTTGGTTTCAATTAATTTATTTACAATGTTTACATGCATGTATTTTTAAAGTTTCCCTCCATAACAGTTTCTGTCGGTGTTATAGTAAACATTATCAAGCCAATGTTTTCCAGGTCAGTGTTTCTTATTTGTTATTATGTCTGTAATTTAAAACTTGAACGTGTCTGTAATTTAAAACTTGAACTATGAAGAAAATCAAATGATTCCTAATTAAAATGTTGATAAATGAAATAGTTTACCATTCTGCCCATCTTTTTCGATTCTTTTATTGTCTCGTGTCAAACTTTACGAGCATCAGTTCAGAAAATTTTAAATCGAATGTTGGGGGTAGGGATACCAAACTGCTTTCTGTTAAATACTGGTTTAATATTTTCAACAGTAACATGATGTTTAAATTGGCCATGAAAGCTAGTGTGTTGTTTAAATTAAAATGAAGCAAGTACTATCGCTTGAGTAATTTTAGGGAACTTCTGTTTCTTCTAAGTGCTCTATTTTTAGACAAACAATTGGCCATTTGCCCTCTAATTTTGTCTTTAATGTTTCGATCAATCTTCTTTTTGTATTTAAATAAATAGTATTGTCTGTAATGAGTACATACCAATCAAAATATACATTTTACATGCATACAAGAACAACGAGAAGACGATTTAGGCTTCAAAAGCAGACTTTTGTTATTTGGCGGCCATGTTGGCAGCCATATTGGATTTCTTGGTTCGCCATAATTTATGCCAATTTATGCCGGCAGTTTCAGAAACTACAGAGAATGGGAAACCTTTTGGTGTATGACACATCTTGTTGTACGGGGGTCGGGTCCGGGTTCACAATTTTTCAGTCTTGAAAGTCACCCTACCATTAAAGGTTAAACTATTTTACCCCAAATCATCACGAAAACATACCTATATAATTTTGACCCCCTTAAACCCCACTTTTATATAGTAAAACTGGGGTTTATAGGGGTATACATTATTTTTCTTATTTCTGCTCAAAAACTTAGATTGTGGGTACTCGTTAGAACCGCCTCGCCGAGGCGGTTCAAACGAGTACCTACAATCTATGTTTTGAGTAGAAATATGAAAAATAGCAGAGTTTATTATCTGAAAATTTTCAGTTTTTGGAGGTGAAATTTTCTATATATTTAAATAGGCGTGTTTTCGTAATGATTAGTTGAAAGTTCATGCAAAGTGTCTCTATTGGAGACAATTTGCATGATATGTCAAAGCCTAATTTCTGGGAAAATGACGAATATCATCAGTTTGTCCTGTTGCCTTAAATCATTTTTCAGTTAACCAATCAAACAGATTGAATTGCAGTGACCTGTCTCAGATAAAGGACACTTGTTTCAGATTATAAAAAAGGGAGATTGCGTATCATGCAAACACGAAATGCCCAGATCAGACAGCACATCTGCACATTCTGATCAGGATTTTTACTGTTTATCAATGTATTCTACAGTAACCAGTGTTTCTTTCGGTACACAATTAAAGATGCCGATTTGTCTGCTCGGATTCTTAGATCATGTCCTTTTCAAATGTTTATGTTCATTTGATGTTTTGACCACTTTGTTTTTATGGTATTTGTTATTGATCAAACTATAACCTTGTTCAGTGGCCTGAGGCTTCTGGTTCTCAGCTGTATGATGTCAAGTAGATAAGGTTGTATTTAACCGGTTCACACTTCATGGATGTGACTCAGTTGCCTGGCAGCGTTAAAAATCTAGATACAGATACTGGAAATACACAGTTGATGTTATTAAACTTGTGTTTACACATGTTTGAACATTTTTTTAAATATAACACAAAATGTACTAATAAAAATAAAAATAGAATGTTTTGTTGATATTTTGCAGAACTTTGAGGTGTCTACAAGTAAAATAAGAAACAATGATGGTTGAGTCTTTTCAAATAAAAATGGACTTTATGAACTTTATGAATTATGCGACCACTGTAGACCCAGATTAGTCTGTACGTCCGCTTTATGATCAGAGTCTACACTGCACGCGAATAGAGCCTGCACATTCTATCAGCGAAACAAAAATGTATGCACATGCTGATCTGGAACGAGAATTGTTGCATATATTATTAAATCCTGTTTTTATTATTTGGAGAGACTCTTGTTATTTCTGTGTTGGGTAGTTAGTAAATATGGATAAAATGTCGTTTCCTTGGATTATTACTGTTACTACCCTATGTTTCTAGACAGAGAGGCCTGTGCTTACAGTGTAGACCCAGATCAGATGTCACATAACACATTGTGTAATCAGGATCTACACGGTTCTACACCTAGCCAGCAATGTTTAGACAAATCAGTGGGTACTATAATGGCCTTGTAAAAAATATAGGGCAAGTGTGGTAAAGGATCGTTTGTTTTTGAAACAAGTACCTTTGCTTTAGGCCAATGTTTGAAAAGGTGTGAACAATTTATTGAATCTGACAGATGATGGTTAGAGAAGAAAGTGGTTTACAATATTTAACCTAAGTATTCTGATAGACACGCCTTAACAAACAGCAGCCGCGGCCCCTGATCAGACATTACATTACAGAGCATTAAGGTCTGCACACTGTTTGTCACACACACACACAAAAAAAAAAAAAAAAAAAAAAACAGCACGTATAAACCATGTCAACAGGTAGTAACGCGGTTTTAATCAAATTTCAGTAGGATAGAGATTTACGGTGTTTAATAATTAGCTATATTATACCCCTATGTACACATGCAGCAAAAACTGTTAAAGCCCCACGTAACTCTTTTTAAAACAAAACGTTTTGAACATGACCAACATAATATCTATTCTTCGGAATTCAAATGTACAGTTAAATCATTGTTGATATAACTAATTAAATAAATAAATAAATAAATAATAGTCAATTGAATAGATATATTTTATGGAATGAAATATGACCAACATAAGATTGCATTTCTCCGCATTGTAATGCGGTTACAAACACCTTATCTCCTACGTACTCCTACGTAGGTGTTAGTAACTCCTACGTAGGACTTATTATCTCCTACGTAGGAGTTACTAACTCCTACGTAGGACTTATTATCTCCTACGTAGGACTTATTATCTCCTACGCAGGAGTTACTATCTCCTACGTAGGACATTATCTCCTACGTAGGAGTTCCTACGTAGGACTTACTAACGCCTACGTCGGACTTATTATCTCCTACGTAGGTGTTAGTAACTCCTATGTAGGACTTATTATCTCCTATGTAGGAGTTACTATCTCCTACGTAGGACATTATCTCCTACGTAGGAGTTACTAACTCCTACGTAGGACTTATTAACGTCTACGT
The DNA here is from genome assembly GCA_964016985.1 of Anodontia alba. Lineage (NCBI taxonomy): Eukaryota > Metazoa > Mollusca > Bivalvia > Lucinida > Lucinidae > Anodontia > Anodontia alba. Next base: position 46,283,606 of record OZ024826.1, read on the forward strand.
AGGACTTATTATCTCCTACGTAGTTGTTAGTAACTCCTGCGTAGGACTTATTATCTCCTACGTAGGACTTACTTTATCCTACGTAGGACATTATCTCCTACGTAGGACGTATGATCTCCTACGAAGGACTTACTATCTCCCACGCAGGAGTTACTAACTCCTATGTAGGAGTTATTATCTCCTACGTAGGAGTTACTATCTCCTACGTAGAGCTTAAATATTTTTTCACCTGGCATTAGGACGCTTCCATAATGTTACACCATATAAGCTAAAGTATATTATAAAGTACCCAAAAGCAGTTTGTATCCTTTTTTTTTTCTCCTGCTTAGTAAGTCTTAGTCTGGCCTAGACCCTTTCTTTATTTTCTTTTCTGTCTTTTTCTTCTCTCTTTCCTTTTTGAGGAGACACAAAGCTTGTATAGCTTATAGAATTCTTAGAAAAGACAGAAATAGATATAAGACACAAACGAATGGAGCCAGTCTAGGTAAGTCTGGGAAGGCTCTTCTGACAGTGTGGCATCTGCTAGTCTGATCAGTTTAGGTTCTGAAAATAGTCTGCAAGTTAGTTCATTCCCAGTTACCATACATTGATTATTCTGCCATAGTACACAACTTGCCTAATTCCTTTGCTGTTCGTCTTGTAACCAGAATCAGTTTTAGTGGGAAGAAAAAAGAAGAAACAAAAACGTTGCTGAGCTTCTGACTGCACTTGCAATCGTAGCATCCGTGCATCCGTGTGTGCATTTGTGTGTGTTGGGTGGGGGGGGGGGGAGGGTGGGGGAGGGAAGAGAGAGAGGGAAAGGGGAAGGTGGGGGTGAAGCAGGGGCGAGTGGTCATACTCTGAATTTTGAAGTGGTTGTTTTTTGGGGGTATTAGCTTCTTACAGTTACTTTTTGGGGGGTCTCAAAACAGACTTTTTTATTTCTTTGATTACATTAAAGTAAAAAGCTACTCTTGGAAACTGTTTAAAGCACTTATACGAGGGTCGTGCAAAAAGTTCTGTCACTAATAGGTTTCCTTGGTTTTATCCCAGGTATATTTTAAAATGTTCATTGCACTTCAGTGGTGTGTTGAATAGCTAACGATACCCGTTTATTTCGTTCAAATTACTTTCCAACTGACCGAGTTATTTCAAATTGAAATAGATGCAGTCATATACACTGACCAATTTACTTGTTACATTGGAACATGAACCAAGCAAAGGGTGGTCAGGAGTCCACTTTTTTACATGACAACGCCTCCTCTCATAAGTGTGAGGTTGTGAAGTCTTTTTGGCTTCAGAAAAGGTGAAAGTTTTAAATCATCCACCTTATTCACCTGACCTGAGCCTCTGTGACTTCTTTTTATTTCCAAGGCTTAAGAAAATGCTTTCTGGAAATAAGTATACGTCTAGAAGTTCTCTTGGCAGCACTATTTATCAGTGTCTCCAACAGATACCAAAAGAAGAATATTTATCTGCTTTTCGTGACTGGGTAAAAAGGTTACAAAAATGCGTTTCAGTAAAGTGGGAATACTTTGAAGGTTTGTAATGAAAATATGTTTGATAAAACGTAGCACTGAAGTAATCCGAACCCTGTGACAAAACATTTTGCAGGATCCTTGTATAATTAATGCAATCATCATACAGGCAAGATAAATGAAATCACACTTTTAATATATATTTTGATCTGCTCTCTTATAATAGCTGGCTAAAGCCAGTTGTTTAGCTTATTTTTCACCTTTAAACAGTATAGATATTTAATCCTGTATAGTTCAGCACATTTCAAACATGCTGACACAATGGCAGGCTGATGTCATAACAGTTCTCCATTGCTGCTCGAAGACAAAGTAATTCATTTAAACAGAGTTTATGTGTTACATTATAATACGATATATATATTCCTAATTATTGAAGTGTCAAGCTTTCAGGATATTTATTAGTGAAGACTGTCACCTTGATTAAGCAGTCGGTCTTCACCAATGAATCTAGAGAAAATCAAAGTTTCTATTATCTGGGGCAAACAATGAAAATACAATACAATACGATATAATCTGCAAATTCTGTAGAAAAGGCAACAATGAGTTAGGTGCAATCTAATGTTACCCATGTCTGAAAAAGGAACTGAATGAAATTTATTGGTAGTTTTTACAAGTAATTTACTTCCATTATTCTATTGAGCAGATAATACAAATTGTTCTATTACATGGTATAACCCTGGTCCTGCTGATCCCGGATATACCCTGCCTTTGAAAACAATGTAGATCCAGATCAGTTAGATTCTTAGGAAACCAACTGATCTCGATCTGCACTGTTTGTCATTTAGAATGTAACTTTATATCAACAATCTGGATCAAGTGATCTGATTGGCTAACAATCAGAAGTGCGCGTGGCATCTTAATTTATGCAGCATGATAAGGGTTACCAAGATTTTTATTTTTGAATGTGCAGAGTATTCAGAAACAACTATTCAGCTGTACAAGAAAATTGCTGTTCATAGTTAACCTTTGTCCTGCTGAATAAATTAAGATGCCACGCCTATTTCTAATTTTCAGCCAGTCAGATTACTTGATCTAGATTGTTAGTATAAATTCACATACTTAACGGCAAATAGTGCAGCTCCAGATCGGTTGGCTTCTTCAGAAGCCAACTGATCTGGATCTATACTGTTTGCAACAGCAGGGTATATCCGGGATCAGCAGGGCAAGGGTTAAAGTCATAACAGAAAAAGAAACTTCATATTCTTATTTAGGTCTGTGCCCTGACTAGACTTAATGAGGTCATGTGTTAAAATGCAGATGTCTGCATTTAATTGCAGATATTTGTAATTCAAATACAGATATCTGTAATTGGTTAATAAATAGAAACTGTATGAATTTGAATTATAGATATCTGTATTTCCAGTACATATATCTGCATTTCAAGCAGATATCTCTATCTAAATTAGAGATATCTGTATTTTTTAGAATATTAGTATTTTTTTAGAAACTCAAATAGCTGTATTTGAAATACAGATATCTGTATTTCAGATACAGATATCTCTAATTGAAATACAGATATCTATACTTATTATTTAAAATAATGATATCTGCAATTCAAATAGAGATACCTGTATTTCTAAAATCAGTATTTGAGATGCAGATATCTCTATTGATGTGCCTGATTATTTTCAATTTTATAACTACTCAATACTCCCTTGCTCAAGGTTTTTGATATTTTGATAAGATCATTTTAGTTTAGGTTGTGAATAAGCCTACTAGGGCTTCCCTTCAACTCACTTGTGAGCGCAATGGCCTCAAGTCATAAAGGTACCGTGTTCGATCCATGTAAAAGGTTAAAGAAAAAATGAAATCCGAACACGCTTTCTTTTGTCATTTGCAGGGATAACATGATATTATTGCGCCACCCTCGGATCGGGAGGTTTACTGGAGCCATCCTACACCCCCTACCGGCATCTGCACGGAAATTTAAAGTATACATTCGGTAATCTAAATGATTATTTGTAGGCCTTCTTTCTGCAACCGAGAGTGTACAATGTATACCTGCCCAGAATGCCTAAAAAGGCGTATGTCAGTATGTAGAGAAAGAATCCCTGTGATAGGGCTCTCTCCAAATACTGGTTCACTTAAATACTGAGAAATTGGATGCGTATATAGAAACATACGGCTAATGAAAACATGTGCCCATATCACACTGATGTCCTGCAAAAGGAAAACAATGTTCTGGTACAATGTTTGATGTACAAAAGAAAAGTCAGTTACATTCACTGTACCATGACAAACTACAGCTGTCAGAGGAACTGACTATTATCCCGCTATAACACTATTAGAGAAAGACTGAATAAAACAAAAACAATTTGCCTGCCATTTTAACAATATCACTGCAAAAATTAGAAGTTTACTAAAAGAAAAAATGGTGGCATCTCTTCGAGCAAAGTCAGTGAACTATAAAATATTGGTCAAGGTCAAATATGGATACCCACAGGTAGGTGATCATCTCTATATTGAAAAAAAAAAAAAAAAAAAAAAGGTAAGAGAAAAGTCCAGGGACTGCCACAATCACAAGCCGCAGCCCTTCCCAGGCACCAAGAGGAAGAGGAAACAGACTAAACCAGACAAGCGCAAATCGAACAAACGTACGAAAAGCACTAATGTAAGCTCTCATTTCGCCAAGAGAGGTAATATATATATATATATATATATATATATATATATATATATATATATATATATATATATATATATATATATATATATATATATATATATATATATATATCGCAATGCTAAAAGGACTACTAAAATGACATAAGTAAAGACATAAAACAAATCGCATCGTAGAATAAACCACAAAGCAAGTAGGAGTAAGACTAACTACTAAAGGATCACCGGCTTAGAACTATCAACAGAATAAACCACCGGGGGTTTAAATTTAAAGCACTTTTACAGCCGCCTAAGTCAGTACCAAATATCATTACTCTAGCGCTTGTAACTCTTTAGATAGGGACGAACATTAGGGCTGACACTAGATGATGCATTGACGAACTGATGAACTGACGGATGGACGGAAATTCGGATATGTATATCGCGCTATGCTAATATAGGCGCGAGAAAATTGATTTAAAAAAAAAAATACAAAAAACACATGCACATTTAAATATTATAAAGAAACAAGAGTCCCAAATGGGCCGGAATCTGTTAACCTGAAAGCGGCTGATCATGATCAGTATTTGTTGTATAGAGTTTTTAAAGTGGTAGCTTATGCCAGTTCTTTAACAATGTATCAATAAACTTTTATCACTTGATTCTCCCTTTCTAATCCCCACTTAGACCACCTACATAGATTAATTGTGGGATGAAACGTCCTTGCACGAATAGTCCGGGTTTTGAGATGAGTTTAGGAGGAAACGTCTCTGATAATCTAATCCTAAGTGGTGTTGGTGACCCTTTCTTAAATCAACAGATGTCCTATATTTGGCATACTTAAATTTTCAAAGCCAAAGTTTAAATCATTTTCAAGGCACATATGCGATTACAACAATGGTGACTATCATCTCTTGCAAGAGAAAGCTTCTCAAATGGATTGGGAATCCTTGAAAGATGACAATATTGATAACTATGTAGAAAATCTCAAAAACGCCATTATATCAATTACTACAGAATGTGTACCTAATCGTAATATCAAGGTGAAACCCTCTGACCCCCGTGGCTTACCTAGGATCTTAAAGGTCAAAAAAGAAAACGAAAAAGGGCATATAAGAAAGCATTGCGAAGTAATTTAGACCGACATTGAACAAATTCAAAACATTACGTAATGAAGCTATTACCATGATTCGCGATTCTAAACAAAAAATCTTTAACAAAATTGCAGACAAACTTAAATCTGACACACTCTCATCCAAGGATTGGTGGGCAGCTCTTAAGACCTTTATAATTCCTAAATTTAAATCAACTATACCACCCTTGGAATTTAATGGACGTATATACACCGACGAAACTGACAAAGCAAACATTTTCAATCAATATTTTCAAGGACAAACAGTTTTAAACGTTGCAAATGCAAATCTTCCTGACCTGTCTTCACCTTCCTACACGACACAATTAAATAATATAATCTTAACCCCCTTTGAGGTAGAATCAGTTCTCCAAACACTCAAAATTGGTAAAGCTTCAGGCCCTGATGGTATAAGTAATCGCATTCTGAAAGAACTGTCACACGAGTTATCCTCTCCTTACTGTTCCTTGTTCAATCAATCTTTACCCTCTGGAATCTTTCCTTCACCTTACAAAGACGCTAACGTTTCTCCTGTTCCTAAAGAAGGTGACTTATCTGTTGTTTCTAACAATCGTCCAATTTCTCTACTTAACTCTAACGCGAAGACTACTCTTTAAACACTTGTTTAATAATCTCCAAGGTAACAACATGCTGTCCTCTCTTCAGTCTGGATTTATTCCTGGCGACTCCACTGTCAATCAATTAACGAATTTATACCATACTTTTTGTGAGGCACTCGATGCTGGCAAAGAGGTAAGAGCTGTTTCTGTGACATCAGCAAAGCATTCGATCGTGTCTGGCACGCAGGACTTGTTCACAAACTTGGAGCTGCTGGTGTTACAGGAACATTACTGGTTCAGAAACTACCTTTCAGACAGAAGACAGCGTGTAGTACTACCAGGTGGATCTTCTGAATGAACATATATCAGAGCTGGTGTGCCTCAAGGCTCAAGTTAAGACCCTTTGCTTTTTCTAGTATATATTAATGATATAGTCACCGATATCGGTTCCAATATCCGTCTATTTGCAGACGATACTAGTCTTTTTATCATCGTTAGTGACCCAACATCAGCCGCAACTTGTCTTAATACGGATCTCGAGAAAATCTCAAGATGGGCTACTACTTGGTTAGTTACCTTTAACCCTTCAAAAAGTGTAGCTTTCCTTATTTCACTCAGACTTATTAGACCCGACCACCCGCCCCTATTCATGCAAAATGTGCAGATTGAAGAAGTGGACTCACATAAACACCTAGGTCTTCACTTTTCTCAAGATTGTACCTGGCATAAACAAATCGATTATACCAAGGACAAGGCTTGGTTCAGAATAAATGTAACGAGAAAACTGAAATTTAAACTTGATCGCAAATCTCTGGAAATTATTTATATTGCTTTTATACAACCTATTTTGGAGTACGCTGACGTTATTTGGGACAATTGTTCACAATATGAAAAAGACGAATTAGAGAAAATCCAAACAGAAGTAGCAAGAATTGCAACAGGCGCGACTAAACTGATATCATTAAGTAACTTATACAAAGAAATATGTTAGGAAACACTGCAGCAAAGGCGACATAACATAAACTCATATTATTTTACAAAATGGTCAATAATTTAGCGCCTACTTATCTTTCATCTCTTCTTCCCCAGCAGGTTAGCACTGTTTCGCGACATATCTTGAGAAACTCAAACGGTCTCCAAACTATCCGGACGAATACAAGCCTTTATTATAACTCTTTTTTACCGTCAACTCTTAGAGAATGGAACAAACTGCCTACAGAAATTAGACAACTACCAACTCTCAACTCTTTCAAATATTCTCTGAGCCAAGACAAGCAAAAAGTACCCAAACATTATTATTATGGAACGCGTAAAACCCAGATATTGCATATACGTTTACGCACTGGATGTAGCTCATTAAATTTAGATCTATTTTTGAAAAACATCACTGATTCTCCACTTTGTCGTTGTGGCAGCATAGAAAATTCTCAGCATTACTTTTTTCACTGCATATTTTACGAGGTTCCACAAACGATTCTTTTAAACGCTATTGAAATCCATCAACCCCCTTTACTCAATCTACTTTTGTATGGCGACTCAGCATTATCCCAAGAAACAAATAATTTTATATTTGAGCAAGTACATAAGTATATCTTAGAAACGAAGCGCTTTTGATAAATTATTTCATGCGACCTTAGGCTTCCACTCATTATACCTTTCATGAACTTGGTGGTCCTGTATTCCTGTACTTACCCACACGCCGCCCCGCCCCCCACCCCCACCCCCCACAACCTCTAATCCCATTGCATACCTTCACTGTGCTTTGCTTTATCTCTGTATTTATCCAGTATAGTCCGATACTTGTAAACCGCTGCACTGTATACAGCTGAATGTTTAAGGAGAAGAACCCTATAAGCTTCAGCTTTTGTTCTAATCCTTTCAGTGCTTACATTTTATGTTTTTGTATACTGTTTATATATGTGAACTGATCTGAATAAAATATGTTTAAACCAAACGTCTCTGGCGCAAAACGTTCCGTTACCCCGATAGTCACGGGTTTTACCATCGCCGCGGCTGTATTCATCCGCACTGTCATCTACTTTTTTTTTCATTCACAAATCTTGTACGCGGAGAATTCCTGAGTAAAATTTATGATCATTGAAAAGTTAACAGAAGGACGTGTGTGTTCATGAAATAAATTGATAGAACATAAATATAAAATACATGTTATAATATTTAGTTTTATTCACTTTGGCAGTTTCTTGTAGCATCGGGACCCAGGGTGAAGTTGGCTAGCTGTAATAGTGCTTTAACCCCCACCCCGCCACCCCTCTCCGCTCCCCCCTCCCGGTGGTTTACTCTACTGACCGTTCTAAGGCGGTGGTCCCGGTGTTAGTCTTACTCTTTGTTGCTTTGTGGTTTGTTCTACGAAGAGATTTGTTTTATATCTTACCTTGTGTCATTTTGTTCTTGTGTTTTCAAAAACTTTCACGCTACTAAACGTAATGTCATTACAATATTGCGGACGTCTGCAATCGAAGTGACTGCATTATCAAAAACTCACTTTTAGAAATGAAAGGTATGCAAGAAAAAGAATCTATTATGAATGGAGGGACAGATAGAAAATTCGTTTCTCGGGAGCACAGTCTGACATAACCCGGCAAGTCCCCTGATGTCAGACAGTAACCCTCCTTACGGAGTTTTCTACCTACCCCTCATATCCATGATAGATTCTTATATTCTTGAACACAAGATAAGGTAATCCGAGAAAATACCCTGGGATAGAAATTCTTATCCTACCCAGGTTATCCTATCCATAAATTGCTTCTCTCACCCTGCAGTTCTATAACTTTTGCATTTAATTCTATTTTAAGAGAACAGGCTTCCAATTTATTCTACCAGGGTAAGATAAAAATAAAAATAATAATAATAATAATCTCACGCGTTTGATGTGCATTGGTTGTATAGGACGCCACATATGCCATCGTTAAGGTTAACGTCACTGAACATAATGTCGTCACTAGTTAAACGTCACAGTAATGTCATCACAATATGGGGGACGTCAGCAATCGAAGTGATTACATTATTAAAAACCCACGTTCAGAAATGAAAGGTGTGCGAGAAAAAAAAGAATCTCTCGTGTGTGAAGGACAGACAGAAATATCCGTCCCTCGGGATCACAGTTTGGCATCACTCGGCAAGCCTTGTGGTGCAAGACAGTGACCCTCGGGACGGATGTTTCTTTCTACCTCACACGCCCATGATAGATTCTTATAACAGAGCCAAGTGTTTGGGAACATCGCGATACTAACGAAAAAAGGAATAAATAAAATAAAATAAAAATAAATAAATAAAAATAAACAAATTTGCAGGACATACCTTCAGCAATTATCCAATAGTCGTTATTCTTCTATGATTTTATATGACCTGAATTCGATGGAAATCAAAAGCTCGGCGTAATTTCTGGTCCCGCCGACAGCATTCTTTGTTGTTGTTGTTGTTGTTTTAAGGTGTCCAGTCATACACATTCTATGCACAAGTCTAAAATTCTAGTACTGGCCAGTTTCTTTTTAAGTTCGTTACTGAATTATCAATATGTGTAAGCTCCAATTAAACCATGGTCAATATCAGTGTCAATTCATAGCCCCTCCACCACAATTCAAATAGTAAATTTGTACATATATACATGACCTAGTTTGGAATAAAATATGTGTGTCTTCACATTTATAAGTCTTAAGTGCCAAGTCTCACTCAGGAACAGTCACTTCCTTATATGTACAGCCATTACTTCACAATGCTTCTGATGCAGTGAATAACACAAGTTTCTTGAAAGGCTCTCAAACTCAACACCATGTCACTGTCGATAGGCAAACGACCCCTAAGTCCATCATTGGAACAACCATTAGAAGTTCAACACATTGCTCACTAACAATGAGGTAGCTGTCAACCAGCCCGATGGGATTAGTGCAGTTTAAGACGACTTTTAAATCTACTAAAAAACTATCCCTAATACATCCCAGCTTCGGGTACTCTGCAATAAAATGTGTACGTGTTTCAGCCCTAACACCACATAGAAGACAGCAGGCGCTGACAGCATATTGGTTGTACTTTGCACGCTTTTTCTGTAGGATATATGTACCCGTAAGGAGTCGTAATTTAGGATAAGTTCTTTTGACTGTTCTTACGTCATGTTGAATAGACTGCCAGACATGGTGTTTCTGCACAACTTAAAGGGGTGGATTATTCAGATACTTCAGTGAATATTTTGGGTCTTGGTAGCAACTTGATTCAATGTATTAGTCAATATCGAGGGTTGAGCGCAAGACTATTGTAACTCAAACATATTTTTGAAACCCTTGTTTAGGGGCAACTTGGACCCCTTTGTAAACAATGCAAATTTAGGTGCCATTGCTCATACGAGTAATGGCACCTAAATTTTCATTGTTTACAGAAAGAAATGTTGTAATCTTCATAACGCCTTCATGATGAGGAGATTAGGTTTGGGGAAAAACAACCATCTGACTTACGCTAGTCTTGCGCTCAACCCTCGATATGTTTCTTTAGCTGGGTTCTCCAACTTTCGAGGGAGTCAATGTGTTTGTCATCTTGGTAAATATTGGGGATGATATATTTTTACAGTAGGCGATTGCACCTATCAATCGATTTAAAGGCCAGCTGGCGCTGTGCAGTCATATACTCAAGTGTATTTTTATGGAAAAGTACACTATCCATTAGAGTGAGTTTTCTCAGGTCTAGTTTTTGTTGGATTGGTCTTATATCGAGTAGCCCACAGGCTGCCAAGCTTGCTGTGTTAACAGGGAGACACTGATTTCTTTTCATGAAGGAGCATTGTAGCTATTCAAGCTGCATAACATCCTTAACAAGACTTAAACGGAAGAACTCAAAGCCATAAAGCATTCTTGGGAGAGCAAAGATCTTCCAAAGATGTGCAATTTATAGGGGATGGGTTGGGAGGAGGGGTGGGGTGAAACACTGGAGCTATCACATGCACCTGCAACATAGTCCTTCTACCCACCTGCACTCTTGGCTTGATATCTACAGTCCCTGCATGCATGGCTCCTATCAAAGCCCAAATTCACCTCCGAATCGCTCTTCTCAATCTTGTCCTCACCAAAGGTTGGTCGTTGTTGCTCAACGGGATCTTTGGTCCCTCTGCTTAGGTCCACTTCTGCAGATTTCATTGCACTGATGAAATAATGTCCCTTGCAAATGAAAAAAATTGACTACAACAAGTAGAAGTTGAAGACACAGGAGGAATTTTACTAGGAGTGAAACACAGTCTGTACAGGTAGGACTTCTGCAGTCAATCTGACCAATGGACATGCCAACTTCGAGGAATTCTAGTAGATTAGTAGATGAAGGGTTTCATTATTAACGAGTTTGTAATGTAGGGTTGACAGAATGCCACCTTTGCGGACACCTTGTTTAATATCAAAAGGAGGAGAAACTAGTCCTTGCCATTTTACTGAAGAACATTGTAACTATATCATCTTCAGAAGTGACTCTTGCCATGCTGCTTCGAACGCCTTACAAGCATCTAACTTCACCGACTGCAGTGGTTCACCAACGTCTTTTGCTGCATTCTGTGCCTCTGAGACGATCAGTGCAGCATTTACTGCAGACGACTTGTTGGTAAATCTCTGTATTTCGACTATTGGGCTTCAATCTGTTGTTTAGTTCTGTTTTAAGGAACTCTCTCCAGGACTTTGCCAATAATTAACAAAACTGTTATTCCTCTGTACATGTAGTTAGTTGGGAGTGTAGCATCCCTTTTCTTCTTCAAGACAGATGTAAGTATTCCCTGTTTCAAAGGAAGCGGGACGTATCCCGGTCGATAATAGAGTTCATGAGAGTTGCTAGAACATGAAAAAAGTACACCTTGGGTATATTTCAAATGCTCTGCAGACGGTCCAAAGACATTCTGAGCCTTTTTCAGCTTAAAAGGTCGAAAATGTTCAGGACCTCCTTGGCAGTAACTGTTTTGACAGTTCCATTTTGTTCTGGTGCCAGAGATTCAATCAGTAGTTTGTCAAAAGCGACTTGGTTAGAGTATTCTTTATCGACTACATAATGATCTACCAGTGTGGCAAGATTCTCGAAACGTCCAGAAAAAGCATTTGCAACACCTTCAGTGGTAGTTAATGTATGTCCCTCAAAATGTAGGACTTCAGCGGAGGTACTTTTTGCTGATCTTTGTTGATTCATAAGACTATAGAAGACCTTGGTATCTGTTTCCTTTGCAGCATAAGATCGTTGAATTTTTCCTGCGTTTGTAAATAAACCTGTTGTCGTATTGCGTGACGCATCTGCATTCTGCTATTTTCTTCCTAGTATACAGCGGGTGTGATTATAAGGTGGAGAGCCAGCATTTTTCCAATCAGTATGTGCCTCTTTTCTACGCTTGAGTGACACAACAGCAGCCTCATTCCATATATAGGACCTCTTCTTCTTTTTATAACCTTAAAGAGAGTCTGTCAAGGGAGAGAATCCGACCACGCGGTAATCTTTTGAGGCTCCATGAAGGGAATATAAATCAATGTTTTTTAACTCTTTGACTACCACAGAAAGAACACTTAATATAGGATTGTGATTGTTTGATTTCGACCAAAGCAGAACACTTTCTGCAGAACAGAAACTTAACATATCTACGTTTTTTTTTTTTTTTTTTTTTTTTTTTTTTTTTTTTGTTTTTTTGTTTTGTTTTGTTTTTTAGTGTTTTGAAATTGTAGCTTGTACTTTTCTCGGTATGACTTGAATAATGTTGAAAGGGACGTAACACATAAAATCATCATCATCATAATCGCAAAATACTCTTTCTGAACATGTCCTCTGATATGCGTGTAAAGATTGTGGTTTTCCAACTCGCATCACGAAAACACGCCTATATAATTTTGACCTTAAACCCCACTTTTATATAGTAAAACTGGTGTTTACAGGGATATACATTATTCTTCTTATTTTGTTGAAAAACATAGATTGTGGGTACTCGTTAGAACCGCCTTGATGAGGCGGTTCTAACGAGTACCCACAATCTATGTTTTGAGCAGGAATATGAAAAAATATCAGCATTTTTTATTTGAAAATTTTCCCTTTTTTTGATTGTAAAATGTTCAATATATTTGAATAGGCGTGTTTTCGTAATGAAATCCTGATTACAGTGTAATTTTTAGTGTAACTACAGAGAAATGGAAAAAAAAAGATCATCTTGACAGTTACTTTTTCTCCTGGGGTTTTCATAATACATTAAACCGTGGTCCTGGTGTACCCAGCTATGCCCAACTTTGCAAACAGTGTAGAGCCAGATCAGTAGACTTCTGAACTGGATCTGCACTGTTTGTTGTTCAGTATGTGAATTTGTATCAACAACCTGGATCCAGCAATCTGATTGACAGACAGTTAGAAGTGCGTGTGGCATCTTAATGTATTCGGCATGGCAAGGGTAAAGTTTGAGTTAAATTCCAGATAAAGTATGTTAAGATATATTTTTGCTCCATATTGCATTCATTGGCTTTTATCTTAATGACAGGCAATTTTGAATCTTTTTGAATTAAGTTTTGTTGCCCTTTTTTATACGCTCATTTGAAAAACGAGATGTATTATGGTACATCAAATATAACTGCTTATATTTGATGGATCGGATGCAAACTTTAGGAGGAGTTAGCCGGAAACAAAAAAATTACAGAAATTTTCAAAGGGACATCTCTGCTGATATTTGGCGGATTATAACCTCAAAACAATATGCGCTGCTTCACATCATGGTCTATCTATAAAAGTATCAGCTAGATCGGATAGGAGGTGATAGCCTGAAACGAAAAACTTACAGCAATTTTCATAGGGGAATAACTCTGCTAATACTTGCTGAACTGTAAACTCGAAAAATTATGCACTGCTCCACATCATGGTCTAACTATAAATCAAGTTTCAACTTGATCGGTTGTTAATTGTAGGAGTTTTCCTAGTATGAAAAACTTTTAGATGGACGCAACACCCCGTACCATAATACATCTCGTTTTTCAAATGAGCGTATAAAAAAAGGCAACAAAACTTAATTCACAAAGATTCAAAATTGCCTGTCATTAAGATAAAAGCCAATGAATGCAATATGGAGCAAAAATATATTTTAACATAATTTATCTGGAATTTAACTCAAACTTTACCCTTGCCATGCCGAATACATTAAGATGCCACACCCACTTCTAACTGTCTGTCAATCAGATTGCTGGATCCAGGTTTTGATACAAATTCACATACTGAACAACAAACAGTGCAGATCCAGTTCAGAAGTCTACTGATCTGGCTCTACACTGTTTGCAAAGTTGGGCATAGCTGGGTACAGCAGGACCAGGGTTTAATGTATTATGAAAACCCCAGGAGAAAAAGTAACTGTCAAGATGATCTTTTTTTTCATTTCTCTGTAGTTACACTAAAAATTACACTGTAATCAGGATTTCATTACGAAAACACGCCTATTCAAATATATTGAACATTTTACAATCAAAAAAAGGGAAAATTTTCAAATAAAAAATGCTGATATTTTTTCATATTCCTGCTCAAAACATAGATTGTGGGTACTCGTTAGAACCGCCTTGATGAACCAATCTATGTTTTTCAACAAAATAAGAAGAATAATGTATATCCCTGTAAACACCAGTTTTACTATATAAAAGTGGGGTTTAAGGTCAAAATTATATAGGCGTGTTTTCGTGATGTGAGTTGGAAAACCACAATCTTTACACGCATATCAGAGGACATGTTCAGAAAGAGTATTTTGCGATAATGATGATGATGATTTTATGTGTTACGTCCCTTTCAACATTATTCAAGTCATACCGAGATAATTGATGATAATGAAAGGCTCTATGCAACAAAATGCCGTACAGTCAAGTGGTGAAATCCGCTTCCAGCAAAATTTAAACCCACGACCTGGTGATCCAAGGTCTAGAGAGATCTATTTTGATGATACTTGGTAGAAATGTAGAACAGGACGAGAATGACAACACTGGCTTTCTTACTCTTGGAGTTGTCACCCATTGTATTGTTTGAAATAGATTTTGTGCCCGCTCTGTTACTCAAATACCCTTTGAAATATTTTCATGGTATTTGGTTGAACTGTAAAACAGTAGACAACATGTTGTGTACAAGAATGACAAGTCTGGCTTCCTTACTTTTGGTGTTATCTCCCTTTGTTATATTTGACGGTGAATGTGCATTGCTTTTGTGTCCACTCTGTAACTCGAATACCCTTTGGAATGTTTTTATTATACTTGGTAGATATGTAGAACAGGACGAGACAATGTGTCACGTACAAGAATTACAACTCTTGCTTTCTTAGTGTATTAATTTTGTGTCCACTCTGTTAGTCGAATACCCTTTAGAATATCTTTATACTTGTTAGAAATTTAGAAAAGACAAGACTGTAGCGTACAGAATGACAACTCTTGCTTTCTTACTTTTGGAGTTATCTCCCTTTGTTTTTAAAATTAAATTTGTGTTTGCTCTATAATTCGAATAATTTGGAATAAGTTGATGGTATTTGATAGGAATGTAAAACAGGGCAAAATGACGTGTACAAGAATGATAACTCTGACTTTCTTACTTTTCGGCATTATCTCCCTTTGTTATATTTGATAGTGATTGTGCATCGATTTCTTGTCCACTCTGTAAGTCCAATACCCTTTGAAATATTTTATGATACTTGGTAGAAATGTAAAACTGGACAAGACAACGTGTCTTGTACAAGATTGACTGCTCTAACTTTCTAACTTCTGAGTTATCAGTCTTTGTTATATTTGACACTGAGTGTGCATTGATTCTGTGTCCGCTCAGTAAGTGGAATGCCCTTTGGTATATTTTATGATACTTGGTAGAACTGTAGAACAGGACAAGACAACGTCTGATGGACAAAAATGACAACTCTGGCTTTCTTACTGTTGGAATTATCTCCCTTTGTTTCTTTTTTTTTTTAACTGAGTTTGTGTCGGCTCTAACTGAAATACCTTTTGGAATATTTTGATTGTATTTGGTAGGCCCAAGACCACGTGTCATGTACAAAAATGACTGGCTTTCTTATTTTTGGAGTTATCTCCATTTGTTTTGTTTGAAATAGATTTAATGTCCACTGTTTATCAAATACTCTTTGAAATATTTTGATGGTACCTGGTAGAAATGTAAAACAGGACTAGGCAACCTGTCGGGAACAGGAATGATAACTCTGCCTTTCTTTACTTTTGGCGTTATCACCCTATGTTATACCTGACAGCAATTATGCATTGATTTCCTGTTCATTCTGTAAGTCGAATATATTTGGATTATTTCTATGATACTTGGAAGAAATGCAGAATAGGACAAGACTGTTGCATACAAGAATGACAATTCTAGCTTTCTTACTTTTGGAGTTAACTCCCTTTGGTTTCAAAATTCTTGTGTCTGCACTGTAACTCGAATACCTTTTGGAATATTTTGATGGTATTTGGTAGGAATGTAGGACAGGGCAAGACGACATGTGTACAAGAATGACAAATCTGACCTTCTTACTTTTGGTATTATCTCCTTTTGTTAGATTTGACAGTGATTGTACATTGATTTGTGTCCGCTCTGTAATTTGAATACCCTTTGGAATATTTTATGACACTTGGTAGAAATGTAGAACAGGAAGGATTGATATGTCATGTACAAGAAAGACTTTTGGAGTTATCTTCCCTTGCGTTTAAATTTAATTTCTTGCCGGCTCTGTAACACGAATACACTTCAAAATATTTTGATGTTACTTTGTAGAAATGTAGAGCAGGACAATATGACGTTTCATACAAGAATGACAACTCTGGCTTTCTTACTGTTGGAGTTATCTTCCCTTCTAATGTTTGTATTTGGTTTAAACATTTACTTCTTTTTCAATAACATATCAATTAATGACACATACATTGTAACAAGTTTCTAACAATAAACTACAGAGGATCTGAACCAAAGCATTTGGCTTGTTTGAATCTGATACGCTCTGTAACTCCAATACCCTTCACAATATTTTGATGACACTTTGTAAAAATTTGACGAAATTTTATCATTAACAATCCCAAACCAGATCTCCACAATATCAAACCAAGTTTGGTGATAAGCCATTAATGCTTACTCAAGTTATCATTCAAAAAGGAAAAATGGACGGATGGATGGACATACGACTGACAGATGGACAGACACACAGACATCCAATGTGAAACCATAATACCCCACCACCATCATGTGGCGGGGTATAAAAACACAGTTCAAATATTAGGACAGTTAGAATGAAAATGCAAGGCATTTGATTGTTTTCCGTTTTATTTAAAGAGAAGGTTAGAATATTCGTAGTGGTCTTTAGCCCTCGCCAAGCTGAATAACTTAATAGGCCACACAAACTAACTGTCAACCAATCAGCTAGATTACTTGATCAAGGTTGTTAATACAAATTTACATACTTAATGACAAACAGTGCAGATCCAGATCAGCTTGCTTGCGGGAGCCAACTGATCTTGATCTACACTAACTGCAAAGGCAGGGCATATCTGGGTTCAGCAGGACCAGGTTTAACAAGACTATTTCACTGTATCATAATTAAACTGAAACACATGAAACATATATGGAAGGATGGAAATCAAGGATAACTGTTGCTTCATACAAAAATGGAAAACATGTAAAACTATTCCAAAATTATTATCGTCACTCAAGGGCAACTTTATCCAAAATCAACAGACTCATCTAACCAGACCTCTAACTCCTCCTATATTAAAAATTCCATTTATGTCCGGGTTATCTTGTTTTAAAGATCTGATAAAAACTGTGCAACATCACCCCATAAGACTATGGTATGCTGTCTCATCAGGGCCTTTGTTGTTCCCTGAGAGAATCACTGGATACTGCAATATAGATCAATGTATAGCAATGTATAGCAACTCCTGCTCAACTCAGCTGAGCATGAAATTTGTACATCTACGGTAATAAATCCCAAATTACTAACAATTTCAAATTCTTTCTTGCTAAACAGAGCTGAGCATAATCGTTTCTCTGATAATAAATATGAAAATGCCAACTAAATAAATATGAAAATGCCAACAAAAGTTGGCATTTTCATATTTATTAGCAGAGAAAATTTCATGCTCAGCTGAACTGAGCATGAAAAAAGTTTTATAACATCAAGGCCTGAGCCACAGTTTTTTTTTTTGATATTCTACAAAGAAAAGAGCTAATGCACAACAAAACTTACAATAAGAGCTGTGTGACTAGCAAAGACTCAGATCAGCTTGTACATCCACTCATTATGGCAAGGGTTGTCGTTCATCCCTCTTTGAATAGCTTGGAGGCTGTAGAAGGCACATGTGATCAGCGAAGACTCTGATCAGACTGTGCAGATGCGCAGCCTGATCTGAGTCTTCGCTGATTGCACAAGTCTTATTGTAGGTTTTGTTGTGCACAGATAGTTTTGTTTGACATGTCCCATTTATATCACAGTTTCATATTTTTTATCACAGATAATGCTTTATCACAGACAATAATCACAGATAACATTTCAAAAAAATCCTTAACATGGCAACAATTAGGAAACCATATCATTTTTTCACAGTATGTGTGTGATAACAGGTGAATTAATATACTTTCTGGGAAGGCAACTGTTAAAATCATTTTTGCTCTGTTCTAAAAGGGGTCTGCTCTCCAAGGAAAAAAAAAAAAATCCCAAAGGGGACAAATTCTTTCTTTCAGAAAGGGGCTGGTCTGTTAGAAAGCAAACAGGATGCTACATAGAGTGTCTCTTTGGTGAAAAATCTACCAGTGAATCAATTACCCTTAAAATGGAAACTGATATATTTTGTTTCCACAGTGGCACACAGCTCAAGATATTCAGACAGTGTGAATGGATGCACAGGTTGATCTAATGATCTTGGCCTTGACTTCATACACATGTTTTCAACAAAATGCATATGCAAACCGTGAAGACCTAGATCAGACTGCTCCTGAAGGAGCAGTCTGATCAGGGTCTACACTGTTTGCCATTCCAGGGTTGGTTGATTGTTTTGGAGTTTTACAGCCAAGTCAACACTATTAACTTCATGTTGATCTACTCAGTTTATTTTACCACACTTTTCCTGGACAGGCTTAGTCCTCTAGACTGTTAACCAGTACTTGTGCGCATTCTTTCGCCAGATACTGACATCTGCGATTCTTGAAACAGAGGAACAACATGATCAATCTCCATGAAAGAATGTTGATGGACCCTGTGGAGATTGAACCCGCAACCTCCTGATCACCAGTTGGACGCACATGCAACTGAGCAATAGAGGCCGGCTACAGCACCAAAACACAAGCGCTAAAGTTACCCTAAATAGACAGACCTACATGAACAAATGTGTAGATCCAGTTCAAACTGTTTTTAATGGAGAAGTGTGATATTCAGGACCTACACTCTTGGCCATTCTGCCAGAACTATTTAAAACATCAGTCAATAGTCTGAAACAGAAATCTTCACTCTTCCAGACCACATGGCATGGAACAGAACCTATTCAAGTTGGCTTGAAGCTGTCTCATCTGCTTGTCATTCTAAAACAGAAAGAAAAATGATAGCAATGAGGTCACTGTGGTAAAAATAAAAAACAGTATTTCCCCAGACTTATGCAAACAAAGAGGATTCAGACAAGCACATCTCAGGTCTGTGTTGGAAACAAGTTTCAAAACATCTTTAAGTTTGAGTTTTATGGCCAAATGGACAATGTTAATTAACGTTCATGTTGAGCTGGTCAGGTAACTTATTCATACTTTCCTGGGCAGGCTTAATCCTCTAAGGTGTTAACCAGCACTTTAAGCACTTATTCTTGCTAGTAACTATAAATGCCATTCAAAATCAGCAGAAGAGACAAAATGACTGAAATGATTCCATGATCAATCTGACCATTTTTCATACTGTTTACTTGCTACTAATCTTCCGCGGGCCATGCCAAGTGAAAAATGTCTTCAAGCGTGCACAAAAAGCAGAAAATCAGAACATCTTGAGCATGTGCAAAGTATCATCCTGGGCCCTGTTGTTCAAAGCTAACGATGTTATTAGTTAACGATTCGTTAAAATTTACATCGAGTGATACGCAAATATGCTGAAATTTTTTGCTGAAAAAATGTGAGTAGCTTTTGCATATTTTTTCAGCAAAAAATATCAGAATATTGTGTATTGAATCCACTAAAACAGTTAATAAAATGACCCTTAACAAGCGCGTTAAGCTAACGACGCTTTGAACAACTGGGCCCAGGCCTTTGCTCTCCATTCATACATTCTGTAGTATCCAATGATTTCCTTAGCGGATAGCAAAGGCCCTGATCAGACTGCGCATATTCTCAAACATGTTTTCACCTCCCATAGCCCAAATGTTTTTTCTTACATGAATGATTTTGTATCTTTCAAGTGTTGCATTAAGGTAAGTCAAAAATATGCAATATGCACACTTTATCCTTAAAGTGCAAAACAAATTTGTAGCGATGACATTCTCAATTTTATTAATTGTCTAGCAGACGATTCATAAGAAATGGTAAGTCTTATTTTCTCTGAAAAATACAAAAAAAAAAAAAAAAAAAAAAAAAAAAATCAGAATATCATCTGCTGCAGTTGTGATTAACACTTTTAGGGTTATGATTAGTTCAAAATATTGTTCACAGATTTCAAAACAATAAGCTTGTGGAACTCTAGAACAATAACTAAGATCAACAGACAGGTCACTCTGCTATTTCTGCATAAAGTGTGTGTGTGTGTGTGTGTGTGTGTGTGTGTGTGTGTGTGTGTGTGTGTGTGTGTGTGTGTGTGTGTGTGTGTGTGTGTGTGTGTGTGTGTGTGTGTACAGAATATAACACTTAACAAACATATTAAACAGTAGCTTTACTATTAAATTTTAATTTGGTATACCATAATAACCCTAAGTATTGGGACAGAGAGGCCTGAAGAAACAGTACAGACCCAGAATGGGGCCACTCATGATCATCCAGCCATTCTTAAACACATCAACAGGTAGAATAAGGGAATTGTTCAATGTTAAGACAAGTATGGTAAGGAGTAAGGTGTTTAATATATGAGCCAGTGCATTACAAAACCATTACTAAAACATGCCTATTCAAATATATTGTAAATTTCATCACCAAAAACTGAAAATATTCATATAAAAAACTCTTGATATTTTTCATATTTCTGCTCAAAACATAGATTGTGGGTACTCGTTAGAACTGCCTCAGTGAGGCAGTTCTAATTAGTACCCACAATGTATGTTTTTAAGCAGAAATAAGAAAAAATAATGTATACCCCTGTAAACCCCTGTTTTGCTATATAAAAGTGGGGTTTAAGGGGGTCAAAGTTATATAGATATGTTTTCGTGATGTACAATAAAATTTTAAGACTTATGCAACCACCAAGACTCAGATCAGCCTGGGCATATGCACAGTCTGATAGGAGTCTTTGCTGATCATTTCTGCCTTATAGCTTCTGGGCTATCCAAAGAGGAATAAACAAGAACCTTTGGCATACTGGGTGGATGTACTGGCTGATCAGTCTTTGATGGTCACACAGGTCTTACTGTATGTTTTGTCATGCACTGGCTCATATGGTACTACTTACAGCTGGACCTAAGCACTCATTCAGGCTGTTAGAAGTAATGTGTGGGATTGGCTGAACATTCAAAACAGAAAACCCTGAAAAATACATCAAATGAGCCTCTGAGTGAGAAAGTGCACCTTATGACATGTGTATGCAGCAAAGACTAAGATCTGTTTGTGCATCAGTACATTCTGATAAGCATCTTAACTGTTTGCTTGAAGAACCCTAACAGCCTTGGCTATCCAAAGAGTGTCCAGCGAAGACTGATCAGAGATGCTCAAGCTGATCTGAGTCTTTGTCCTGTGCATATCCTATGCATAGCCATTTGGAGCCATTATCAAATTGACTGGAAGCTGTTCAATCAATGAACACCATATTCAAATAATGACATTTGAGTTTTGCAGCCCAGTCAAGTTAAAGTCATGTCAAGCCAGTCAGTTAAACAACTCACGTTTTTCCTGGGCAGGCTTAGTCCTCTTAGCAGTTAACCAGTAACTGACAACTGTGTTGAATCAGCTGAACCCGGATATGCCCTGCCTTTGCAAACAGTGCAGATCCAGATCACTTGGCTTCTGAAAAATCCAGATCACTTGGCTTCTGAAAAAGCCAACTGATCTGGAGATCAGTTGGCTTCTGAAGAAGCCAACTCAAGCCAACTGATCTGGATCTGCACTGTTTGGCAGTATGTGAACTGCGTTAGCAGCCTGGATCAAGAAATCTGATTGGCTGAAATTTAGAAGTGGTTGTAACATCTTAATTTCATCCTTGTTGAATCAGTTGAAGGGCGAGAATGGCCATAAAAATTATTTCATGATCGATCTCTGCAAAAGTTATGTGGCATGGCTGGGATTGAAACTTGAGACTCCTGGATCTGCAGTTAGATGCCCTACCTACTGCGCTATGCAGCTTGAAACTCACATGTTGTTTGATTGAACATAGTGTTTACTTGAGGATCTTCAATTGTCCATAGTTTGTTCACATATTGTTACATGGCATAATATTGCCACTCTGGAATAATTTGTTTGTGTTCAGGTTTTACGGCCCAGTCAACTCAATAGAATCATGTAGAGTGTGGTCAGTTTACCTAACCATACTTTTACTGGGCAGTCCTCTAGGGGATTAACCAGTATTATGCACATTCTTTGCCAGAAACTGACAAATACTGCCCTTCTTGAATCAGCTGAAGGGAGAGAATGACTGTAGAAAATCTTTCATGAACAAATCTCCACTAAAGAATGCTGCCGACCAGGTGGAGGTTGAACCTGCAACCTCCTGATTACCAGTCAGACACGCAGACACGCATCCAACTGAGCCATTGAGGTCACTGAGTTGCCTCCCCTGACAGTGTATCCATTCACCTTAATGCATAAAAAATTATGCCATTCCTATATCTTTTCATATGCAGCTCAGATGAACACACCTACAAATATAAAAGTTACTGTTAAAGGAAAGACTCCTCTCCCTCTTATTCATGGGTTTAAAGAGGAGGGGTGGTGGAATGTTTATAAGTTCTTTCCTTTAAAAATAGCTACGAAAGGTACAGATGTGCAGGCTGATTTTTGTGTTTCTCATTCCCATATAGGTTATGTACCCTCTTCGCAGAGCTCAAAGGGAATGGCAGCCAAATTAAAGCACCTTAAGACACTCAACCAGCAAACACTTAGACCAGATTGTGCATTTCTGTTCTCTGTGCATCTCTGTTTACCTATACAATACATACATTTTTAACTTGGATAACTTGGATCAAAGCTACAGGTAAGAGTTTTCTTATTCCTGTGTGAAACTATGTTGTGCATATCTACTACTTAAGTACTCTTACCTAGAACTATGTGATATTTCCATGATAATATATGAAACAAGAGACCCACGGGCCACGGTTCGCTCACCTGAGTGACATAACCACTGCAGACATGCAGATGTTATGCAACATTTTTCCAATCCTATCATCACAACTAATGAAAATATCATCATCTGAGCAGTTCTTAGTTTTGAAGAAGAATATATGGGCCTGAAAGTCAATGGAGCATGACCATTTGAATAAACTATCAATCACATTTCAACAGAAGGATCAATGTGAAATTTGGTGGAAATTGGCTAAGTGGTTTCTGAAGAATCATGATTTTATACATGTAAACAGCACAGTGGCAAGGAAATATTATAAATATAAACCAGATGATGGCCATCTTAGATTTCCAATCAGAACAATTTTAACTACTGTTGATCTACAAGTCACTTGGATACTTTCAATATAAATGTTTATGGCCCATACAAATGGGGAAGCAAATTTGACCTTGGAGGTAAAAAGGTCAAATGTCAACATAGAACATCATTTTAGCAATTTTGGTAGATCTCCTGTCCCCCATAATTTGTGCAAAGATAGGACCCAGGGCTTATTTGGTTATTGAAAAGAAGATTTTTAAAGGTTTTTACCATATATGGGCATGGCAGCCATTTTGATCAACTGACCATACCCATTTTAGCAATCTTTCATTCTCCTGCCCATGGAGCCTTCCGAGGAAAAGCCATTTGAAATTCTCAACATTTTTCCATACAAATATATGGGGCCCATACAAATGCATACAGAAGCAAACTTGCCATAAAAAGGTTAAATGTCAATGTATGACAATTATTTTAGCAAATTTGGTAGACCACCTGTTCCAGAGGATATATGCAAAGATTTTTTAGCCATAAGCCAACCTCGGTTTTGGAGAATAAGATTTTTAAATGTTTTTTCCCATACAAATGCATAAGGAAGCAAACTTCAAATGTCAATGTATGACCATTATTTTAGCAACTTTGGTAGACCCCCTATCCCCGATGATTTATGCAAACATTCAGCCCCAAAGCATCCTCGGTTCTAGAGAAGAAGATTTTTAAAGGTTTTTACCATATATGGGCATGGCGGCCATCTTGGTAAACGAACCATGACCATTTTAGCAATCTTTTGTTCCCCCTATCTAAGGAGGCTCCATATGAAATTTGAGCAAAATTGGCCCAGGGGCTCCAGAGGAGAAGTTGTTTGAAATTCTGAACTTTTTTCCCATACAAATGCATAAGGAAGCAAAATTGACCTTACCGTAAAAAGGTCAAATGTCAATGTAGACCATTATTTTAGCAATTTTGGTAGCCCTCCTGTTCCCAAAGATATATGCAAAGATTCAGCCATAAGGCATGCTCGGTTTTGGAGAAGAAGACTTTTAAAGGTTTTTCCCATACAAATGCACAGGGAAGCAAACTTGACCTTGCCGTAAAAAGGTCAAACGTCAACATATGGCAATTCTTTTAGCAATTTTGATAGACCTCCCGTCCCCAATGATTCCTGCAAGGGTTCAGCCCCAAGGCATTCTCTGTTCTGGAGGAGAAGATTTTTAAAGGTTTTTACCATATATGGGCGTGACAGCCATCTTGGTCAACGGACCGCAACCATTTTAGCAAATTTTTGTTTCCCCACCCTAAGGAGGCTTCATATGAAATTTGAGCAATATTGGCTCAGCTGCTTCAGAGAAGAAGTCGTTTGAAAATGTTAACGAACTGAAGCATGGACGGATGACGGACGAAAAGTGATCACAATAGCTCATCCTGAGCAGAGCTCAGGTGAGCTAAAAATGTGGACTATTAGGTGATTGTATCACCGAATAATGTATACCCCTGCATACCTGTTTAGATTATACACTGGAGGGAAACAGGGGAGGGGAAAATAGGTCTGACTTGTTTTGTTTGTGTTGAGGTTTTACGGCCCTGTCAACCCAATGGGGTCATGTCGAGCGCGGTCAGTTTACCTAACCACACGTTTACTGGGCAGGCTTAGTCCTCTAAGCAGTTAACCAGTATTGTGCACATTCTTTTGCCAGAAACTGACAACTGCCCTTCTTGAATCAGCGGAAAGGAGAGAATGACCGTAGAAAATATTTCATGATCAGTCTCTACGAAAAAATGTTGCCGACCTCGGCGGGGGTTGAACCCGCGACCTCCTGGTCTCCAGTCGGACGGCGCATCCAACTGAGCCACCGAGGCCATCTGACTTGTTAAGTTAAGGTAACACACCCTGCCATACTCTCTTTTAATACAAAAACACTGAACAGATCCAAAAATTAATCTTACCAAATCTTGCAGTGAGAGTTTCTTCATATAGTTTAATGGCCAGTAGAGCATCATCTATTGTGACCTCTGACCTCAAAGACAGTTTTGCATGACTATAAGCAAGGGACATCCTGAAAGAAAAAAAAAAAAATGAAGAGCACAAACTGTTAAAAGTAATCAGGATATGGAGGGAAGGGTCGATAAGGATTTATCAGTGGTGTTTCCTTTTAACCATAGCTTTAGATAAAGCACTTTTTCAACTAAAAAGTGTGGTATTTTTCTTATTTCTAAATAAAAACATATATCATATGTCTCACCAAGGCGCTTCTAATGAGTACCCATAATATATGGTAAATGTTCTAAAATTTCGTACACCAAAGTCGCTGACAAAACGTCATATGCAACCAGTGCAGACCCAGATCAGACTGCTCCTGCAGGAGCAGTCTGATCAGAGTCTACACTGTTTGCCACTCTACTAAGAATATTAACAAACAGCAGCATAAAAAGCAAAATTTAGGCCAAAAAGGAATGGAATAAAATGTTCAAATATTCAGAATATCTACTATTAAATGTTTTCGTGGAAATTAAGAAAAATATTTACCTGATACCACCTCTAAACTGCAAAACAAATACACTAATATAATGTTCTCAAGTATTTTCAATAATGGACAAATAAAAATACATATTTCTATAGGTTTACAGAAAAACAGGAATCTTCACTCTTCCAGACCACATGGCATGGAACAGAACTTTTTCAAGTTGTGAACCTTGTTAATTAGAATGACATAAATGCAGGGCCTGATTGCCAAGCTAGGTACAGCTTTATTAACTCAGAAAAAGAAAATGTAGGAATGTTCCCTATTACATTAACAAACCTGTATAACATATACTGTATTTACCATACTTATCATATTTGGACAGACAGGCCTGAGCCAATGGTGTAGACCCAGATAAGATGCCACAGAATGCAGCATCTCATCAGGGTCTACACTGTTTGCCACACATCCAGCAACTTTTAGACTCAACTGCAGGTAGTAAGTTGCACTTGTTCAAATTTTTGAACAAGTATGGTGAGGAGTTAAGGTGTCCAAATACTTAGGGTAAATACTGTACTCCTATTCTCCTATAATAGAGGTACACAGGAACTACATGAGGCAAATTGTTTTGGCCAAATTTCAGAAGCTTGAAATTTTAAACCCTTTCAAATTGTTTTTTTTTTTTCACTTCTATTAAATGTTTGCAGTGAGCAAAACTATCTTAACAGCTTTAAAATCAAATCTATCTTGTTTTCCATATATTATGTAGTGAAAATGACTACAACATAGCTCTAAATAAGAGCAGCCCTCTTATTTCTCCATGAAAACATATGCTGCGGGTACTCTTAGAAGCATCTGACAGATGTGCTCCTAATGACTGACCCACAACAAATGTTTTCATGGATAAATAGGAAAATAAAACTTAATAGTTTTGCTTCACGAAAACATGCCTATATAATTTTGACCCCCTTAAACCCCACTTTTATATAGTAAAACTGGGGTTTACAGGGGTATATGTTATTGTTCTTATTGCTGCTCAAAAACATAGATTGTGGGTACTCATTAGAACTGCCTCATCGAGGCGGTTCTAACAAGTACCCACAATCTATGTTGTGAGCAGAAATTTGAAAAATATCAGAATTTTGCATCTGAAAATCTTCACTTTTTGGTGGTAAACTTTTCAGTATCTTTAAAATAGGCGTGTTTTCGTAATGGTTGAGAAAATATCTTATCTACTGTTTGGCCATGCAGTATATGTTTAGCATAGGTGCTGATGATGATTTAGTGATTCAAATCTCTTTCAGTCATATCATGACAATAAAAAGATGATAATGAAAGGCTCAGTGCAATGAATTCAAATCACCATACAGTCTTGAGTTAAATTCCACCTCTAGTAGGATTCAAACATGGGACTTTGCAATATCAAGTCAGAAGTGCTAACCACTTGGCCACATGGACACATGGATCCCAAGTCAGAAGTGATAACTGCTGAGCCACAGGGACAAATCTTTGTATAAATGTGTTTACGCAATTTAGGACAGAATAATATATTACAGTTAATGTCCTAAAATTTGGTACCCCAAAGTTCCTAACAAAGTACATGTGCAAAGAGTGCAGACCCAGATCAGACTGCTCCTGATGAAACAGTCTGATCAGGGTCTATACTGTTTGCCATTCCACTAAGTATTTTAAGAAACAACTGTATAAAAAGCAAAATTTAGGCCAAAAAGGTATGGAAATAAGTGTTCAAAATTTTAGGACAGTTACTGTATTAAAAAGTATCAATTTTAGGACTAAGCTTACAGTGTGTGTAGTGCTGATATTGGAACACAGGAAGATTCTGAAGATCTTGACTTTCTACAAGCCAGATAATATCCCTCGACCAACTTCTCAACTCCCTGACCTACTGTTGGTTTCAGTCGGGCAGCAAACTTCAGAAACTGTAAAGAATTACATATAAGTCAATTGTTTTAGACCCTAAAGTGCTAATCATAACAGCAGCAGACAACATTTTTATTTTCTTTATTTTTTAGAGAAAATAAGGTTTGACATTTCATGAGTCACATGAAATCAAGAACCATTATCAGACTAAGACCTTGACCTTGTGATGTCATGGGAATTTGACTGCTTACCATTAGACTGGTTAATAGTGGTAAACAAAGGCCAATAGATCTTGCTCAGGTTGTATGCCCCTCCCTGGTCCCGGTTCATGATTTGTGGAGACTGACTGATCCTGATAGCTTCTTTTGACTTGTCTGAGTCTGATTATTCTCCCTCTCAACTACTTTTGCCCCCTCCCAATCGATGACATTGTTAGCCTTAGCAATATGTCTCACTGCAATTTAGTTTAAACATGTTTCTTATGCTTTTGCCCCGACCTGGTGTATACCTGTGGTACATTTTTGGCATCTTTCTGATGTTCACTCAGTCTCGTATTGAACTGTACATGACACCACAGGAGACAAAAGTTTGTAAATTTATCTCAGTTCTATGTAAAGTGCCAGGCAAAAACAACTTTCTGAAAGGTGCTGAATGCAGTTTAGTACTTGAATCCTTTCAAAACTGGGAGCTACTCTAAAAGGAATGAATGAAAAAGCAAAGTCTTTCCTTTAACAGTAGCCCCTAGTAGGAAGGGAGGTAAATCTTTTTCATGTCAGAGTGATTTCCCTTGAAGGCGTATCAATTCATGTTAAGCTACCGTAGACTAATTTAGAAGTAACCTAGACAAATTGCATGTTATGCCTACATTCTAGACAGGCAACTGCTATGTTGGACTTTTATTAGGTTATCTTAGTCCATTATTTCTATGTGACAGAGAAGAATTATCAGTTTATGTATGACACAATTATACAATATCATGATTCAATCAGTATAATGATACTCTTGGTAGATTTTCTCCCTGATGGACACAACTTCTGTGACTTCTTGTTTGCTTTCCTACACATTAATACCCTTCTGAAAGGGTTCTACTCTAATTCTTTCCTTTTTAGAGCAGACTCCTTTTCAGAAGGGAAGCAAAATAATTTTGAGTTGTCTCCCTTGAAAGCATATCTTTTTCACTTAAGAATGGTTAGATACACACAACTGCACTTTTTTTTTTTTTTTTGGTTTAGGAACATGAACTGCACATCCAATATAAAAATAGAAAGACCTTCATTGAAGTTTATGTGCCACATGCGTATTAAATACTAAAATGTGAAAATAAGCACAAGAAGACTGAGAGTTGTTGTCCTTGTTTAGCTCAGTGAAATAAAGCATTCAGTGAAGTGAAACTAACTATAAAGTTTTACAATTTGTAGACTTGATTTAGGGTGAATGCTAGATGGACATTAGGGTGGACACTGTGAACAAATGATCAGACAGAAACTTGCATGCCTGAGTTGCCCATGGTAGCACAGGTGAGACAAAACTGGACAATTACATTACAGTAAATTTATTCTTATGATAAAATAGTACCTGGCTAGGTTAATCAAAGTGCCAAAGGGACTGAAATGACAGATTTCTTGAGAATTTATAAAGATCTGAACTCCAGTACTAACTTGTAATAATAACTTTGCATGGATCGATACCTATATTGTTTAATAGACCTTGCAAGATTTTTGGAAGAAGCCAAGGCTGATGAGAGGTATGCCTTCATTGGCAGAAATTTCACTAGTAGCAACAATTGGCATATTGATATATCATATGTTAATAAGTTCTGTTTGTTTATATTTTTCTCACGCATTTGCAGTCATCATTTAAACTAGGCATTTTTCATTCCCGACCTTTTTTTTTTTATATTTATCCAATACGATATTCAAAAGTTGAGAGATAACACTATTAAACATCAAATGAATATGATTGTGAGTAAATCCATTTGTAAATGCCGCAAAACTTGTGTATAGGTTGCACAACTTTTTGTGCGGAAGCATGTTCAACAGTGGTGAAAGCTGCTAACACTGGAAAAGTTGATGGTACAGAAAACTGAGGGATGATATCTGTCAGTAATAAAAATCTGAAACTTACTTACTTATGATGACATACCTGTTGTAGGTCTGTTGTTGATATAGGTAATTGTGAGGATGACTTAGTACCGTCTGTTACCATGGCAGAGACTAGGATTTGTTGCGTGACTTGTAGTGCAGTTTCCTCTTCAGACCAGGAATCACCAGCCTCCGTAAATACCAGGAGACTAAAGGCACTGTAATATATTGTATACCATATTTACCCTATGATTCGGACATTTTTCCTTATCATTCTTGTCCTAAAATTTAAATGTCCAAGGCTCATTTGTTCAAAACTTAACAAAGTTGTTAACTAAAGTGACATTATAATTTCTGTCTTGAAATATGGCAAATACATTGATATTTTTTGCTGCAAAAATGTGAGTAGCTTTTGCTTTGCAAAAGCAAAAGCTACTCACATTTTTGCATCAAAAAAATAGCAATGTATTTCAAAAAAATACCTTAGCTACAACAGTTAACGAGTTGTCATTAACAAGCTCTAAGTTAACAATGCTTTGAACAACTGGGCCCAGTTTACTACCTGTTGATGTGTCTAAAACACTGCTGGATGAGTAGCAACCAGTGCAGGCCCTGATAAGATGCCATTCTGCAGCATCTGATCAGGGTCTACACTATCTGCTTAGGTCTTCCTGTCAGAATATTAAGGGTAAATGTGGTGACAGTCATATTTTATCAACTCTCATTATACACAGCAGAAATGAGGTGCACCGAGATGAATGTGACAACATGTAACTTAGTGGGATGTTAATCAAAATACTTTTACTCTGTCATACAATGTAAGCTGTCAATAAAAACTATTCTTATTACAAACCAGCAAATGGAATAAATAAGGTATGTGTTTGAAAACCCCAACATTTGCCATATGTGAACAAAGAAGACTAGGACCCAGCTGTTCAAAGTGTTGTCAGCTTAACAAGCTCATAAGATAAAATATTTTACATAAAAATGTAAGTACACTGATATTTTTTTTATGAAAAAAAAAATGTAAGCAGTTTCTGCTAATAGCAAAAGCTGCTCACATTTTTACATAAAAAGTATCAGTGTACTCAAAATGTTTTATTGTTACATCACATTAATTTAATTACTTTTTCTGAGCTAATGATGCTCTGAACAACTGGGCCCTGGGCAGTCTGTGTATGACAGTATGGCCAAAAGGTCAAGTCTTCCCCAGTCAGTACAATTCTTGACCATTGAAACATGTTATAGTATTCAATGATTCTGTTTGCAGAGAGCAAAGGACCAAATCACACTGTGCAGTTGTGCAGGCTAAGCTGAGCCTTTTTATGTCCCCATATGCCCAAAGACACATTTTCTCATGGCAGAGCCCTTTTATCCCACAGTGAATCCAAGCCATAAAGGGGAATAATCCACTTACTCCAACAATGTTTTGGGTATGTCTCCAGTGTCTGCAGTCACAAATAACTCATCATTAACTGTGGTCTTCTTGTGTTGGCTGGGATCACACAAGGCCCAGAGTTTACACTTGAGATCCTGCTCAATCTGATGTGGGAGACCATCGGTATACTTTGAGGTGACGTCTGTGGTTATCTTACCCTTTCCCATAGCTGGAAGATGAAATAATCTGAATAAGAGGATCTTTCAGAAATATAAAGAACAAAAAAAAAAAAAAGATAGAAAATAGCAGACTCAGTTATAGAGTATGTTCATGATTGCATGTGCTAAAGTTCTAAAAATCCTGAATTCCAGGGCCCAGTTGTTCAAAATAAACAATGTCGTTAGTTAATGTATTGTTAATGCTTGGATCATTAAATATGGCATATACGCTACTATTTTTGCTGAAAAAATGTGAGTAGCTTTTGCATTTGCAAAAGCTACTCACATTTTTTTAGCAAAAAATTACCTATGAATAAGATATTGTACTTACTAGAACAGTTTACATTTTGACCCCTAATAATCTCGTTAAGTAACAATGCTTTGAACAACTGGGCCCAGGTTTCAAAATCCTGAAATGCAAAATTTGCTTTACTTTATATAAACACAGCAAGTCCCAAAATCCTGAAATCAGGAATAATCCTGAAAACTTTCACCCATTCATGAGAGATTATGAAAATATGCAGCATCCTTTACTTCCATTAACAGAACTCATTGTAATACACTAACCCAAAGTATTGTGACAGACAGGCCTGTGTAAAAGTGTAGACCCAGATCAGATGCTGCAGAATGTATCTGATCTGGGTCTACACTGTTTGCCACTAATCCAGCAATATTTTAGACACATCAAATGGTAGTAAGATGGACTCTTTCAATTTTATGGCAAGTATTTACAGTAAATAAGGTATTTTCAGATGTAATGTAATAGCTAAATTCAATCTGGATCAAACTGCTTTGGAGAGAAATTATTGTTTTTTAGAGCAAAATATTTTTGAGATAGTATTAACCCATTTGTGCATAGTGTTCCATCAATGGGACATTGGCAAACAGTGTAGACCCAGATCAGACGCCACAGAATGTGGCGTCTGATCAGGTTCTACACTGTTTGCATTAACTACAGGCATTTCAACAAAACATGGTAATAATCTAAACTGACCAGACACCTCTTAAACTGGGAATGGACTGGTCCAAAGTGTTCGGGAAGAAAAGTCCACTCGGCATAAATGGGTAAATTCATTGTAAATTTGAATCGAAATAATCAAACCAAGTGCCTGATTAAAATCAGTTATCACTACTACATACCTGACTGTATATGTTCCTTTGCCGATTTCTTTAGTCTGTTCAGATCTCCGAGATAGCAGACACCATCGCTGGACAACTGTAGAACACCACCTATCAGGCACAAGTAAAAACCTGTCTCTTAGCCCTTTCAGCTCTATAGGCCAATACAGATACCTTTGCAAACAGTGCAGATCCAGATGAGAAGGCTCACAATGAACCATCTCATCAGGATCTACACTATTTGCTATTCTGTTATTGATTTTGACTAAACCCCTATTTGCATTAATGGATGTGTCCAAATACAGAGATGGATGTGTCAATTTCAGAAACTCAGAGGTGAAAGTGTTAAAATCATTTGTATTAAGCAATCACAACTACAATATTTATCCAAAGTACTGGTACAGACAGGCCTTAGCAAACAGTGTAGAGCAAGATCAGATGTCACAGAGAGCAGCATCTGATCAGGGTCTACACTGTTTGCCACTCACCTAGCAGATTAAGTCTTAGACACCTCAACAGCTAGTCAAAAGGACAGTAAATTTTAGGTTTTAGGACAGTATGGTAAGGAGTAAAGGTGTCAGCATATCAAGAATAAATTAGCATTCTGGGCCCAGTTGTTCAGAACTTCACGTAAAATTTCTGTCTTGAAATATGGCAAATACATTGAAATTTTTGCCAAAAAAATGTGAGTAGCTTTGCACTGAAAAAGCTACTCACATTTTTGCAGCAAAAATATCAATGTATTT
The DNA here is from genome assembly GCA_964016985.1 of Anodontia alba. NCBI lineage: Eukaryota > Metazoa > Mollusca > Bivalvia > Lucinida > Lucinidae > Anodontia > Anodontia alba. Next base: position 46,317,008 of record OZ024826.1, read on the forward strand.
GAAAATACCTTGGCTACAACAGTTAATGAGTTTGTCATTAACGAGCCTGTTGAGCTAACAATGCTTTAAACAACTGGACCCTGGCCTGACCTTTGCAGTCTATATAAGCCATTACAAAAAAAAGGTTTCTCTGCAGTGTATAATGACAGTGAAGGCCCACTTCAGCTTGCACATCCAGACAGCTTGAACATGTTATTTGCATTTAAGAATCTCTGAGTACTGTACAATGTATAATGGATAGAAAAGCTACTGTTCAGACTGTCCAGGTCCATATCAGCCCCTCTCAAAACAGGCTGGTTTATGATGATGTCATGACATCAAAGTGACACTGTATCATTCCTAGATCTTTAACTGTTCCAAGAGGTCATCAAAGTGCCATTCAAAAATTCTAGCAGACAATGTTTTATTTTTATTTTTTTTTACTTTTCAGAGAAAATAAGGTTTGATATGTCATGTGAATCATCTGCATAGATGATTCACATGAAATGTCAAATAACATCTATAAAGGTTGCCCTTGGAAATGCATAAAAGAATGGAAATCAGTCTTGGTTTTGGTTCCCCTGAATTTCTTCATATGGGAGCAAATTAGTTTAAAGGACTGCATACACCCTAGCACCGGCTTAAGCAGAACTCAATTTTCCAAGATACCACAATGGGCTCAATGATCCGAAGTAAAACAAAAAGCCTTATTTTCTCCAAAAATTAAATAAGAATGTTCACTGCTGCTGCTGTGAATGCTGTAATGGGTTACTTTTGCAAGGTATATCATAGACACATTATTACAGTAACATGATCTGATACTCTGTATAATGTCTTGTGGTTGTTCCCATATCTCTAGATCACACTTGATGCATCTTGTGTGATCTTGTGTGATCCTGTGTGAAACTTAGACTGGCTCCAGTCTCCAGTGCCTAAATATTTATTCTTATAATCTATTTATCATACATTTGAATGTGGTGATATGGGTTTTCTGCTCGTGCAAAAAAGTTATATCACCCACCTGACCTGGAGATATGGGTTTTTTGCCCGTGCAAAAAAGCTGTATCACCCATGTGACCCATTATCACACCTTTTGCGCTCCACAAGAGTGATATGTACTTGAAAGCCATGTTAGTATCACATATGCAAAATGAACATATTTTCTAGTAAATGTATGATAATGTAAATTTATGACATGTGCAGCCAATTTCAATATCAGTGGGCTCAGATATTTTAGCTTACAATCGATCTCAATAAATATTGATAATCTGGAAAAATATCTTCATTTAACGTTTATCACTCTGGGTAAAATTTTCAGCAGATGACATTTAGAAATAGTTTTCTTATTCGTCCAGAAAACAGGATGACATTTCATGCAAATTGTCTCCATAGGAGACAATTTGCATGAAATGTCAAATCCTGTTTTCTGGGAAAAATAAGAAAAATATCACCAATTTGTCATCTGCTGAATAAGCCCAGAGTGGCAAAGGTTAATACCTCACTGATCAAGGATTTCAAAAATGAAAACTAATATTTATGACTAACCTTCAACAAAGTATCTTGCACTCTGATACTTATCTTGTATTACTCTCCCAGCCAGAGACACACCAGTCGTAAATACTGTCGTATTTTCTGTACAAGTCTGCCCCAGTCTCAGTAACCGTGACACCAATTCTGTATCCCTGGCTACTGCCAACAGGTGTAGTGGTCTGAACTAGAATATCTAACATTATTAGAGATAGCACAGCATATGAGCTTCAAGAAGAAAAACTGTTCCTGATAAGATATGAAGACAAACAAGGCCCTGGTCAGACTGCCCATCCGGGCAGTCTGACCAGGTCCTTGACTGTCTGCTTACAGAATTATTGGATACTATTGAATATATAATAGCCATAATGTAAGAAAATGTAACTTCTGACATATGCACCCAACAAAGACACAAATCAGCCTGTGCATCCACACAATCTGATCTGAGTCTTCATTGTCTGCAGGAAGAAACTTAGACTGGCTCCAGTCTCTAGTGACTAAATATTTATTCTTTTAATCCTGTTTGATAATCCACTAAAATAAAACCAAAATAATCTCATGACTATATATATAAGCTGGTGACCAGCCTTTATAATCAGAATATTATTTTGGTTTTATTTTAGTGGATTATCAAACAGGATTATATGAATAAATATTTAGTCACTGGAGCCAGTCTAGAGGAAACTGCATCCTTGGCTATCCAAAATGAACCCAGGGAAGATTGAATGCACATGCTGATCTGAATCTTTGCTGGGCACACATGTCCAAAGATATGTTTTCTGACATTGCGGCTCACTTATGACCAGAGAAGGCCATGATCAAAATTGTAAGGAATGTGTAGGCAAATTGGAGTCTTTACAGGCTAAGTGTTACTTTTTCTCATGTTGTGACTCATAAACTTGGCAAGACCAGATGAATCTAATGATTACTGTATTTACCCTATATATTGGGACACCAAACTCCTTACCATACTTGTCCTAGAACTCGTATGTAATAACAGTAAACATACATACACATGATTACACAGTAATGGCCTTCATTCCTTTATATGCTGAATAAGGGTGTAAGGATACATCGATATGCTGATGCATCATGATAGTGACTGCCATGATTTTGCTATCATGATAGTGTTTTCAACTGTCGATAACTATCGCCAAAGTCTCTTCAACTTTTGACAGTTTTAAGTCCTTGCAGATTTTTTCCTTCTGTAATACCATTCTGAAGCTTTTTTTTTTATCTAAATTAACAAAGTATGAGAACCAAAAAGATTTCTGTTTTGCAAAAATGTTTGTAAATATGGTAGCAAAGCTGATATTTGAGAGGGCAGTAATGTAAGGTATCTTTAAAGGTAGTCCGGTTTTATAAGATCAACAAAATTTATTAAAATACTGTGTGATTTGGAGATGGTAATAGTATTGTGATGCATGGTGATATTAGATCCTTGATAGTGATAGCATTATGACAGGGATATCTCTGATAGTGATAATATTGTGAAAGTCATAATTTGGCATGATAGTCAGCCATAATGCTGAATATACATATTAGAATATCTGTAATTTTTTCATACTTACTCCTGAAAATTAGGTTAGAAATTTCATATAAATTGTCAAAGAGACTTGGTTTGCTTGAAATTTTATGCCTAGATTTTGGAAAATACAAGAAAATATCACTGATTTGTAATCTGTCATCAAGATCAATGCTTTGCAGAACAAATTATGTGTGCTCAATGGGGGCTGTTTACTGCTCAATGACATCTGCTCTTTATCACTTTTCTTTCAAGCATCTGGGGCTTAGTGCTGCTGAGGAAGTTAAATGCAGAAACAAACATATGGAGCTGAGTGCTGCTGAGGAAGTTAAATGCAGAAACAAACATGTAGCTTAGTGCTGCTGAGGAAGTTAAATGCAGAAACAAAAAATATGGAGCTGAGTGCTGCTGAGGAAGTTTAATGCAGAAACAAACATATGGAGCTGAGTGCTGTGGAGGAAGTTAAATGCAGAAACAAAAATATGGAGTTGAGTGCTGCTGAAGAAGTTTAAAGCAGAAACAAACATATGGAGCTGAGTGCTGTTGAGGAACATAAATGCAGAAACAAACATATGGAGCTTAGTGCTGCTGAGGAAGTTAAATGCAGAAACAAACATATGGAGCTGAGTGCTGCTGAGGAAGTTAAATGCAGAAACAAACATATGGAGCTGAGTGCTGCAGAAGAAGTTAAATGCAGAAACAAACATATGTAGCTTAGTGCTGCTGAGGAAGTTAAATGCAGAAACAAACATATGGAGCTTAGTGCTGCTGAGGAAGTTAAATGCAGAAAAAAACATATGGAGCTTAGTGCTGCCAAGGAAGTTAAATGCAGAAACAAACATATGGAGCTTAGAGCTGCTGAGAAAGTTAAATGCAGAAACAAACACATAGAGCTTAGTGTTACTGAGGAATTGAGAAAGTTAAATACAGAAACATATATGTGTCCAGCCTATTATATTTGATATTGTTATGTTTTGATTTTATAGCATGCCATGGACGGCAAACTGGTCTGGTCTCCAGAGATAAAACCAGCCGGGACAACTTTAATCCTTCCTTTTATTTCATTATTTTATTATTGTTTATATATTTACCTTGCTTATTATTCAAGTCTTGCTCCCTATTTCTATCCATCTATACTCTTTATTTCATCTTCTTCAGTTACCATATGAAGTCAAACCCATTGAGTACAGTAATCATCATATATCATAATCAGACTTTTGATTAACATGCATGTACAGGGGCAACATCCACATCAGTGGGCCCCCTTCCAGATAGCTGGCTTGCTGCATGCATGGCAGATCTCACACCAGATCTCCACATATTTCTATCATGAGGGTTGATAGCCGAGAGCTTCCACTCTCTGCAATCCCTCTCTGTCAGCTGCTTCCATGTCATCTTGGGCCTCCCAGGGTTTCCCTCAACCTGTATGTGAAAGGCTGTCTTGACTGCACAAGTCAGGCTTTTACATACATATAAATGTCCTAAAATTTCGAACACTTTATTTCATACTATTTTAACCTAAATTTTTGCTTTTTATGCAGTTATTTCTTAAAGCACTTTAGTGGAATAGCAAACAGTGTAGACCCTGATCAGACTGCTCCTGAAGAAGCAGTCTGATCTGGGTCTACACTTTATCATATGCCATTTTGTCAGCAACTTCTGTGTACAAAATTTTAGGACATTTACTGTAATGGTCAACGTTAACTGATCAAGGACTGACAAGGAATCAATGTAGCTGTAGAAGTATGTTAAAAGTTTCAGCAGACAATATTTTGAATATTTTTCCAAGAAAATAGGTTAAAATAGGTTAAAATAGGTTAATCTGCATAAGATGTAAAATCTGATTTCCTGGGAAAAATAAGAAAAAAAAAATCATCAATATACTGTCTGCTGAATTTGCCCAGAAGGTGCTACCTTTCCATCCAGCTGTGACATTAAACTCAGCAAAATGGCCAACTTCAGCTTAAAATATGATCCTGGTGGGCTGATGTCTCCTGAAATATCAAACACATATATTGTATATTGAGCTGAACAATGAAAACAATTGCTTGAAGGGAGCTGATACTTTCAAGGGAGTTAACACTGTCCAAACTGTTTTTGGCCCCTTTCTGTAAAGGCTCACTCTAAAAGGTTAGAATTTGCTTTCTTTGATCCATACCAAAAAAAAAAAAAAGTATGTCAACCCTCAACAATAGCGGGGGACATAAACATTTATCAAAAGCACTGTTTTTTTTATTATTATTATTTTACATTAACATGACTACACGAGTTATTAAAAAGTGGATCTGTAATTTTAGTACTTTCTAATAATAAAATATTCAGAGAGCAAAGTCTAAGCACACAATGCAGATCCACACAAACTGCTCCATGAAGGTTGCCTGTGTGCCTGTACTAGCTGTTTGTTCTGCAACCACAGTGATATTCCTGGGCCATGCCACATACAAAATGATGCATTTGCTTTAGCTGGGACACAAAGAAAGGACATGAATGTGATATAATGATGCAGTAGAATTCCCAAATGCACGGCTATTTTCATTTACCATCATTTCAGACAATGTGCATGAAATGTCAAACCTGTTTTCTGGGAATAATACGAAAAATATTTCATCATGTTGTCTGCTGAAAATTTTACCCAGAGTGCTCAGCCTGTACAGAGTCAGAAAATTGGATTGCACAGATCAATTTATTCCATTTCATATCTATGTTCATTAATTGCTTAATATGGCTTATTTAAGAACAAAGCATTTCTTTGATCAATAAGTGTGCTTTACAAACACCATTAATCAAGCAATTTTGACTTTTACATTTTATGCAAATGGAAATTTTTTGGCAAGCCCACAAGCAGTCCATTTTTACCAGGGAGACAACTTTTGTGACTTCCTGTTTAACAGGAAGTCACAAAAGTTTTCTCCCTGGTAAAATTGAGCGTTTGCTGTTTTGCACTCTCCCAATGAGAGCAAATTCTTTCCTTTCAGAGATCTCATTTCAGAAGGGAGACAAAAACAATTATGACAGAGTTGCCTCCCCTAAAAGTGTATCCATGTACCTTAAATGCTGCCATTCACTAATGTGTTTAAATCCACTGATACCAATATACTTTTAAGCCATTTATGTCCAGTGGACTCTTCTACCTTAACTCTTTGGACTGGTTCATTTCAATATTAGTAGAGTCTGATTAGTTTTTATTGTAACTATGTTTTATAGAAATTCCTTAAAAAAAATGCAAACAGAGTAGGCCCTGCTTAAGTCTGTTTTATGGGGCACTAGGCATAAATGAGTTAAATGCTACCAGACAATATTTCATTTTCAACTGTGTCAATTTCTTTTGAGCAGTACTTAGTTCAGACAAGCCTAAGCAAACAGTGTAGACCCATATCGGCCCTATAGAATGCAATGTCTGATCAGTATCTAAACAGTTTGGCACTCATCAAATGATTTTAGATGAATCAACAGATAGTTAAATGGAGAAGTATGGTAAGGAATTATGGTGGACAAATATTTAGGGTGAAATTATGCTAAGTTGGTTTGATAAATACATCCTGAAACTTGGTCAGTGTGACTTATAAAAGCAAGCTAGGTGAGAAACCTGCCTACCATATCACATGTACAGAACAGACATTGACGAGCCTGTTCATCCTAGTAAGCTGCAACAACTGTACATTGTTAAGCAAAAAATGAAAAACACATTTGTAAGCAAAAAAGGAAAAACACATTTGTATGCAAACAGCCAACATCCAGCTAAGCCTCTGCCTTCCTGCATTTGGATCATGATGTTCCTTTTTTTGTCATTAGAGTCTACTGTAATTTGATTTTCTTCAGGCAAACAAAAGCCTTGATTAGTCTAAATGCACAAGCTGATCTGGGTTTTAAAATATTTAAATATCTGCATATGCATCAAGTATACAATGTGCATCACACAGCTCAAACAACAACAAAAAAACAACAACAAAAAAACAACAACAACAAAAAGCAACAGAAATTTACCTCCAAATAAGTAAGCTAATGTCAGGGCAAAGCTCCAGGGAGAACTTCTCCTGTCTAATGAGTAAAATACAATCAATTTCTATTTCTGTTCATCGCACAATCTGATAATTTAAAGAAATAAACACACAAGAACCTCATCATAACATGGTTTATAAGAACACCATTTTGGATACAAAATCATCACAAAAACATGCCTATATAATTTTGACCCCCTTTAACCTAACTATTATAAAGTAAAACTGGGGTTTACAGGGATACACATTATTTTTCTTATTTCTGCTAAAAACTTAGATTGTTGGTACTCATTAGAACCGCCTTGGCAAGGCAGTTCTAACAAGTACCCACAATCTATGTTTTGAGCAGCAATATGAAAAATATCAGAGTTTTTTATCTGAAAATTTTCAGTTTTTGGAGGTGAAATTTTCTTTATATTTGAATAGGAGTGTTTTCGTAATGTGGTTTAAAGATGTACACCAAAATAGTTGTATCCAAACAATAATATATAGAATATATACATATAAATGGTCATTTTTTTATGTAATCCATACATTTTAGTATAAAAAATGACCATAAGCAAAACACAAATGCATAGATTGTATAGAAAAATGACATTTTTGTTTGGATATTACACAACTGTTTAGTTTTTTTTTTTCTTTTTTTTTTTTTAAGTTGGGGTATTCTGATTTGTCATTACAAAAATTGTGCACCCTTTCTGAATATTGAATAAATTAGTACATATATTGTGGCCTATACTATAATTTTTATTAATCAAGAAATTTCATACTGGCCAAGTTACAGGGTGTAGGCCACCGAAAGACCTTGGGCCAATACAGCAGACTGAGGTTCTATAACTGGGCCAATATGACATTTCCTGATTTATTACAACTGTATTAACAAGAACAGTGTTTTTAGAAAAAACACGTCCCCACCCTCCAAGCTCCCCCCTACCTCCACCATTCTAAGGAACACGCCAACCTTGAAAACAAAGCCAAAGTCACCAAAATCTGACAAACACGAATGTACCATATTCGACCTAATTACCGTACTGTGCGCTTAGGTTTTTTTCAAAATTACTGGAAACACTCAGTTGTGGTAAAATATGTATCTACCTACTAAGGATACACTATAAAAAAAGATTAGAAAAGGACTTAATTTGACGATAATTATGCGATTTTTTCTATTTTGTATATAAAGGCATGTGTTGTCGGTACTCATTTGAATTGCATCGGCATATGTTGTGGGTACTCATTTGAATTGCATCAACAAGTTGATGCAATTCAAATGAGTACCCACAACATATGCCTTTATAAAGAAGTAAAGAAACAGTACACTATCTGAAGACTACGGAATTTCTTGACTGTGCGCTTATAGGGGTATGTGCGGTAATTAGAACGAGCATGGTATGTCCCACTTTTATATTGATGCAAGTTTGATATTTACCCTACCGGTATATATTCTGACACCTTAACACTTCCCATACTTGTCCTAAAAATTTCAACATTTTACTACCTCCTGATGTATCCAAAACTGCTAGATAAGTAGTAGTGTAGACCTTGATTAGATACTATGTTCTGTGGCATCTGATCTGGGTCTATACCGTTTGCTCAGACTTGTCTGTCTCAATACTTAAATTAGGGTATTTAGATTAGTTTAACATTCCAAACTGAAGGGAAATGCAAGGTAAATAAAGAAGGTATCTGAGATGAAAAGTCTTGAGAAATCACATATTTTGATGTAAATTTGGTCAAAATCAGATAAAAGCTATTAAGGAAGTTAAAGAGGCTTAAAGATTTCAAAATTATCATCACATGTGTAGCCATCTTGAAGGTTCTAAACCTTTTATAATATTAAATAAAATCTTTATTCAGATAAAAATAATGCAGTTTTCAAGCAAAATCCATAACTGCCTAGGGAAGAAGTTATATATACAAATATAGAGGCTGAATATTGTTGCAAATTTTATTATTTTTGGTTTTGCATATTTTATTAAGACTTTATCACATCATAAAGCCTAATTAACATTACAAAAACATGCCTATTCGAATATATCCAGAATGTTACCACCAAAAAGTGAAAACTTTAAGATGAAAAATTCTGATATTTTTCAAGATTGTGGGTATGCTTTAGAACCACCTCAGCGAGGTGGTTCTAAGGCGTACCCATAATCTATGTTTTTTGAGCATAAATAAGAAAAATCATCCATACTCCTGTAAACCCCAGTTTTACTGTATAAAATTGGGGTTTAAGGGGGTCAAAATTATATGGGCATATTTTCGTGATGTAACTTTTCAAAATGGTGGTACACATAAAAACAGTATTGATGTCTTCAACCCTTAATAACTGACTTATTTTATCAAATTTGCATCAAAATACACTCTACACCAACACTGCTTTTCCCTTTAAATGTCTGATTAATTACTTAGATATTTCGTTAAACTATCAACACTTTGTAAAAGTAGTCCCAGGCTGATACAGTCTGTAAAAGAATACTGACATACCTTTGTATAATTTTAATATACTTCTTGGAATTTGTCTCAGCAATATGCTATTATTTACATTTCTTTCCACCTGCAAATAAAACAAAAGGATGTTCCCCGTGGGAAAAAAAATATTGTTCCTGATACATATAGCAAAAACCCAGTCTGCGTATTCCAATATATATATATTGAACGAGTCTAATTTCAATTTTATGTATGTCAGGCTATGTTAGTGGAAACCCTGATCAGATGCTACATTTTGCAACATCCAATCTGGGTTTGTCTGCACTGTTTGCCAATTACCCTTTTAGAGATCTCCAGACAAATTGGTTAATGCATACTCAGAATAAATGTACTGCTAAAAAAAAAATTCATTACCAAAATAAACATTTTTCTGAAGCTAAATGTGTTTACCCTAAATATTTGGATAGCCATGCCCAAGTAAAACATGTAGACTCAGAAAAATGTGATCCTCAAGCAGCAGTCTGATGTGGGTCTGCACAGATTGCCATTCATCCAACTTTTCAGACAAATCATCAGGCAGTCAAACAGACTTGTTTGATTTAAGGACAAGTGTGGTAGGGGATTATGGTGTCTGAATAGTTATGGGGAATTACAGCATCTATCTTAACCTTAACTTTCAGTGTTCTCTAGGCAAAATCACATTTGTTTCCATGTTTCTTTTTTTTTTTGTTGTTTTTTTTTTTTCAATTTTTTTTTTCCCAAAAGGCTATATTTTGTTAAGAACAGATATTCTGAATAGAAAATGCTATTTTCTGGGCAGGACAAGGATAAGTAAACATAAAGCCCACTAGTTTATCTGTTGCTCACCTGTCAAAAAACATTTATATGTGAATGTTTAAAAAAATAAAAAAGGTTTATCTTAATCAAAATGAAAGAGCATCTTCACTTAGAAAGCATACACAACAATTATAGTTACGGTAGATCTTCTATCCATATTGCTAAGAGACTCTTCAAGATCTGGACAGTATGTCAGCAAGCTAACACAAACGGACCAGACCTACAGTTGGGTTCCCCATCAAAGAGGTGCAGAAGTATTTTCTATAATGACTCAGACATCAATCATGTTCCTCATTTGGTTTCTGTTATTCATAAGAAACTTATTAAGCAAACCTACTTACCTTTCTTACATTGTTGGCCTAAATGAATGTAAAATAAAGTACAAAATAAACAACTGAGTAACAAGGTATATAAACATGAACTTCTATATAACATAGTTCATTATAGCACTGTCTTGGATATCAAATGATTTAAAGATGGACTAAAACATTGTTGTGCCCGAACAAAAATTTCTTGTTTGCTAATTTCGTCCAGGGTACTGAAGGTTAACCATAATTAGCAAAAGTATCTTATACTGAACATTTCACTTTACATCTACATTTGTCATCCCTTTAACAGTATGCTGAATTTTATATATTTACAGATCACACTTCAAATGAACTTCTTTATAATGAAATTCACCATCCTCGCATATAATGTCCCCTTTTTTTCTCAATAAATGAAGCATTTCTTTTTATGATTGTGTGTCAAAAACCATAGAAACAATTAGGGAAACATATTGCTTTATTAAATGACCCACTGCAAAAAGGCCAAGCTTAACTTTGTGCAAGCTCATTAGAGAAGTCCAAAAGTTGAAAGCTTAAACTTTAACCTGCTGACTAGGAATAAAAGCAGATAACATTTAAAAAGTATTTTTGCTATTTTTCACAGAAATCTAGTTTGACATTCTATAGCTCTGAAAAAAAAAATTCTGACATGGAAATATTTGCCTCCCTCCTCATTTGGGGCTACCCAAAAAGGAAAGGATTTGCTCCTTCTAGGAGAGAATGCTTGCCTTAAAGAGCAGCCCTATGAATCAAAATACTAGGGGTGCAACTTGCTGTCTGCAAATGTTATCTCTTTTACAAAATGAAAAATGGCAGCAAAACCTTTCAGTTGTATCCAGTCACCTTAATCATGTACCATAGCTTACCACAGAAGTAGAAATTACCATAGCTTACCATAGATTTAGAAATCAAAGCACTGACAGCACTTGTAGGTCTACGAGAGTAAGCTGGGAAAATGGTCCTGAATGGGAAATTATGACTGTTTCATTTCACCCTTAACTTCTTCTAATTTAAGCAACCAGGGCAGACCCTGTTTAGATGCCGTGTTCTGCGGTGTTTGATCTGGGTCTGCACTGTTTGCCAATGTCCCAGTCCAGGTTTTACAGATAACCCTCTTGACAAGGCACTGACCTCACAGTGACAAGAATAGTGGGCTATAATAACCGTAACCCAGGTTTCCTACTAACGTGTAGTTTGATTTCACTGGTCACTGATAACCACGTGAACAAAAACCTTAAGGAAATTTTGGTGTATGTGTACTTTGGCTCAATTGTGAACAATTGCCCAAAAAATGCTGTTTGTACCACCTACCTGGCTATGGGTAAACTACAGCTTTTCTCTGAGACTTTTGAAAATAATTGTGAGTTACATAACTTTGCCGGCAAAAAGATGGATCCAAACATGAAAGCCGAGCACACCTTTTTGAAGACTATGCATTCTCCTACAGCACTGGATGAATATCAACTAAATTTGTTGGATACCATCCCAATGTACTAGTCATGCAACTTAATATTAATTTCTAATTTTGACCCCACCCAGACACAGATAGATAGGTAGAGTACAAAAAAGTCAAGAAAGCATGTGAATTTCAAGACAGCCTGCCATTAACCAAGAAATCTACGTTTTTCCTAAAATAATTGAATGTTATTACCTCTATAGTCCAAGTCATCTTCTCATCACAAACATCTTTTCTCACAGTACCTATCACTTCTGTAAGTTGACCAATCTCAACCATTTTTGTCAAATCATCTGAAACAAGTATTTCAATTACTTTTTATAATTATAGTCAAAATTACTCAGACCCGATTCTTGAGATAACAAGCTACTTTAGAAATAAATTTTATTGTATATTTTTCATCTTCTTTATTTTTATTTTTCTTTAATGCTTAGCATTCTGTGCAAGATGTTCAGCAAATCGAAATATTTTTTCTTATTTTTTCCCAGAAAACCGGTTTTGACATTTCATGCAAATTGTCTCGTCAAAGCCTATTTCCTGGGGAAAAAAAAAAGGAAATAAATATCATCAATTTGTTGTCTGCTGAGTTAGCCCAGAGAGTGGTAAAGGTCAAGGGAATTGGTTTAAACATTATTTTATTTTTATAAACTGAGAAACACAAGAGGGAAAACCTGCGTTATTTCAAACAGAGAAGAAAGACTACAGATATTTGCAAAAACAGTCCATTCAAACCGGTTAGTCCTTATTATTATTATTTTCAATTGTTACACGAAAATAAGAATAAGCTCAGCGTATGCAACAAGGAGGAAAGTACTTATTTTTGCAGATTTGATGAACTACCATATTGTCATCATTGAGAACACTCAAGCACAATATTTTGATAACCAGACAAGAAATTGTACGCAAATGTTCTCAGCAAAGTTTGCCAATATAAATGCCTTGTTTCTTGCTACATATGCTGAGCCTATCCTGGTTTTTGTCAGAAAAACAAAATAGCAAACAAGCACAATTTACCATTTGTAAGGGCCCTTTTTGCAATAATCTATACCCATTTTCACTGTTATATATGATATAGGTTATACCCCCTGAACAGGGCTCGGGAAATATTGAAAAATGAATTGGTCCAGCCAATGACTTCATCACCTAACTAATTTCCATAGGAAAAAAAATTTGATACGAGGGTCCTGCAAAAAGTTTTGTCACTGGGTTTGGATTACTTCAGTGCTATGTTTTATCAAATATATTTTTATTACAAACCTTCAAAGTGTTCCCCCTTTACTGAAACACATTTTTGTAACCTTTTTACCCAGTCGCGAAAAGCAGATAAATAGTCTTCTTTTGGTATCTCTTGGAGACACTGATAAATAGTGCTGCCAAGAGAACTTCTAGATGTATACTTATTTCCAGAAAGCCTTTTTTTAAGCCTTGGAAATAAAAAAAAGTCACAGGGACTCAGGTCAGGTGAATAAGGTGGATGGTTTAAAACTTTCACCTTTTCAGAAGCCAAAAAAGACTTAACAGCCTCACACTTATGAGAGGTGTTGTCATGTAAAAGGTGGACTCTTGACCATCCTTTGCTTGGTCGTTTCTTACTGTAAAACTCTTTCACTTTCTTCAGTACAGAATTCTTGTAGAATCGGCCAGTGACTGTATGACCAGATGGACAAGGCACTTGAATGACTGGCCCACTTGAATTAAAGAAAATTGCGTACAACATCTTTTTCGAACTTATGGTTCTCTTAGCAATACATGGGCATTTTTTATCTTTTCTCTTCCATTGCTTATTATTAGCCCTTCTTTGTGGCTCAAACATGTGTACCCAGTTTTCATCAATTGTTAGCAAGTTAGAAATAACCCGACTAATACAGCCTTTGTATGTTTTCAAAAGTTCCCGGGCACATTTAAGGCTTTAATTTGTGTCTTTTGCTCTTCAGTGAGCAAATGAGGTACCCATCTAGCCCAAACGCTTTTTCAGAATTGTTTTTGCGCATTGCCTTCTGATATGCCAGTACAACTAGCTATATCTTTGACAGACAATCGCGCATCCTGTTCGACCACAATCTTTACAGCAGTGATGTTAGCCTTGGTAACAGAGGTTTTAGGCCTTCCAGGTTGGGTATCATCTTCAACAGAAAATTTCCCAGCTTTAAAAGCTTTAACCCACCTAAAAACTGTGCGCATTGAAATGGTCTGAGGTCCATATAAATTCATTAAATATCTGCTTTGAATCTATATTAAGCATAATGCGGCATTTAATATAGCTACGAATTTCAGTCTTCTGGTCCATGTTCCAATGTAACAAGTAAATTGGTCAGTGTATCTATTTTAATTTGATCAGTTGCAAGGATCATTTTCTGGCGCGATTTCGCGATATTCTCGCATTTTTTTGCAAGAAATCGCATCAAAATTCCAGGAGTGAGAAAAAAAATCGCACGCTGAATTTTTCTCATTTCACGCCGTTAAGTTCCCATTTTGCACATGCGGTTCATTTCGAGACTATCGGACTGTTCTGTTTGACCGGTTTCTGAATTATTGTGGCGCCAAAATTCATTACACATACGAACGCAGGTAACCATTCATTAATCTGTATCATTGAAAAGCTTTATCGTAAAAACTCATTGTCGGTCTCTGGTTTAAGTAAGCGTTTATTTGATCGCTACCTCGAGTCAGCAAAAACATGTCCGCCGACTCGGAAAAAAAAAAAAGAAAGAAAATTAACCGACCCGAAGCCGTCCAGTCGGGATGGCAACATGTTAAAGTATCTTGTTCGAGCACAACTCAGCTGGACAGAAGCGGCCACGCTCTCCTCTCCTGATTCGGATGACGATCTCGGATCAAACACAAGACCGAGCTGAGCTTGATGAATAACAAGCCCATGAAGCCCTTATTCAGCCGTTTGCATTTTATTACGAGCCAGGCATAACGAGTAAGAAATGAAAGTGAAACCAGCAACAAGCTTTAAAATTATTTACAGTATTAGTTGATAACAAAAAATAAGAAAATGTGCAAGACAGAAAAATAAATGTTAATCAGTGATTTATTTACAGTTTGATTTTATTCAGTCTCAATTGAAATTCCATAAGTCCTGTGAGAAAATCATGAATCTGTAATATATTTTAGAGCAGATATATACTGTTTTTTTGTGAGTTCAGGGACACTTTTATAAAATTTGTGAGTCCTAGAGAAAAATTATGAGTATATGAATTGGAACTCCCAGGTAAAAAAAATCATTGGATAATGTCACAAAATCCCAGAGAAATAATTCCTGAAGAATTTCTGAAACAAATCCTTTGAATTGCAGTTTCTGATCCCACAATTTAAAGTCCCTGAATTCAGAGTTTAATTCCAGAATTAATGAAACATTGAAGTAATCCAATAAAAAATGAAAGTGTACAAAGATGCTCATATGAAAATCTTCTCTCCTTATATAATATCAAAGAACATTCTAAAGAAAAAATAGAGTACTAGAGGCATCACTTATTTTCCCAGTATTTGTCAAGAAAAATTTAAATGTTCTGTGACATGCCAAAAATCGCTTAATCTAGACTATTCCATTTGGAAATTCTAAAAAGAATATAAACAACTTGTTATTTAAACATGATTTTCCAGAAAGTTCAAAATTTATATATAAACACTTGCAGTAAACATGAAAATAATGATACTTAAAATAATCAAACACCCTATATATAACAATTTTATTAACCTGATTTAGAGTACATTACAAAATAAGCAATAATAATACTTATACATACAATTCTGATACAAAATCTGGCCTTTACAAAAAAAAAAAAAAAAAAAAAAAAATCTCACTCAGTTTGTCCGAGTGAGCGAAAAAAAAATCTCACTGAATTAGAAAATCTCTCACTGTTTTTGTCCAAATGGGATTTTTTCTCTCACAAAAATCTTGGGCCAGAATAATCCCTGCAGTTGGAAAGCAATTTGCACAAAATAAACGAGTATCGTTAGCTATTCAACACACCATTCAAGTGCAGTGAAGCATTTTAAAATATACCTGGGATAAAACTAAGGAAGCCTATTAGTGACAGAACTTTTTGCACGACCCTCGTACCTGTCACAAAAACTAATGACAATAAGCGAAGTCCTATGAATTAATCCTGATTTCCATATAATGGTCGTACATAGTTGTGTTTGGTGGAGTTCTTGGTTTCAAACATTTTAAGATGTTTAGCTAGAACATGTTCGTAGGCAAAGCTGACATAATAGAAGACATTATACTTGATTGACAGGTGGACAGGGGAGACAACCTGATATGGCTGAGAGTATAATTACCGGGACCATATACAAGACAAGACAAGACTCCAGGACAAGAATTGTTGTTTGCGCTACCTATTATGTAAAATGGGAAAGAAAAAAAATAAAAATACGAAATGTACAAAGTTTTTCCCTTTATAAGTCTATGGGAGCTATTGAGCCCTTGGGTGTGGCCAATTTGGACCCCAGGGGCATGGTTGGCAGGATATATGTAGGTGACCACTTAACGTTGCTACATACTAAATATCTAAGCTCTGGGCCTTATGGTTTCAGAGAAGAAGATTTTTGAAGAAGATATTGAGGGGAAACAAAATTCTGACTATAATCAAGGGCCATTACTTTGTCGTTAATTTGCGAAAATTGAGGGGTAACAATCCCAACCTAGAACTGGTTAAGTTCAATGCATGTACTAAATTTCATCAAATTCCATTGATTCTTCACAAGATATTGAGCAGAAATGAAATTTTGACAATAACAAGGGACACAACTGTGTTGTATAGCTATAACTGTGTTGTAACGCATAACAAGCTAAACAACCTAGATCTGGTCAACATCAATGCATCTGCAAAATTTGGTCCAATTCCATCAATTTGTTCTCAAGATATTGAGTGGAAAAGAAAGCCTTACGATAATCAATAGCCACAACTCTGATGTAAATATGTGAAACATGACACCTAATAATCCAAACCTAGATCTAGTCAACATCAATGCATATGCAAAATTGGTCTAATTCCATTATTTGGTTCTTAAGATATTGAGCGGAAACAAAATTCTGACCATAATAAAGGCCATAATGGTGTAGTAAATTTGCAAAAGTTAACAAGTAACAATACAAACATCTCGTTAAGGTCAATGTATATGCAAAATTATATCAAATTCTACTGATTCTTTCACAAGATATTGAGTGGAAATGAAATCCTGACAACAGCCAAGGGCCATAACTGTGTTGTATATTTACAGAAATACTCCCAACCTAGATCTGGTCAACATCATTGCATATGCAAAATTTGGTCTATTTCCAATGATTTGTTCTCCAGGGCATAGTTGTTCAAAACTAAAGATGTCATTAGTTAATGTATCGCTAAAACTTTGATCATTAAATAAAACTTTTATCATTAAATATGGCATATACATATGCTAATATTTTTGCTGAAAAAATGTGAGTAGCTTTTGCTACTAACATTTTTTTCAGCAAAAATACCTGTGAATTTGATGTTAACTAGAACAGTTAACATTTTGACCACTAACGAGCTTGTTAAGCTAACGATGCTCTGAACAACTGGGCCCAGATATTTAGCAGAAACTTAAGTCAGAATCATGGAATCACGATCAGATACCATTCAAATCTTAAGAAAATATATACACTTTCAGTGGCGGCAACTGTCAAATAGTTTTTGATTCCCTTTTGAAATGGGGTCTACTCTAAAAGGAAGGAATTTGCTCCAAAGGGGAGTAAATTCTTTCCTTTTAAAGCATACACCTTCTCAGAAAGGGAAGAATATGCGGAAAAGCAAACAGGAAGCTACAAAGTGATTTTCTTTGTGAAAAATGACGGAAATTTTACCAAGTTTATCTAGTCCCCTTAAGGTGCGTGCATACACTGGAAACATTTTGCTGCCATTTTGCAAACGGAAAAAAAAACCAAAAAACTTCTGCATACAAAAAGATGCCCCTCAATCAAGGCATTCTGGAAGAATAGAGCTTTAAAAACTTTTAACATAAAACCTTTATAGCAAATTAAAGGGAAAGGCAACAATCACTGTGTCTGGACTATAAGACCTTATCAGAACATTCATTTTGATGCAAATTTGATCAGAATTGGACAATAATAAGAAAGTTATTGGGATTTGAAGGTTTTAAAGTTGCTTTTATGGGCTTTGCCATTTTGAACATTTAACCCATTGTAGACTGAATGAACTCACCCACACTATATACTGGAAGATTCTAATTTCAATTTTAGGTATGTCAGGCTATGTGATTTAGTTAATCTGAGAGAAAAATGGTTGAACTATTTGCAAACAGTGGGGGACCCTGATCAGACGCAGCATTCTGTGGCATCTGATCTGGGTCTGCACAGTTTGGCAGTAAACTTTTTAGGGATTTCCCAACTACAATGGGTTAATGAGAATTTATGATGTCACAGAGCCTTTATTAAACATGCAAAACTAATAAAATGAGCCAGTGCACCACAAAACCTGCAAAATGGCATGTGTGCCCAGCGAAGACTCAGATCAGCCTGGGCATCTGCCCAGTCTGATAAGAGTCTTTGCTGTCCACATGAAGAAGCTTGGGTCCTTAGGTACCCATTGGGTGCACAGTACAGACTGATTAGACTGGGCAGATAATCAGGCTGATCTGAGTCTTTGCTGGGTACACATGCCATTTTGTAGGTTGTGTCGTACTCTGGCTCAAATAATATATGCAATAATAATATCTCTTTATTTGTGTAGATAGTTTCTTCTCTAGATGTTTATTGATTTTGCTTGATAACTACACTGTTTTCTGTCAGAAAGAAGGCTTTATTTAATATTTTAAAATATCATAAACCTCATTAGATATTCAAAATGGCAGCAACATTCAGAACAAAATCTTTAAATATCATTAACTTTCTTAGTTTTATTGTAATTGATATCAAATTTGCATCATAACGCATGGGTTGTCAAAATCTTTCATCCAAAGTCTATCATGTCTTTGTCCTCAAGGTCACTGAAAAAAAAAAAATGAACTAGTATCTACAATCAATCCAAGTATCAGCTGTATCCATTTAAAATCTTTAAGATATAAACCTAAACATTTGTAGAATCAAACCAAGGCCAGTGCCAAAGCCTAGGGTAGTGCAATAATTCTTCCTGTGCTTTTGTACAGGTGAGCTAAATAAAAGCATAAATCTAAATTTCACCTCTTACATAGACTGGTATTGCCTGCCCTCTAGTTGTCTGGGCTGTCTTCAGTGAACCAAAGCATCTCTCTAAGGGTACAATTTCTGCTATAAGCCTATCTGAAATTGAATAAATGCCCATAAAAATTGTCAAAGATAATCTGGCAAAAGGCAGACTTCATCTGAAACTGAATGAAAGATAATTTATCGAAAAACTTCAGGGTTAATTATTTAAACTAGCATTCTGCTCCTGCAGAAGAGATAGTTCAGCTGAACTTTTACTTTTAAATACATGTAATGTCAGATTTTTGAAGAATCGAACAAACAAAAAAATAAAGAAATCAGAACCAGTGAAATACACATTGTATAAATACACATACAATGTGTATATCAGATTTACCTGAAGTATTTAAATAGGCAGGCTTAGCAGACTGCAGCATCTAATCAGGAGGTACATTGTTGCCACATCATCATAATAACCCAAAGTATCAGAAAAAATAGGCCTTTGCAAACAGTGTGCATCCCATCAGTCCAATCAGGATCTCTACCAGTCAATGTACACCTTCTACTAGGTGGCCCATAGCTTTTGATGACTTTGGCCAATTTTATTGTTTACACAAAACATCAGGTGTTTCACATATTGAGATAATAGGGGATACCTTTTGTATAAGTCATAAGTACTCAAATTATTTGGACAGACAGGCCTGAGCAAACAGTGTACACCCAGATCAGATGCCATGGAACATGGTGTCTGTTCCAGGCTTACACTATTTGCCAGTTATCCAGCAGTTTTTGGACACATAAACAAATTTTAAAAGTGGTGAAGAACTAAGGTGCCTAAATACTTAGCGGAAATATAGTAACACAAGAATGGAAGAACATAAATAAAAACATGAAACAATAATACCCCGCCAATATTGTGTGATGGGCAGATAACTCTGTCAAAAACTGACCAAATTTTTACCATTAGCAATCCCAAACCTGATCTCCATAATATTTATGCATGTATCAAGCTTGGTGAAAATTGATTGATATATGTATTCAAGTTATCGGCCGGAAACAAAAATACAGATATGGGGCTGACAAATAACTCTGTCAAAAATTGATGAAATTTGCCTAATAGCAATCCCAAACTAAATCTTCTCAACATCAAGACACATACCAAGTTTGGTGAAAATCAATTGATATTTACTCAAGTTATCATCCTGAAATGAAAATATGGACATGTGGCTGGCAGATAACTCAAAAATTGACAAAATTTGCACATTATAGTTCCAGATCCCTCATCCCTGATATACATGTGTACCAGTATACAAATTTAAATAAAATCCATCAAAAACTATTCAAACTAGAGAGTGGTAACCAAGCGCTGATGGATAAACAGGCATACAGACAGATGGATGGACTCATGGACCTATACTAGAAGGGGAAAACATAATACCCCACACTATCCTGTGGCAGGGTATTAAAAAATGCATAATTCAAAACATTGGGCCTTATGCCATAAGCAGGCAACAAAAACCCTGATCAACCTGCATAGGCTGCTCTGGGTCTTCAATGCCCACTTACAGAATAATCAGATTTTATATAATATACTAACAAACAATAACAGAAGGTTCTGATCAGATATAGCTAATGCAAACAATAATCTGAGCTTTCACTGGTCTCTTTTCCGGCAAGGCATATCATTTATAAATATGTGCAGTACCAATGCCAGACAAGTGGGAGAATCCATCAAATGCTTGCTTTTAACGTTTAGCACTCTGGGTAAAAATTTCAATAGACAACAATTTGAAATATTTTTCTTATTTTTCTTTGACAGAAAAAAGGTTTTAACATTTCATGCAAACTGTCTTCACTGAAGACAATTTGCATGAAATGTCAAAACTTGTTTTCTGGGGAAATATGAAAATACCATCAATGTGTCATCTGTTGAATTAGTCCAGAGAACGGTAAAAATTATATATCAGGGCCCAGTTGTTCATTACATAACAAAGTTGTTAGCTAATGTGACATTAAAGTACCAGTCTTTAAATATGGCAAATACATGTACATTGATATTTTTTGTTGAAAAAAATGTGAGTAGCTTTTGTATTGCAAAAGCTACGCACATTTTTGCAGCAAAAATATCAATGTATCTGAAAATACCTAAGCTACAACAGTTAATGAGTTTGTCATAAACAAGCTCATTAAGCTAACAATGCTTTGAACAAATGGGCCCTGGTGCAAACTGGGAAAGCCCTGTTCTGACGCACAGGTTGGTTTCAAAACCATTACTGTTGAAATTAGTAAGAAGGTACACAGGCCTTCTTTTAAGACTCGGCCTAAAATTTATGGGATACCTGATAAAATCCGGCTTGACTTTTCTTCTATTAAAGTGGTGAGACAGAATGAACAGGTAAAATCCTTCCTGAAATTATCAAAGAATAGTTTTACTATACTAACCTATTACTGTATTTACTCTTAGTATTAGGACCTTAAGTCATTACCATACTTGTCCTAAAACAGGGATCATTTTCTGGCGCGATTTCGCGATATTCTCGCATTTTTTTGCAAGAAATCGCATCAAAATTCCAGGAGTGAGAAAAAAAATCGCACGCTGAATTTTTCTCATTTCGCGCCGTTAAGTTCCTATTTTGCACATGCGGTTCATTTCGAGACTATCGGACTGTTCTGTTTGACCGGTTTCTGAATTATTGTGGCGCCAAAATTCATTACACATACAAATGCAGGTAACCATTCATTAATCTGTATCATTGAAAAGCTTTATCGTAAAAAACTCATTGTCAGTCTCTGGTTTAAGTAAGCGTTTATTTGATCGCTACCTCGAGTCAGCAAAAACATGTCCGCCGACTCGAAAAAAAAAGAAAGAAAATTATCCGACCCGAAGCCGTCCAGTCGGGATGGCAACATGTTAAAGTATCTTGTTCGAGCACAACCCAGCTTGACAGAAGCGGCCACGCTCTCCTCCCCTGATTCGGATGACGATCTCGGATCAAACACAAGACCGAGCTGAGCTTGATGAATAGCAAGCCCATGAAGCCCTTATTCAGCCGTTTGCATTTTATTACGAGCCAGGCGTAACGAGTAAGAAATGAAAGTGAAACCAGCAACAAGCTTTAAAATTATTTACAGTATTAGTTGATAACAAAAAATAAGAAAATGTGCAAGACAGAAAAATAAATGTAAACGGTACCTTTCAAGATAATCAGTGATTAATTTACAGTTTGATTCTATTCAGTCTCAATTGAAATTCCATAAGTCCTGTGAGAAAATCATGAATCTGTAATATATTTTAGAGCAGATATATACTGTTTTTTTGTGAGTTCAGAGACTCACTTTATAAAATTTGTGAGTCCTAGAGAAAAATTATGAGTATATGAATTGGAACTCCCAGGCAAAAAAAATCATTGGATAATGTCACAAAATCCCAGAGAAATAATTCCTGAAGAATTTCTGAAACAAATCCTTTGAATTGCAGTTTCTGATCCCACAATTTAAAGTCCCTGAATTCAGAGTTTAATTCCAGAATTAATGAAACATTGAAGTTATCCAATAAAAAATGAAAGTGTACAAAGATGCTCATATGAAAATCTTCTCTCCTTATATAATATCAAAGAACATTCTAAAGAAAAAATAGAGTACTAGAGGCATCACTTATTTACCAGTATTTGTCAAGAAAAATTTAAATGTGCTGTGACATGCCAAAAATAGCTTAATCTAGACTATTCCATTTGGAAATTCTAAAAAGAATATAAACAACTTGTTATTTAAACATGATTTTCCAGAAAGTTCAAATTAATATATAAACACTTGCAGTAAACATGAAAATGATACTTAAAATAATCAAACACCCTATATATAACAATTTTATTAACCTGATTTAGAGTACATTACAAAATAAGCAATAATGATACTTATACATACAATTCTGATACAAAATCTGGCCTTTACAAAAAAAAAAAAAAAAAATCTCACTCAGTTTGTCCGAGCAAGCGAAAAAAAAAAAATCTCACTGAATTTGAAAATCTCTCACTGTTTTTGTCCAAATGGGATTTTTTCTCTCACAAAAATCTTGGGCCAGAATAATCCCTGCTAAAATATGAAAAAGTCTATTTTACTACCTGCTGATGTGTCTAAAATAGTGCCAGATGAGTGGCAAACAGTGTAGACCCTGATCAGACACCTTGGTCTGCAGCATCTAATCTGGGTCTACACTGTATGCTCATGCCTGTCTGTCCCAATATTTAGTGATATTACTGTAGATCAGATAGGTCTGACAAAATAGGACAGACCATGAGCAGATACTGCAGAATGCACTATTTGCCAGGGCCCGGTTGTTCAAAACAAACAATATCATTAGTTAACATATCATTAAAACTTTGATCATTAAATATGGCACATACCCTAATATTTTTGCTGTAAAAATATGAGAAGCTTTTGCATTTGCAAAAGCTACTCACATTTTTTCAGCAAAAATACCTGTGAATTAAATATTGTACTCACTAGAACAGTTAACATTTTGACCACCAACAAGCCCATTAAGCTAACGATGCTTTGAACAACTGGGCCCAGGTTGTTAAATTGACTTGTTCAATATTTGGAACAAGTATAGTAAGGGGATAAGAAGTCCCAAAATTTTGGGTAAATATTGAAGTTATTTACAGCTTTTGACTCAGTAAAGATTGCGGAAACAGTTCATAATAAAAGAAGTTTTCTGTTTCAACCAAATCTACTGTATATTGGCCATGCCATGCAAAAACTTGTCTTTGGGCATACGCATATAGTGACGGCCAGATCAACCTGCGCGTGTGTGCAGTCTGATCAGGCCCTTTGCTGTTTGCTAACAGAATCATTAGATATAACAGAATGTATGGTGAGCAGAAGCAAGGAGGATACTTTGCACATGCACAATATTGAAAATATTGTGGAAAAGAGGAGAAATTGCTCCTTAGGAGCAATTTCTCCTCTTTTCCACAATATTTTACTACCTGCACATGCTAAAAGGACCCTTTTTTGCTTGACATCAGTTTTCGCGAAAACTGCAGGACTGTCTGACAAAACCGGCAAATTTTTGTTTAGTCCTGCAAAAATTTTCGGCCTGTCTGACAGCTGTCCTGCAAACTTTCAATTGCCAAAAAAATGTCTATTATTAAAAATAATAGACATTTTTTTTCATTTTTGAAAAATTTCATTCACATTTTTGGGTAAAAAGGCACTAAATCAGTATCATCTGAGCACTAAAATTATATTTTCTAATGCTAAGTTGTTATCAGTTGAAACCAAAATTTGTCTGTCCTGTAGATTTTCCCTCTGTCCTGGAGAAAATTTCTGTCTGACTGACAGATGTCCTGTAACACTTCAAATGTTTTCGTGAAGACTGTGACATGGCCCATATAATGTATTCTATTAAGAACATGAAATAAATTATGCTAAAGGAAAAACTGAAGAAAAGGCATCTGTACACAGCAATGAAGCTGCAGTATCAGAAATGGTACTGTAATCACCAACATGTTTAGACATACAATACGGTGAATGTTCTAAAATTCTGTACACTTTATTCCGCACTTTTTTGGCCTAAATTTTGCTTCTTATGCAGTTGTTTCTAAAAATACTTAGTGGGATGGCAATCAGCATAAATCCAGATCAGACTGCTTGTGTAGACCCTGATCAGACTGCTCCTTCAGAAGCAGTCAGATCTGGGTCAACACTTTTTGCATATGCTATTTTATCAGAAACTTTGGTGTACAAAATTTTGGAACATTTACTGTAATTATGATAACTAATAGAAACCATAAGTATTGTAAAATTTGAATAAGTTTCTTTGACTATCCAGTGATCTGCTTAAATAGTGCTAGCTGTATGGCTGTCCGAAAAGAGCCATTTAACCTGGTTCTGTTGCTCAGGCATGCCTGTTAAAACATTTACAGTATATGTAATATCACCTTTCAACAAGTTATGGTAAATGTCCTATAATTTTGAACACTTTATTCAATGTTTTTTTGGCCTAAATTTTGATTTTTATGCAGTTAATACTTGAAGCACTTAGTAGAATGGCAAACAATGGAGAACCTGATCAAACTGCACGTTCAGGAGTGGCCAGATCTGGATCTGCACTGTTTTCATATGCCATTTTATCAGAAAGTTTTGTGACGAAACTTTAGGACATTGACGAAACTTCAGCTTAACAGCTGACCAATATCTACAGATAATATGTGATATGTCCTGATTCTTCTTCTTTTTTTCTTTTTTTTACAAAGAATTCAAGCTCTATTTTTTAGAAGGAAAACAAAAATGAAGAGAGTTTTGAATGAAATGCTTTTTAAGTCCAACTTTCTGGTAGAAATAAGCAAAATATTTAAACCCTGGTCCTGCTGGTCCAGGATATGCCCAGCTTTTGCAAACAGTGTAAATCCAGAAGAAGCCAAATTCATTATGAAAGCAAAATTCATTATGAATTTGTATTAACAACCTGGATCAAGTTTTAATCTGATTGGCTGACAATTAGAAAAGGGCATGACATCTTGATTTATTCAGCATGACAAGGGTTAAAATATCCCCTGCTGATACATGTATTTAACTTGATCATGCTGCAGATTAACATAATGCAATTGGTGCAATTATGACAGCCCTAAATTATCTCACTTACCTAACAGTCTGTGCTTCAGATGCACCTGGTGTATGAATACGTATAAAATGGTTGCTCTTATGTCCTTCACAGTCCTCATCTGGGCAGAAGTAGCGAGTACTCTGTCTGAAAGTTGATAATCATAATGATGGAGGTACAAACATGCAATAGGACAATAATAATAACAGGGTTATGGAATTATCAAATTTTAGCACTTGTCCACCTACAAGTAAATGGTCAAAATCCACTTGTCCAACCAAGATTTACTTGCCCAAAAATTGACATTAGAAAACACATCTTGTCAGTACTCATTTGAAGTGCCTCAGCGAGGCATTTCTACTGAGTACCCACAACATAGGTTTTCTTCAAAAAATAAGAAAAATATATATCTCATAATTTGAATACTCTTCTTACCTAGAGCTTTGAAGTCCCATAGCAACAGATAGGGTGCTTTTTTCATCCAAAAAATGCCCATATCTTTCTTATTTCTCCACGAAAACATATGTTGTGAGGCACTTCTAATGAGTACCACAACATATGTTTTCGTGGAGAAATAAGAAAAATATTATGTGGATACCCCCTCTTATCTGTAGCTGTGAGTCCTTGTCTCAGGACAAGGAAATTGAAATATTTTACTTGTCCACAAGGAAATGGGACAATATGGACAAGTTGGGCATGGTATTTCTGTAGTCCTGAATAATAACCATGAGTATACTAATGACAGATAAATGACAGACAAGTGAGTGACATTTTCCTCTAGAAACTGATGTTTCAGGCATAGTTCCAGATAACAGGGATATTTTGATCATTACCATACTCAACCTAATTTCCCCATGTACCCCAATAAGCGCACAGTCAAGCATTTACGTAGACTTCAAAGTACAGCCAGTGTTGTTTTTTTTTATCTACTTCTTTATATTTAGGCATATGTTGTGGGTACCCATCTGAACTGAATTGACTGGTAGATGCAACTCAAATGAGTATCCACAACATATGTTTTTATGAACAAAATCAGAAAGAAAAAAAACAACAAAAAAAAAAACAATAAAAACATTGCATAAGCATCATTAGATAAGTCCTTTGCTATCTTTTTTTCTTTTTTAAATGCACCCTTAATATAGGCAGATACATATTTTACCACAAGTTTTCCAATAATTTTCGCAAAACCCATGTGCACGATGTGGTAATTAGGTTAAATATGGTATTTTTCTTACTTCTTCTGAAAGAACTTAAGCTGTGGGGTACTTATTAAAATTGCTTCAATTAGGCCCTTCTAAAGAGTATGCAACAACACAATTATGTATTCTTGCAGAAATAAGAAAAAATTCAATACTTTACAGCTGAAAAAAATTTTCTTAACTGGAGCTATGAAATTTAAGGTGAATCATCTCAAAAAAGACAAATTTCCATAAAATGGTCACGGTCTATTTTTCTTTCTAAAAACTCAGATTTCATGTGTGAATGAAATATCAAGCCCTATTTATTGCAAAAGTATATGTAAAAAAAAAGTCTGCAAATACAGTTGACTCTCGTTATCTCGAAGTCCAAGGGACTCGCTGAAATACTTTGAGTTATTCCTACCACTACATATCAGATTTGCAGAATTTAGGAAAAAAATAAATCAAACAGCCACATTTCACTAATGAATATGTAATTTGACTCCTGAAGTTAGAGATATATTGAAAATATTGTGAAAAAGAGGAGAAATTGCTCCTTAAGGAGAAATTGTTCCTAAGGAGCAATTTCTCCTTTTCCACAATATTTTATTACCTGTTGTTAGATTTCCATGTTCAAACAAGGATCATTTTCACTTCGAGATACATGGTATTAATTAGAGTCTAGATAACAAGAGTCATCTGTATCAGTTAGTCACTACCATAACTGCATTCATGTGGTATGGTCTGGGCATGTGAAGAAAGCCTTTGACAATATTCATGCAGCAGTATCAAATTTTGAAAAAGACTAACATCAGAAAATTATCCTCAATATATCTAACACACTAAAAGTATATGAGCCATGCCATGAGATCTACAGACTTCAGCATAGCAACAAACGTACTTTTTTCATCCGAAATATGCTGATATCTTTCTTATTTCTCCACGAAAACATATGTTGTGGGTACTCATTAGAAGCGCCTCAGTGAGGCGCTTCTAATGAGTACCCACAACATATGTTTTCGTGGAGAATTAAGAAAAATATTATGTGGATACCCCCTCTTATCTGTAGCTATGACTTCAGACTCTCCATCGAATCAATCTTACAGTGCCCATGCTTTGCCCTTCAGCAAGGCCACAAGGTTAGACTTTTGGCTGAAGTTACCCCTTGGCCTACAACTTATGCGAGCAAACAGAATTAATTCTGGTGATACTGTACAGATGTGCAGGTTTTGCCAAAACCTTTGCTGTTCACCTAGGCTAGAATTGTTCTTTATCTGTGATGTGGCTCACACCTTGTTTCATAAAGCATGTTTTAACTTACGTATATCTTGAAACAGCAGACAGTCCTGTTATGACACCAATGAGTTGACAGAAGCCCACAGTATTGTAGATGCGGGATAAACTTCTTACATCTTTGATCACATTACTGAAATTATTGGTAACAATTAATTTTAGGCATAAAATAAGTCATAGCTCTAGATAATAGGGGTTATCTACACATGAAAACATATGTTGTGGTACTTATTTGAAGTGGCCTGGTGAAGTGCTTCTAACAAGTACCCACAACATACATTTTCATGGAGAAATTAGAAAAGTATATATATAGAAATGGATTTAGAACCGGGGTGAGTTTATGTATACAAATGGGTGCTTTTAATTATAGAAATGGGATGTTTATTTATAAAAACAGATGTGTTTATTTATAGAAATGGGTCTGTTTATTTAAAGAAATGGGTATCTATTTATAGAAATGGTTGTGTTTATTTATTTGTTATGCAGAGTTTTAACGCTACCAGGCACCTGAGGCACACAGAGGCAGTGGCAATTGTTATGTACATGTATTTGTACACCTCGCTTTCATGGATCAACCATGCACTCTTGGTGCCGCTGTCTGTCACCAAGCACCGCCCTGTCCACTTTATACTCAACCAAGGGCATGTCGAGTATGAGCTAGGCATACTAATGGTCTGAAAATTGTCTTGACCCGAGTGGGATTCAAACACGCGATATCCCGCTTGAAACTTGAGTGCACTAGCCACTAGACCACCCAGTGTTTATTTATATGAATGTATATGTTTACATACAAAAATGGATGTGTATTTATAGAAACAAATGTGTTTATTAACGGAAATTGGTTTATTTATAGAAATTGATGTCTATTTCTAGAAACTGACGGTTATTTATAGACATGAGAGAGATTATTAGCTCACCTGAGCACAAAGCTATTGTAATCAGTCAATGCCCATCGTTCCTTGTCCATTGTGCATTGTGCAGTCAACAATTTGCTTTAAATGACATTTCCTACATTCCTAGGCCAATTTAAAAAAAAAAAAAAAACTTCACAGGAATATTGCCTAGGTGACTTTCAACTGAAAAAGTTAAAATGGTGTCAGCAAATTCCATGTCCTTGAAAATTTCCCCATGAAACAAGACAATAGATAACTGGATTCCTCCAGAAATTATTAAAAAATTTCACCAGGACATTTTGAATTTCCATGTCCATGTCAATCATTTCACCTGGAAAAGATCTGGATTCCACTAGGATTTTGGTTAGAATTTTTGTACACGAGATAGTATTTTACTACCTGTTAATGTGTCTAGATGAGTAACAAACAGTGCAGACACTGATGCCACCTCATAAGGAATCTGATCCGGATCTACACTGTTTGCTCAGGTCTGACTAACCAAACGCATAGGGTAAAACTTTAGTAAGTCCATATTACTACCCGTTAAAATGTCTAGGAGTGACAAACAGTGTAGACACTGATCAGACACCATATTATGTTGCATTTGATCTGGGTCTATACTAAGGTTGGCACAATTAATCAGATAAGCGGTTAATTGATTGATAAATTCCACAAAAATGATTACGGTAAATGTCCTAAAATTTCGAACACTTTATTCTCTACTATTCTGGCCTAAATTATGCTTCTTATGCACTTGTTTCTTAAAATACTTAGTGGAATGGCAAACAGTGTAGACCCTGATCAGACTGCTCCTTCAGGAACAGTCTGATCTGGGTTTGCACTGTTTGCATATGTCATTTTATCAGAAACTTTGGTGTTCGAATTTTTAGGACATTTACCGTACCATTACAGATTTGCTAATAATCGATCATTTGATTTCTGTGTCTGTTACTTTACCCTATTTACCCTTAGTATTCAGACCCCCTCCTCCTTACCATACTTTGTCTAAAATTTGAACAAGTAGAGTTTGCTACCCAATATTGTTTCTAAAATAGCTGGATGAGTGGTAAATAGTGTAGACCCTGATGAGACGCCACATTTGTGGCATGTCATCTAGGTCTTCACTGTTTGCTCAGGCCTGTCTGACCAAATACATACAGTAAAGTATAAGATATGGTAAGTCGTGCTCAGACGGACAGGTAAATTATGACCAAATCTTCAGTGATTACTAATCGATTATCGATCACAATGGCAGGACTGATAATCGATTATCTTTTCAGCTCTGATTAGCCAGCCATAGTCTATACTGTTTGCTCAGGCCCATTTGTCCAAATACTTGGGGTAAATACAGTATAGGGCTCAAGAAAATGAAAACTGCAAATCGGTCCAGTCATTTTTGGCTGCATTGAAGGAGTTTGCCAAGTCATTTTCAGTCGCATTTGTGAAGTTTGCCAAGCAGAGGTTTTGGTATTTTCCATAACCATTGTTAAAGAATTTCCCCATCGCAACTTCCAAACACAGATGCTGCTCTGTTGTTAACCTAATGAATGTCATACCAATATTTCTTACACTTGCTGAACTTACATGAGTATCACAATTATAAACAGCAAATATAGCTTAATATTATCTATGCAGGATTTAATGTACTTTCACTTTCACGAAAACCGAGCAGTCAGATGGTGAAGAGCACAAAAGGGAAACAACCAGAACCCCTTCACGTCGTGGCAAGTCAGTTGAAGTCATGTTTTCGTGTTCTTGTTGTGCTGCAGCTAGTCACTACATTTAGTTTTTCTTTCTAATGGACCATTAAAAAAAATTTAGTGTTTCACCCCAGTGCAGCGTCAAGGCCCAGCACATCCAACATGTTAAAATTACAATGAAGCGCATTTAACAGATCTTTTAAAGTTAAACAAACAAATTAACAACGGCAAGAAAAACATCATTTTTTGTTGTAACTGGCAACCAAGCAGATATGAGGCAATGTCCCTTTTATACTTACTGTAATAACCCCAAGTGTTGGCACAGAATGGCCTAAGCAAACAGTGTAGACCCAGATCAGATGCTGCAAATTCATGACTTCTGATCCAGATCTACACTGTCTACCACTAGCCCAGCAATATAAACGATGCATCAGGATGACTAGAAAAATAGACTTGTTTAAATTTTAGGACCGGTATGGTAAAAGTTAAACTTAGGGTGTCCCAATACATGGAATAAATAGGGTAAACAGCCTGTATTGATTTTTTCACACATCAGTCAAATGGGCATTTACTTATTTTGGACACCTGGATCAGGGGGCATTGCCATAATGAGCAGATCACTCAAGGCAATCTCTGGTACACAGTTAGTGTTATGTGTTAACTGACTGACTGATCAGATTTTTAATGCTACCAGGCAACTGAGTCACATAGAGGCAGCGCCATATGTGTTGACAAAAGGGTTGTTTGTTTTTATAGCTTCAGATAAGGTGTAAATTTTAAAGTCAAATATTAGATAACATGACATTATGGACCGAATTTTTGATGTCCTTCTGAAGTGAAAATTGGTCCAGCTCTTCAAAAGCTAGTCTTGAACCAAAGAACCAGCATTTTCTCAAGCCCTGATATAGTACATATCTTACAACTGATTGAAAGCTGGTATGGATGTAAGTCTAAGTATCACAGAAACCTGGGACAATGACAAGTCACCTGGCAGTAATGACAACACACTTGAGATCTTGTAAACAACCTGAAAAAAAAAAGTCAAAACAGTTGCTGAATATAGCTCCAAATATCAACTGTTACCATTCTCTGGGACATTTAGCAGACAACAAACTGCCAATATTTATTTTTATTTTTTTTCCCAGAATATAGGCTTTGAATTTTCATGTCAGTTGTCTCCTTAGGCAACGATTTGCATGAAACCTCAAGGCATATATTCTTGGTAAAATAAAAAAAAAATGTCTATTAAAATGTTTACCCAGCATGCAGAGCATAAAAGATGATAATTAAGATGAAGCAATTGCATTGAGAACCAACAAGATATGGTGCAAAAATAACATTATCTACTGAATACACCTTTTATCTGAATGGTGATCGACCTATATTTGACTCTTTCAACTGGATGAATTCGTACTCTTCCTGTCTCTCTCTGCCTTTGTCTGTCTATCTGTCTCTCTCTCTCGCACTGTTTATGCGTGTTTGTGTGACTGGATATCACTTTTAACTGACCTGTCAGTCATAGATGTGATTCACAGGTCAAAGTTTGCTATTTTAAAGGGTTGTATCACTCATTAGAACTGAAATGTCATATATGACAGAGATTTTAATATAATATAGTCTAAAGTTTTGTTGTTGTTGTTGTTGTTTTTTTTTCATGTAAGAAGCTAGTGAAAACCACAACAATGTGTGATTTATGTTTATATCTTCATAAAATCTAAGATGTAAAATGGTCTGAAAATTCTGTGAGATTTGAATTTATTTGTCCTACCAGGCGGGCCAAATTCTGTGAGATTCTATTCCACACTGTGATATATGGCATGTATGTTTAGCTTTTGCTGCACCCCAAAAAGTAGATACTTTTCTTACATAGATCTCGAGAAGAGGGGTTATCAGGTAAATATTTCTCTTATTTCTCATGAAAACATATGTGGTGGGTACTCATTAAAGCACTTCTAATGAGTACCCACAACATATGTTTTCATCAGAAATAAGAAAAATATCAATACTTTTGGATTGAAAAAAGATTCCTATCAAGCGCTTTGTCTTATATTCCAAGAATTTATATACTTAGGCTGTTCCTTAGTATCAAATTCCTAAGGCAATTCTAATACTTTACCACAGATTTTCTTGAGAAAAAAGAAACATACTTTATATCCAGATACAATGTAGCTTTCTTATCTGGACAACTGATATACTGGGCATGACACTCCACCCACTCACATTACCCATGCCCACTCCTAGCTAAAAAGAACTATACCTATATATACTATATTTTTTACAACAGTAAAAAATATTGTGATTTCCTATTTTCATTCCTGCACATCAAGACCCATCTAAAAAGCGGTCTACTTTATAGTAGACCCCTTTTTAAAAGGGAGCAAATTCTTTCCATTTAGAGTTGACCCTTTTTCAGAAGAGGACAAAATCATTTTTGACAGAGTTCTCCCCTGAAAGAGTATAAATCTCCCTTTATGTCAAAAACCAAGCAAAAAAGTAGTCAGAATCAGGGCCAGACAAATCCATTGCCCAGCTGCCCGGGACAAGTCCAAATCTTGACTGGGCAAGTGATTTTTTATTTCACTTGCTCAGAGAAATGTATAGAATATATAAGGAATATTGTGGAATGCTCCAGTGGTGCAATCAAGACAGCCTTTGACATACAGGTTGATCGAAAGCGTGGGCCTGGGAGGCCCAAAATGACATGGAAGCAGCTGACAGAGAGGGATTGCAGAGAGTGGAAGCTCTCGGCTATCAACCCTCATGATAGATGTACCTGGAGATCTGGTGTGAGATCTGCCATGCGTGCAGCAAGCCAGCTATCTGGAAGGGGGCCCACTGATGTGGATGTTGCCCCTGTACCTGCACGTTAATCAAAAATCCGATTATGATATGATATATGATGATTGTAATTCCAAGCTATTTTCAAGATGCTGTGGACTGCCGGGCAAGTGGTTGAAACTTGAATTTGTCAAGCCATGCAGAACCATTTTCTTTCTATTTTTTTTTTTTTTTTCTAGCAATTGCTACTACAGTGATTTCCAGATGCAAAGTTAAATGGTGTAAGACTAACACACCCTTAAATCTGTTTGGGCACTTTCTTTACAGAACTTAAGTTCATGCTAATTTAATCTTGCTTTCTATCAGATTCAGCTGACTGAAAATCTAACAATTCATATTAATCATTTCAGCTTTACAGACCAAAAGTTTGGGTTGAGGTTGGAGTTTTATTCACAGCCCAGTCAACACTGTTACAGATATGTTGAGGTGGAGACCCTGATCAGATGCTGCATTCTGCAGCATCTGAGCTGTGTCTGCACTAATTGCTAATTACTCTTTTAGGGTTCTCCTGACTACAATGAGTTAAGTTCAAACAAAACAATTAATTACCTGTTGAAAGATCTCAGCAGCATCTGTTGGATTTGACAAAAGCAAGTTTCCTAGAGCTGCTACAAATGAAATGGAAATATAAACAGTTCAGTATTTTAACAGTTAGCATGACAAGCTGGAATTGTTTTCTTTTTTCCCCAGAAAACAGGGTTTGATATTTCAAGCAAATTGTCTCATAAAAGCTTCTGGGGAAAAAAATTATCATCAATGTTACTGTATATACAACACTGAATAAATTTTTAGCATCTGCATTTGTTTCTGAATTTGTGCTAAAGGTTTAATCAAGGCAGTGGAAATACCATGTCTGACTTGCCCTATTTCCCTTAAGACAAGTAAGCAATTTCAATTTACTTGGCCTGGGGCAAGGACGTCATAGCTCTAGCTAAGAAGGAGAATATGAGATATATATTTTTTCTCAAAGAAAACATACGTTGTGGGTACTCATTAGAAGCGCCTCACTGCGGTGGAGTCCAAAATGTTTAGATTATATAGAAAAATGATCAAGTATCCAAATAAAATGTACAGATTATACAGAAAAATGACTATTTATAGTCACTTTTCTATATAATCTACACATTTTTGTTTGGCTACAACACGGTTGTTTTGCTAACACAGTTTTTGCTTTGGATCCTGGCAATTGTGTTATAAAGTGGTTGTGGTGTACAATTTTATTGAGTGAACCCTGCTATAGAATCTGCTGAACCCGGATATACCCTGCCTTTGCAAACAGTGTAGATCCAGATCAGTTGGCTTCTGAAGAAGCCAACTGATCTGGATCTGCACTGTTTGCCATTAAGTATGAGGATTTAGAGCAATAATCCGTATCAAGTAATCTGATTGGCTGAAAATTAGAAGTAGGCGTGGCATCTTAATTTATTCAGCAGGACAAGGGATCAAAGATACAGTGACTGCCATTAGATCCTCACACTATGTACTTCATATCTAAATCTATGTACTTGGATAGGGTTCACTACTCAAACATTACAGGCCCAGATCCTGAGATGAGACTGCTCCTAAAGCAGTCTGATCAGGGTGGACACTGTCTGGCACACACAGTAATTTTGTGATACACAGGCTTGCAGATAAACCAATGCAATTTAAGTTTAAGATAATAGGAGAGTAACAGGAGTCTCAACATTTAGGGTTATTAGGGTATTTGAGGTTTATCACCTACCATCATACTCCAGTAATTCTGTAGGATCAATAAGCAATTTAAAGGTGTACACCAAAGTCTGAAATCAGAATGTAGAATTAATGCTTAGCATGCTGGGTAGGAATTTTAGCAAGCAACATTTTGAAACATTTTTCTTCTTATGCCCAGAAAATCTTAAGATCTGAATCATTTGTAATATCCCATCTCAGATCTCCCATAATTCCTAAATAGTCCAGAGCTATAAATAAAATTTGTAAATATCCCAGTACTGTAAAACACTAAAAGTGGACAGTCATTTTATTTTGGCACTATTGGCGATCAAGGAAAAATATGCCAAAATAAAAAACTGCCAATAAAGATCAAAGAGTGTAAGAGAAGAATAACAAACTGGCAGAAATATATTCCCAATACACATTGCAAGTATGATGTGGGGCAATACAATGTCAATCTCCATTATAGATATAATTCTAGATAATTAAAACACTGTTCTAGATAAGTAAAACACTGAGATGACTCCTTGTTTATCGCAATGTCCATTCTCACTGAAAATAACTTAATTGAATAACTGACACATATATTTAACGAGTCAGTGCGTAATTAAATAACAATCTCACAATCTAGAAAGACTGAGGTATTATATCAGCCAGCACCTGAAAAGCCTTACAAGGAGCCTACGATCACAGTGAAAGGTCAACGACTGCAAGTACTAGACAAGTTCACCTACTTTGGAAGCACTTTGTCTAGAGTTGTGCACACTAATGATGAAGTCAATGCTAGAATTGCCAAAGCTAGTGCAGCATTTGGCCAGCTACGTGGAAGTATTTGGGACTGAAGTGGAATCAGACTTGACACAAAGCTGAAAGTGTATAGATCGGTAGTGCTGCCAACACTATTATACGCATGCGAAACTTGGACAGTTTATCAATGGCATGCCAAAAGACTGAAACACTTCCATACAAGCTGTCTTAGAAAACTTCTGAAGTGGCAAGATAGGATTCCAGACACAGAAGTCCTGAAAAGGGCAGGGATGCTGAGTATACATACTCTTCTGAAATTGGCACAGTTAAGACCATGTTACCAGAATGCCTGATGAACGTTTGCCAAAGAAAATCCTCTATGGAGAACTTCAAGTAGGAAAACGCTCCCATGGTGGTCAGAAGAAGCGATACAAGGACACCCTCAAAGCCTCCCTTAAAGACTTCAACATACCAACAGAGTCATGGGAACAGATTGCACAAGATCGTACAAAGTGGCGAGGCCTCATAAAAAGGGGAGCTGGTGAATATGAAGCAAAAAGAATCAGCGAAGCCAAGCAGAAACGTGCACAGCGGAAAGCCGGAGTTAAGGCATCACCAACTGAGCTTTCTTCCTCAGACCTCTCTTGTTCTATCTGCAACAGGCAGTTTAGAGCTAAGATTGGTCTCATCAGCCATCTTAGAACACACAAATAATAACACATCACACAGTTGATTAGGATTGGTCATTGTCAGTAATGACAGAGGAACAGGAATTAAATAGCAATAGAACTGATTTGTATTCACTCACCCACCAAGAACAATGCAGTCAGGGTTCCCACTGCATTTTGAAACTGGGGGTAAATCTGCTCTGTTTTCTTATTTTTGTAACCCTAATGTATAGCAGCATATAGAGACTCTCTTCAATTTTTGGGGTCAAGACAAATTTTGGGGCTAAAAAACCCTCTGCAGAGGGTACATGGGAATGCTGGCAGTGTGGAAAACAGTTGAAAATTAGCATGTATCACTTACAAATCACCATGTAGACACACAGGGCTACGTTAGATAATGCACATTTTTTTTGTTTTTATTTTTATTTCTTTTGGAAATCAAAACTCTGCCAAAATATAAATCTGCTAAAAGGTCCACTCATTAAAAAAAAAAAAAAAAAAAAAAATTTGCTGCTGCCAAATTTAAGTGTTTTACAGTATACTGTTATTAGACAGATATGGTAAAACTAGCAGAGAGAAAAAAAAGAAGTAAAGAAAAAGAAAGGGCTAGTCAAGTTATACCTTCACTTTAAGGTATTTTTTACACTGTGCTTTCAGGATCTCCAAATTTCCACTATTATCGAGGTACTCAAGAGCAGTAAGGCAGTCTTTCAATCTTATATCTAGAGTCTGTACAATTGGATTATCCATAGAAGTATTGGCAGGATAAAGTGTCTTCTGGATTGGCTGAATAAGAAGAAAATTACATATCATATTTACGCTAAGTATTCCTACAGACTGACTTGAGTGAACAGTTAAGTCCCATATCAGAGGTCACAGAATGCAGTATCTGATCAGAACCTACACTGGCTGCCACTCATCCAGCAGTTTTTGGCCATATACAATGTTTGATGGATTTGATCAAAATTTAGGATATGTATCATACTGTATGGTAAGGAATTAATTTAGGGTCAATATGGTAAAACCAGGGCCACAACTCACTCAGCTGAGAAACAGCCACAGCATATCTATTATAAGCTGTCATGTTACAATTTTCCATTATTACCTTAATTGCATTGGATGGCCTTAAAAATGAGAGCAGTGATAGCATGCCATATCCATATTTTGCAAGGTGTGATATACTATTTAGCAATTTACCATTATAGCCAAGATTTGATAGGACAAGAATCAAAACAGCCAATGCAAGAATAAAAAAAAGATGACACCATAGAAACATTATATTGTCAAGTTTGGTTTAAACATATTTATTTCAACATACGAAGATACATGTAAATACAAGTAGATTTATATAATAAACAATAGGATAAGAACATAAGCAAACCATTTGGTTATTTCATCTCCCTCATCTACTGTCAAGTTTGGTTCAAAAGCTTTCATTGATTTCACAGCAACAGATAAGGCGCTTTTTTTCTTTCTTATTTCTCCACAAAAACATATGTTGTGGGTACTCATTAGAAGCACCTCGTCAAGGCACTTCTAATAAGTACCCACAACATATGTTTTCATGAAGAAATAAGAAAAATATTACGTGGATACCATCTCCTATCTGTAGCTATGGATTTCCACATTGATGTACAGATCTTTTAACCATTTTCCTCGTATTAATACAGACTTGGAAATGTTTGTTATCAACCAAGCTACTGAAGCAACATGAAAAAAAATTTTTTAAAACAGCTAAATTTGGCATGCATGCCTGCATTGTTACAGTGATTTCTTTTCTGTCCTTTTGGAGACTAAACTGCCATGGTAACATTTATGCCAAGTTTAGTTAAAAGGCTTCATCACATATATCAAGAAGAAATAATGGTTCTCGAGTTAGTCTATGGGGAAGCATTCTTGCAATGGTAAGCAAACAACTAGTGCCATACAAATATGAAAACACAGACTAGGTAGAGGACCAAAGGAAATATCTGCATTATGTCAATTATAACCATTTAAGGCTTTCAAAGATGTAATTTTTTAAATCTAATGGTTACCATGACATGCAAGCAAACAGAAGATGGGCACAGAAAACAAAAGCTTGGTAGACGATCACCTGGAACATTATTTTTGTGCCAAGGAACCCGGACAGTACTTAATTGCAACTTTTCTGTTTATTACTCTACAATATAACTTGGATGAAAATAAAAATTAATAGCTAGATATCCGCTGTGTCTTATATGAAGAGTGAAAAATATATGAACTTGTTAATAATGAACATTTATTTTTTCTGAAAATGATAGGAAAAATATCAAAGAATTCCTCAGAAGTCTTTTAATCAGGGTTTTCCTTGTCCCTCAAAAACACAAGACTTGGCCCCTTTTTGACTCTAAAGTCCCCTAAACTCTGAAGTCCCCTAAACCTTAATCTTAGACAGACATTGATGTCCCTTAAAATTTTTACATATTTTCTGTAAAATTCAAGCGATCACCCCCTGAAATTACCCCATATGTCCCCTAAAATATGGGTCAAAAGAGACATATGTCCCCTTAAATAAACTTCTGGGGGAAAACCCTGATTAATTCAAATGTCTTTTTTAGTAAAAGAGAACATGCCATCTAATTATCTTCCCAATGAAGGTTTTATTGGAAAGGTATGTTGTCATGACACCAAACTACTGTAATCGACGAAGTTAAACAGCAAATACAACTGAGAGCAACTATGGCAAGCATTTTACTATTTATTCTGAAAACCAGATATATATTATATCAGATATCTTATATAGGATATTAGATATCTTATATACTAGATAAGATATCATATATACTATATAAACAGGGATAAAGACTAACAATTTTGATTTAGGGGCATAGACTGCTAAAAATAAATATTTAACATTAGGGGTATAGGTATTTTCTCTGAAAAGTTAGGGGCCCAGCCAAAAATTTAGGAGCCATGGGTGACTGAGCCCCTGTTAGTCATTTTCCTTGTATAAGATATCTTATATCTCATATATTTAGTATATGATATCTTATTTACAATATAAGATATCTTATATGCTTGGACATATGATATTTGTGTCATTTGGAACTCTTTCCTTGATTATTCATTTGTTAGTACATTTTGATGCATCTGTATATGCTCCTATGTGAGCCGAAAATTTGTAATAAATGTCTTGTATCTTGTATATGATATCTTAATTGCAATATTAGATATCTATTTTAGCATATGAGATATTTTATATACTATATTAGATATATTATGTAAGATATCTTAAATACTAAATAAGATAGCAGAATTACCTTGAATAAGTAAGATATCTTATAAAGTAAATTATATACTTTACATAGCAATTTAGATATCGTATACAGTATATAAGATATCGTACATCCTTTATAAAATATTTTATATCATGTAAGATATCTGATATATCATATCAACCATATAAGATAGCTTATATTGTATATGATATCTTATACACAATTTATATCTTATTCAAAGTATATTAGAAATCTTATTTACATAGAAAAATAAGATATCCTATTTGATAAAGCAGATTATCTTATATAATTTGGAGGGAAAATAAAAATTCTCATTTGTTCTTGTTGGCTGATACTGCAGAGCTGCAACAGCATTTCCAACATAATAAAAAATGTTCAGTTTCAACATAAGACTTCAGATATCTGAATTAATCTGACAGTG
Organism: Anodontia alba; assembly: GCA_964016985.1. Taxonomy (NCBI): domain Eukaryota; kingdom Metazoa; phylum Mollusca; class Bivalvia; order Lucinida; family Lucinidae; genus Anodontia; species Anodontia alba. The sequence continues at coordinate 46,357,530 of OZ024826.1, forward strand.
GTTTCCTACTTAGGATATCTTATATAGCATATCAGATATGCTATATAGCATATGTGATATCTTATATGTCAATTAAGATATCTTAAAAAGCATTTAAGTCTCTATAAGATATCTTAATTGACATATACCTTATTTATATAAGATATCTATTAAAATATAATTGATATCTTTATATTATATAAGATAGCAGATATATTAAATCAGATATCTTATTTATAGAATAAATAGTAAAACGGCTTGTGTTTTACTATCTATTAAGCAAAATAGATATCTTATATATTAAATCAGATCTATATCTTATAAAGGATATTAGATATCTAATATAGGATATAATCTAAATTAATACATCAGATATCTTATATCCTATATTAATTAGACATCTTATATCCTATATAAGATGTCTTATTTGTTAAATAATATCATATATATAAATATTGATATCTGATATACTTAATTAGATATCTGATACACTAAATGAGATATCTTATTTAATTGAATATATGAGATATCTTCTTTACTAAATAAAATATCTTTTATCCTATTATATTAGATATCTTATATAGCATATCAGGTATCTTATATATCAGATACCTGCACATAAGCTTTGTGGTCGTTGCAGTATCTAAAGAAAGAAAGAAAGATATCTTATATATTATACAAGATATCTGACATATTAAAGTTGATATCTAATTTATAGAACAAATAGTAAAATGGCTTGCCATATTTTATGCTTATTATGGACGTCTAATATATTGTAGGGTTTCTTATGCACTGGTTCATAATAATTCAGACATCTGAAACCAACAAAGTAAAAAGGCCCCGGGGGTGGGGGGCACCTGTTCCCTTGAAAGATTTCAGCATTTTCCATTGTTCCCCAAAATCAAATTCTTAATTGTCTATGTTTCCTGCTCCCCAAAATTATATTTGTTCCCCCGTTCCCTTCATTTTTAGACTTGTGTTCCCTGTTCCCCTGAAATAAATGGCATTATTCCCCTGATCCCCATAACCCCTGGGAGGGCCTCATCATAGGCAACCTAAAAAGGAGTTAGGAAGCCGGGAAACCCATAACTCCTTTCACCTAAGGTTGAGCAATCCTGCTGTCTTTTTTTATTGCAAGAATGGTTTTATGTGCATATATTTTATACATTGGACTAAATACCTATAAGAATCCCAAGATTAAAGGAAATAAATATCACTTCTTTAAATCCTACACTCTTCAGAATATGAAGGGGGTGTTTAGGGCATGATCTCATAACTCCGTTCACTCAAATTTCTTTGTTTGTCACAGGCAACCAGATTCATTCTATGCATATTTTATATGATGAGCATTTAATTTAGACTATAACTGTTCTAAATTGTTGATACTATTTGTATTAATTCACACGCTTGTCATTGGTTAGTGATTTTTTGGGGGTACCCCCTAAATATTTAGCATTTTGTGACAAATTTTGATTTTTATGCATAAAATTTTTTGAAAGCGAAAACTGATTTTCTTCAAAATCAGCTGTAATGTTAGTTATTTCTTATTAATTTTAATGTGGCATAAATGTAAGAAAGATTTGTTTTCATATTATTCTAAGCAGAAGGTGAACGAAGTTATGGGGGAGAACGGAATTATGAGAACATACCAAACATGTCGTTATTTCAATGATATCGGGATATTCATTCAGTGGTCTTGACTTGGGAGATAAAATGATTTATTTTGAAACTAACTATTGCCATGGCTGTGAATCAAAACAATAACTAGAAATCTACGTCTAAATTATACACCTGGCTGACACGAAATACTAATTCCCACCACCAGTGCAACAGAAAACTGAAAGAGCTGCTCTTGCAGACGATTTTTTCGGCCAAAAGTCATAATTGTACTTACCTACAAATATTTCATGTCATGAATTGCTTGCACAAAGCTTAAGGCTGAAGAAGCATACGATAGTTGTTGTTCTTTTTACTTTTTTCTTTAACCCTTCACGTCTGTCTATAAATAAGTTTTCATAATTTGATTTAAATCTACCTTTAAACAGAATTGATTCGCAGACCGCACCAGGATTCCAGTAAGTACAACCGATAATTTGTGGGTAAAAGATGCACCAAAACCTAACCACTCGGAAATTTCCGCCAGCTCACACCCCACCTCACACACACACCACCCACTTCCGCGCACTCCCCCGCCCCCTCCCTCACACACACACCCGCCCCCGACAACCACCACCCCACCCCACCCTTCAGAATTCGGAGACATATTTGGAGGACTCTTTCCATCTGAACGTCCGCTCGTCTGTCTGTCCGTCACAAAATCACGTTCGCTCTGAAACTTGAATACCGTTCAAATTAGTGTCATGATACTTCATTTAAGAAATGAAGGTATTTTTATCATTGGAATTTGAACAACCTCGGATCACGAGCAAAGTAAGTGAACCTGTAATCTTTGCTCATGATGCGATGTTATTCATACTTTCAATGAAGGTAAAATCATTTTCCCTAATAACTTCAATTTATATTATTTTCCATCACTTATTTGACGAAAAAATCTGGTTCGAGGGCTAGAATCGAAATAAGACAACAATTGCACGCAGTTTTCGTATTAATAGCGGAACGGCGTCGTTGACATCGTAACGTCACTATCGTCCAATCGTATTGGAGAGACTCATTATTTATGTGACGTCGCGTGAGAGAATGTATTCATTGAAGTATGAACGGCATTCCGTCCCAATAGTTTACTAAAGGTTTTTTTGTGGGTTTTTTTTTTTTTTTGTGTGTGTTTTTTTTTTTTTTTTTTTTTTTTTCTGTAATGCAATGAGAATGTAAATATTGAAATATTAACCAACACTGGACAACTTGCAGAACACAAGAACCATAACTCCCGGATATATATTTTTTTAGTTATGCCCATTTGAACTTTGGAAGTAGCAGTTTCTGTGACAAAATCATGTCCTTTCTGTAACTTAAAATCCTTTAGGATATTTTACTGAAACTACGTAGAAATATTATCCAAAACTGGGCGAAATGCAGATCGCAAAACCACATCTCTTTGATTTTTATTATTTCCCTTTGAACTTTGTAATTAGCCGTTCAGGATATCTTCATAAAACTTAAAAGAGAAATATTAACCGTGCAGAGTGCAAGAACCGTAAATCTTGGAAATGAACTTTGAGTTATGTCTCTTCGAAGCTGAATATATAGTGTAGAATGGCTTTAAATGTGGAGAGACATCTGTTGTGTGCTGTTGTTTATTTATTTATTTATTTTTGAAAAAAAAAATCTATATGTCTCCGAACATGTACATATTATTACACATTTATTTATTTGCACACAAAACGTTGTTTTATTTGGCCATTTTTAATTTAAATATTCTCAGTCCGGCATTACGTTAACATGCCCATGCAAAATGTGTCTGGTATTGTGATCACCTCGTTTGAATGGGGGAAAAGTTACTGGTAACCATTACGAAAACATACCTATTCACATATACTGAAAAATTTACGACCAAAAATGAAAATTTTCAGACAAAAAAATCTGATGTTTTCATATTTCTTCTCAAAACATAGATTGTGGGTACTCGTTAGAACCGCCTCGATCTATGTTTTTGAGCAGAATGAAGAAAAATAATGCATACTCCTGTAAACCCCAGTTTTACTATATAAAAGTGGGGTTTAAAGGGGTCAAAATTATATAGGCATGTTTTCGTGATGTTTACTTTTCTTTGGTTTGTGGTATGTATACTGTCTGTAATGGCGTGTTTGGTATTCAAATGACGTCTTTGGTAGGCTGTGTTCTACGATTGTGGCTCTACCTTGACATCTTCTATACTATTTTGCTTAAAATCCCCGAAACTGGGCATAGCTTGTTTATATAACGTTACATGACATATCGTTGCAGTCCTGGAATAAGCAGTTTGTGTAAACTTTTTTTAGCGTCAATGCAATTCCTGTTTTATGTGAACGTCATTATAAACAAAAACTAAATGTAGTCAAGTCATTGACTTAATAACTGAAATAAAATTTAACTGCAAACTTCTTCAGCAAGAGTACCGGTATAATTTACTACGCAAAACATTTTCTTTTTTTAATTTTGTCGCCATCATTCTGAATCAATGTCCAAAGGAACTTTGGTTTGAAATAACCTCTGCAAAAAGATCTGTTAGAACTTGAATTTTATGGAGACTCAATCTACAAATTCAGAAAGTGTTGGAAAAACTGATTTTTGGAACAATTTAAAACGATTGTCACTCGCTACAAAAAGGTAGGTTACAAGAATATTCTGCATGCACGGTTGTAAATCCAGTTATGGTTGATAACTTTGCTTCCCTTTTTGATTGCATGATGGTGAGTCGGTCCTGAGATTAAATTACGGCTTCCTCCTAAATCTGTTTCAGAAGGTTTGCGCTTGATTGCAATATCTGTGGTCAGGCTCATCTTGGTCCTGTTTGTGTTGTGTTCTGGCTTCAGATCTGCACTGAGCCTTTTGTTTTGTTTCATCACAGTGTTTGTGATTATACGTGTTTCACTGTGGCGTTTCACTGATGAGGAAGAGGAGCGAACATCTATTTGCAATTTGGAACCACAACAGAATTAAGGGTGATATTCCGCGCGAGTAAAAAAGTGGTTTAACCCACACCCACATGACCCCACCCCATCCCCGTAGTTTTTCTACTGATCGTTCCAAGGCGATTCCTCTGTTGCAGTTCTTCATTGTTTATTCATTGGTGTTTTCATATGTGACGGATAGACATGGCAAACGGCATAAAGATGAGGGTTGGATACGCATAACCTGGTTTAAGTCCCCAAAAGTATTACAGTTGGTCGTTCCAAGCTGGTGCTTTTATTGTAGTACCTTTTCAGATAGATTCTTGTCTATTTATCTATATTTCACTGTTTTGCCTATGTTCTTGGATTTACCATTAACGGATTAACGCCCTAGTGGTGTCCTTGCATGCGTTCACTGCCGAGTGTTTTTTTTTTTTTTTTTTTTTTGTTTTTTTTTTTAATCTGTACGATTATTATAAATTAAGCCGTCTCATGTGACCTCTAATAGACCTACTCCGGCAGTAACTGATAAGCACATGCTGTGTGTAAACTTTAACTGATTGGGTACAAACATTTTTCAGTGGCAGTTAGAATTATATAGCTCTGCACTAGGAGAAGCCAGTCAAATTTTTTTTTTTTTTTTTTTTTTTTTTTTTTTTTGTTGATTTTTGTATGTTCATTGACCCAACATTTTATGAAAGTGTGATTTGATAGTATCAGATGGATTTAAGATATAGATTTAGCATCAACTGTCCTTTCAACATCACTTGAAAAGACGCTTTTTTCGCTTGGTGTATTATTTTAAATGAAAAGATTTGATTGACCATATCTTATTAGACTCCATTTGTCTTTTCTGTTTCTGTGCTTTATTCTCAAATATTTATCCTAAAATTAAATTTATGGCAAAAAAAAAATAAAAAAAAAAATAAAAAAATAAAAATAAATAAAAATTTAAAAAAAGTCCAATTTCTGTAGTTAAGCGATTTTTTTTTTAATTTTTTGTCGAGGAAAATATTTTTTTTTTACTTTTATTTGCTGAATTTGAATTATTGATGTTTCACAATACTGAGAAAATTAAAAAAAAAAAAAAAAAAAAAAAAAAAAAGACCGAGCAGAATTTGTTGAAATTCAGCCTCCAAGCTACCTACAATACAGATTTCTGCATAATTTGCATTCTTTTTTTTTCTAAGGGAAAACAAGTGAAAATATTTGATTTAAAAAAAAAAAACAAAAAACAATGACTAGAATAAAACAGGTAGTTACGACAAAAGGTTTTGCATTAAATCATGACAAACGTTTGCAAATTTACTTCTTATGTGTAAATTGCTAAGCAAAACAAACAAACAAAAAAAAACAAAAAAAAAACTACTTGCTGAAAGATGTTGAATGCACAGTAGCTATTTCTTTGACGTGCATATCTAATATAAGACAAGGCCAACTAAGAGGTGTGCTTGGGGAAAATGTAGAAGTGACAGTCGCTACAGTCATAAGCCACACACATGGAAGAAATGACAGTTTTTCCTCCGTTTCCGAAGCCATGGTTGATAGATGTAGATCATAGCTCAAAGCCTGCACAAGACCCAATGAACAAATGAACGTAGACACCAGTCTTATCATTACCTCAGTCTTCGCGAAAGCTGCAGGACTGTCTGACAAAACAGGCAAACTTTCGTTTTGTCCTGCAAAAACGTTCAACCTGTCTGACAGCTGACCTTCAACACTTTTCAACCGCCAAATTATAATTATAGACATTTTTTTTCCCATTTTTTTTTTATTTCATGTGCTTTTGCCTTCAGGTTTTTTAGGTTAAAAGGCACCAAAACAGTATCATATGAACACTAAAATTATATTTTCTAACCCTAAGTTGTTATCAGTTAAAACCAGAATTTGTCTGTCCTGCTGATTTTCCCATTGTCCTGGAGAAAATTTCTGTCTGACTGACGGCCGTCCTGTAGCACTTCAAAATTTTTCGCGAAGTCTGTTACCTGTGCCATTTGATCCCCATTAGTAAGTCATTACAAAGTCTTACTAAAACTAATCAAGCGATTCTTCAGAAACTGTTGTAACCCTTTGAAAGACTTTGTATTTAAATTTGCAGAACTGATTTTCTTCTAAATATCATTTATTAGTCAAATAAACTAAGCAAAGTGTATCAAGCTCAGTTTATTTCCATAGAAAATCCATTAGGTTCATACAGCAGCTAGCAGATATTTGTACCCAATCATGCTGTGTGTAGTATCTGATACCTGTGTAAGTAGCACTGCCGGATAAGCTCTATTAGAGAGTAGCCGTTTTTCTCGTATACGGGACTTGATGATATACGGGACTTGATATTTTCGTATACGGGGGATTGAATAAATTATATCAATAATTACTAATTTAATATCAATAATAACTAATTTTAATGATACCAACGCAGTAAACATTCTCATATTTTTGGTTATAAACAGGCATACATAAATTTATTTACATCGGTTGTACCAAAAGACAGCTTGAGAAAACTGTCACAACTGAACGAAAAGTTTGCTTTTGTTTTGCGAGTAACCGCAACCGTTTCAGTCCCAGCAAACACACAACGTGATTCCAACGTCGTTACAACGTCGCTGCAACGTCACGACATTGCAGCGACGTTGTTGCGACATTGTGTGTTTGCTGGGGTTAACTGAACGCAGTACTAGTCTGATTCAGAAAACTCAGACACTTTAGCTGTTTGAAAACCTACCTTCGGACATGTAGACCAGTGAATTCAGATCAGCCTGTGAGTCCGCGCAGTCTTATCAGCATCTTCACTGGGCACATTTTAGATAGCCAAGGATGCAAAGTTTCTTCTTGCGGACAACGAAGACTCTAATCAGACTGTGCGGATGAGCAGGCTGATTTGAGTCTTTGTTGTGCACACATTTCAAAATGTACGTTTTCTCACGTTGAAGGTTCATATAAGGGCCATCTCTCCGCCCCTCCCCCGCCCCAGTAATTTAGTACTTACAACTATATCCGCCAACCAAGGTTTCTGCATACCAACCATTGGTAGAACCCCGAACATACTCTGTTAGCATCACTGCCCAGGGATGATGTTAATACAGTGCACCATCCTTCGGATAGGACGTTAACTGGATTATCCTGTTGGGAACGACATCCCCCATGCAGGTTAAAGATCCTACTACTATGGCAAAATTGCTTGTTAATAGTCTATCATGCAAAATCGGCATCCGGTTTAAGCATATTTTATTACTATAATAAATACAGCAAAGGGGTTGGGCCATAAGTTCTCACAACATAAGTTACGACCCTTTACCACCCAGAATTTGTTTCGCCCAAGCAGGAGTCGAGCCCAAGACCTCTAGTACCAGACGCTAGTGCCCTAACCACTACGCTGCCACACTCCTGTTATATTCGATTCGATTCGCATCCATTTTATTTTATTCTATAGTGGCAATAACTTTGTGATATATAATGCTTTTATTTTTACATAAATTTTGGCAATATAAAAAATGTGTTGTATTTGAAAACCGGCATTAAATAAAGTTGTTATTATGTTTACCCTATTTTATTTTCTCAGAGAAGTTTGTGAAGTTGACAAAACCCTTCATAATGAAGGTTACAGATGCTGGTATACTTTTATCCAAAATTCAACTAGTTTGTTTTATCAACAAGAATAGCCTCAGATTTCGAACTTGTAGAGTTCAGATTTTATGGGCCGCGTCAATACAAAAAGTACCTTCGAGCATATGCAAAATGTGTGGATTCACTTCATCCTGCGTATATGCAGGGTCTCATCTGGGCCTATACTCTCCATTGATACTTTCTATAGTATCCAATGATTCTGGCAGCGGACAGCGAAAGCCCTGATCAGACTGATCTGGGTCTTCGCTGTCCGTGCATGCCCCGAAGGCAAATTTTCGCTTGACACGGCTCATATGATGATTTAGTTTATTTAAACGTCAAATAAACGACAGTATTATATGTGCATACATACTCAGAAGTATAGGATAATTTCTGTTTGCAACCCCATTTATCTTTTGGGCTTACAAAATTGCTCACAAAAGAACTTACAAAAATCAGAACTTTTGCTAATTATTTATTACCTGAACGTGACCGCTACTTCGGACCAAGAATATTTCACGTGAGCAGCGAATGTGTGTCAGCTGTAATAGAACATGAAGAACATTTTCTCTATATTAGACTTTTGCATTACATTGTTTACCAAATGTCATTTGAAGATATCAGGCCTAAAACCCAATATTGATGAATGTTTTAAATTGTTTCTATTTTCTACTCCCTGACATAATGCCTTACGATAGAGAGAACATTCTAGGCACGTTGTGCTGTCAAGCGAATACAAGTATGTTAATAGAAAATAAAACGTGAAACGATAATTCCCTGCCATTATCGTGTTGTGGGCAGTTAACTGTCAAAAATTGACGAAATATGCTGATGAGCAATCCCAAAGCAGATCTCCACAATATCAATGCACACATCAAATTTGGTGTAAATCCACTGAGATTTACTCAAATTATTGTCCTTAGAGTAAAATACAGATGTGTTGCGGGCAGATAACTCTGTCAAAAATAGACAGAAACTCTACCATATTAGCAACCCCAAAGCATATGTCCATAAAATCAATGCACACACCAAGTTTGGTGAAAATCCATTGATATTTAGTAAAGTTACCGTCATAAATGAAAATACGGACGTGTCCCGGACAGATAACTGTCAAAAATTGACGAAATTTGCCAATCAGCTATCCCAAAGCAGATTTCCACAATATCAATGCACACACCAAGTTTGGTGAAAATCCATTGATATTTAATAAAATTTATCAGCCGGAAATGGAAATATGGATCTGTCGCGGGCAGATAACTCTGTCAAAAATTGACAAACTTTTCCAATTAACAGCCCCAAACTAGATCTCCGTAATATCAATGCGCACATCGAGTTTGGTGAAAATCCATTGATATTTACTCAAGTTATCGCCCGGAAACGAAAATACGGACGGACGGACGTACGACAGACGGACTGACGGATAGACGGACGGACACACGGACAGCCAACGTGATACCATAACAAAAAAAACAAACAAACAAACAAAAAACAATAAAGAATATTAGGGAAGGTGATGAAAGGTGATAGGTCAAAATAAGTAAAAATAGCTAAAATCATTTTATAATTATTATTATTATTATTATTAATCATACTACGATGACTGGTAGATCTGTCGGCCTGATTTGCTAAACAGGGGATCACGGGTTCGCGTTCTGCATCGAGCACACTTTTCCTCCTTAGTTTACTTTACTGGCAACCATGTAAATTGTTGACTGCGGGGAAAGGCTTGAAACTGTTAGTATGTTCTGTTGGTGTCTGGGAAGGGCTGCGGCTTGTGATTGTGCACACCCTGGACTTTTCTCGTACCATTTTTTAAAAAGTTAGAAGGGGTGTAGTAATTGGCAGGACCGTCGGCCTAGTTAGCTCAGTTGGTAGAGCAGCTAACAACTCTTGCAAGCAGGCATTCGTAGGTTTGTGTCCGTATCGGGCGCACTTTTTTCTCCTTAGTTTACTTTTATACTATACTTGGGATCTTATGGCTTGACATGCTGCAAATTGCCAATTTCGGTCTTGAATATGCCAAGGCTTGGCAAGCTGACAGCAATTTGTGACAGGGCATTCCACTGAACGATAGATAGTGGACAAAATAATACTTTAAAATTAACAAAACAATCCTTTCCAGTGTTTAGTTGTCAAAGTGGCCGCGCTGAGACGTAGGGGTGTTTGGTATGTCATAATCTGAAAGAGGTACTGCGATCTTCGTGCTATCGAAACTTTTCAGATTATCTATTGATTATCACCCCCATACCTAAAAGATTTTATATGTATTAAAGATACCTCTTATATAATAAACGTAAAAAAAGACTGCCTTTGGAAACAAACAACACACTACGGATTAGAAAATGGGAGTCTCGGTTTTATTGAGACTCCTCATAAGCAGTAATGAAGTTTGCAACACCGCTTACGCCCTCCAGCGTATACATGAGCAGAACTCCATTTTCAAATATGCCACAATGGGTCCAATGATCCCGACGGAAATGAAATATAATCTGCACTATGGTGATGTACTGGGTGATGTTCTACCGCCGCCACACGGCACCAATACCAGCTGCAGTGTAGTAAAATAAACATAAAAAGAGATTGCCTTTGGAATGCCAGGTGTACAAAAAAAAAGTCTGGAACACCCAAGACCCAAGAGCGCAAGGTTTGGTAGTAATTATTTCGGCTTCCGGGTAGCAAATCTCTGGAATTCGTTTCTAGATGAAGCTAAGAGACTTACAGAGTTTAGCTCCTATAAAGCGTCCCGTAAGGTTTATCTCCAGTATGTAAACGACTGCCATAGGGTATTCGCTTAAAAATGACTCCCAACAGCCAATAATTGCGTAAGAGCAAAAGTTGAACTGGCAAACATACAGAAAACGTCTTTGAGTACTTTTAGGCCGACAGAGACAATTCTCATCGCTTATTTTTATCCTCGGAGAGAGCATAATAAAGATGCAATTTTCCTGTGATTTTGCAAATTGACCACCATATGGTTTGAAGTAGTTGTTTTTTTTTTTTTTTTTTTTTTTTTTTTTTTTTTTTCTTTACCACATTGATGATTTATGGAGACAAATGCTATGCAGTCTAGCTGTCAGTGACATGTCATTGAACTGATGTTAACGGAGTTGCTATAAAAGTGGAAAAGTTTTACTGTATGCGTTTTTTTTTTTTTTTTTGTTTGTTTGTTTTTTTTTTTTTTGTTTTTTTTTTTTTTTTTGTCGGGTATATCGTCGTCATCATCATCATTGTTCATTAATCATGACCCTACAATGTACTCATTTATTTCGCAGCTGATGCTTACATTTACCTTCCAAATGCTACTTTTTTCTATTGTTTAAGACTGTAAGCATGTCAATTGTTACCATTTCCACACGAACCATGTAATACTTCTTATTGAGGTATTTGGAGTACTTGACAGATTCCAGAGTCAGACATGCATGCCACATCTCACACTGTGAGATAAAATCTCACAGAATTTGGCCCATCTGATAGGCGATTCCCATAAAAAATTCAAATCTCACAGAATTTTCAGACCATTTTAAAACAGATTTTATGAAAAAATAAAATATACATAAATCACACGCTGTTGTAGTTTTCATAAGCTTATTTCATCGAAACAAAAGACATTAGATTATAATAGGGGAGCTCCAAAGTAATGTTTAAGAAAATCTCACACAATTTTGTCAAATCTCTCTGAAAATTTTGCCTTATCTCACAGATTTCAGTCCACAGCTGAGCTTATGGCATGTATGTTCATGTAGTATCTTACAGAAACGTATATATGGTAGGGATTGGTTAAGTATATCTGTTTAATATGTATTAGTAGATTATTGTGTTATGTCAGCTTGGAGCATAGAGCTAATAAAAGTGCATGGTTAAATTCGTTGTTCCTTGTGGGTTAAATCCCGGGTTTGCTCGGCAACCCATAACACTACAATTGGCGACGAGGTTAAACTCCAATAATTGACAGTATTAAATTGGATTGGAAGTATTAAATTAGATCTGGAGTTTTAAATTGGAACTGAAGTTAAATCTGTACAATTAAATTTGTCATGGAAATTAAATTTGGAAAGTATTAAATTAGTAAACCAGAACTATGGCTGAGAAAATAGAATTAAATTCAGTTGACAAGTTCGATCCTCATAGTGATCCAACACACTTAGCACAGTCATGGGAACGTTGGCTTAGAAGTTTTGAGTTATTTGCTGCAGGCAAAGGAGTAACTGACTATGATCAGAAAAGAGCTTTATTATTGCACTGCGCAGGGATGGCAGTCCAAGACATTTACTTTACATTAACTGAAGAAGATGGAGACAATGTATATCAAAAAGTCACCAAAACTTTGGAAAAACATTTTGAACAAAAAATAAATGTGCCTTATGAGAGGTATGCTTTTCGAACAATGAAACAGGAGGATTCGGAAACCATTGAAGAATTTATTACCAGATTACGGCGAAAGGCAGTGCTGTGCAAATTTGCAAACGTTGACCAACAAATTAGGGACCAAGTCATAGAAAAATGTCGTAGTCATAAATTAAGAGTGAAATTATTAGAAAAAGGACATGACTTGACACTAGAAAATTTACGGTTAATAGCATCAACTGTTGAACGTGTGCAGGACCAAGCCAAACAAATGGAGGGACAGTCACCGATGGTAGAATCTGTCCATCGGGTCACAAACAAAGGTGCCAGGCCCAAATTTCAGCCAAGACAGAGTGCGAAGCCCAAGGGATGTTTCCGTTGTGGCAAAGTTGGGCACTTCGCTAAGGACCCTTCATGTCCAGCCAAGGATAAAATTTGTCACAAGTGCGGTTTTAAGGGACATTTCCAGAAATTTTGCAATACAAAGCAAAAGGGAAAAGGCAAGGAAAAAGGAGCCTCAAAATTTAATAGCAGTAATATTCGATTAGTTGAAGAGGACAGTTCAAGTGATGAATATGCATTTTCAGTTGGAAGCGGTACTGAAAAAATGAGCATTTACCTGGATGGCCATTGTGTTGATGTAATAATTGACAGTGGCGCAACAGTGAACATTATTGATAAAAGTACGTGGGCAAGCTTAAAAGCAAAGCACATAAAATGTAAATCAGAGAGGTCAAATAAAAAACTCTACACCTATAGCAGTGATAAGCCACTTGATTTAATTGGGAAGTTTTCTACAGTTGTTTCATTAAAGGGACCGCACCAAGAAATAGAAGCAGATTTTTATGTGATTAATGGTGAAGGACCAGCATTGTTAGGAAAGCAGACTGCAATGGATTTGGGAGTTTTGAAAATTGAAATCAATGCAGTTCAGGATGACAAACTTAAAAAGTATGCAGAGTGTTTCAATGGTATAGGAAAGTTATCAGACTATGAGTTAAAGTTGCATATTGATGACAGTGTAGAACCAGTGGCACAAAGAATGTACAGAATACCATTTAGTTTGCAAGAGAGAGTGACGAAAAAACTTGATGAACTGGAATCTTTGGATATAATTGAAAAAGTGAATACACCTACGTCATGGGTTAGTCCAGTTTTAGTTGTGCCAAAGCCAAATGGAGATATTAGACTATGCGTCGATATGAGACAAGCAAACAAGGCTATTGTAAGAGAACAGCATCCTATCCCCACAGTCGACGAAATCCTATATAAAATGAATGGAAGTGAAGTGTTTAGCAAGCTGGATTTACGTCTTGGTTATCATCAGATTGTTCTTGAAGAAAAATCAAGGGACATAACTACATTCGTGACAAATAATGGATTATACCGGTATAAGAGACTAATGTTTGGAATTAATATGGCTCCCCAGAAATATCAGCAGGTTATTTCACAGGTATTTAATGACTGTGAAGGAGTTCAAAATATTTCAGATGATATTGTGGTACACGGTAGAAACAGAGAAGAACATGATCAGAGATTAGAAAAGGCATTAAACAGAATGAAAGAACGAAACCTTACATTGAATGGTGATAAATGTGAGTTTGGAATGGATAAAATTACATTTATGGGACATGTTTTATCAAAGAATGGCATTGGACCAACATCAGAACGTGTTAAAGCGCTTCTAAATGCAAAAGAGCCACAGAATGCACAGGAAGTAAAATCGTTCTTGGGACTAGTTAACTTTTCAGCACGGTATATTCCGAATTTGGCTACAATATCAGAGCCACTTAGACGACTGACAAAGAAACATGCTAAATTCGAATGGGGAAAGGAGCAGAAAGAAAGTTTTGAGAAACTGAAAAACTGTTTGACAGAAAGTAGTACACTGGGACATTTTAGGCTAGACGCAACAAGGACACAATTGGTTTGTGACGCAAGTAACGTAGGAATTGGTGCAGTACTCATACAAGAATATGGCGATCAAAGGAAAGTTATAAGCTATGCTAGTCGTACTTTATCTGATGTTGAAAAGAAATATTCTGTTACAGAAAAGGAGGCACTTGGAGTGGTGTGGGCATGTGAAAAGTTTCACGTCTACCTTTACGGCATAAAATTTGAATTGATAACAGACCACAAGGCGCTCGAAGTGCTTTACAGCGAAAAGGGAAAACCTAACTGTAGAGTTCAGCGATGGGTAATGAAACTGTTGCCGTATGACTTTATAATACGTTATGAAAGTGGGCGACGTAATGTAGCAGATGCCTTGTCACGGTTAGTGGGTATCAGTACGGTGAAACAGGATACTGGATCGCGAATCCAGAAGCAAACCGAGGATTATATTCGATTCGTAGCAAGGGAAGCAACACCGTCAGCGATAAAAACACGCGAAGTAGAGGAGGCGTCAAAAGATGACGTCGAATTAATAAATGTGAGATCTTGTTTGAAAAAGGAAAAGTTTGATAAATCGTGTGCAAATTATATCCCAGTGAAAGATGAGTTGTGCAATATTGGATATATAGTGTTACGCGGTACGCGATTAGTTATTCCTGAAAAGTTGAGGTTGAAATGTATTAAATTAGCTCATCAAGGTCATTTAGGTGTTGTGGGTACAAAGCAGTTGTTGCGTACAAAAGTGTGGTGGCCAGGCATTGATCGTGATGTAGAGAGATACGTGAGATCATGCCATGGTTGTCAAATTGTGAGTGATATGCCAAAACCGGAACCACTTAAACCCACAGAGTTGCCATCAGGACCTTGGCAAGATGTTTGTGTTGATTTATTAGGGCCATTAGATTCAGGTCATTATGTATTTCTATGTGTGGATTATTATAGTCGGTATTATGAACTTGAAATTATGAAGGATACGTCAAGTGAAAGAATAATAGATGCGTTAGAGAATATGTTTTCGCGTCATGGATATCCGGTTTCAATCACCAGCGATAATGGACCTCAATTCCGGTCAGCTGTCTACGCTAACTTTCTAAAGGAATGTGGAATAAGTCAGCGTAGAGTTACTCCACTTTACCCAGCTGCTAATGGGGAAGTAGAAAGACAAAATAGGTCATTGTTGAAAAGGATTAGAATAGCACAAGCCGAGTCAAAAGACTGGAAGAAAGAACTAAGAACATATCTTTTTGCGTATCGTACAACCCCTCATTCGGTTACTCATGTAGCTCCTGCGAAACTGATGTTTACTCGTGAGCTGCGCACTAAGCTTCCTCAAGTTGAGAACTTGAGCAAGGTGCCGTATGACGAAGAACTTAGAGATAAAGATGCAATGAACAAATGTAAGAACAAAATGTACATTGATGAAAAGCGTGGTGCTAAGGAAAGTGACTTAGAAACAGGGAGTAAAGTTCTAGTGAAAAAGGAACGTCAGAGCAAAATGGACACACCATTTGTGCCAGTACCATACAAACTTGTAGATAAACATGGAAACAGTTGTACGGTTGAATCACCTGAAGGCGTTCAGTACAAAAGGAACAATACTCAAGTTAAAAGGTACCAGGAGTCACTTGATGATACTCCTGAAATCGAGGACATATTACCTCAGACTACGGATAACGAACCGGAAACGGAAGGGACTCTGAGTTTACCGTCAAGACCAGTACGCGAGCGAAGGTTACCAAAGAAGTTCGATGACTTTGTCATGACTTAAGTTGAACTGTATCAGTATTTTCAGTTGGATAAGTCAAATTGATATTTGATAATGAAAACTGACTTGAACTGATGGGACTGAGCCGTACAATCAGAGGAGACTTATTCGCTTATTTAGTAGAAATTGCTTTTGCAGTGTTTTATGTTATTATATAATATGTTTTTTAGATTTAATGTTAGAAAACATGTTTGAAACATAGTGATACTTATGGTTGGAAAAAAAAAAAACAACTTGGGACAGCCTCTTTAATATGAAACATTTTGCGCATTATTTCAGACTGAACATGTTTACATGAAATTATATCATTTTCATGGTTAACCTAAATTCCTAACTGTTGAAAAGGCATGAAATTGAATAAGCCTGAAAGATAAACATTTACTTGTGTTTTCTGGTAATAATTAACTGATAAAAGACAAGAGCTACAGCTAATAACAGACTAGCGTGGAGTTTGGGTTGTAATATTTTTCTTGATATACTTTACAAGCAATTGCTTTTCAAAAAGGGGGAAAATGTAGTATCTTACAGAAACGTATATATGGTAGGGATTGGTTAAGTATATCTGTTTAATATGTATTAGTAGATTATTGTGTTATGTCAGCTTGGAGCATAGAGCTAATAAAAGTGCATGGTTAAATTCGTTGTTCCTTGTGGGTTAAATCCCGGGTTTGCTCGGCAACCCATAACACTACAGTTCAGAATGCAAAAAATACCAAAAAAAAAAAAATAAAATAAATAAATAAATAAATAATGAAAAATCATTCAAGAGGCATTGAAGTCAGGTAGTAGATATATCGCCTTTGTTGTTCTCATGTGTATTCTGTTTTGTTTTTTTTTTTTTGTTTTTTGTTTTTTTTTGTATATTGTTTATTTCGTGTGAATGGCTTCAGTTGGGGTTTCCTTAAATTGTGTATAACATTCTATTCTATATTCTATTCTATGTTGTTTTCCCCGTTGGGTGTGGTGGGTTTTACCCTCAAAAGCCAAAATGGCTTCCTCCTAACGTTGGAGAAATTGCGAAGTAGACACCAAGCGTATTTTCACATAGTTTGTCTTCATTTTTGTCATACTGTACATGCATTCGATTTAATCATGTCTGAGGTAAGCTAAATTTAAATTGTTTTGTGATAAATGATTCCCAAATCTCTGCGATTGAACTTTTCTTTGAAACTCTTGACGGACATCAAATTCGGACTGGATTCAGATTCGTACATCTGTTGTAATAAAGACTGAAAGGCCTGTTTTTAGTTAAGGCAGGGCTTCCATTAACTTCCAGACTCAGGAAGTCCCAGACTTCCTTCCCCTCAAATTTGGAAG